>WOVY01004121.1:0-640160 GCA_013436015.1 Rhipicephalus annulatus
CGCCCACTGCAGGGCAATGGCCTCCCCCATGTTCCGCCAGTCACCTCGGTCCTGTGTTTGCTGCTGCTGCCACTTTATACCCGCCAACTTCCTCATCTCATCTGCCCGCCAATTACCTTTCGGCCCTGAGGCACGAGTGGCTGCGAAGCAACTGACCGCAGTGGCGGTCAGATCTGTGCCACACCAGAGCGTGCGAAGAATCTCTGGGTACGGACAGGCCGCCATGGAAATTTGAACTTGGCAACGTTTAACGCTTGGACGTTATCTAGCGCGAGTACTTAAATTTAGGTGCGCATCGAAGAAACCTAGGTGGTGAAATATATCCGGAGCACTCCGCTCAGGCGTCCCTCATAATCACGTCATGGTTTTTGGACGTCAGGGCTTTACAATTATTGTCAAACCTGTGGAGAAATATGGGGAGATTATGCGATGGTAGTGAGTAGCCTGAGCCACTGCATACTCTGTTGGCACCACTAAGCCAACGATGACAGTAATGGTGGACGTTCTAATGAACTTCAGCCACAATTTCCTGAAACAGATTACCCATTAGCTGCTCGATAGGCAACGGCTAAAACATACGATTACGTGCGAGCGTGTCTTTAGCGACTGACTGAAAAATCAGAAGATAAAAAATGAACTCAGAGGAGGCTGACTCACTTTACCTCTTTTAGTAGCTGGTAAAGCCAGGGATGTGTTCTCAGCACTATCGTGAAATTGGTCAAATGTGGCTCGAAACGCTCAGGTACCACCGTTAATAAGAGCAGTAATGACAATAATTGTGGCTTGATTTTACGAGAGCCTATGCCATTAATATATGAGATTATGAGTGATAGTGGAGGGCTACGGAAATTATCACCATCGTTCACGTGCACTGTCGTCGCAGAGCACACGAGCCTGCAGCGTTTCGCGTCCATCGAAGGGCGACCGCCGGGGCCAGGATCGAACCAGCGACCTTCAGCTTAGCAGCAGAGCACCGTAACTGCTGCTTCGGAACTGAACTTAACCTGGTGGAAGCTGAAGGACGGCGATGAACAAAACTCAAGCCTAGGTTTTACTCGCCTCGAAAAAAAGGCATAGCTTAACATTTGCTTCGCTTTTCATTGCAGTTTTTTTTGCTTATATTGACCTAGCAATGTATACCAGCGAGTAGAGCACGCAGGACTATTTAAATAAATAATATGAACTGGGAAACGCGTTCTACCAAAACGGCACTTTACGTTGCCAGTTAACAACGCCCTGGAGAACAGTGAAAGTACCTGCCAAGAGTGAGGGTCGTCAGCGTTAACAACGCACCTCTTGCAATGTAATCCTGGCAATGCAGTCAGCATCCTTGGGAACTTCGCACCTGTACGCGGAAGCAGGTATGTGCACTACGTAGCACTACGTGACAGCAGCTGTCGCACTGCGTCGTCAGACATTGCGCAAGCAATGGTAAGCAAAAAAAGTCAAGTCTAACTCAATACGTTCTTCCCGGCAATCAACGAAAAACGTCCCTTCTTTCTTTCTTTCTTTCTTTCTTTCTTTCTTCTTTCTTTCTTTCTCTTTCTTTCTTCCTTTCTTCTTTCTTTCTTCCTTTCTTCTTTCTTTTCTTTCTTTCTTTCTTTCTTTCTTTCCTTCTTTCTTTCTTTCTTTCTACTTTCTTTCGTTTTTTTTCTTCTTTCTTTCTTTCTTTTTTTTCATTCGATAAGTAGGGTATGGTTCCTGCATTACGAAACCTCGCCAGCGTCCCTTAATATAAAGCACCTCTCAAGAGCATTTAGCGATGCCGCCTTCTGCCACAATGCTCTTTTGGCGTCATTGTAGCTGTTACTTGGAAGACGTAACTCACCCAGACATCTTGCAAACAACTACAGCAACCGTAGTCCCAACTCAAGTCACGCTTGTGCAGTAGCAGAGTACTATTTCATCATGCTATTGCTTTCTAGCACCGAATGCGATCAGTGCTATCAAGAAAGAACCCTGTCCTCATTTTTTAGTATAACTAGCACTTAAGGAGATGGACATCAACGATTATGGCTTCGAGTGCTCTCTATGTCAGCAAAAACATACAAAGGAAGGCGACAGAGCAGCATTGTTTATTTATTACGACAAATGGTAACGACGTCTCTTTTCTTGCTAGACGTAAAGACATCCTACACAGTGAAGTTGCATTCTATTTGACTGCCACACATCCCTGATAATGGCTCGCGAAAGAAAAAAAAAGGCTTATCTTGTCTCAGGAAAGCAGGAAAGTATGCTGTAGGAGAAGGTAATCACGTAAGAGGTATCTATGGTCCCTTTGAATGTACTGTAGGCTATCGGCCCCGATGTCCCAACTGGGTGCTACGTCAGTGTAATGTTCCCAACTTACCACACACGTGGTTTAGATAACCTTTTCCTCCTGCGAGAAGACACTTCGGAGCAAATTCGCGTTTGTTCGTGCCTCAAGAAATAAAACCTGTATTGTGCGCCGTTCATTCCTTAATTGCATTGGAAGACTGGAAGGTATTAGTTTCCGTTTCAAGACGTCGAGAGTGCAGCTGAACTTTGCCAGTCATTGTGAACTACAGTGATTGTGAACAAAGTAAGGAAAAGGTTCGCGCAAGACGCCAGTGCGAAATATCAGTGGCTTATTATAGGATTGAAAACAACGCAGGCATATTCAAACTACGCGTATGCGTTCATGCAAATTGCCATGCTAACGACGTTATGCGACATAGCCGATTCATTCAATCTCTTTTGTGCTCAGTGCCATTGACAGCGGGTTGACACATATGCCACGGGCCGCCCGTAATTGAGCGTACGATTTATTCATTACATGTCTATTTTTTTGTCCGGTTTCTAGGCGTTTCCTCAATTCCAGTGTCATCACACCATTTTCTTTGCCTTTGCACATTCTGCCGATTTTCGCCATATGACCCGAAGCTATGTGATTATTTCAGCTATATCGTTCTCGTGCATCCTGTCGCTGATGCACCTTCCTGTGCGACATGCACAAGGAGCATCCCAACAAAATGTCAAATCTCCTGTACGCTTTTCTTTACACATTCTACCAAACTTCTGGCGTGTCCAGTGGTACCGTTACACCGTCCGACTTGCCATCATCTGCGTTAGTTTTCCGCGCAGTGTTTCAACATTCTTCGCGCCGTAAAGACAGCCTATACTACACTATCCATTGCAGTAACCGTTTTTCGTTCGACTTGTCGGTGTTCACACGAACGTCGTACTTACAAATAGCGGTCTTACTCCTTCCTCGCGACATTGCTCTTTTAGTTGCCTTCTAAAAATTGATAAGATGCCACAGTGTTATTGATAGTAGAAAATAATACGCAGTTATACGCACACGTACAAAAAAAAACGTTCCTGTAGGGATAATCATTCTTTCTTCTTCGCTACCGGCCATAGGTTTTGTTTTTGGAGCGAGCTCCTCTTAGTCTAACCTTCTCATACGTCACGCGTAAAATACAAGAGACGAGAAAGAAAATAAGGCAGTATCTCCCGAACAGTACAAGAGATGGCTCTGTCTCATAGAAGTACATACAAATTGCAGTTTAGTGAGGATATTCTAGATGGCGCTGTACCGTTACTCTCCGATAGGCTGCTGCACGGGCTGTATCTGGGTGCGCGGAGCATGAGTGCCTCTCTCAGTCTCCTGGAAAGTCGCCGTACTTGGTGGATCGTTGGTGGGCGTATACAAAGCAGAGTGGCAGGCGCGTTAAAGACGCTTGCGCTCGAATTCCTCGGATCGCGTCTCGTCGGTTGTACCCGCGCACCGTCTGCATTCTCGAATGCGATCGGACGCATGCACGGACGGACACACGGATGGATGGACGGATGGGCGCTTCGTTCCGCTCATCATAATTTGCTCCGTGGATATGCTGTGATTTTTAAATAAGAATATCGGGGTTTTACGTCCCAAAAGTACGATATGGTTGTGAGGAACGCTGTGTAGTGAAGGCTCCAGAATTTTTTACGATGCGGTGTTTTTTAAAGTGGACTGCCATCGCACAGTATGTGAGCTTCTAACATATGCCTACATTGAAATGTGATTGCTGCGGCCGGGCTCAAACCCGCCACCCGAGCATCTTAACCGTTGCGCCACCTCGGTGGAGCATGTTGTCATTTTTAGGTGGTACCACCATAGCATCACACCACATGTTTACCAGGTCTTTTTTGTTTGTTTGTTTGTTTGTTTGTCTGGTTTCGTATTTTGTGTCTGCATTGTCGGTATTTTTCTACTGATGCGAATGCGTTTTCTCAAGGTAAGTTTTTTATGCTCTTCTATTGGGATGGTCACGTCTGGTCTTCAGGCAATCGCACGTAGTTTTCGGAACCGAAAAGGTCCATAATTTTTTATCTCACTGTAGCGCTTCTCCTCAGAGAAAGTTCAATATTACGGGTGGAGAGCTCCTGCGCAGCTACAGGAGGCGCATAAAGGTTCTCCGGAATGCATAAACACTGTGAAAGTCTGTTAATACTCATGATTTCATTCTTTTAGGTTACTTATTCGCTTAACTGAACGCCGAAAAATTGACCCCTTGAAGAGCATTACAAAACGCAGTTCTAGCGATGAGGACTAAGGAAAGTCGTTTAGGAAAACAATCAAAGCAAAATAAAAATGGTTGATTTTATCACTTGGAAAGTTCCAACGCTTTCTTTTTACACAATAAATGTAAAGAAAGCCAAAATTTCTTCTCAGAATGGCATTTGCTTCAACGCCGAAGTCCAATAAATGAACTCAACATACTTGACAAAAACCAACGCCAGTCTTAAAAAGCTGGAATAAAAAAAGATAAAAGAAGCACAAACGAAAAAAAATAACACGAGAGAACGCCAGGAAACGATATTATTGACGACAAAAGATGCTTTAAAACTTCGTTATGAAAACAACCATGCACAACATTCGTCCCGGAGCACTGAAACTTCATTAGCTAATTTTCAAAGGATAACTGGATAGATACTTTATATCATAGAAAAAAAGAGCTTTATAATGAGAGCATAAGTATTTATATGGAATAAGCAAGTTTCAGAAAGGAAAGAGTGGAAGAAAAGACAATTGGCGACAGAAAAAAAAGATTATTGGATTGGGTTTCGTTTCTTCAGAACCTTAATTCACGATCCCGGAAGTCCATGGACGTCCCTGTAAAAAGAATCTTGGAGTCGAGATCTACACGGCTTTTTCGTCCTTTTTCCCTCTTTTTGTATCGCTGATTCCCTCTTTCTTTCCTTCTTCTTTCTTTCTTTCTTTCTTTATTACTTCCTTTCTTTCTTTCCTTCTTTCATTCTTTCTTTCTTTCCTTCCTTTCTTCTTTATTTCTTTCTATAACGTGAACACATTTTTTTTTTCTCCTGCCCTTGAATTATGGCGAAAAAAATATTGACCGTTCTTAAGGCATGAAAGTGTTACATGTGATTCTGCTCAATTCCATTATTACGTCTATCCATTCATTAAAGCTGACAACAATGCAATTGCGTTCCCTGCAATCAATCAATATTCCTTCTCTTGCTTATTTGTATAAGGCTCATACGTTATCACACCAAAGTATAGGCTCTAAACAAATTTATGTAGTCTTTATCTCTGTAATCATTGCCATAATTGGGGAATTCAACACCCTCCCCGAGTTCAAATTTTGCATTTTGCATTTGAATATTTTGTAGCGGCTGTATTTATGTTATGCGCCGGTGAGAATCATACACACACACACGCACACACACACGCGCGCGCGCGCACGCAGCCACACGCACGCACACGCCCCGCCGTGGTGGTCTAGTGGCTAAGATACTCGGCTGCTGACCCGCAGGTTGCGGGGTCGAATCCCGGCTACGGTGGTTGCATTTCCGATGGAGGCGGAAATGTTGTAGGCTTATGTGCTCAGATTTGGGTGCACGTTAAAGAACCTCAGGTGGTGAAATGGCCGAAGCTCTCCAGTACGGCGTCTCTCATAATGATATCGTGGTTTTAGGACGTTGAACCTAATAAATCAATCAAATTAATCAATCACACACACGCACACACCCCACATCCATGCACACGGTGTACAAACACATGCATCAACACACTTCAATTGTGCTTGGTACCCTCCGCCCTTCCCACGCACAAGAATAAAAAAGTTTCTGGCTCCACCCCACTCGTTAAACCGCTCACGTACGCTTTTCTACACTTTGCTACTTCGAGGACAGCAGACCTTCTCGCCTCAAAAAGGTCACGCGCGGCCTGCGAGGGATACCGAAGAATAGTCGAAGGACCGCGCTCGATCCCAGATCAGCTGGATAGTAGAAGGCTCTCTGATTTTCTTATTTCGCAACCCCTTCGTATTTCGCCTGTAATTCTGCTTCGTCTAGACCACCATTATCATAACGAGAAAAAAAAAGGGGGGGGGCTGCTATACTCTCTCAGTATTATGATCACTTTGGCAAAGCTGAAACGTTCCCACTTACGTAGGTCACCGCATGGCCCAGGAATGGGAGTCTCCGTGCGCAGAGACTCTCAATTCTGCCGAGTAAGTGCAGTCACGGCCAAAAAAGCACGTCTAGGGCCTAGCGAACCCAGGAATGGCCTGGCTGAACGGCCAGGCTCGAGGAAATGTGGCGATGGGTGTCCCGGTCCCAAGTGGTTATAAAGAACGCTCGCTGAACACGGCAGCTCCATCTGAGACCAGTCGCGAAGCAAACTGACCATGCGTATACACTTGCGTTTCCAACGCAATCCAGCTGTGCATTCTGATTACGGACGTCTTCTTGCAAGTTTTCATTCAGGCTCTTTTTTTTTTGGCCATCCGTTTTTTCGCAAGCACGGTATACGTGCGTGACTACACTGTGCTGCGTTCGCCGTTGTGTGTGTCACTTCTGCGCTCTGCGTATGGAAGGGCAACTTGCTTTCAGTCTCTATACTTCCCGTCATGCCTTCTTCTCCCCTACCTTCCCTATCTTCAGTCTTGCTGTGGATCTTCCCGGCACCTACTTTTTTGCATTGGCAGGCAATGAAATTAAAGGAGAACGAGTTTACTTATTCCTAGCGTGTTTTGTTAATGGCGGTGTGGCGCTAGACTGCTTTAAATCTTCTGTAAATGCACTGCTGCAGCGGAAAAATTGAGAATTTCATTCCTCGTGAAAAAAAAATTTTTCGGAACTCAGACTGTGAGCCATTGCTTGCTGCCGAATTTTAAGGCTTATCGCAAAGAAACACAAGGACACGAAGCTAAACATCAGGCCTAACCTTCATACCAAATCCCACATTTAAAAATCCAGCCAAGGTGAGTCGGGACGAAAGCCCTCTTATTCTTTTCTGGCTATTTTTGGACCGACTGTAGTGGCTTTAACTTTGTCTCAGGAACAGTACCGGCGCAATACTGACTACTTCTCGGCCAACTCTAGTGGCTATAACTTTGTCTCAGGAACAGTACCGGCGCAGTAGCTTTTAGATGCGAAGCATCTCATGGGCGAGCTCAATCTGGTGTGCGGCTGGACCACCCTTAGAGCGAATGCACTTGCTACTATTGGAAACCTCAGAGCAGAGTCGTCTACGTATAATACCGATGACACAGCTCTGATGTGTACGTAGGGCAGTTTCTACGAGTACGTCATGCCCTCATTCACAAAGCGCGCGCCGGGAAGGAAGGGATTGCGGCATTCATCTTGAACTTTGACTCACTTCCGTGACGTGTAGCATTGCAAATTTTGGCAGACGCTATCATGAACGCCCCTTGTACGTGTTGTGCTTCTCAGCTCAAAATTGTCAAACCGGGCTAGTGGCCCTTTGAACACTAAAAATTCGCAGCATGCAAGTGATCTAAAAGTGTACTTTGGGTCCATGTGTCCAATCGGAGTGTTCTGTCCCTCATTGCCCATTACCAGCGATTGGTATGTTTTCGTGAAAAAAAAGCCTGTTCATCACTGTGCGTTTTGCGCCTCCTTCTGCCGGTTTCTCTTCTTTGAAATGCCGTGATGACCGCCAGTGTCACCGCTGCCTCAAGTGTAAGCGTTAGCACCCGCTACTTTGCATTTGCACAAGCTTCCCTTTAGTGGCAGATGGTGTACTTTTGTTGTAAGTCACTTCCTAATTGTCTCAAAGACCACATTCAATTCTTCAAGCCCACAACATGAACGTTTTTCACACCACGAGATGAACTGAACAATTTTGGCATGCAGCACCACAAGATACGAGAAAATAATACCATTCGCAGGTTTTGCCCGCCGAAAAGTTTACTTGAATATTAGTAAGGTATTAGTACATATATTGCCCCATACTGATGACTGGAAAGCTTGAGTTCTCCGCTATCTCATGCTTGCAACGTAATTACCCTATTTTACCAAAAAAAAAACCAAAGGGAGTTGCACCATTGTTCTGAATCTCACACGCTCCGAGTGTGCTGTGGACGCGTTTGTCTGATTTGTTTTCAAATTACTCGAGATCGAGAACAACAGAGAACTAACAAAAAACCTTTGAACATCACATGTTTCAGAAAGTTCAGTGAAGCGCCATTCTCTTCAACAGGGTATTATCTACTAGGTTAGACAAAGGCACGTTAACGCTGAATGAATGTGCCTTAGAATTTGTCAAAGTGATTTTCACACCGACACAATTTGCACCACTTGGTTAGGCCGTGCTGCCTTGATATTAGTACCCAACTATTACATATTTATTATAGAAACGTTGTCCTTGTTCGTTTCTAGTGAAATATAATCACGGTGCCCTTGACGATGTCTGTTAATTCTATGCAAAAACGTCAATCAGAACTATCAGATATTCAAAGCTTTGATGTCTGTTATAATAAATTAGTGTTGTGTCTAATAAACGCAAACGAACTTTTGAAATTTCCATTCTTCCGTGATGAACACGGTATATTTTTTTTCTGTAAAGCCTTCATGCCCACGTTTTATTTTTGTCACACGAAAACGGAGCGAACAACTGCGTTTGTCATCTTCAACAATAGAAATTTTGTAGATCAAGAGGTAAATTTTACAGTGAAATTTTTTTATGCCATGCTCAGCGAGAAGCTCATAATCATCGGAAATTCACATGATTCAGGACATTAGTTCAGCCCACTTAAAACGACCGTTATTACATAGGCTGCGATGTATTTGTCTACTATTTCACAAGCATCTACTCGGCTTATCTGCGCAGTCTGTGCTCGGTATACAGGGCTCTCTGGCTTTGTGAAAAAGAAACTATCAAAATGAAAACTAGACTTGAGAGACGTAGTGCCAGCTTAAAAGACCGAGAACGAAGATGAGATGTGTTTCTAGCTTGTAGCACGTTTTTAAAGTAACCATGCACTGACTAGCCCAATATAACGTAGTGTTAAGGGGTAACTAAATTTTGTTTTCAGCGGAAGTCGTTGCGAGATCACAAAGACAGCCGATTTTGGAGGATAAAAAGCCTCCAAAATCGGCTGTTTATACCAAAATCGGAGGAGTTTAAGTGGTGCATGAGAGAGTTTGGTACCTTTTTGGCAGCACGGGCTACGACGTTTCGCTTAGAAAGCGGAACATACCATACTACAAAATAAAACAAAAATGGCGTAATACACGACATGTAGAAGATCACAAGATGTCCAGAAACAGTACAATCCAACGGTACATGTGAGACAACTATTCTATTACAAGTTCTAGTAAGCAAAACATGTTTTCAGGTACACGCTGTTTTACACTTTAATAATCACGTAGAAATGCGTTCCACATTTACACTAAGTATGAAACAGCCTGTGCATGTACACATACAAAATAAAACCGTTTATACACCATGTCATACACAGAGAGAACACCAAAGTAGGATATTTGCATAAAACTTGACACACCTTTAAAGCAGTCTGAAATACTAAATACATGACAAAACTAATGTGACGTAACTTTTTTGGAAGTCATCCTAATAATTCCAATAAATAATTGTGTGATGTTTATACCTATTACATTGATATTTATTGGCCATCAGGTAACAAAAAGAGTTTCTCTCAGCAAGTTTTTTTGAATTTCTTTATGACTGGTTGCCTATCTGTACTCTAGATTGTTGTGATGCTTTTTCTCAGTATGTTTCCTTTCTGTATGAACGAGCAAGTCTAATGGTACGATTATTTTGTTCAGATTGAAAGCACGAGTACCTAATAATAAGAAGCAGGGACGACATCAACGTGATGTTCGGTTCGTTACAATGTACGGAAATCAGACGTTGCGTCTTCATTCATACTCATTCGTATTTTTGTTTTGTTTGTGCAGGGCCGAGTTGCTTGCGCCAGTCCTGGGGGTCATTCGGCCAACGACGAGTGAGACCACCCAAGATAGGCGATTTGCCACGGTGAGTCCACGCTTCAATCTGGATGTATACAATCTCCCTCCTAGGAGCAATGCAGTATCGCTGGTTCCACGAAGCTGTTATTTTCACTACCTCATTTCCTTTCTCTATTTCATGTTCTGAAGTAGTGATGAAACTAGTATGTCACTACGATGGCGGAAATGCACCCGAATATACTTCCATGTGTGCATTGCAACACGTCGTGTTCATTTGTAACCAACCAGAAGATTTGTATAAAAGGAAGAAAATTAAAGACGTACCGGCACGAGATGCAATAAACATAGCGGTTCTCTTTTTCAACATACAGCATTGTGCATATTTTTGCTTAACTTGTCAGTTTAAAGATTTTTTCAGTGTAGGCTTAAGAGTTAACATATAATATTTACACCGAACTTTCTTTCAACACTCGAATATATGAACATACAGTATAAGTGTGACCGTCACTATTAACTGCAACGAAAACATTTAGCGACCACGGCCGAATATTTCCGCTCGTACTGCCTTTGCTGTGACCATCATATTGCCATTGTTATCCAGTGTGCAAAATTTTACCTTTCCCTTCAATTAACCAGCTAGTTATCTACTGTCTAATTACATCGCGCATGCTTAGTTTTGTCAATTGGCTTTAGTTGCAATCATGATGATCAAAACGCCGAGAGGAATGAATGTGTCTACGACTTTTGTAAATACACCCTTACCGATAATCGCCACGTTGTTAATGAAAATTGCTGCGTTGCAGGTTTTTTTTATTGTGCTAATTCATTTGCATGCTGCTTTCAAATATGAATAATTTCATCCCATCCCTTTTTTTGTGCATTGTAACAGAATAAATAAAAAACTGAAATCAGAGGTAGACGTATTGAAGCAGCGGATACAATATTATTTTTTTTCTGGTAGGTAGTAGCGACGAGAAGCGAAGCCTGCATAGAGAGTCCGTGTATTATCACAAGCAAATATACAACACTACTGACCTGCTAAGCGTTGTTTTCGTTTAAGGACCGTGATACTAAATTAGAAAACAACCAAGAGCCTTGATCAGCAGGACCCTGGCCTTTTGGATATTATTGAAGGCTTAACAAAAACGTAAGTTTATTGTGATTATTTAGGCAATGAATATTATTAAGGGGTTTTAATAGAGCGGCCACTCATGCACATATGGTAAATGATGTTAAGGTGGAGTCCTTGCTTTGTCCCAACTAAGCGGCGGATAATGAAAACCAGTGTCTCATTAAGTATATCAGCTCCCAATCATTGTGGTGGAGTTCTTTTAGCATATGTATTTCTCAAGTGTACCACAATACTGCTATCTCGAATGCGTCTTGTTGCACGTGGGATGTTTATTCGTTTCGAATATATGACCTGGTTTTGGTGGATAATAGGTAGCCTATAATCACAGACAATATAATAAAACAAATATAATGCATTTGAAGACTATTTTTATAGGAGTACATGGTCGAAATATGATCGACATATCAAGGAGCACAGGTTCAAAAACACCCATGTAAAGCGTACTTCTCTTGACTGAGACCACGATCGTGACAGTGTAACTTGCAAGATTGCTTTACCTAATGTAAAAAAAAACATTGCGTGCAGCACACTTTACAGGGGCACTTGCACATTTTTTGGCTGCTCGACGTGACGCCCGTATTAACGACTTCAGGTGCGGGAAGCTTCTCGTCTGTAAAAGCACCTAAAGCTCCACTTTCAGAAAGAAACAGGCCAGTGTCATTGAATCAGATAAAAGTAACAGGTTTCACAATGATTCTGCGAACATTGTGTTTCTGTTACCTGAATCCAATGAGAAAACAACTACACTTTTTTGTTCATATTCAATGGAAAATATTCTGCGGGATTTTCGTGAGAGAGTTAATCTTCAATCTTGAGTAAACGTGCGCACGATCTCTCCAACCTGAAAAGCTCTAAGGCACACGAAGCCTACAGCTTCGGGATAGTACTGCAATACACAATTGAAGGCACACTTCAGTGAAATAAAGTACTTAGGGTGAACTTCCGCTTAAGATACAAACAAGTCAAAGAAAGTCTGTGTGGCCGCTTCAGATGGCAGTCTCTACTCATTCCTCCACCTTTTGTTCTCATTTGCTTCTTTTGTTTGTCACATGTGACACGTAGCTGCTGTTGCTTGGCTCGTGCTAGCACGTGCGACTTGCCTAATTGGTGATCTGTTTCCCAAGTACGCCATCCAGAATCGAGGAGACGTAAGGATAGGAAGGCGCACTGTTTGAACGTGGCTTAATTGTGCTGAAACCTAATGAACCTTTCTGATGGTTTCCCAGCCACTCTTGACAAGTCAAAAGCTTTCCGAGTTTTCAGTGAAAATTTCAACCAAGAATAGCAGCAAGTGTTTTAATGTGGGCATGATAGTATGGTCTCTTTGAATAACACTACAGCGTTTATGAAGGGGGCACGCGCACGGCACATGAAACTGTATATGAGCAACTTTTTAAGCATCCCTCACAGTCGCCGTTTATCTGCGCCACAATATTATCCCAAAAAGAGCCGTTTACGCAACTGCGGATCAATTTTTTCTTTACTTTTACTTTAAACGACCTATGCACTGCCCTTTATATCACGTAGAAAAGAGAATCGTATGAAATAGCAAAGTCCTAATGAAAATTCTTACCAGAATGTGTGCTAACAAGCTCGGTCATTGAAGTGCTATTGATGAAGGCAAAGACAGTGCGAGAAACAGAAGCTGAGATAATAATTTAAAATCAACAAATATGCTACATTCTTTCTTCCGAGCTTTATCTACGTGAATATTTGTTTCACAATGAATAAGAATTTTACCATTGAGCCAAGGTTTTGAATTTCCACGTAAATGGTGATGCAAATTGTTCTGGCAACTCTGACATCGAGGGCACTATCAAACGACGTCGCGATTTTCTTCCGATCACTTTTCGGAGAGGATTGAGCACATTACTATTCACAGTCGTTGAAACAAGGTTGTGGGCAGTCAACAATGCCTAAAAGGATTGTTGTGGCCAGAACTTTTTTTTTACCTTTGACAATGACAATGTATAAATTATTAGAAAAAAACACAAACAGATGTTTCAGTTCTCACACGGAAGCCAAAACGTCTTTTCTCTTTTTTTAATCACCACGTTTATTTTCGCTCTCTCCGCATTTTATCAAGACCGCACGGACTTTCGTTACACTTTCAAACTCTTTTAGCCACTACGAATGTTCTCCTACTTTGTATCATTCAGAAAAATGCTCTCGCAATGCACCCGACACATTCAAAGCACCTTACCGAAATCTGCTATTGAAGATATTGGCTGCGATGACCCTGATATCGTAATTTTCTGACCAAAAGAAATACTCCTTCCCAAGGGATGCTTTCTTAATACAGGCCGCCAACATGTTTCTCCAGTGCTTTCTCACGCTTTGTTCTCAGCGGTCACTAGCACTCTCTGCAACCTACATACCGAAAATAGAGTGCTTTCTTTTGCTTCTCCCGCCGTTATACTTTCGGGAATACACCGAGCATCGTGTATCACAAAGAAAAACGTTTCGAAAAACGTTGACCTCGTATATCACTGAAGCGTGGTTGAGCCACGAAGAAAAGCAGCGCACCTCGAGGCATATAGTACAATGCGTTATGGTGTACTGATCCCCGTCGTAGTGTATCTCCCCTCTCGTGTTTCGAAGGATATATCTTAGGCGTCTACGCCTTCTTTTTTCGCGTTCTGAAGTAGTTATTTGCTTGGTATTGTGAAAAAGCCTGCCATAGTCTTCTATTTCTTTCTTTCTCTCTTACTTTCTTTATTTTATTTCCACATCTTCGTCATAGCGGTTGTTCTCGTTAGAACACATGAGCGGCCTTTCTTGTGGCGCCCTCCCCCTTTTTTCTCCTCAACGCACGCTAAATATTTTCTTGACGTACGAGGTTGGACAGAGTGTCACTTCTTCCGAAACAGCTGGAAAAAGGGTGATGCTTCTCTTAGAAAGTACCATATTTTATATTGAAGTAGGTGTGGCAGAAGGCACGCTATTTTTTTTTTCTTCCTCGTTCGAAGTTTCGAAACAGAGAAGAAGTCGATAGACGGTTCTTATTCGCACTTCAACTTCGCTGTACGCGCTGATCTGAAGCCTGTGAGACTTCGTTTCAACTATGCATTCATCAAATATGCTCAACATTATTGTTTGTAGTGAATATATGTGAGCGTGTAATATGCACCTAGAATGTTGCTGCTTCAAATGAGTCCGCGATTGCTTTAAATCTATGTGTGGATCAAAAGCTTTATTGTGCTCGCTTTAGTGCGTGACGAGTGCTGCAACATCAAAATCTAGAGGCTGTGAAGAGCCAATTTTTTTTGCCAGATTTTCTTTCATCAAGCAAACGGAGCTAAAATTGATACAAATACTATTTTCCTAATTATATTCTTTTATTATTTAAGGAATACTGCAGACAGTTTTTCACCATCCTAGCAGGAAAGGGTTACATAAGGTTCCTAACACAGAGGTCAAAACTAGAAGTCGGAGCGCGCACGCAGTCGGAAGGCAGTGAATTCCAGTCTTCAATGGTTCTTACAAAAAAGGAGTACTTGAATGTGTTATTTTTAGGAGCATATGGTCTTACAGTTTTTGAATGATTTAACCTTGCTGAGCGCTGAGGAGGTGGCAGAATGTACAAATCTTTATTTAAACCAGATTTATTGTTGTATAGTTTATAAAAGAAGACTAACCTCGCAATTATATCTGCGACACCATCGTTATTAACAGTGTAATGGTGGCACTTGCGTATAAGCTAGCAGAATTTGTCATACTTCAATAAATATTTAATGTACCTTTCTGCCTTCTTCAGGGCGGAAAGTGTATGAGGCCTCAACCATATATGAAACATGAATGCTTCAGGTTTTTCTCGAGATGATGATTCCTTGAGGTTTTTTGTGGTTTAACGAAACACGCATTCTTTGTTCCTAACGCAAACATTCTTTGCATTATCACTATATAGGCGCTAGCAGCAACTATGTGGATGCGGGCTCTCATTGGAAGTTCCTGGAGGCGCATATTTTCGCAGAGCTCCTGCGCACCCCCAACAAAAAAAGCGTAATGTAAAAAAACTTGCATGTCCACACGTAAAGTTATTTCAATTACAGCATGACTTCTGAACTTTGCCGCGAGCAAACATTACTTTTAATTGACATTTGAGCTGGCATCTGTTCGGAGCATAAGCGTACATATTGCGTTAATAGATTGCGTTCATGAGATTTCGAACAACGGTAACTCAACATTTACAATTAAAATTTTCTAAGTGTACACTAATAAAGAAGGGTTGCCATGTAACACTTTGTGCAACTTCGATTTCATCATATGCAGTTACGAGCGCATGATGAAATCTATATGACGCGTTGCGATAACATATGAACATGTTGTCATGTATAGATTTTGCGCCTCTACACGTCATCTTTTGTAAGCACATGCACAATCACATGAAGCTGCCATAGCTTAGCTATCAAGCTGTCGCACTGCCGGTTTGACTCGTATAGGGACGCCAACTGCTTTTCTAAGTGAGCGAAATGCATAATACACGTGTACAAAAAATGAGATGCGCGTTGAAGAAGCTTACACTGTAAACAGAAATAAGCCGAGATGGGAGTAAATGACCTTGTCCTCTAGCGCACTCCCCGATGGGAGTTTCATAAACCTCTCCGTTGGGAGTAAAAAATTTACTCCCCATCAGTAGGGGGTTTTTGCATGGTACCAGGGGGTTTTTATTTACTTCCATTGGGGAACTTTTTCAGGTCAGTATGGGAGAAAGTTTTTTGCATCGACAAAGAAAAAAAATTACGTCAGCAGCCGTACCATGCGCAAGCGTAACTTTAATTACATAACATTTAATGCGCACAACAATAATTACAGTACACAAACATTATCACAATGTTCACGTTATATCACGACACTCGCACTCACCACAGCTTGCCACACGCAGTACACACCTACCATATAGTCACCGGGTATGTATATGCACCACATTTTTACCTCCCATGTCGCCCTGGTGAAAGCCTTTTTTCGCTATTGAGTAGGCAATAAATACGCACGGCGTAAGTATGAACTTGCGGTGGTCTGATGTAAGCACTTCAACACACATGCCTTTTATCCTAAGCCTGCCTAATATTTATTATTTTTTTACTATAGCGAAAAAGTTTCATCAGTTGACGCTCTGTCGTACGGGCTGAATTTGCATTAGCAGTACTGTTTGTGGACCCGTAAAATGCATGGAATCACACACAAAGTGCGCGCGGCCTTGAATGAACACATTAACGAGGCACATTTAGCAGCTCCAGCGATGAACCGAGGTAGACCGCCGCTACCGCGTTCGACGACTAGGCCTCACTCACGAGTACGGCACGGTGATTCGATGAATGACAGTTGGCGATTACAAAATGATTGCTGATGTGCAGCTTACGTCTCGTTTTTCCCATGCACAGAAATAGGTGTCCGCTATCCACGCACTTTAAGCTACGGAGCGATAGACTTAAACGAATGAGACGGTTCGCAGTCGCTGTTCCCGTTGCTCGCATGTATTGCATGTATAGCTCGCAGAGCTCGCCACGGCGGCCGGTACGCAGTGCGAGCTCGATACGATGCCGGCTTGATACCGACGCCATAGCGAGGCCTTCCTACCGCTTAGATGTTGCAGCCGGTGAAATACCGGTGACACTCCGAGAAGCCACTATCGGCGGAGACGGGGCGAGCGCGTCGCCGGCGCAACTCTCAGAACGGTTGCCGGCCAGCCTGCCGTAGTCGAGCGAAGGCTACTTCGAACCGCTTCGAAGTTTTACGGTGCAATCGCTGACGATAGTACTCCGCCTCGTTCGGCGCTCGCCTTGTAGCTAGTCATTGACAGCGGCGGTGACAAGGCGCAGAAGACTGTTATACATCCCAGCAGCCTTCATTTTTTGCGAAACACATTCTTTGCATCGCCGGTGGTCAGTGCTAGCTCGTAACGCTTGCCGCGGTGGCCGGCGCGCAGTGCGAGTTCGATACGATGCCGGCTTGATACCGACGGCATAGCGAGGCCTTCTTACCACTTTGATGTTACAGCCGGTGAAATACCGGTGACACTCCGAGAAGCCACTATCGGCGGAGACGGGGCGAGCGCGTCGCCGGCGCAACTCTCAGAACGGTTGCCGGCCAGCCTGCCGTAGTCGAGCGAAGCCTACTTCGAACCGCTTCGAAGTTTTACGGTGCAATCGCTGACGATAGTACTCCGCCTCGTTCGGTGCTCGCCTTGTAGCTAGTCATTGACAGCTGCGGTGACAAGGCGCAGAAGACTGTTATACATCCCAGCAGCCTTCATTTTTTGTGAAACACATTCTTTGCATCGCCGGTGGTCGGTGCTAGCTCGTAACGCTTGCCGCAGTGGCCGGCGTGCAGTGCGAGTTCGATACGATGCCGGCTTGATACCGACGGCATAGCGGGGCCTTCCTACCGCTTAGATGTTGGAGCCGGTGAAATACCGGTGACACTCCGAGAAGCCACTATCGGCGGAGACGGGGCGAGTGGTCGCCGGCGCAACTCTCAGACCGGTTGCCGGCCAGCCTGCCGTAGTCGAGCGAAGCCTACTTCAGACCACTTCGAAGTTTCTGATGGGGAAACTCCAGGAGCAGCCGCTGACGATCGTAACAGCTCACTTTTGATACCATTCATTTATTCTTCGAAGTTTTTTGTTACTCGGCCCTTTGAAGCGCGGCATTAACGACGTATCATTGAGGAATCGGACCGAGGTGCAGCGTGGTTTAACGGTGCGAAATATATTGAAATGTTCCCAGTAAATACCAACTGGTCGTTGCTATTCTTCGCTGCACTGATAATTTCGTTGCCTGTTGACAGATGCTTACACGGTTAGCCACACAAAGCACATGTGTTTCACACCAACGTGCAAACATATGCCCGTACACACACATACACACACACATACACACACACACACACACACGTCACGCCCAAAGAGGGTTTTTAAAGCTCCTATAGGGAGTTTGTAACCACGTGACCTGAAACTCCCTGGGGAGTTTAACAAGGTCATGTCGTTCATAAACTCTGTGATTAAAGAGGGGGCGTTTTACGATGACATGTGCCGAGTTCACTCCCTACCAGGGAGTAAATAATTGGGGCAGGGGAGTTTTGTGGGCTCGTGTGCTGGAAAAACTCCCATCTCGGCTAACTTTTGCTTACAGTGTAGGAGTTCAAAAATAAACGCGCAGTTTGTCACTAGAACGACCTTCATACTCTTATTGCTATGTTGAAATAATAAAACCTACCAACAAAATGTTTCAACCTATAAGTTTTTGTAGGCACACATTAGCACATAAACCTTCTATTTTATTTTTGTGTTTCGTCAGTGCCCAAGTTTCCTTCTATTCTTGGTATATGCAAGGCATGAAATGTACTAAAAACGAGTCTTTTTTCTCCCTCTGCTTGCGGTGTTTTAACGACCAACTGGAAATATATATGCTTACTGCCCGTTCTTTCCTGCCAAAAAGTTCATAATTTATGCAGGAATGCTCCTTGAAATGTTAAGGCTCTCAACGTGAAGGACGTATGCAAAATAGAGGGTTTCGCCTTTTTCATTACTTTTTTTATGACCAGTTGACTACGCCTCAACGTGACGTCTGTTCTCTTAATATGTCAGAGAATGCACGGCATTTCCTCGCACTGTGAAAATCACTGGGATACTACTTTAAGAAGCATTCCTGACCTAGGTTATAAAGTGAAAAAACAGGCGACTACCGAACGCAACACATGTAGCGCCTTTCAATGTAACTCCACGCTAACGCTGACGCAGCGATAGCAAGAACCATATTTTTAGGTACTTTCGCGTTTACGTCTTGCAAGGGCATGGAAGTTAAACGTGATTCTGTGCACAGTCACGTCTTGGCCAGCGTGACAAGCTTCGAGACAATGGCCTCGTTGAAACCTTTTGGAGACTATGGTTCAACTGAAAAACGGTGGGCTACAAAGTTCGCGTGGTATTTCACTAGAAAGCAAGAAAATAGTGTCACGATGCCCAAAAGTAGGTCACATTCTTGCAATAAGAGTACTCTGCTTCAAAAGTTTACTCTGAGCCAATGCCAAACTCTCGCTCGCTACAACTTCCTTTGCAGTGAAAAAATTTTCAGGCTCGTCAACGCACGCATTTATTTTTTTCCGTGACACAGCTGCGCAATGCGAAAACGTGGGCGTAAGTAAAATAGAAGCGTTGCGACGGCTTATACCCACTTTAAAGCACTTCAAAACCCGCAGTATACAGGGCCACATTTCCCAGAAACGAATAAATAGTTTGTTGTGTCATTTTCGTAGAATGCCGACAAGAAACTCTCTAATCTGGATTCAAAGTCACGTCACTCTCTAATACTGCACCAAGGTTCCTAGAACTCGGCTACCATTCACATAAAAATGTTAAAACTATCGTCTGCCTAACTTAACGCTAAATTAGTGAAAATGCGTTACAAACCTTTCTATTACTACGACGAAACTCTATATAGCTAGGTTACATCGAAGTTCGTAGTTCGTCTGCTTTATGCACGCACTTATAGCACGTAGAAGCCTCAAAAGTTTGGCCATCTCCGCTACTCGTCGCTGGTTCACTAAACATGATGTGGAAACCACACTGCACGCCACAACTAATTATTATTTCTGGGTAGACGAAAGCAACATAGTTGAAAAGCACTTTCTCGAAACGTCAAGATTAACCAAGGGATGAACTTCGGGCACACGTTTCTGCTTCGCTAGTTAGCCATTCGTACACAATGTGGTGGTGATTTTTTGTTCTGTAACAGATAAGCAGTCGTCTGGATCTTCACAAAAAAAACTGTTAGAAGGTTGTGCCAGGCCTACACTTTTCAGTGTCACACAAAGCTCGTTTATTACTTACATTAATCTAATAGCAAATACCGAAGAAAATAGGTTTATTTCATGAGGCGCAGTGTACGCTTTCAGCAAACTGCAATTAGTTTTCTCGTCCATGTATTGTGCCTTTACTTTTCTTTAGTGAGCATGGGATAAGGAAGCTCAAATTCTCTGTAGCTGCCCACGCTATTCTGTGGTTTCCTCCCACTGAAAGAGGACGCAGTCTCCCGCCGGCTCTGACCGCATATAATGCGGTTCTTTTTGTAGCGACGCGGTGTAGTTATCACGTCGATGTTTTTTTCGTTCTTAGACCGAACAATATTTGAGGCGACTTTGACATTTTACATACAACAGAACTCAAGACATTTCTTCGTACTTCCTTCCGTTCTATTTACATTTGCTCTGTCATTAGGCTGTGAATTCAATCTTGGCAAAGATCAACTTCAACTTCGGTGTCGGTGTCTCTAGTAGCGAGGTTTAGGGCGGTACCCTTCATGGCAGGTTGCTAAAACACTGTAGGAAGACTTCAGCTCAAAGAACAGCAAAGCAGGAAAGGAAACACGGAAGAGTGCTCATTCTATGCTCGTCTGTTGTTTGCTCATTTATGCTCGAAGTTTTGTTAACAATGTCTTGGTTTCGCGTGTAGAATAGTGTTTTTTTTTGCTTGCTTTTCGACATGTTTTTTTCACGCATCACTATTTTTAGTGTTTACGTGTGAGTGAACGAGCGCGTGCATGTGTGTTCATGTGTTCGTGCTTGTATTTCTGGCTGTGCATGATGAATGAGTGGACGCGCGCGCGCATGCATGGATGCTTGCGTGCGTACGCTATGGCATCGTACTTTGCTTTGACAACACTAGTATACTATTTATCTTGCTCACAAGATGATTGATTGGGCATGTTTGTAACGCATAAAATGTGAAAGCGCACCGAGAACACAGCGAACAGAGAAGGCGTGAAGATATGGTGGTACTCACGCGTGCATGCCTTTGGTTTATCACATTCCGCCTGCGTCGGTGAATTATCAGCTAGCTCTCCTACGAGAGCCATCTCATTATTTTCTTTTAGCTTATGTATGTTCTTCGTATATGGATTTGCGTATTCAAATTCACATATTTAGATGCACGTGTGGCAATACAGATGTCGAGGTCGTGTCTGTTCGCCCTCAGGCTAAAATAAAAAGTTGGCAACTATTTTCATTTCTTTCATTCTGTCTTTATAACTTTCTTGCTTCTTCAGCAGAACTCGAATACTGCACAACATTTATTGCCATCTCTTGCATTACATTACGCGGGCACCAAACAGTTATGCCAGCGTTTCTTTCCCAATCACGCACATTTAATTCGTTGGGTTTATAGTTGGTACATTTAGAGTTACAGAACCCTATGTTGATTTACTCTAAGCAAGAAGGTAAAATACCGCGTGGAGATGACAGCTTGAACACGAAAGAGACAGGCAAAAAACGAATCGCTTCTGAGGAAAGCAGCGAATGCATATCCTGACACTATTTCTTCTTTAAATCTTGGCTCCAGGTATATTACCCGTTCAGCTATTTCTGATTTATGCATAGTAACATAAGCAGAATCTAATTCAACAAGATGATTAACGATAGTGTTAAAGAAATAAATTGCCAGAGGGATAAGTTCAAGTACTTCTTATTGAGGAGCAGTTTCAATATCATCATTCTATAATTGAGTTAAGGTTCATTTATTGCAGCTATTCTCTTTTCGCAAGCGTATGTGCCCTTCGCGATAAAGCAAAACTAGAGAGCCAGAAAACACCGGTCATTTTTAGGGGCGAAGCTCCTAAAGGCATGGGTCTGTCCATCCCTTGTATATATGTAGGCGACCACCTATAGCTCTGCATTTGCCAACTACCCACTACTTCGTCCTTGTAAACATCCCACTATGCCCCATCACCAATCCCGCACTTTGCTGACCATAAAACAAATACTGATGAGAAGCAGCCAATATGAAATGGGGGATGGTTGTGTTCTTGTATCCAAGTGCGCGTTAAAGAACCGTAGATTGTCCCACTGTGTGCATTCCTTGATTGTACATGACTGCTTATTGTTCCACATTTACAAACTGCCCACTACTTCATCTTAACTAACATCTCACGACGCCCCTTCACCAATGCACCTCTTCACCGACCACAAAGCCGCAATGAAAGAGAATGGAAGCGACGCATAGCTACCACTTACAAGTATTAATATATACAGTGTTGGATATGTCTTTTATGAGGTACTGGGTGATATTCGCGCATAGGGGCATGGTTCAGCGATGAAACCCTCTAGCGCTTCACCTCACTCGTCATCATTCACTCCGTGGATGCTCTGTGATTTTTTTACTTATTTGCCGACGTTTCACAAGCCACAAGAAAAAACATTTAGAAACTATATTGAGAACATTAGGCATTACTCTTTGCTCTGGAAATATTCTTTCCCTTAGGGATTCCTTGCCTAGGCCACAGCAACAAGAGCGTCTGCTTTGCAGTTTATGAATTTCTCACAAACACAAGACACTTGCTTGTTCAGCTTTGTTTTTTAAACTAATGGAACTCGAGTTTTTCTAATTACAATCCATTTATAAATTTCAAACATTAGTTATTTAGCTACTGTATTCGTAAGTCACCTTAAAATTTTTCACTCATATAGTCTCTAGATGACTGATTAATTATTTTTTCTTCATCAAAATTTGCCATTCCTGTTTCCTAAATACAATAACCGCCGGTTTCAGCGCCTATCCCCCGTGGTGGGTACGAGCCAAGACATAGCGAAACAAGCAAGCAAGCAAAACTAGAGACACTCGCTCATCCTAGAATAGTCTGTTGGCTGCAATTCATTTATTAATTATACCATGGTCTCGCCCCGCCACGGTGGTCTAGTGGCTAACGTACTCGGCTGCTGACCCGCAGGTCGCGGGATCGAATTCCGGCTACGGCGGCTGCATTTCCAGTGGAGGCGGAAATGTTGTAGGCCCGTGTGCTCTGAGTTGGTTGCTCGTTAAAGAACCCCAGGTGGTCGAGATTTCCGGAGCCCTCCACTGCGGCGTTTCTCATAATCATTTGGCGGTTTTGGGACGTTAAACCCCACATATCAATCAACCAATGAAAACGACCTACGTTGTACATGTTTACGTATGCACATTCCACGAGCTGTACTTGGCGACATTTTGTGCGCGGACAAACGTGGCTGTGCGAATGACCGCAATCAACACGAAGAATGCTCATTGTCTAAATCTTTGAAATGTCAAGAGAAGTATGCAAGTCGATCCCGCCTTGCCGACGACGTATTGACAGCCGTTCTTCACTACGAGTGCGTGAAATCTAGTGGCCAAAAAGGCAAATCATGCTCGCTCAACGCCGTTTGAAGAGCGGTTTCTCGGTATTTGACATTTCGTATCATCACAATTAAATGTCGAAGCGAAACCAGCTGCTTTCTTCAACCTATGCTCGTCCTCAAGGAATGAGACAAAGGGCCGTAGTGGAGGACCTGAAGCCCTTGCTTCAGGTCCTCCACTACGGCGTATCTCATAATCTCATAATCATATGGTGGTTTTCAGACGTTAAACTTCACACATCAATCAATCAATCAATCAATTAATCAATCAATACCATAGTCTTATACAAACACCAGCCGAGCATGGTATGATCACTTGATAGTACTCATCATAATTAGACAAATATGTGACGAAACAGTTACCTCATTTTACAGAAGTATCCATTATTTCCTCATGTTTCATAGTTAAACAAGCTACCGAAGAATTGGTCAGTACTGACGCAACACAATCGTCCGCCCATTTTGGCAATGAACTTTCTCTTTATTCTTAAACGCTTCTGCGCATTATTTAAATATCTTATTAAAGCTGATATATTTTTTTGTATTTGTGCACCTTGCATAGTGTCATTGTTCTGATTATTTACGGTTTGCGTTGAAGTTGAGAGATCTCGTCTGTTTTGTATCTTGTGATGTATATATATATATATATACCTTACAGGCTCCTTATCGGAGCATTGTGTAAGGGGAGCGATACATGGTAAAACATGACGTGTGATTAATATAGAAAAAGAAAGAATCAAAACGGTACAATCTGTAAAGTGCACTGTGATGTAAACGACTGCCAGAATACCAAGCGTAACACCCCAGAAGAAAAACCAGACAAAGGAAGAGCGTGCACGAAACACGAATTTAATTGACATGAACAGTAAATGGTTGTAAAATAAAGAAACATTTGGCATTGTTTAAAATACTACAACGTAACATGATACAACGTCAAGCAATTTAAAATGTAAGGTAACATATCTAGAGAGAATAAATGAGAAATAACTACGTAAGCATGAAAAGTTCGAGTGGGCGGTAGTGAAAGGCGTTTCGATTTGTGATCAAAGTGATATCGCCAGGAAGATCATTCCAAAGTTGGATGGCATGTGGCAGCGCAGAACAATTAAACGCCCCTGTATTGCCGAAGATGCGCTCAAAACTTCCCTGAATATGGAGCCGCCTAGACATGCACAATGGGGTTTTAAAAGGGAGGGAATGCGGCTTGGTGTTTTGAACATATCCATGAAGCAGGCAGAAAAGGGAAACACACCGGCTCATTGCACATAATGCCCGCCTGATGGCACTACCTGTCCACGACATCCGCGGTGATTGGCTAAAACACTCACGCTGTTATGGCTAATCGTGTGTGTCTCACAATGCAACACTACTTGGCACCTATTGCACGCCCACCAACACGGAAAAGAAAATCGCACACTCAACGAAGGAAGAGCTGGCCAAACCCACACAATCCATAGCAGACAAGCAGACGTTGCAGTGGCACATCAGTACGTCACTTCCGCCAGGCAAAACTCAACGTCACACACACAATGTTGCCATTAATTCTGGCAAGCGAGATGAGCGTTTCGAGGCAAGCTACAAAATTCATTTGAAAAGAATCTGCGAAACTCTTAAGCCTGAAATTTGGCATGGATGGCGCAAACATGCAAATGAACAGGCCCAGTGAATTTCATTGAGATTCACTGACCTCGAAAAATCACAGGAGTTGGCCTTTAAACTACTCACTGCCACGGGAACGTCTCGTTGTTTAAAGAGGAGCACTGCGTATTGCCGCAGAGACTGGCAAGCGGGTGCAATGTCAATTCTGGCTCGCTCCTGAATAACGCAGTAGGGGCCTCCCTATTGTGCACAGGAATGCTATAGGACATTTTATGCTTGGCACAATTGATTGGTTAGTAAAGTACAAACAGAAACAGACGACAGCTGAACTTTGGAAGAGTAGTTGCACTTAGAAGTATTTTCAGTTGTCCAGTGACCATGAGAGCGGCAGTGCCGTGAACTCAATTATTGTCATTATTGCCGTTATTGTTTTTAATGCTTTAATCGCTGCATCATTGTTTAACGGGGTAGGTGAAAATCGAAGTGACACCAGAAAGCAAAAAAGAAACTAGAAACAGCAAAGACCAAACAACCTACACGTGTTATGCTTCGTAATATTATTTCAAACAAGGTTCAACAGAACATTTACGTCTTTTGTTTTTATATTTTTCATTATGCCACGTAGCATACCAAAGTAAGCGTTCGCGGACTACATGCAGAAGCGTAGTAAGAAAGGGTGTGCTTGGGCTTCGTAGCCTTGGCTGTGCTGCCACAGCAAGTTGCCGCCGAGTATAGTGTATTTCGGCCAGACTGTTCTGATGTGAACATGAACGTGTTCTGGAGCCAGCTCCTATAACATGAACACCAGCACATGCACCTTGGCTCACGCGCCAGCAGCTGTAGGCGCGTGATGATCGTTTCAGATCGTTCTGGTGCCACCTTGTGCACACACCAAGACTGTTCAGCGAAGGGGCTAGCAGAGAGATTTAGTCGGGCGTCCGCAGCAGCTTTGCAGACGTGACCTGCCAGTCATTTTCTATGGCAGGCTGCGCCCACAAAGCTGTTGCAGACGCTCAACTGTATCTGTTTATTTTGTGCAAGACACACTAAGGTGCATTTGAGAGGGGCACTATCAGTGTGGTAAGACTGATTCTGTATACTGAAGAAATTTGGCTATTACCAAGTTGACGAAAGAAGAAGTTATGTATAACAAACGAGAGAAGTGAATGAGCCGTTACATTAGAGAAAAATAAATGTATTAGAATCGACGGACAGTTTGTCTTTATTCTTGACCTTGAACAAATAAAAAACAACGCGTCCAAAATGTATGCCATACTGCAAATATCACTTATGTGCTTACATACTCGAACGTCCACAGGATATGAACCTTCAAGCAGTTTGTTAACGCGCAGCAATTGAACTTCAATACGGGAAATTCACTCGCTCGTGACATGACTTTTTTTTGTTAAAAAAACACTTCTGATTCGTCGCACTAATTGGGCCACATCACCCACCCAGAGAGAAGTGCGTCTTGTTGACCTTTTGTGCCCACCTAATGAAGGCGGGGTCATCGCATTCGTAATTAGGTGGAGTTGCCCTTACGTACATACACTAATGAGCTTCTCAGCAAGATATTTTAGATGCGAAGCATCTTATACTCGCGCCTTGTAGTGCGCCGTCCGCGCCGTCCGCGCCGTCCGCACCGCCTTAGTTGAGCTAATTCATTACGTCTGATACAATAATCACTCGTTCTCTGCTACTGCAATATTCACGCGTTCATCAAGTATAAGGTTATTTGTTGCACTTCAAAAGCATACATGTGTCCGAGTTAAAACGGTCAAAGTTTCACATTAAATGCACCAGGAAGGTAAAGTATTGGTACGGAAACCAGTAACACAAACATGAGCTTGTACGGTAAAGTTAGCTATTTAAAACCTACGCGAGCGTCGGTGCACACTGAACCATGCCTGTGTATTCAGGCATGTGTCTAACTCTGTTACCAGCCACTAAACTGTTTTAGCGGGACGGCTCAGTGCTCTCCCATAGTTGAGTACGAAGTACTCAAAATCGTTCAACATATTAGATGCGGAAGCATCTTATACTCGCGCCTTGTAGTGCGCCGTCCGCGCCGTCCGCACCGCTTCTCGAACATTCGACAGCTGACGCGCGCGCATGCGCCGTCGCGCCGTCGCCCACCATCTGTGCCGCGCGCGCTTCTCCTTCGAGAACATTCGACAGCTGACAGCGCATGCGCCGTCGCGCCGTCGCCATCTGTGCCGCGCGCGCGCTTCTCCTTCGAGAACATTCGACAGCTGACAGCGCATGCACCGTCGCGCTGTATATATACTCAAGGTCGGCGCTCGCTCGCTCAGTTGCCGCTCGTCCGTTGGTTCGTCGCAATAAATAAAACACCGCCCTTTCGCATACGTGCCGTACGTGTTCACTCATTTAACACCCCATTTCACAACCACGTTAACCAATTTAGCCATCGACCCAAGTAAGTCGCAATTTAACACCCGTTAACCAATTACATGCTTCCGCATCCTCCTCAGTGTTCCCCCGAGGGAAGCTGCGGGCAATTTTTTTTAATACAGGCCCTCTTATGTTTCATGAAGGTAAACTATTCGTTTGAACGACAGGGAGAAAAGAGCTCACGCTTTGCGCGGCGTGTATACTGTGACTTCGTGTGCAAATAGACGAGCAGATCGTGAAGGTCCGCATAGTAGTTGTTTCTTGTTCAGGATTGAATTGTACACGTGAAAATAACACGAAACGTGTGGCAGTAATTTCAAGCACTCGTATATCGACGGGAAAGCTGTATTATGTCTTATCTTTACAGCGGTTGTGTGAGTGCAGAAAAGTTTGATTTTTCTTTGTTCTTTAAAACATTTAAAAGATTTAAAACTGCACTTGTTTTATGCTGCTGAGACAAGAGGCCGCCGCTTTAGATTCAAATGTTGAACTTTAAAATGTATGAAAATAGAGAAACCTTTGCGTTGTCGCAGCAGCTAGCGCAACCGACTGCATCAAGTTCGTCACTGTGAAAATAATAAAATATGTCGATCCTGGCTATCAGACTCATTTAAAAGCGAAAAAAAGGCTGTTTTCAACAAATCAATAAACTGAATTTTGTATATGAAGCATTCGATTTGGTTTGAATACTGATAAATTTCACGAATACAAGCAACCAAATTGAGCACGTTGTAACCCAAGAATGAAAAGTTATGTTTTTAATTAAATGTAGATAATATTAAAGTGAGAGTGTATAAAACTAACAAAAATATGCCACTGCAATGTAAGGCGTCAATACATGAACGATATTTTGGGGAAACTTACCTGCTGTAAAAAACAGAGGTAAGCTGGGATTTAAAAAACTAAAATTGTTACGCTTTATATGTTGTCAGAATGCAGTTTACGGAACCCCGAATTCTATTTCCGGCTGATATGTACGAATTTGCGAACACCTTGATTCTGTACATTTAGGTATTTTTATAAATTTTATACATTTCAGACCTTTTGAAACTTCTGATAGCTAGAATTTCTTCTAAGTAAAGCTAACTTAACTTAGTTCACGTCAGTATGTCTGATAAAAACGTTTTTATACTTCAGATGCATTTGGACAGGCGGCGAGGCAGTTGCCGCGGTGTTAAACCTGCCTTTTTGAAGCGGTGAGCTTATATAACGATAGCAAAACTTTTAAGCTCCTCTTTCACGGAAATCTATAAATTATGTAACAAATCTTAATTCTTTTCCAGGGTAAATATTCCAAAGGTGATAATTACCAAGTATGTAGAAGTAGAATTGTCTCTTCTTTTCTTTTTATACTAATCAAATATTGCCTAAGGAAGACGACTTAAAAACACGAATGAATACACTGCAGGCACGTTTCGTCTACAGTTTTTAATAATTAAGCTGAACACTGGCCCTGCGTTTCTAATCCCATTCGATCTCGTCTTCGGAGGATGACTTTCCGGCCGGCTTTGCAGATAGCGACTTTTCTCAGTGGCTGTTGGAGCCAGCCAAACAGTCACCCCCTGAAAATGAGATTGAAGGTATATCGAAACGTAGGGGCAGTTTTTAGCTCTAATTTTAGGAGCTGCAAAGTTAACGTGTCAGGAGCGTCTCTTTTATTAATATTGTTTTCGCCCCGCTTGTGCACAATACTGGCAGCGTTGCGTTAATGAACTATTGGATTCATTACGTATGTATTCTCCATAATGCTTTATAATACCTGCTGTGAAATACAAACAAATATGTGATCAAGAAACTTTTACCCCATAATACTACCGATAGTGGTTTCAAGTGTAAAACATAGCTTTGATATTTTCCACGATCTTCCTAAGCAGTCAGGTGTGTATTCATTATGCTTGTTAACCTGGAGGCATAAAGTGAATGGTTAAGAAAGAATCAAATAGCTTGTTCTGTTACTGTTTTCGCGTTTATACTGTTCCAAAAAGCGTGTTGCCACAAAAAAAATGCTGTAGTCTGTTACACTGCATGCGTATTCCTGTTACACACATGCACACATCATGCGATACATATGAGGTATGCCTCTGTTTTTTTTATGCTACGTCTTAAACACTAAAAAAAAAGCCTAATAAGAGGTACACCTATGAAGAACTATCACTAGATAGGGAGATTTGTTACCTATGTCATTTGATATCGTTTTCGTTTAGGCCTACTTAAGCGTTCGTTTTATTCCCTTGTCATTGTTTATTCTTCATTTGTTTATATTACTTCTTTCATCGCTTTACCCAGAGTACGGTAGCAAAGCAAACGCACGTCTGTGTCAGCTCCCTGCCTTTATTCATTTATCTCCTTCGTATTCGTGAATCACCACCTATATGCTCAGTACATAAAGAACAAAAATTGTAAACGCCTTCCTCCGCATGCCTACCGCCACAGTGTAACAACTTTTTTTTAGGGGAATAGTGACCCTTTTCAGCTGCAAATAAAGAGACAGGTTAACTTTATTTGCGTTCTGGAATGAAGCTTTAAATGAACACACTGAGGGCGTCACTAGCGACGGAGTTGTCTACTCTCCCCCCCCTCCCCCCCGTTTTCGTGCCCCTACTCTTTCATAAATTTGGAATGATGATTTCCTGTGCTGACACAGGGTAGCGTCGGTTATTAGGGTGTAAATGGCATGAAAGATGGCAAAAGTTGTCTCGGTTTGACTAAGAGATGAATAATGTCTGCAATAGCTATGAAGTGTCAACAAATGATGCAGGTTTACGGCTAATTGATGGTGTCATTGAATTATTACTACCTTGGCCACTCGCTGTTACAGCAAAAGAAATCATCTGCATCCGATGTCGCCCTGTGGTTCCGCTGTAACCTTCATATTCTTTTCTTGTTTACAAGACAGCCGCTTGATGACGTCCGGTTTCGCCCACCGATGTGCCAGAATAGCATCGATTGGCTTAAAAAGCGTTATAAATATCCCGCTGAGTTTCTACACTTTCTTTCCCACATTTGGCAAAATATATTCAAATAAATGTTGTTTTGAGCTTTATCAAACTACAAGAGATTCTCTTGAACTTAACGCACGTTTGTTTCATCTGAAGATTTAAAGAGGGAAGTTACATTTGAAAGGAACTTGAAAACGTGCTTTCAGTTTCTACGTTTCAAACCGGTATTTGAGGCGACCGGAAATCTTTTTGGGTACAACGCTTGTGACCTGAAAACCGTCTATAGACAACAAACTCAGTTTACTTCTTCCAAAATGCTTTTTTTTCCTCCGAGTGATCTGTCTTCTCATGAGACGAAATACCATCGATGCAATCTCAGGCCTCCGTGCGTTGAAGACTGCGGTGATGACGAACCCCTCCGTGGCAAGGTACAAGCGGCCGCTACAAGCGGCTCGCCACCCCGCTGCTGCGAGGAGCTGTTCGAGGGACTGAGCCTGGGCCACCTGAGCAACAGTGGAGGTGGCGCTGCCCTAGAGAGCTCACCCACCGCGCAGCTCAGGCACCGGTACCCGTGGGAAGGAGCGGGCGAGGACCCCGTGCGAGAGGTGACCGTCGCCGCTCCTGTCATGCCCGCCCAGAGGCAGCCCCGCTTCTCCACAACCTCGTCTTCGTCGGCTGCCTCGACACCAGACGAAATCAGCAGCGGGGCCGCTTCGTCCTTGTCGGCAGCCGAGGACTTTGAAAGGTGTGACTTTGAGACTCTCAACTGATCTACTGTTTCACACAAGTTAGTGAGGCCCACATCCTATTCGGTCAGGTAAAGCCAAGTGACCATTAGTTGCTGTCTTGAACTGCAGTGTAAGGATATAAATCGGGTTGAATTAAAGTAGACTAAAATTCATCATCTCTGTTAGTGAGGGCCCAATACACAATCTTCGAATGATTCATCTGATACTTTACCAATTCAGCTAAGGAGCATATCTTGTGGGGCACTGTTAAACTCGAGGACCAACGTTTGATCTCTAAAGAAAGCGACAGCCTTTGGATAAAGATGAAATGATAGCAAACTCGTGTACGTGACGTTTAGGCGAAAGTTAGAAAAAAATCCCGGATAATCGAAATTAATTCCGGAGACGCACTACCCAGAGTGTAGGCCTCATAATAATGTAGTTTGGCGCGAAAAGCGTCATTGTTTAGTTATTAGGTTTAGATGAGAAGCATCTTACGCCGAGGGCTTGTGACGTCCTGTGGCATCCCTCCCCCCTCTCTATGCTCTCTTACGCACCCTCCCCTTTCGCCTCGCAACGCCGATGCAGGCCGCGTCTGCTTGCGAGTTTCACGATTGAAAAAGCCGACTATTCGCATTTTTATGGTTTACATAATCATTGAATTTCTTCTTAAGGGTAAGTGGCTTAAGTTGACCGAGTTACTTTGGCACTGGATCCTTAATTTACAAATCGTGTTCTTTTGGAACATTCTGCAAAAAAACTATCAAAAAAGATTTACCGCCAGATGCCTATACGCGATCATGTTTTCAGCAGTTTATGAAGAACAAGATGGAGCGCCTTACGATACTGTTATGTTGCTCGGCCTTCAAAGTGTTCGGGCACCGTCATGGTGGTCTAGGGGCTAAGATAATATAGGGGCTGCTGACTCGCAAGTCACAGGATCGAATCCCGCCTGCGGCTGAATTTTTGATGGAGGCGAAAAGCTGTAGGTCCGTGGGCTCGGATTTGTGTGCACGTTAAAGTACCCCTGTGGGTCGAAATTTCCGGAGCCCGTTACTACAGTGTCTCGCTTAACCATATTGGGACGTTAAACTCCACATATCAGTCATTCACAGTATTCGGAAAAAATACATGGCAGTCCGTGATGCCTACATCAATACACTGCCTATTCATTATTTTTTCCACAAATTGATCAATAAATAAAATTATGAAATTAGTGACCCGACTGCTCGCGCTGCTCAACCGTTCACTGTCCATCCCATATATGTGAACACTGAATCTTGACCAACAGGGTCAGTGGGAGATTTCTTCTGTGCGTTGTTGAGGAATGAAAATTTGCTGCATGCGCTTTAACTAGAAGCGGACTGCGAGTCTCTGTGTACAATCGGAACCTTCTGTCTCTCACTGCTCATTAGCAGTGACTGCAGGTTGCAGTAGAAAACACCGATCTATAGCTGCGTGTTTTGCGCTTCCCCAGGTTGCTCCCGTGTTCAACGCCACCGCCAGTGTGAGCGTTAGTGCCATTGGCTCTCTTTAGCGGGAAACGGCGTAAATTTTTGAGCTGTAGTGCACCGCCGTCGGCATCTTTTACCATTTTCCGTAGCAGAAAAGCTGCGCAGAGACGGTAATGCATTGCGGCCTTTGTAGTCGCCAGGAGATCGGAAGAAAGAGGTGGATGAATAGGATTCCTTCACTAGTGTAAAAAGCGAGATGTCTGCGCTATCGTGACGTAAGGCTGTGGTATGAATGCTGGTGGCGAGTTGTCAGCACGTTTGACCGCAAAACATTCAAGATGGCAGATAGTGTGCCCTCAAAAATATTCAGAATGTCTCCTTGTGCATCATGAACGAATCCATGGAGGGGAATGGCCGTAGAAATGCCACTGTATTTTGCGCGCGTACCTGACAAGTAGCTAGAACCGTGTCGTGAGGTCCTGAGAATAAGAAAAAAAAAACGAAGATGAGCGCTAAGTTCTAACTGTGTTCATTGTGCAGGAAATGAAAATTTATTGTGAAAAAAATTACGTGACCAAATATTAGCAATAGAGAAAATATGGGCATAGCGATTAATTAAAGAAAGAAAAGCATACGTAGAAAGAAAGCTCAGGAAACAAGAAAGAAAACAAACAAAAATATCACTAGTTGCCCTGTTTTTTGTTCGATATTTCTTTAGCTCTTTCTTTAGGTATGCTTTCATTGTTTTGAATTTTTTTCTTGCTAATCCTCTTTGTGTTACTTATCCTTTGCCATGTGGTTTTTGACACCTATATATTTTCGCGTTCTGCACAGTACACATAGTTGGAAGTTAGCGTTAGTCTTCATGTACCTTTTGGTGCTTGTCTGGAGTTCACGATATAACAATTATCATGACCCACAAGCTAGCCCAAGACACCACCTTTCCAACTCGTGGTACAGCAGTAACCGTGACTAGCTTTTAGAAACGCATCGTATTAAATTTCCAGGTGCACTCCAGTTTAACAGTGCATTCTGTAAAGGCTCTAAAGAGTTAACGACCTGGCCTTCCGTTTGACGCGGAAAAGCGGCTGCTGGAAAGTGTCGTGTCAGTAGCAGAAGAGAGCTAACAACGTTATGTGCTATCGTACAGCCTAGTCTCAATCTTCGTCCAGTCCTGTCATCGAAACACGAGGCCATCGTGTCAGCAAGCGGTCATCATGCCAGATATGTTTTGTAAACTCTTAACACTCTTCATCTTGGTGGCGGTAGGCTGTCGCTGTCGCCATGCCGGCGTGTGTCGAGCCCGTTCCTGACGGCGCCGGAACTGGTGCCGCCGGAGGTCCTTTTGCCTCCGTTGTCGTCGCCGCGGCAGCAGCAGCAGCGGTCGCCGTCGCCGCAGCGTCTGCCGAACCCCGAAAGCCCCCCGCCGGAAGCCGGAGACTTGCAGCGAAGGCGCCGACTGCCGCGTATCACCTACTCTATGTCACAGGTGAGGGTGAAGTATGCTCCTGACTTTTCTTCTCTGCACGCCTTGTATCGCAACATCGCCTTCGCCATTTTGCACTTGCTCAGGTGGCGAGATCGTTGTCATGGTAATAGTCAATGATAGCTGACGCTTTGGCAAGAAAAGTTTTGTAGTGTAAAATATGGCAGCGTTGGTAATGGGACAAAATGAAAACATCTTCGTTTGTGCTTTAGGTACAAATAATAAGCATGCCTATAAACTATATACATTCGTAAAAAACGTGTTTTCTTTTTTTTTCTCGTGACATACGGAAGTAAGGACAACGTACTCAACATTGAGGTTTTGCCTTTAAAAGTGGTTTTGTGTAACCATATACATCGAAGCTGTTTCAACTGCTCTTCCTTGGTGCCAGCACGGAATCTTAAGTGGGAATTCAAGTGATCGTCATTTTATCAATAGATAAAACACCTCCCTAAATTGGTAAAACCTCTGGTTTGCCTGGATTTACAAGTTTCAATTCTTTTCTGTGAGAGATTATTCTTCTTTGCCCAAGAAATGATGATAAAGCTCTATTATTCCTTCCACATTTACCGTTACTCATTTGACAAGAGAAGTATGAAAGATACGCATGTGGTGTCTTGTACGCCATATTTATGGCGTCGTAGGACCCAGTAACCCATATTGACAAAAATCATCTCACATAAAGTTTTTCGTAACAGCATAGTTGAGGCAATTGCGATGAGGGACATATCATTACAGAAGCTAGCTCTCCAGTAGGTAAATGCACTAACGAAAATGAATTTTAGCGAATTTGGCCGCAATTGACCAAGCTTGTTATTTGCTGTTCATAAACATTAGCACAGACAACGCTTCAGAATTTAGAGTCGCCATAGCTAAACCTATTAGGTAAACTAGCAGTAACTAGATAAATAGAAGCGCCCCCTTGTAGAGATTCAATTACATAAAGTAAAATAAGAAGACAAGCGAGGGGGTCAAAGATGACTCATTGCTAGAGGTGTTCGTCGAGTAGGAAGGCTCTGCGCGAACGCAAATTGCAAGTAGAGTCACAGACGGGTGATTCCAATCATCTGTCCCTTCTCTCCTTCACGTACTCAGGACTCCCACCTGGTGGGTCCTGGTCCAGAGCGGGCGTTGTATCCAGCACTCCCTTACTCACCATTCAGCTCGCCTTCATCTTCACCCCGGCTCGGCCGCAGCATACGCGAATCACGCAGGGTCTCCATCGAAGCCCACAAGGGCTACACGCAGCTCAACCAGTACAGGCTCAAGGAGGAAATCGGACAGGTGAGCTGGCCCAAACAATATTACGTTGTCATAAAACCACTCCAATGCGTCATCCCGTGTGCAGTGCTATGCCGTTGGTAATAAGGAACATTTCCTAAGAGGCGTTCTGAGCTCACGTGAGGGGAGTGCTGAAGTGGCAAAGACGCTCATTTTCAGCTCAACTTAAAACCCTAAAACATTCCACCATGAAAGGTCATGAGCAAGCACAGTTTTTTTGTTCATTTTATTAATCTTGATTTTATGTGTTTAATGTGTTTTATGCATTTTATGAAGTATTTTTGTCATTGGTGGGTACCATAAACCTAGATTACGAAGTTTCAGAAAATTTCATCCAGCGAGTGGGTTTAACATACCAAAAATACGTTTTGAAATTTCTGTCATCACGCACAAAGATTTTGACGCAAAATGTAAAAATAAAATTTCGACCTTGAATTTCTGCGCTAATAAAGAACTTATGCTAGTTAGGTTAACCTTATGGCATTGGGTTTTCTGTGCGCAGTTTGTCAATATAAATCAATTCATGGTTTTTTTTTAATGTCCGTTTAAGCGACGCTGATGGATATAGACTTGACTGAACCGTGTGTGTGCGCGCCTCATGGTTGTCTCTCCCGGATGTTTACGGGTTTTCACAAGGTCCAACGAGAACACGCTGAATGCTTTACTGAGACCATGGTGGAAGAAATGTTTAGGAGCTGAAACTACCTTTGGAACGGGCGTCTGAACGCGTCCGAACAGCATCTCATGAAATACAAAAAAATAACATGCTCCAATGGAGGCAATTCAGCGGGTGGCACTATGCGGAGCCAAGCCGCAACCACGAAAAATAATTCGAAACACTACCCTGAGGGGTCTGAATCTCCCGTTCCAGAGTTTAGGGACGAGCTGTTAACGTACAACTATATAATCAAACATTATTACTTAGAGTGCAGGGAATTCCCCTTGCCACATCCTAGACTTAACAGGCCATAGGCGGTTATATCAAGACTTCTACAGACGCAGACGTACCCCCACCCGGTCGTCATGAATAATGTTAAACCGGACTGCAGGGTTTCGATTTATTGTAGTAAGTGTGGGGGCTTGCTCAATTTCGAACACATGCTCTGGCACTGCTCGGCAATGGCCGGTGCGGCTTCTCGCGGTGAACAGTGGTGGCAGCGAATGCTGCACAGTGACGCGCTGGCGGACCAACTCAGGGCTGTCCAGACGGCCCGTGTGGCGGCAGAGGGGCTTGGCCTCTCTGTCCCGGCGTGGGAGCAGCTAGCATCAGTCCTGGCCTGATCCACTGGACTTCATTAAAGTTCTTCATACCATACCATACCAGCCTAGCGTGACCAAACGCACTCGTCCGAACGCCTTCCGCGTACCACTTCGTGACCGCGTCAGAATGCGAGCAACACGCGCAATAGGTTCGCTCAGACACCGAAACGGGGGCAACTCTCTTTTCTGCCGCAAGATGCCGCCAGCAAGATTTGGATCTCCAGCAATGTGACGTTATCTAGCTGCCTCAAGGAGCGGAGTTGCACCACTATTATTTTGTTGGTTTGTTACTTAAACATAATTCAAGAATTCATCATCTTAACTTTTATATACAACAGTTACCTAAATTATAAAGACCTGCATGATGACTATGTCGCTAGGTGTAAATAAATGGAGTGCTTCAATAATTAGTAGCAATCCATTTTGATTTATATCGCATTTGTTTCATAGAAAGAACGCTGCTGGGTCAATAATTAGACTTCTTCCTTAAGAAAACACGAACTCTTGCGGGAGGGTAGAGTTTCTTAAGTAGCAAAAGTATAAGTAAGAAAAGACACTCAGCAAAGAGTGCCCTGTGTTGGTTTTATGAGTATTTCTCTTTGCAGAGCATGGAGAGTGCAGCAGTAATGAAAAGTACTTAGCTCTTAAAAAGAAATCACAGAGGAAATTGTGGTAAATGCTGGTACTGCGAGTGCGTTGGCTAATGACACGGCTTACTAGTATCTGATAGTCGAGAATGGAGAATAGAAATTGGTGATACGGTATTTTCCAAAGCGCCAGATGTTCTCGTGCTGAACCTTTTCAATTATATGCATTGCGGGCCTCTTTAAGGTCCGATCGACAATTCAGTGCAGTGACAGAGATGCCTCGTGGTAGCTATATTGTGTTAGAAGAGAAGGCGAGTGAAGATGACGACGCTATTTTGAAGAACAAAAATTTCCTTTCACCTTTGGTAAAGGTACGCAGAAAAAATGTCGATGCCAATGTAGATCATTACTTGCGCTCTAATCTTGATCGGCTGACTCTAATTGGAGCGCGCATTCTTCGCTGTGCGGTAACTATAACAGGGCGGCTTAGCCGCGCGCGCAGGAGTGGAGCATGAAAAAGAGCGACTCGACTCGTTGGTGACAGTTCGAAGACTGCTTTATTGAAGCTCACTACAAAGTTGCAAAGAAAGGAGATAGGTAGAATAGGGAGAAGGAGAGATCGGAGGCGGTCCCACGAAGGCTACCTTGGGAATGGTGCGGGCGAAACGACTCTTGCTCCCATCGGCTTTGTGTTGCGGGCCCTTCTCTTGATCCGTGAAATTGGGCGGCGAAGATGAACCACTTCGATGCCGTCTGTATGATCGGAAGGCAGGACGAACCCTTCAGAATTCTTAACAGCCAGTAAAGCTTATATCGAAGCGACGATGAACTACAGATATCGTCGTTCCTAGTTTGGCAGCAATTTCTGTAAAGGTCAGTTCACACGGCGCATTGCTGTTAGCTTCGGTCGTGGCAATTTACCGAAGTAGTTGCTTTGCTCTGATATGTGTATCCGTTCACTGTTTTGCTAGAAAAAGGTTTTCCGCGAGTTTTAACGTAATATGCTTGTTTCTATTTCAGGGTTCTTTCGGTATTGTAAAGCTGGCGTACAGCGAAGAAGACGACAGTCATTATGTAAGCACTTCGCAAGCATTCTTATCTGATCTGATGTCGCATAGGTCTAACGTTTCACTTATTTCTATAGGTGATTACAATGATGAAACGCCTAATTATTACAGGTATATCTGGTGCACGTTCAACATGATATCTGAAATAGACGGATTAATTTTAGACAGCTCCTATTGCATAAGCTGCTTATTGACACCCATAAAAAATAACTTGACGTACGCATGTTGAGAATGCCTGTTGTCTCTACGAATAACACTAAGAGAGGTGACAAGATGTCACAAGCTAAGCAACACAGTGATCATAAGGTAAGGACCCAAGAGGAATGTTTTGAGCACTAGTTAAATGGCTATGTCTGAAACACAGCAGCATAATGCCCTCCCATAGTAGAGTACAACATACTCTAAACCGTCGATTATTCAATCTGAACTCACGTTGAATTGTCAAAATCATTCTCAAATATAGCATTTCATAAAATTGACTAAGAAAACTACTAAAGAAAAAAGGCATCGGAATTGGCCCCGCCGCGGTGGTCTAGTGGCTAAGGTACTCGGCTGCTGACCCGTTGGGCGCGGGTTCAAATCCCGGCTGCGGCGGCTCCATTTCCGATGGAGGCGGAAATGTTGTAGGCAAGTGTGCTCAGATTTTGGTGCACGTTAAAGAACCCCAGGTGGTCTAAATTTCCGGAGCCCTCCACTACGGCATCTCTCATAATCATATAGTGGTTTTGGGACGTTAAACCCCAGATATCAATCAAAGGAATCGGAATTGCGAGATACATAGCAGACGTGACTCATATGCTCATGCATTTGGAATTGGCGGGGACGAAATTGAATGCGAGTTTGTTCTGTCACAGGCAATGAAAATCTTGTCCAAGAAAAAGCTTTTGAAGAGGGCTGGAATGTTCGGTGAGTTTTCTTCAAGCAAATAAAAATTATGTGTATTTTAAATTACAGTTTTTCTTCCTAATGTCAGTGCGAATTGTTAGTAATGTTCTTTTTTCAATTTCGTATGTTTATGTGGAAGTCACAATCAGAAATGTTTATATGAAAACCAGATTGCAGTTCGAAAGAACTTTTATTTTCAGTGTCACCTCTTGTATATATTTTCTAGCCGGACTATATTCTGTATAAGTAGCATCGAAGGCTTGGAATTAGAACAGAGCTCTTTCTGGCATTTTTAATGCTTTATAACTGAAATATCTTTTGTAAAGAGCACTTCGTGTCATGCTGCTGTTCTAAATAATTACCACGATAACTTGTAGGCACTTAGCCTAGTATTTTCTCAATCCTCGAGACTTAATATTCTCTCGCCAAGCAATGTATATGAAGTCAACAAAAATGTACTATTTTATTTGCATGTTGCTGAAATAATAAAATACTTGAACATAGCAAAAACCTGATTCCTCAGTACCTGGTTTATTGCACTAGCAGTATTAGAACAGGGTTGAAAAAAAATCGAGCACACTGAGACTCATATATGTCCCTTAAGGCAAAAATGCTGAGATAATGTGATCATGTTGAGCCAGGCTGAATCATACACCAATTCATAAACGTACTGTCCTGCCGGGCCCACTGGGACTCAAGCTCAGTGAAACGTTAGAATGACGGACTCGCTCCGGTTCAGACTGGCAAGAAGCTTTCTCGATCTGACTACCTAAGCCTCCCTCAACCGCGCAACAAATTATTCGCTCATCTGGGCCCTCGCCAATTCAATGTCACCCGTACTCAGATCTTATCTCATTCATATTTACACTCACGAAACTCCTGTTTAGCCTGACTCTCTCGTACTCGAATTCATTAAGATATTACTCGCATGGACTCATGTGAAGCTCATACTCACGGCTCGATTTGGCTCCGGGTGAGTCGATTCACAAGCGGGCTTGCCGACCACTTGTCATTTGTGCAATGGTGCGCATTAGAAAATGAAAGTTTGCTAAATGTTGCAACGTTCTGCCAATTCAGATTTATTTAGACTTTATTTATGAAGGAGGACTTTGTTTTTCATCGTGTTTCATATTTTTTTTTCATTTTTTCTTGAAAGAGGTCGAAAGACAGGCATTAACCTTTAATGGATTATGAAGAGTTAGGGAGCTGAATGGGTCAATGGAAAGTTTTATTCTTCGAGTTTTTTCCCAGGACGCCAGCCACCCCCTCGGAGAGGGCGCAGCAATAGCACCAGCAATCCTTTGGACCAAGTGTACCACGAAATAGCCGTCCTTAAAAAATTGAATCACCCAAATATTGTCAAGTTAGTTGAGGTAGGATACTTTTTACTACATTGCATTTTTCTCCCTTATTACAGAAAATAGAGCGTTTACTCATTCAGATGTAACTCTTCGAATCTTGCCTCGGCGGTGGCTTTTGCATTGTAATAATAAAGGCCCTCAACCCTACTGCCGATCTTCAAGGGGAGAAGCATGTTGCGGAAGTACTTGAGCTATGGAAAGCGCGCACACCGCTGCATAGGTCCAGGCCATCTCGCACGGCTTTCTAACTTTATAGCTTCATGGCAGAAGCAAATTTTTTATCTGTTTGTGGTAGGAAGAGGTTTATGCGCTGTGAGTTCTCTATACAAATAAACAGAGTGAGTCAGAGCAGAGCACTGTCGAAGAAGATTCAAGCGACAAGCAGTGCGAGGTGAGCCGAGAAACCCTAGCAAGTTCAGTTTTGGGCTGCTGATCGAGATGCATCTTTTTAGTATTTCCGCCTGCTACTAAAGCCTGCTCATTAGCGTTAACTATTCGTGTTAGATGCAGCTTAATGGCCTAATTTGCGCCTTCGGAGCATTTAGGCGCATAGAAGGCCATTTTGGCGTTAGGGATACCTGATGGTATATATTTGCATGTCTTTGTTGCTATTGGACAAAATAACTAGTAGTGCCTAATTTTCTAGCAGATTTTAGGTTATAAAATTAGCACATTACGTCAGCACGGTAGCGCAATAACTAATGAATAAAAGGAATTAAAGAAGGTTTATTGCGAAGCTACTAAGTCATATATTTATTTTCACCCTTGTTTGTAGTACGTGTTTTCTCTCTCCTTCTCTCTCTCTCTCTCTGTGTGTGTGTGTGTGTTTGAACAAGAGCGCAGTCGTTCACATAATCACGAACAACACACCAGGTTACCAGTACTTTCTTATTTTAGTTTTTGTTATTTAGACGTCGGCTCTTGTTCGTAAGCGTTATTTTATTGCGATATCTCATATTTCAGGTTTTAGATGACCCTGACAGCGATAACCTCTACATGGGTGAGTAAAGTGTCATATTCGCATGCTCGTTGCTCGTGAAAGGAAGGGTCAGGTGTGTGTTTTGTGGAGCAAAAGCTGATTCAAGAGTAATCGTGTGATTGAGATCTGCTTAACAGGTGCACCAAAGAATCCAGCTGTTCATGTTTCTGTTGACTCATAGAAATAACTATTATTAAATATATAACAGTTAATTAGCTTAAGCCAATTATTTTCTCTCTGATATGATTTGTACTCAGAATAACCCTTACCTTGGAACAAATGATTCGTGCTCTTTTCAGTTTATTTTTCGAAAAATAAAGAAAACACATTGCTAGATTATTGAGGAAACCTGAACTTAGAGCTCGACTGGAAGTTCTTCCAAATGACGCTAGAAATTTTAAGCGGAATTTCTTTAGAAGTATTATAAGCTGCGCGTAATTCACTCAGGGCGTTGTTTTCGCCGGACATCAGCATGACGTCTTCTTTCTAACGTTCTTGACGTTCCCAAGAATCGGAGAAAATTAGACGTGATGCCATCTTTCAATGGCAGGAACAGCAGCCTGCCATTACTGAATGGGCAAACTATCAGGAAAATCACATTTCTTGAAAAAACAGCTAGTCACCAAAATCAACATCGGGTTATATGTATCAGAGACCCACTGATATACTTTGATAAAATTGCAATATCACGCTAGAAAGCGTGTGGCTTCCCTGGACAACTTGACACCGCCCATAGAAACAAGCAGGACCCAATTCCTAAATATTAAAAAGCCACTCACCATGCCCCATAATAAATTTTAGTTATACAGTAGAAGTTGTTGAGTGTCCAGTGAGGTACAATTTGCCACAAAAAAAAATTGAATCGGTTCATCACGAGCGGAGAAAACAGGTTTTTTTGTAGCGGCGCGAAACAAGGATTAGAGGAGATGAGCTCGAAACCATTGACACTCCTCCGCGTAGCATTCGCAAGCCAAATCTTTTCCCCACCCTCTCGGCATCTGACCAAAAGGTCACGTGCGCATGACGTGCCCAAACAAGCCCAACCCCCAAGCACGCCAGCGGCGTTGCTTTGTTGACCCGCGTTATTTTGTGGTCTTCTGGCTGTTTCTGCGGGATGGTTTGGAAACGCTGGCTAGGTCGTGGTAGAATAGATGAGCACAATGAGTGCGCGAACGCTTAGAACCGTTCCACGGCGGTCGTCTTCTCGGTGCACTGACTGCGGGTACACGAACGCATGCAAAACGCCGACACATTAGCCCCGCATCTCGTTGCAATTTACGGGAGAAAAATGGAAAAAAAGAAGCCCACATTCCCTTATTACGTCTCATTATTTATCTAGAGCTTTAGTTATGTTTTCAAGCAACAAATTATATTACCTACGCATGCCGTGTTAAATAATTTTCGCCATGTCGCGTGCCACTGTTTGCAACGTCAGAGCAGAGTCGTCTACGTTGAGGACCAACGGCATTGCATTACCGTGTACGTAAGGCCATTCATACGCGCACTTCATGCCCTCATACTTTGGGCGCGCGCCCGCAAAAGGAAGGGGGAGCAATGTTCATCGTGAAATTTGACCCATGGCCGCGGCGCGTCCCGTCATAAATTTTGGCAGACGTGATTGTGAACGCCTCATCTACGCATTGCGCTTGTCAGCTCAAAATTGTCAAACCTGGTGAGTGGCCATTTAAACACTCCCATAGTAGAGTACCGAGTACTCTAAATTGTTAAACAGTTTCTCTAAACACAACTTTGCTAGACTGTTCAAATAAGGGCCTTCTGTATAGAAACGGAAGGCTTTTTTGATAACTATCTTTTTTGTCAGATATGACATCGCTACAAAGCGTGTACTTGGCTCTGCTCTGTATGTCTAGCACTAGGTGTTTGAACATATCTTGTCAATATACTTTGCGTTGCCTTTTCTCCCCGTAACAATATTTTCACCAATTTCGCATTACGTTACAACACATTGCCTAAAATATAGTTACGGCAGGCACCGATGTAACCGACGAGAGATGACGCTACGTGTAGATGTCCCTAAATCCTGGTCGCGATATCTTCTGAAGCCTCTTAGAAAGTGCACAGCAGCCACAGAAAGTTCACCACGTGACCACTGAAGCACATGCATTGTATAAAATAGACAGCTGTAGATGTCTCACATTCATTATGGCCAATAGAGAACTTTTTAAATGTACTACGCTATTCAACAAAACTTTCATTTAACATGCTTCATTTTGTGTTGCGCTGCAAGTGTATGAAGCTCATTTGAAGGCTTCCCAAAATTGAAGGATACTAGGATACTGTAAAATTCAACGTGTGTTGAGCAAAAGGCTCTATCTATTGAGACGGGATTGGTCAGAATGGAACGCGATGCTAGCGTATCCTTTATCTTGCATGAGTGGATACGCTAGGCTCAGGATGCTACGCTAACGCGAGGCGCAACCGATGTGACCGGCGCACCTTTGGCTCCGTTCCAGGGCACGGACGGAGGGATGGACGGATGTGAGAAGCAGATATTCAAAGATTTTAATATAACCTTGTTCCGCAAGCGTAGGTGTGAAGCCTAGTGGAGAAGGCGCTGGTATTCGTTGCGCGATGGCCTGTGTTCAAACATAACATAGTGACATCGTATATAGCCTAAGAAGTTCAATCACTGATGATTTTTTCCTATGCAATAATGTCTTGCGCAGCAAAGCTTCAAGAGAATGCACAGTTTCTCGTTCAGTTGGAATTAGGATGTTAAAAAATTCTTACAATTGAGAGTATTTAAATCAGAGGCTTTCATTCTGGCAACTGGAACAAAATTTTCTGTCGGTTTAATAAGTTGCGTATAATACGGAAAGTAGCTCGTCTAACAATTCCTCTAATGGAGCAGAATCGTCCAAGGAAAGCTTATGTGGTTGGAAAAAGTGGTTAACGATTTATAGTACTTAATGCTCTACTATGTGAGAGCACAAACATGAACTTTGGGCCTCGCACTTGATGAGGCCGTGTTGCCAAAGTAAATTGTGTTTAGAAAAAGTGATTAACCATTTAGAGTACTCGTACTCTAATATGGGATGACTGAAAGCCGTCTTGCGGGCCTCACACTTGATGAGGCCGCGTAGACAAAAATTATGCCCGGGCTGTTTATGGCAGGAGAGCTACACAGAATAATCTCAACTCACAGTCAGTTCTTAGGATGAACAAATGGTAGAGTGATGTGTGCAGAGAGAGAAATACATACATTTATTGGATTAAAAAGGAAGGGGTCTAGGAGCTACATGGATGGGGCCATTTGTACAAGGCTCCACTTGCTTGAGCCGCCAGCCGGACGTGGTCCAGGAGTGCTAGTTGCACTTCCGGGTCTGATCTAGCGAGTAGTGCCTCCCACTGCTCCAAATAGTTTTCTATTTCATACAGATGCTGTAAGAGATGTAGTTCATTTGGCTGTTTAACACAGCTCAACGAGATATGGTAAAGGGTCGGTGGCTACTCGTGACACCTGTTGGAAAAAGCAGAAGACTAATCGCAAATTACGTATCCGCATAGCCCAACTCACGGAACAGGCTGCAGCGTATGCTGCCCAACTCTCAGATTCAAATTGGATAGCCTGCTGCGACGCCGCAGCTCGTCAGATGAGCTCGAAGGGGACATGGCGTCTCTTTCGCAGTCTCATAAACCCCTCTCAAACGAGAGGGGAGACGCAGAAGCAGCTCCGGCGAGCTCTGCAAGGGTACCAAGGCACTCCGGCACAGCTTGCGGATGCTCTGTGCAATAGGTATCTCTGTCGTACGGAGGACCCGCCTGGGCCGGCGTACACGTACTCTGGTAAGCCTAACCACCAACTCGATGCCCGTTTCGAGTTGCATGACCTTAAAGCGGCTTTAGCTAAAATGCGCAGGGGTACGGCTCCGGGGCTGGACGGCATAACAGTAAAGCTGTTGGCAAACCTCCCTGACACAGCCTACCTCCATTTATTGGAATACATGAACGAGATCTGGGACGGCCGTGCGCTCCCTTCCGAATGGAAAACGTCACTTGTGACTTTTATCCCCAAAGCAGGCAAGGCCGTGAATATGGAAAATCTGAGGCCCATATCACTGACTTCGTGCGCGGGCAAGCTTATGGAGACGATGGTACGGGATCGCCTCTCCCCATACCTTGAGGGCAAGGGCTTCTTTGCAGACACGATGTTTGGGTTTCGCCCACACATGTCTGCACAGGACGTCCTTCTCCAGCTCCATAGGGCCGTCATACAGCCCATAAGTATGCAACACAATGATAAAGCCATCCTCGCCCTTGATCTGAAGGGGGCTTTCGACAATGTTAAACACAGCAGCATTTTGGCTAACTTGAGCTCCACCGATTGCGGGTCTAAGGCCTTTGCATATGTCAGAGATTTTCTCTCTAAACGCCAGGCACTTCTTCGGATTGAGGACGAGGAATATGGCCCGTACATTATGGGAGCACGGGGTACCCCACAGGGAGCAGTGTTATCACCGCTCCTTTTCAACATTGCTATGATGCGCCTTCCAAGTGAATTGGCCAGGGTGGAAGGCACACAACACGCAGTATATGCCGACGATATTACAATCTGGACCACTGAAGGGAGCCTTGGTGAAATGCAGGAACGCCTACAGCAGGCCGCATCCATAGTCGAGGCGTATGCCAACGATTGTGGACTCCAATGTGCTCCAAACAAATCAGAGCTTCTGCACGTTAGAGCGAAGTCAAGAGATAAGTCAGCCATACACATCTCCCTGTCTGGGGTTCCCATCAGAGAGGTGGAGGAGCTCCGGATTCTGGGCCTGTTCATTCACCACAGACTCAGACCGGACTCCACTATAGCGAAACTTAAGAGAATAGGCGAACAAGTAGGGCGCATGATCCACCGCGTTTCCAACAAGCGGGGTGGTCTGCGGGGCAGGGACGCGCTTCGGCTCGCCCATGCCTTCGTGACTAGCCGGATCCTCTACGCCGTTCCATACCTTCGCACTAACAAGCAAGAAGACGAAAGAATAGATGCCATCATTCGTAAGGCTACTAAACGAGCTCTGGATCTCCCGGTGGCCACTTCCAACGCCAAACTGAGGGCGTTAGGTGTGCTCAACTCCTACCAGGAGTTGCGGGAGGCCCACCTTATGAATCAATATACGCGGCTCGTGCAGACGGCTCCCGGGCGCCGCCTGCTAAACCGCTTACATATACAGCACACTTGCACTGCAGAGGAGGCGGAGCGTATTCCGGAACTGTGGCGGCATATGCTCTCGGTCGCTCCACTCCCCAGTAACATGGATAAGCACACGCATGAAAGCAGAAGACAGGCGCGGGCTCGGACGCTTGAGAGGCAACACGGCTCCCGACCTGGTGTATTCTACGTAGATATAGCAAGGCCTTCGCCCACGGGATTTTACACGGCCTCTGTAGTTCACCGGGAAAAGCATGTCAATGGGCTCTCGTTCCGAGCACAAAATCCAGAGCGCGCTGAGGAAGTCGCGATAGCGCTTGCTGCTGCGGACCCCAACTCGAAAGTTATCATCACGGACTCCCGGAAAGCATGTGCTCATTACTTGGTAGGAGAGATATCCCCCCTAGCCAGCCAAATTCTAAAACGGGCTCTCGCTGATCCAGCCCCGAAACGCATCGTATGGGCTCCTGGCCATCAGGGCTTACGAGGTAATGAGGCCGCTGACGCGGCCGCCCGAGCGCTTACCCACCGGGCTCCTCACCTTGGCTCTTATGACTCGGAGGCCAATACACCGCTGCTGCGGTTCAAAGAAATTCTGACCTATTATCGCGACACTCACCGCCTTTACCTGGCTCCTGCAAAGGGGCTGAGTAAGGCGGAAGAGCGAACTCTAAGGCGCCTGCAGGCAGGTACTCTACTCTGTCCTGCAATCCTAAAACATTTCGATGCGAACACAGATGCGCGGTGCCCACACTGTGGGGAGACGTGTGATATCTTCCACATGGTACGGGCATGTCCGAAAAATCCCCACCTACCACCTTCCCCTACCCCTTCCCGAGAGGCATGGGAGACTGCCCTCCTCAACTGCTCATCACTAGAGTCTCAACGGGCTCTGGTGAGACGGGCGCGAGTAGGGGCCTCGTCATGCGGTGTCCCGGACTAAGCACGCCGACCATGTAGCGGGGTCATGCTTTGGCCCCGTACCTCTCTCTTTTATAATAAATGTTTTTCATCATCATACTCGTGACACCTCGGACAATCACGTCCATACAAAGCTGTATTAATTTTGTGCAATCGTAATAAACTTGGATAAACCCCGTTTGAATTCCACGAAGGTCTATGGCGTCTTCCCTTTAAAGAGATTTGTGTGGGGTTCCAAATTTAGGCTGGCCTCTCCTGTCTTTTGGCTGCTTTGTCCTCAATTTTCTGGAAGGAGCAACGTTCCTAAGCTTTTTTCTTGCACATACAGCCTGCTGTGGTGTGTTCAGTGTAACAGATGACACACTTGGGGATGCAGTCACGTCTTCGCGTTAGTTATCTTGCCTTGCACCTGAAGCATACGCTACATTTGGAGTTTCACAGACGTTCATGTGGTGTCTGGTTAAGACGCATATCTTCCATACCTGTATTGTTGGCTAGTATGGGTAGCAGATTAACTAGGCAACCACTATGTATACGCTCCTAGGTAGCACACTACCCTTAAATGTCAAAATCGCCGTTTTTGACGAGCCCAACGTTCTTGCTCAATCAATAGTCACCCATTGTGTCCGAACACGTAGGTTCTTCATGAGCTTATCTTGCGAAGTCCCGGCCAGAATGCCATGTACTATTCTCCGAGAGACACCTTCGGAGCCGACCACGTACGCATTGAAGGCGTGGATTTATCCCCTGTTAATTAATGCCTCGCAGCCTACTCGCTACCTCCATGTTTATCGTATATAGAATTACAATGATAGACCTTGAGTGAACCCGCAACAAAAAGTCATTGTCATTGAAATTTAGTTGGCAGGCATCTATCACAACCCTGGAGAGTTCCAGTCCCAATATGTGTTTAACCCAGAGACCCTTATGCAGCCTAAAAATTGTCTTGATGTCCTCTTTTGGTAGACGAGGCGGGCCATGTAGTTTTCTTCGTCAGAAACCTTGCGTGGCTTGAGGTTTTTGTTTTTTTGGTGAGTGGATCGCTTTTAATTGCTCGTTGGCGTTCACAGCTTTCTCCATATGGTATTGATGCTTTTTTGACAGTTTTTTTTTTCGCCTGCGCGAGAGAACGGTATGCCAGGCATCCTCAGTTCATGCGCGGCGTTCCGAACAAATCGCGTATAACAGTCTCGTTTCCGAGAGTATATATACCGTCAATAGACGCCGGTTTGTCATCCATTGTCTGCTGAGACGAGACCAAGCCGCCTAATAGGTGGCTTTGGTCTCGCCACTGGCGTCTGTGTCAGTGGTGAGTGATTACATCCATGAAAATTCCTAAATATACACTATAGAGGGAACTCTGGTGCTAGTGTCTATTGTTTAAAGATTCCTAAAATTAACTAACAGGAACTCTAGCGCTGTGGTCGTTCAGCAACCATAGAAACGATCGGTATTACAAGGATTTGCCTAGTGTTCGTTCTTGCGGGTGGCGAATGCACTTGTGGCTTCCTTTATTACCGCGTTTTGGTTTTGTTTCGAAGGAAAGGACGACCCCTTTTGAACTACGTGACCTGATTTAAAATGATAAGCCTTAAAGAATAAGGAGGTGAAGCGCAACTGCTCAACGTTTGCTGATTTCTGTTTCGTGAGAAAGCAGCTCCAAGCCACACGAACACACATGGAGCCAGGAGTAGGAAGATTAGACAAAGTCATGTACTACCCATCATTGCCATGCTCGCTGAAGCGCCGTGCGTTGCAGCTTCCATAGACACTAGCACAAGAGTCTATGCAACCTGCAACGCACGGCGCTTCGAAGAGCATGAAAATGAGGGTTAGTACACAGATTTGTCCAATCTTCGTAGTTGTGGCTTCGTGTGTGTTCGTGTGGCTTGAAGCTGTTTTCTCACGAAACAAAAATCAGCAAATGTTCAGCGGTTGCGCTTCACCACCTCATTATTTTAGGCTTAGCATTTCAAATGGGGTCACAAAGTTCAAAAGGGCTTGTTCTTTCCTTCGAAAAAAAAACCGAAACACAGCAATAGGTGAAACCATAAGAACGATTCGCCACTCATAAGTACGAAGACTAGGCACTTCCGTGTACCACCCATCATTCCCATTGTCGCTGAACAATCGCAGTGCCAGAGGCCCCTCTAGTTAAATTTAGAAAATTTTATGAATCCGGCGTTTGGGAAGCGCCGGGATGAGCTGCGTCAATTTCCATACGGCGAGAAAAAAAAAGTCACAGCTTTGCCGCAAAAGCGAAGCAATGAACGCGATACCAACAAATCGGAAGGTCACGCGCACAATAGCAAGCAGATTGAAATGTGCCCCGCGTTTCTCACACAAAAATAACGCACCAAACGTACTCGCAGGTACAGATGAACGTGAATAAGCATCTCAGTTGTTACTTCGCTGTGTTTGAAAAGTGCGCTCTTTACGCAAAGGGAGACTGTGCAACAATTGAAATGACCTTTGTGCGCCCGGTAACGACAACAGAAATATTCTAGTGAAAGCTCGACGCCAGCCAAGACGTACGGCCGTCCCCACCGCGAGATAAGGGAGCGCGTCGTACTTCTCCACTGTGAGGGGCAAAGTACGCGCGGGAGATGAGAACGCGCGCTGCCACGCGCACATTGCGCCATATTGCAGGTAACGCTGAAAATGTGATAATTACCCCCGAAACACGCACCACCGCGCGCTCAGTGCGCTATCTTGCTGGTAATGCTTAAAACACAATAGTACCCCTCCCCGAGATGCCCCTAGCCAGCGGTAAGTGGTCGATGTAAATAGCTGGCTGTTTGAACGTTGAATGACGTGCTGCTCGGTGGCTCACCGGTTAGCGCCTCTTGTTCACGACTCAGAGGTTCTACGTTCTATTCCGCGGGCTGGTGTTTTTTCGGGATTTTTTTTTCATGTGATTTTATATGTAAAGATATGTATACATATACCGTGAGTGACAGCGACGCCCACGTCGACGCTTACACCGGCGGCAAAATCCAGCAAAGAGTGCCCATACAATTGCTATCGCAATAAAAGTAATATAATTTTGAGGTACATAGACATGAAATGCTTTCGCGATGACATTTACGGTCGATCTGTACAGTTTACTGCGCTACAGGCCTGCATTTCATTTAAAAAAGAGAAAAGCCGTAACGCTGGCATCAGACGGTGGCTTCCGGGACACCAACAGCGGCTTCCGGTGATTTCAACAGAGCGTGCTCGATAGGCCATCCCACTCCGCCTATTAGAGGTCAGTAGATTTGCCCCTACCCTGGTCTCTCTCCTGTGCTACGCCGCGATGAGCGCTAGCATCAACGCCGCCACCAGTGTAAGCGTAGGCGCCGGATGTACACTTGGTTCCCTTTAGCCGAAAATGATTTATTTTTTATCCTATTCGCCCATCGCTACAAGGCACGTCTCCGTGTCACCATCAGGCAGAAAAAATTAGGCACCTTTTTCATTTCTTGAAAAACCACTTGCTACTACTCCCCACTTACGCTCACCCCAAGAAAAATCGTGGCCGACCTACAGCGTATAGACACGACGCGTGTTGCGTTTCTCTCTAGTCGGGCAGTGGCGTTCATACTCTAACACGCCGCGACTGACAGCTTCGGCCTGAGTTTGGCGTCCATTCAGTGACGGCTGTCCTGACTGTACCACCGCATTCTTTGATTTTGCTTCCACCGTTAACTACTACAGCTACTCCAAGCACCTGTGTCCACAAAGTTCTATTTTTTCATTGGTCATGAACGCTAGTCCATGGAATGGAGGTGTATGACTGAGCTTCAACGTGGGTCCATTCACAATAAACGGTCCTAAAGCTGTCAAACATGAAGAGACAGTGTGCCAGCTCTCATATTAGTGTACGGCAGCTATTGAACTTCTTCTGTAAGGACAAGTTTAGCTTTCGTGTTATACCGATACCTATGATGGAGATCAACCATGTTTTTTTATATAACTACTATAGGTAAGCTTTCTTTGACCTATGAAAACTACGTCGTAATAGTGTTCTGAAAGTAAGTAAAGTATGGTGCTCATAAACAGTGCTTTCACACTTCGAAGTTATCACTCGACATCGCAGTCACTAGACATTTTGATCCTAATTTGAGGTGGCAAGATTAATTTTCTAACCAACTCCCCTATAGGAACTGCTTCTAAAACCAACAGTTCACTTTCGGCAAGAACGCTTGGCATTAAAATTTCCGCATTCACGAATGCTCACTTCGACACTTCAGCTTCATTTTCATACCCAGCAGATTAGTCTTGACGCGAACGCAAAGCTTATTCAATCTATATACGTCATCTATCAAACTCTCGATGCGCAGGTGCAGTTGGCAAAAGGAAGAGGGAAGGTACAGTCGAGGCAACAGATATGTGATGCCTGATGCACTGACCGGGCCGACACTATTTCAGTCCGCGACGCATCGATCTACGAGCCAGTCGCCGATAGATAGCGTGGGAAAGAGAAATGCAGACGGGGCTTCGTATATTCATCGAGCACGCCATAATCTTAGTCATGCCACTCGTTTAACATGGAAATCAGGCCGGTTAACTATACAAAAACAAGTAACCTTGAAAATCCGAAAAATACAACAAAAACGCGTCGTAGGCAAGGCAAACAAAAAAGAATATGGGTCGTGGGCGCAGGTAGAACGGTGGGTTGCTGGGAAAGCCCATACATATTAACTTTGCGTGTAACTGGGGCACTGCATGCAAATTCAGCAACGTTTTTAATACTCCCCGTGGAAGGTTAACTAGAAAACTTTTCTAGGGACTGCACTGTAGCTATACAAATAATATTCTTTGAAGATTCTCGAGCGCTTATTTTCACTTACTTTATCAGATGTTACATTAGATTTAAAACAGGCTGTCACCCTAAATGAAGCAAAAAAGGGGAATTTTAAGGCCTCGCAATTCTTTGGTAGACACAATATTAATGGAACTAAGAGACAGTAACGTCAAGAATAATATAGGCATTGTTATTTGTTGCATATACCACAAGTGATACACTGTAAGCAAAAGTTAGCCGAGATGGGAGTTTCTCCAGCACATGAGCCCACAAAACTCCCCTGCCCCAATTATTTACTCCCTGGTAGGGAGTGAACTCGGCACATGTCATCGTAAAACGCCCCCTCCTTAATCACAGAGTTTATGAACGACATGACCTTGTTAAACTCCCCAGGGAGTTTCAGGTCACGTGGTTACAAACTCCCTATAGGAGCTTCAAAAACCCTCTTTGGGCGTGACGTGCGTGTGTGTGTGTGTGCGCGTGTGGGTGCGTATGTGTATGTGTGTGTACGGGCATATGTTTGCACGTCGGTGTGAAACTCATGTGCTTTGTGTGGCTAACCGTGTAAGCATCTGTCAACAGGCAACGAAATTATAAGTGCAGCGAAGAATAGCAACGACCGGTTGGTATTTACTGGGAACATTTCAATATATTTTGCACCGTTAAACCACGCTGCACATCGGACCGATTCCTCTACGAAACGTCGTGAATGCCGCGCTTCAAAGGGCCAAGTAACAAAAAACTTCGAAGAATAAATTAATGTTAGCAAAAGTAAGCTGTTACGATCGTCAGCGGCTGCTCCTGGAGTTTCACCATCAGAAACTTCGAAGTGGTCTGAAGTAGGCTTCGCTCGACTACGGCAGGCTGGCCGGCAACCGGTCTGAGAGTTGCGCCGGCGACGCGCTCGCCCCGTCTCCGCCGATAGTGGCTTCTCGGAGTGTCACCGGTATTTCACCGCCTGCAACATCTAAGCGGTAAGAAGGCCTCGCTATGGCGTCGGTATCAAGCCGGCATCGTATCGAGCTCGCACTGCGCACCGGTCGCCGTGGCGAGCTTTGCGAGCTATACATGCAATGCATGCGAGCAACGGGAACAGCGACTGCGAACCGTCTCATTCGTTTAAGCCTATCGCTCCGTAGCTTAAACTGCGTAGATAGCGGACACCTATTTCTGTGCATGGGAAAAACGAGACGTAAACTGCACATCAGCAAGCATTTTGTGATCGCTAGCTGTCATTCATCGAATCACCGTGCCGTACTCGTGAGTGAGGCCTAGTCGTCGAACGCGGTAGCGGCGATCTACCTCGGTTCATCGCTGGAGCTGCTAAATGTGCCTCGTTAATGTTTTCATTCAAGGCCGCGTGCACGTTGTGTATGATTCAGTGCATTTTACGGGTCCACAAACAGTACTGCTAATGCGAATTCAGCCCGTACGACAGAGCGTCAACTGATAAAACTTTTTCGCTATAGTAAAAAAATAATAAATATTAGGCAGACTTAGGATAAAAGGCATGTGTGTTGAAGTGCTTACATCAGACCACCGCAAGTTTATACTTGCGCCGTGCGTATTTATTGCCTAATTAATAGCGAAAAAAGGCTGTCACCAGGGCTACATGGGAGGTAAAAATGTGGTGCATATATATACCCGGTGACTATATGGTAGGTGTGTACTGCGTGTGGCAAGCTGTGGTGAGTGCGAGCGTTGTGATATTACGTGAACGTTGTGATAATGTTTGTGTACTGTAATCATTGTTGTGCGCATTAAATGTTATGTAATTAAAGTTACGCTTGCGCATGGTACGGCTGCTGACGTAATTTTTTTCTTTGTCGATGCAAAAAATTTACTCCCATACTGACCTGAAAAAGCTCCCCAATGGATGTAAATAAAAACCCTCCTGGCACCACGCAAAAACCCCCTACTGATGGGGAGTACATTTTTTACTCCCAACGGAGAGGTTTATAAAACTCCCATCTGGGTGTGCGCTAGAGGACAAGGTCATTTACTCCCATCTCGGCTTATTTCTGTTTACAGTGTATAAATAACATCCCGTGTACTATCTTTGACATTTGCGTCTGTGTGTTCGAATCAATAATCTGTAGCCTCAAATTTCGCCCCGAATGTGCAAGTATTAACGCGGCGCTTTATTATCACAAAAAGGATCTCAAACAAAATGCTGTCGTTTAATAGCTTCTTTCCCCATTTCTCTCAAAGACAGCGCGTTCAAAATTGAGAAAAAGGAATTCATTGAAGCTGGTGCTCAATAAATGATAAATACCTTCGCTGAAGACGTTTGTCTTGTTCACTGGCATACTGAAGCACTAGGGAAATAAATTTATATTCATTTGCGAAATGTACGAGTTAAGTATGTATTTTTTTAAAATTGATAGGTGCTGCCTTTGTATTTGGTCAGAGTTTTGCAGAAAGCAGGCAAGGACGTTGAATATAGCACGTAGTTTTCCTATTCTCTAGAGTCACTCAAAACTTGGAGCGATTTCAGCAGACGGTAATTCATGGCGTTATTCATTGGCGGACTTGGAGTGACCCACGAACATTGCGCAGAAGCAGTGCACTGTAGGGGAAGACAAAAGAACGGAATCTACCAATAGAACGCACGCCCTCCCTCTTGAGCAAATGGCAGGGTCAAAATGGAACGCGATGCGTGCGTCTGCCTTCTTGCTTGAGTGGGCCCACTGGGCACAACATAGTTTCCTAAATATACACTAGAAGGAGCTCTGGCACTAGTGTCTATGGGAGCTGCCGTAGAGTCTCTTAATTTACATTACAGGCAACTCTGGCGCTAGTGTCTATGGGAGCTGCAACACACGGCGCTTCCACGAGCAAGGGAATGATGGGTAGTACACACATTTGTCTAATTTCGTACTTCTGGCCTGCTTCTGGCTTCGTGTGGGTTCGTGTGGCTTGGATCTGTTTTTTCACGAAAACATAAATTAGCAGATGTTCACCGTTTGCACTTCACAGCTTTATTCTTTAAAGCTTACCATTTCGAGTCAGATTACTTAGTTCAAAAGGGTTCGTTCTTTCTTTCAAAACAAAACCGTAACCAGCAATAAACGAAGCCGCCAGTACAATTCGCCGCCCGTAAGTACGAAGACTAGGCAAATGTGTGTACTACCCATCATTCCCATGGTCGCTGAACGATCGCAGCGCCAGAGTTCCCTCTAGTTAATTTTGGGAAACGCTATGAAATCTGCAACGCACGGCAGTTTGGCGAGCATGAGAATGATGGGTAGTGCATTGTCTAATTTTTGTACTTCTGGCCTGCTATTTGCCCCGCCGCGGTGGTCTAGTGGCTAAGGTACTCGGCTGCTGACCCGCAGGTCGCGGGATCGAATCCTGGCTGCGGCGGCTGCATTTCCGATGGAGGCGGAAATGTTTTAGGCCCGTGTGCTCAGATTTGGGTGCACGTTGAAGAACCACAGGTGGTCTAATTTTCCGGAGCCCTCCACTACGGGGTCTCTCATAATCATATGGTGGTTTTGGTACGTTAAATCCCACATATCAATCAATTACTTCTGGCCTGCTTCTGGCTCCGTATGTGTTCATGTGGGTCGGAGCCGGTTTTTCATGAAACGAAAATAGCAAATGTTCAGTGGATGCGCTTCACCACCTTATACCTTTAGGCTTACATTTCGAAACGGGTCCCGGATTTCAAGAAGAGTCGTTTTTTCTCCAAAACGAAACTGTATTCAGCAATAAACGAAGCCGCAAGTACGATTTGTTGCCCGTAAGTACGAAGACTAGGTAAATGCGTGTACTATCCATCATACCCATGGTCGCTTAAATATCGAAGCGCCAGAGTCCACTCTAGTTATTTTAGAAAACTCTATGGGGCACAGCGACGCTACGCTAGCAAAACGTGAGCTCCGACGTGAGGTGCAACTGACGCGACCAGCGTTCATTGGCGCGCCCAAAGTTGGCACCGTTTCAAGGCCTGGGATGCTTGTGACTTCCCGTCAAATCCTACGAGATTCCTCAAAACATACACAATTACTCATACCGCCCCTTCCTAAAAACATGCATCCAACATATCACAATAAGCGTAGAATCCAAAGAGCAAAAGCTCTTCAGGAAAATCGCATGAAGCCTATGACGTGCTCTATGTCGATGCGGCAGAATACCCATCCTCCTCATCCTATGCCCTCTCTACTGTCGGCTATAACGTCAAGGCGCTCAGAACGGCACCCGTCACTGTCAGCTCTTCGGAGGAGGCAGAGGAGGCTGCCATCGCTTTAGGTCTATCCATCCCCAATATCACTATGATTGTAAGCGACTCCAAAACTGCCATACGCAACTTCAGCTCAGGTCGCATCTCATTAGCTGCCCTTTCAATTCTTACGAAACATCCTCCCACGCAAGACATTGCTCTCATATGGACGCCCGCGCATGCGGGGTTGGGTTGCAATGAGGTGGCTCATACCTGTGCTCGAAGAATGACCGGCCGAGCGCAGGCCGGTCATGGCGCCTCAGACCACGCGGTACTTTTCCAGCGCGAGAGATCGTCTTTTGACCTTCCACGATATAACAAATCACTACCGCCTACAGCGCACTATATATCTCCCCTTATATTGTGGAGCTTCGCGCTACTATGAAATATTATGGCGCCAGTTACCGACCCGTGCGTTTCCTACCCCATCTTTTCGCCATCTTATACACCCTGCGATATACCCCTCCCAATTGTGCATTTTCTGTCAACAAAGAGCTAACCCAGACCATATCATGTGGGGGTGCACTCGAAACCCACCACCCAATTCTCTACACATTAATAGTAAGGAGCAGTGGGAGGCTGCTATGTGCAGCTCGGCACCCGAGGTCCAGGACCAGATCTTGGATTGAGGCCAAGAGGGTAGCGGAGACCTACGCTAGGTAGGCTCCTCTGACACTCCACCACCGCACCTTTCCCCCTTGGGATAAAGTTTTTCTCCTCCTCCTCCGTCGAATCCGCCGATTTTCGCGGACCACAAAAAGTTCCGTGAAGTGGATTTCGCGACAAAGTTGCTCCAGATCTGCCAATGGAACATACTGGGACCATAGAAATTCCCAAAATTAGCTTGAGGGCACTCTGACGCTACAATTGTCCAACGACCATGGGAATGATGGGTAGTACACACGTTTGCCGCCTAGTCTTCGTACTTGCGGGCGGCGAATCGTTCTTACGGGTTCGTTTAATGCTGGATACGGTTTTGTTTTGATAGAAAAAACGAACCCTTTTGAACATTGTGACTTGATTCGAAACGGTAAGCCTAAAAGAATAAGCTTGTGAAGCGCAAACGGTGAACATTTGCTAATTTATGTTTTCGTGAAAAAACAGCTCCAAGCCACACAAACATACACGAAGCCAGAAGCAGGCCAGAAATACGAATATTAGACAAATGTGTGTACCACCCATCATTCCCATGCTCGCTGAAGCGCCGTGTGTTGCAGCTCCTTTAGACACTAGCGCCAGAGTTCCCTCTCGTGTATATTAAGAAACTCTATGACAGGGACCACTCTCAATCCGCCAATAGAATAGAGTTGCTGCACATGAAGCAGAAAAAAGTATTACCGGAAGTGCTCCCAATCTGCCACTGAATGACACCATAGGATGCTGCAAGTGAACGCACCTGAATTCATTGACAAGGTTTTATTTATTATTATTAGTGCTCGATTTATTAGTGGCCAGGCAACAATGACTCTTTTTGCAACATTCAAAAACATTGTGGCTTGAGTATCAGTGTTGCGAAACTCCTGATGAAAATTAGAATAAATATAAACAGGATCGAAGGGACCAAGCTACGTGATTTATATGGTAGGTAGGAGAATAGCTTCCTTAAATTTAAACAGAATGTTTAAAAAACTCAAATTACAGTCAGGTCTATAGTTGAGTTCAGTGTAAATTCAAGTAAAAATTTGACTGTAATTAGTAAAGGAAGGCAGCAATTACATCTTCGAAACACACCTCTTCAGCCTCGTTGCAGGATCTGGCGAATCATAACTGAACCACGCGCCCTTTCCTACGTGCACTCAGCAGCAAGGGAAACATAAAGCTTACCTAAGCAATACATCATAGCGCATGAAATCCGACTGGTGAATGACGAGACATCTTAGTCGTAGATGAGGGTCGCCTTCAGTTTTTTTGTATATATGTTTATTCACTTCTAAATGCGAAGCATTTCTTAGCGAACATCGGCGACTTTGAGCGTATCTATCTATCTAGCCGCCTACGACTTTTAGCTCTCGCGGCCGTTTCAATAATAGTATCGATATCGAACTTGGTATGGCATAACATGACTGTATGAAGAAGATATTTGACTAGTCATAATATGAAAATCATGGCATGGATGTCATGATTATCATGATTTAAATTTAACTGTCCTGCAGCTCTTGCGGTGGTTTCGTTCACATGGCATGTTGCAAAACTAGTATGGTATGACATAATTGCATGGCGAACACAAGCGAAAGACATTACATGAAAATCATCACATGCGTGTAATGTAACAACATGACTACATGCCAAGCTAATGCTGCGCTCACGGCTGTTTCGATAGCATCACGTATACCATATTTGATATTGCGGGACGTAAATGGATGACGAAGGTATGATACTGGTGCAAACATAACAAACATGAGATGCGTGTCATGTAGCAGCATTACTACGTGCTACGCTCAGGATGCGCTCGCGGCTGTTTCGCTAGCTTCACATGTACCAAACTCTGTATTACAGGACGCGAACGGGTGAGATGGGTACATGACACATACAAACATGATAATCACGACATCAGTATCATGTAACTACATGACTTTATGCTACAGTCATCATATGCTCGCGGCCGTTTCGATAGCTTCACATGTAACAAACTCGGTATGACGTGACGCGAACAGACTACATAGGTAAATAACAAATACAAACATGATAATCACGACATGCGTGTCATGTAACAACATGACTACATGGCACACTCATGATACGCTCGCGGCCATTTCTCTAGCTTCACACAAGCCGAATTCGGTATCACGTGACGTCGATGAATGACAAAGGTATGTGACTGGTGCAAACGTGATAATCATCTGAAATGTGTCATGCAAGAACATGACTACATGCACAGTCAAGGCGCCAATACTTTTCGACGTGACGTGGTGCGCGTGCTCACCGGCGTTCATTTCGGCGCGTCACGCCGGCGTTGAGACGCCAGGCGCCGGTCCTGCCATGTGCTCGCAAGCGCACGCCGCGCTGCGTTGCTGCGGCGCATGCGCGCTTCAGCGTGTCCGGCGTCCCTCCGTCACGAAAGGGTGGAGATGCAGTGTTCTCTAGGTAACGCATCGGCATGCCGCAATGTAACGCATCGGCATGTCGCAATCCGCACCGGCTGCCGTTAGGCTACGCCGACGGACGCTGGTCGCGCTGGTCGCACCTGGCGTCAGACTATAGAGTGCTCGTGTTTTGCTAAAATAGCGTCGCCTGCCCAGTGTGCACGTGCGTCAACGCTCCATTGGAGCATATTGGGCCCTTCATAATGCGCTCACGGCGGTTTTGCTAGCTCCACATACACCAAACTTTGTTTTAAGTGACGTCAGTTGATGACAAAAATATATGACTGGTGCAAACATGATAATCCTGACACGCGTGTCATGTAAAAACATGGCAGCATACCAAGCTCATAGCATGCTCGTGGTCGTTTCGCTAGCTCCACATATACTAAATTTGGTATCACGTGACGGGAATAGAAGACAAAATAAATGACACATCCAAACATGATAATAATGACTCGGAAGCAATGCGCATGTGTGATTTACCTCCACCTGGTAACGTACTACTGATTTCAAAATGACATGTCAACCTTTCTCATTCGTGCTTCGCATATCATCCATTCCCACTGCATGTGGGATCTGCCATTTTTTAAAAATGTGGTCATGCCACAGTTTACTTGCAGTGTGTATTATCCGCAAGTACTTTATCTTGCTTTTCTTTTCTTTTACAGTTTTCGAATTTCTCGAGAAAGGGTAAGCACGTTGGCTTTGTTATATATCCTCGCTGCATGTCACATTAGCCGCTACCTCATCAGTATTGAGTGAGGGCTCAGCTCTAAATAACAATCGACGCAGTTCACATAGACAGCTTAGGGTTTATGTTAGGCTGTGCATGGTCTACCTTGCTGATCAAACAATCCCGCTTTTGGTACCTAAGCAACGAGCGAACTGTCATAGCTCTGACCACAGGGACATATACACTCGCACACTGATGAGAAGCTTTCGTTTTGCACCGCATACTTTCCGGGTCATCGTTAATTTTGCGCTTCGTCGTTATTCACGGATACCTAATTATGCATTAAAAGTGTATTTATTTAGTATTATTTATGTATTACTAACTTTTTTACAAGAAATGGGTCATGTGGGGAAGGCGGAGGGAGTTTTTGTTTACATATGATTCAGTAAACAATTCACGGATGAATTTGTTTCTGGCAACATAGAAGTTACAACACAAATGAAACTTTGCTGTTTTTTGTTCGTTCTAGCAAAAGTTTATAATCTCTAGTAACAAATAAAAGTTACCGATCTGTTCAAATTGTTTTCGCAGTGGAACTCATTTATTACGCAGATATGTTTCATAACATAACCGTCTTGTATAAAGAGCTCAAAAGTGAACACAACAGAAAGGTGTGTGATAGAACTTGGAGGAATCGGATCCTCCGTAAACTTGTCTAAAACAAAAAAAAGATAGCATGTAGTAGCCTCACGTTTTAAGAACACTGTATTGTGAGATCACCCAACAGAACAAAAGCAATGTTCCCAAAATTATAACAAAGTAAGTTAAGGTGCAGCTTTTTTTCTGAGAAGTGACTTCACTGTAGTCGCTTGAGTTACCATGATGTACACCTAATTCGATTCTGTGTAGTTACGTTTACCCACGAAACAAAAAAAGACCAATTGATTGATCATCTATTTCTCGATTGGTTAAACCAACCCTTGTAGAGTCCCTCCACTGCTGATTTGTTTCTTGACGTACGCGCTTGCCGTGACCTTGAGAAACATGTAGACGACGACAATACCGCTGCAGCGAGCATTCGCTCCGTTGTTTGTGTGGTGCTTCCCAGGCCGGTGATTGAGATTCCGACGAATACGCCCCTCTCCGAGACTCAAGCGTGGACCTACTTCAGGGACGTCGTGCTGGGAATGGAGTACCGTGAGCATGGAGCAATCTCTTTTCCTTACTTCGCGTGCCTCTTTAGTGTATCCACGTTCTCGTACTTTTCCGTTGCAGCAGTCTCATGAGTTCCTCTTTCTAGTTGAGTCACTTCTTCACCTAGGAGCTCATTTTTTTGTTCTTTCGGATCCCCAGGGGGCCTATACGATGCCTGGGACGCAAGGATGCAGAAATGGAAGCATTGCAATCTCATTATTCGGCCAGAGAAAAGAGTAACAAGACCGCGTAGAGTGTTCGGACAAACACGTGCCTCTTGTCCAGTAGTAGTACAGTGAAATAATGAACGATTCAAACAAGTGCGTACCGTGAGCTCGAATTCAGTTAATTTCCTGCGTCACACGCTCTCTCATTCCGTGTTGATCGGGTTGACAAACGAATAAAACATGGCTACCGTTATCGAGGTTGAATAGATTCTGCCGCAATAAATTACGACGTCAGAATCTGATTAGGATTGAATAAAGCAGTACTTTTAAATCAATCAATGGGAATGTGGGACTTTGAAGAGCGCGAGACGTATTTCGTTACACTATGCGCTATAAAAGCTAACTACATTTTATTTCTTGTTTTTATAAGTACATTGAGTAAACAATTGAGATCTTCGCGCCGAGTCCACTACTTCACTGTTTTTTTTATTGCATGCTAGCGTTACTCATAGCAAAAGTAGCAATTGTGAAGCGGTTGAGTGCGAAAATGGTAAAATTGAAATAAAGATCAATGGGCACCGCTAATTGGCCAGAGGGTGGTACGTAGCTCTAATTCGGTGGCCCTGTTCTTGTTCTATTTTGAACACGAAGGAGAAAAAAAATCAAAGCAGATCCACGAAGTTTTCATCATCATCATCATCATCATCATATCACCAGAGAGAAGGATGATAGAGTGGGACGAAGCAGCCACTCTTCCATCTGTCTGTCTGCCTGTCTTTCTGTCTGTCTGTCTGTCTGTCTGTCTGTCTGTCTGTCTGTCTGTCTGTCTGTCTGTCTGTCTGTCTGTCTTGCGAATATGCTGTGCTGGCTACACCAGAGGGACGAGGGACTGCCTTAGACCATAAGGAGCTTCGCCCTTGAAAGCTCAGAAGGGAACATTACGTCGCGCAGCCTCGGTTGGGAACGTTCCTTGAAGTTGTCAGTGCCTGCCCAAAACGTGACTTTTTGCTTTAGGATCACGCAGTGAATGTGATTCTCCGAGATTCTTTGTGACCACGTTTTTAATCGTGCTCATTAGGTGCAGGCCGGCCAGCTCTGTCACGCGAAGTCTAGCCATGTCAGTGTCAAAGCTTTAGCAAACAAGTGGTGTCAGAGCCTGTCATTTTAGACAACCTATGGCGAAGCACGCCAACCACCCACGTAGTACATATAATGTATAGTCATCTGCAGGCCCTATCCACATTGAGCCAGTATATGCAGCAGCCCACTCAGGAAACTGGCTGGATGGCCGGTATAGTTTTGTAGCTCCACTTCGTAAAAAAAGTGGTAGGCCTTCCAAAGGGTCTATGGTTCGCTTCGACGAATCGATAGAGAGGGTGCTCAGCTGCACGCTCAATGGTAGGGGTTCGCTCACGTGCACGGCGGTTGCGTTTTGGTGGTGGCAAATTGTAAAAAATCCGTGTCCTGTGTGATTTCAGTGCACTTGAAGCACCGCATGGTCTAAATTTTCGCACTTTACCACGATGACGTCTCTCATAATCATGTCTTGGTTTTGAGACGTAAAGTCTCCATCATTATTATTCCAAAATATTTCTATGCACTCGTTTTCATTCTTGTCAGGAGAGAAGAGAGAAGGTAGGTTCTGATGCTTGTTCGCTATGAACTTCGGCATCAATCAATAAGAACGCGCGTGCAGTCTGTTTCTCAAAAATTGAGAAACGCGAGTTGGCGTGCGTAGTGTTTCTGGGGCAATCGGTATAGCTTGTGCACTTGAGTGTATACACATTCATTTGGGGAGCTGCGATACGGAAGAGTTGGCAACAGGCCTGATCTGCAGTGCTCTTTCTTTTTATTTATTACGTGTAGTAATGCGGCATGATGCGGAAAAGCCAGCGGCGTTGCCCTCACCAATCACTCCTGTCCCGAACACCTGCGTTGTCGCCCACGACGAATAGAGGCGCAGCGTGGACGTTGTGATAGCATGAAATTTCGCCTCGAGGTGTGCAAGACAATTCTGTCTCTCTAGAACAGCCTGCCCATGGTCTATCGACGCAGGAACCATTTTGAAACAAACGGCCCAACGTACAAGGGCATTGTTCTGTATGCATTAACGTAGAATGATTTTGTCTTGATTAACCCTTCGTAGTCCTAAACTTTTACCCACTTTCCAGCTCTACCGGTCCAAAACTATTTTGCCCGTTTATGGCACCGCGAAGAAGATCACAAACTATGGAGTAAAAATTCACAGGATAGGACCTTTTACTCCTGCATACTGCAGGCAACTCCTTTAGCGATAGTTAGGCAGCGTATGATACAGCTCGAAACATTCTCCCGAGTGCAAACAAGGTTTGTGTGTTCGTCTGTGTGTCAACAGACGTGTTGTCTCCAACGCCCTCGTCGTCGTCTTCGTCACTCACTTCTCTCGATTCGCTATCATCAATGTCTGGTGGATGCACGTAGTTCTTTTCCTTGCTAATGTCATGATCGTTTTCGCTAAGAGCACAACCGTGAAATGAACGCGGCGCAAACTTGGCCATGCTTCTCAGCGAACCAAGCGCCAGGGGTTACGCTCTAGGCGACAGTGCAGCACCTCTAACATTTCTGATCGAACTTGCTCACTGAAGGCATCAGAAATTTTCTACCGTTGAAAACAGGTCGTAGGAGGGCGCTTTGTAGGGTACAGTCTCTGCTCCCGAAGACTTGAAAGTAGCTGCAGGCCTCTGTGTCGTGAAAACTCCATTCATACCAGCTGCTCGTGTCTCCCAATATTACAGCGTAATAGGTTATGAACTCACAACACTAGCCAATTTTGCCGTGCCGTCGTACGCCACCGAAGGTGACGTTTGTAGTTATTACGCATTGTGAAAAGAAAAACCAGGGTTTGAGCCAAAAACAAACGCAGGCACTATAAGTGGCGGCCAGGTATTTTATCACAGAAGTGATTGGCGCTTGAAACTTCGGAAAAATAAAGTATTTAGTAAATTACTTACCTTGTAAAACTCACTTCCTCCACCCATTTACCAAGGCGTTGGTCCCATACTCGATGTTGCTTTGTGATATAATACCTCATGATGAGCCAAGTCTATAGAGGATGAACAGATAGTACAAAGATCACTCTCCTGCCCTAGTAGCGTTCGCTAGCAGAGAGCGCTCCTGCGATGGCCATAACACCATAAACCCATGGTCCTAATATCTCTTTTGCAGTTTATGCTGCGTTGCCAAAGCGAAGTTCATGAAAATAAAAAGTTTTTAATTTAAAAGTATTGTTTACCTTCAGAAAACATTGTCGGCGTCACTCTCGCATTACAAAACATTGATTTCAGCTGAACTTCATTTCTGCGTCTTGCAGTTCACCACCAGAAGATTATCCATCGTGACATCAAACCATCAAACCTGCTGCTGGATGAGAAAGGAAGGGTTCAGGCAAGTACAATTTTGAAGAATAATAGGTATGACGAATCATTGTATCCAGCAAAGAAGGCATCAAGCATTGTTTGAAATCAAATTCCATGCAGCATGAACTCCTTGGTAGCGTATTTTAACTTGTGCTTCTGTCATGACGAACTGCTCATAAAAATTTCAGACAATTCATTAAACGAAGGACCACAATAGTGAACGTGTGTAGTAAACTACACTGCGTGCTTTGTGGCGCACTTCGCAGTGATTAACAAAAAATTTTTTACAAGAGGCAATTAAATTAGTGCATAAAAGGAGGTTAGCGAGAAACAACATTGTTATAATTCAAAGAGTTCAAGATCCCGAAAACTATGAGTATTGCATGACCCTGTTTATTCATAGTTGCTAGTCGCATATCACGGAAAACTTTTTTCCGCATGACTGCTTTCAAAGTTACTCCATCAGTTATACGGAGAATTCAAGGGTTCTGTACTCGTGTATTGCTTATACAGCGGAGTACTGCGATGGTTGGTATTCGCAGATCGCAGACTTTGGCGTGTGCAACCAGTTTGAAGGAGTGGACGCCCTGCTGTCTGGGACAGCGGGCACACCGGCCTTCGTTGCGCCGGAAGCCCTTAGTGGTAAGCGAGCCAGTCGTTCACTATAATAGAAAAGTCTTTGGGCCGCACGTGCAAACCGTAAACATTCTAAAACAAGCTAAAGTAGCTGTGAGGGGGATAGTTCGACGTATAGTGATGCTGCACCCATTCCTATCAAATAATACTAAATGACGAAAAGAAGTTTAAACGATCCCACGTTTGAACGAACATATATACGCTATAAGTGGACTGAGACATCTCTGCCACTGCAGCTCAATGGTAGAGCATCAGACGCGTAATTCGAAGGTGGCCGGTTCGAATCCGATCAGTGGAGAGTTATCTTTTCGTCCACTTTTCTTTCTTTACATTTGCATAGGAATTACTTCTATTAACAAGCCATATACTGCTTTTGGCATGATTGTGTGTCAGTTCCTATTACTATGGTGCCTAACAAAAAAACGAACCGTTAAACGTTTGTTGAAAAGTAATTGCGAAAAACAAATTGCAGAATTAGGTCTCTTCAGTACTCGACGACCTAGTTCTTACCCAATACTTGAAGGAAATCTATAGCGCTGCGAAACCGGGTTTTTTTGTGCGCATGCACAGCCAATTGGAAATGATCAATAAGTGGTATATTTAGGTGCCTAACGAAACCATTGCGACTACAAAGGTTTCATGGCTTTTCAAGCTGATAATTTTGAATAACTTGTACGTATCTATATCAAATAATTTTGCATTCGTTATGGTGAAACACTCGGCCACCACTACACGAACTTGTCTTGGTGAACTGGGCCCGAGAAATCTTCATAAGAAAATAGTTCAGCCAATAACTGTGTGGGTCATTATAGCGCTGGGGGCTAACGAATCAGAAAATGCATTTATGGAAGGTAAGTTTCGTGTACTCCACCTCTGGTCTACTTGTCTACACAGAGACTCATGACCTTTGCGTGCACCCAATAACACAATTTCTTGTAAGTTTAGCGAGGCATGGATTCATGGACCCATCCAGTTAAAAGTGCGAATATACATGTCCAATCGTAGACATGTACGTGTTATATGAATATAAGCTCTGTACGTGCACAATAGACAAAATAGTATTAGCAGTGAAGCAGTTTTAGCTTTGCGTAATCTGTCTGTGTTGACCGAACACTATTATCGTCAACAACTGGCACATGGTTTGTTCGCCCTGTTCTTGATCTCCTGCTCCGCTCCCAGAACACGTACGAGCATCAGTGTCTCTCGCATGGCCTGTAATAACCCTGATGAGTGAGATAACTCCACTGAGAAATAAAGAAGAAAGAACGAAACAGAAAATAAGCAAGAAAGACAGAAAGAAGAAAGAAGAAGAAAAAAAGAGAAAAAAGAAAGAAATAATGAACGAAGAAATGAAAAGAAAAAGAAAGAAAGAAAGAAGTACTTCCGAATTAAGGATGAAGAAGTCAGGAAGAACTGCAGTCCCTTCCTCCGGAATATCCTTCCCCTCCGTCCTCCTCCCTCCTCCCTCCTAAATCCCTCCCCCCTCCCTCGAACGACTACCACAGCAAAAAGAAAGAAAAGAAAAGAAAAGAAAAGAAATACACTGGCAAATAAATTCTTGCCTCTACAATTCTTCACGAAGTGCGATTGGAACACGCGTATCTTGGATTCCAAGACACACGTCCTAACAACTTTATTATTCAGATGCTTTTTTTTCGTGGTATTCATTCCAATGTTTATTTGAGAATATCTTAAACATTATGACGTAGGGATGCATTCACTCCGCCACAACAATACACAAGCACAGCAAAACAAGCATTCGACATGTGACCTACATACATTGTACGACTCCCGAAAAGTGGGGAAAAAGACATAAAATATTGCTCGTTGTCGTCTTCTGACCGTTGATATGTCAGCTACGTAGCAATATGTCGCGCAGTGAGGCTGGTAAGGGCGAACATGTCATCAAGATGGGGGCACCAGTTTTGTCTGGTGTTAACTTCTTTATAAGTCTGCCGTTAGCAGAGCATAAGCATAACCTTGTTTATTATGGTGTAATGAAAGGTTGGGAAAGGTACGTAAGTTAGCGTGAGGGGCCAAGATTGATGGTGAAGAGGGTGGAAAGGATGAGAGGAGAGAACAAAGCGTGGCTCACGCAAATTGTGAAAGCGAGGATAAGAGGGAAAGAACTATAGAGATAAAAATTGGTCTCATATCTGCATGTTAATCTCGAAATTTCGTCGAAAGACGATAGTCTTGCGTCTAGAGAGATTGAACAAAACGTTTGTTTGATGTTCTGTGCAAGAAAATTGGTGAATGGTTTTCTGGAGGCGTTGCGTTAGAGTGCCCTGAGCGTGCAGCGGAGGCGATTGAGCGCACCAAGTCACGTCACACGTGAAACATGAGCGCTATCTGGCAGTTATCTTGCAAAACAAAACGCGTGGGCCTGAGATGGGCGTGCACGCCCGTCTCGGAGCCACGCAAGCCATGCAAAGCGACTGGTAGGTGCCACCGCCTTGTCGTCTTAGCAAAGCGTTGGCAACGCCTTGCTTTTCGTGCAAACGTTACACGGTCAGCGCCGCGTGATAAACGCTAGGGTCCTTATAATAACTTATGTATGCCTTTTCTAGTAAAAGACGTGCATACAGATCATATACGTGTTGTTATGGTGTCTCAGATATGCGCGATAATTGCTTTTGAATTGACAATAGCACGAGTATAAACGCTGAACCTTGAGCCACATTAATGGGGGCTGCTGATGAGGTCGGCCTTTAGTTATATCTGCTGCTGCTGTTTAAAGTGCCCGGTGGACAGACAGACAGACAGACAGACAGACAGACAGACAGACAGACAGACAGACAGACAGACAGACAGACAGACAGACAGACAGACAGACAGACAAAACTTTTTGCTTCGAAGGTCTCCCCCAAAAAAAACTATCGTCTTCAAAAAGATGCGAAAAGGGAGCAAGCATCGAGACCAGATACCGCACCTCGTGGCCAAGCAATCCGGGCATGCGTGGTAGCATCAGCCACGCCCACTGACGGATTCTTCGCGGGCAACCTCTGCAGCCCATAGCCTGGCTTCGCAACATTGTGCAGAGACTGTCATGGGACGTCCTAAAAAAGTGCGCACTCCCTAGGAGTGAGCCGCTTTTATGGAGCCTGGGCATGTCGGTCGACGGGAAGTACCAGTGGTGACAGGCAAGAGCTTATGCCGTACCAAGCTTTACATGACTAAGGCCAAACTTCCCGCACTTTTAAAGACGATAGTCTTTCTTGGGGACCTCCGACGTAAAAATTTTGGTCTATCTGTCTGTACCATCGTCTGTTTGTTCACTCCTAATGGTACCCTAAACCATATAGTTTCCTAATATACACTAGAGTTAACTCTGGCGCTAGCTGCAACGCACGGCGCTTCAGCGAGCATGGAAATGATGGGTAGTACAGAAAATTGTCTAATTTGCGTACTTCTGGCCTGCTTTTGGCTCTGTGTGTGTTCGTGTGGCTTGGAGCTGTTTTCTCAAGAAACAAAAATGAACAAAAGCCCAGTGGTTGCGCTTCTCCACCTTATTATTTTAGGCTTACCATTTCGAATCAGATCACAAAGTTCGACAGGCCTTGTTCTTTCCTTCGAAACGAAACCGTAAGCAGCAACAAACGAAGTCGCAAGTTCAATTCGCCGCCCGCAAGTACGAATACTAGGCAAATGTGTGTACTACCCGTCATTCACATGGTCGCTGAAGGATCGCAACGCCAGAGAGCCCTCTAGTTAACTTTGTGTTTAGAATAAATGTTTAACGATTCAGAGTACATGGTGCTTTACTATACGGGAGAGCAGAAGGCTGTCCCAGTACGGCACCAATGGGGCCAAACGGTACTCCAGACGGCCAACCCCATCCGTAGCGCCCACCAATATTGCTCAACGTTCAGGTTCATACTTGTGCAATTTTCAATTTCCGCGTCGGCAATTAGGCAATGACTAGGCAATGCCGCGTCGTACGTATAATTCTCATGGTCGCTTGACGATCGCAGCGCCAGTGTCTCCTTAAGTTAACTTTAAGAAACCCTATGCTCCCCCCTCGGCTTTAGGCATTCCTTCCCGCGGCGTTAACACCATGCACCATTACGCATGAGCGTGCCCTTCCCCTCTCTCTCCTGCGCCCCTTTTCTCTCACCTTGCAACACCAACGAAGAGAGGATGTGCTAGACAGTCTCTTGATTGAAAACACCACTGGCTATCGCACTGCACAAGCATTCACTGACCACCGCGTATATTGAATCATCGCCTCCAAGGTAGTGCTGGTATGACCTTTCTCTTGTGCGTTGTTCAAAAATAAGAATTCACTGCCTGCGCGTTAAGCAAATGTGGACTGTGGGTCTATTCATTCAATAACAGTGATATGTCTTGCACTGCCCATTAGCAGTGATTGACATGCTCCAGTAGAAAACAACAGTTCATCGCGGGGTGCATTGCGCCTCCTCAGTTTTTTTTTCCTGCGCAACGCTGTGTTGAGCACCAGCTGTAATATTGCCGCCAGTGTAAGCGTTAAAGCCTGCTGCTTCGCAACTACACATTGTTCCCTTTAGCAGGAGATTGCGCAATTTTTTTCACAACTTCTTTTTCGGCTATTAGGGGCGAAGCTCTTTAAAGCGGCACCCGTTCGTCCCTTGTAGTGGTGCGTAACATGTCTCACGCTTTGACCTCCAAGGTAGTGCTGTTGGGAGATTTCTCCTGTGTGTTGTTGAGTAATAAAAAGTTCGCAGCGTGCGCGTTAACTAAAAGCCGAATTCTCCTGTCTTTCATTCCCCATTAGCAGCCATTGGCATGTACACTGAGCAATATCTGACAAGAAAGGGTTGCTACGAGCGTAACCTCCTTGGTTTTAGAAAGGTTTAGCGAGCGTTGGGCCGCAGTGCCTTGAATACAGTGAACTAGTACACACATTGAACTCGATGTGGTTAAAGGAAGGAAGTAGACACGAAGCGCAAGCCGTAAGAAAGTGTGTGTGTGCCACCTCTCATTTAGTCCTCTGAATGACCGCTAAATGATGGTGCTTCTGTTTGCGGAATATATATTAAAAAGATGCGAGATGGTGGTACTTGAAGTGTTGACTAGATGGACGAACAGACACATAGACAGATGCATGGTCGGACGCTCGGATGGCTGCACGGACGGATGGACGCATGGACGGACGCAGGGGCAGATGCATGGACGAACGCAGAGTCGGACGCACGCATGGATGTGCGCACGCACGAACAGACGCAAGCATGGACAGGTGGATGGACGCTTTGGCGGTCACACAGACGAACGCATTGACGGACGGAAGCAAGAACGAATGGACGGACGCTTGCTTCGCCCCACTCTCCATCATTCACCCCGTGGATATGCTGCCATTTTTTTTTACTCAGAGCCCTTCTGTGCCTGTTAATATTATTCAAGTAATGCCATGTTGATTAAGCTGCAATTTCTGTGTGTGATTAAGCTGAAAGCACACATTATTTCATGTGCACAGCTTATTCCATTAGGTTTTTTTGTAACTTCCAAAAAAAAGCTAGACACAAGAACATGAGAATCCCTGCCCGCACGTTCTTTATTTCCGCGAATAATGGAAGTAAGGGAGCGTGGGGTGAGAGCGAAAAAGCATTGGGGTGACTTGAACTGCCATCGTCTCTAAAGGTGAGCATACTGGAAGATTGCCCGTGTTTTTAACAAAAGTGGCCATTCAAACGTTAAACCAAGCGCTGCGCGGCGGTATTTGCCTCACAGCATCGAATTATCGTGAGATTTGCTTGTATTTTAAGGAGACGTTCAATTAGGACTATCGCTTTTTTATGCTTCGGTAATTCTGAGAGTTGTGGTAACGGTTGGATACTCGGGGCTTCTGCAAACCTCATATTCGCGAGCATTCATGCGTGCAGCGCTTTCCAAACCCGATTTCGTTCACCCATCACATTCAATATTTGAACTGGGTAAAATCGGCGAAAAGTTTTGCAAAGTCTTGTTGCGCTGATGTCCTTTCAGTGGGCAAATCACTTTCGTGTTTCTGACATCGAACCGATCGATTACCAGCACTGCTAGAGGGCAATTACTTCCCGTGTTCGCTCCCGATAGAAGTGCAGGTGCCTTTCTTTTATAACACTAATAAATTCAGTCACTCGCTTCAAAAGAAAAATAAAAGGAACAGAAAATATATCACCGTTTACGCGACCCACCGCATTTGAAACAGCCGACAGTAGATGAATTGATTTCTTCAGGGTACCATTGCAAACTGCAGCGCTAGTGGTGAGCTTTTTAGTGCTGCCACTGCGTTTTCTTTCTATCTCTTCCTCTTCGTTAGTAATTTACGCTGTTTAGAAACTACGAAAGCAAGTATTGGTGTGTCGGGAAGCACCCGTACTATTTGGAAGTGTCACGGTGCAACAACTGACGGTGTAGGCATGGCGAGTGAACTCCGAGCTATATATATACAAAAAACACCGGCAAAATGAGACGCGTGACGAAGCTCCTTTGCTCACGCTCGTGTTATCGAAGGAAAGTATGCGATTGAACGTCTTAACGCCCCTGTTCAAAAACTGTAGTGTCACTACGCAGTGTCGCATTGTAGTCGAAATTTTGAGTTTTCATTCGCTGTTGTCAACGCACCACAAGCTCTGCGCAATAGCTGTAGGGACATGGGCTTAGTCGACGCATGAAATAAATGGGTTGGGCATTCGAGATGAGAGATGTGACTGTCATTTATAGATAAGCATGATGACATGAAAAGCGTGGCAGCGTTGGCGTATCATCATTGCCATCGTTGTCTTGTACAAGGGGGCATCATTGCCAGTCGACGAAGCGACTCGAACAGCTGTAAATGCGTTCCAAGTAAATGCGGATGTTAGAGTGTTTCCCGGTAACATCCTAACAAAAAATATGTCTGTCGTAGTGATATCTATGGGGGCTTCATGCTGAAAGGAGACAGTAAGAGAAGCAACGAATAAAGGCGACGAGGGCTCCACTCCTGGAATGCTGGAGGCTTATAAATGAATGAAGGAACGAAAAAATTCCCAAGCATTTCCCCGTGGGTGAACATGGTTAAGTGCGAATGCACGGGGTGATGTTATGAGGGGTATTTATTATTTCGCACTATTATATTTATTAATCACACTATAGTGCCTTTATGGTGTAATGGTTCCTGGGAATAGCAATTTCATCACACGGGGGAGTTTACGTTAACTCACTGGCGAATTCCAACGGATTTTAACTTTACTCCCCCTCCTCTCGAAGTCACCCGTGCATTCGCACTTAACCATGTTCACCCTCGGGGAAATGCTTGGGAGTTTTATTACTGATGATGATGATTAAAATTTAATTAATGAATTTAAGTGTTGTTTGTCATGAAGCATTTGTACACAGATACCTTATATACGAAGTATTATTTATTTACACTTCACGACGCGCCCGGACGAGCAAAGTCCAGGGCTCGCACCCTCTCCCGTGCGGCACGTTCACTGGCTGGAACGGCTTCGGGAACGTCCACTCGCCGTTGACGATTGCGAACGGCGTCTTGACGCCGGCCTTCATCGCCCTTCTCCGCCTGACGCTTGCGTTGTCGTTCCGCTTTTTGGGCCGCGTTCGCGGCTTGATGCTGACGCCTCATCTTGGTCTCGCGAGCGCGCAGTTCACCATCCGCTGCACGCTTCGCCCGCTTGTCCTCGGCCTCGCGAGCGCGAAGTTCGGCATCCTCTGCACGCTTCGCCCGCTTGTCCTCGGCCTCGCGAGCGTGCAGTTCGGCATCCGCTGCATGCTTCGCCCGCTTGCACTCGGCCTCGCGAGCACGCAGTTCGGCATCCTCAGCACGCTTCGCCCGCTTACGTTCGGTCTCACGAGCCCTTCGCAGCGCCGCCTTGTCTTCCAACGTCGGCGAAACCACCGCGGTACCGTCACCTCCAACGACGGGTGCAGTGCTGGCATTCAGCTGTACTGCATTCGTTGTTGATGGTAGCGTTGCCTCCGGGACATCCATCGCACGACCCGCTCTCGACGGGAGACTGAGAGAGAAGGCGGGCGCGCGAGAGAGAGGGGTGCGCGCGCATCTGGAGCGAGTGAGGAGAGCGGAGGAGCGAGCGAAGGGGGAGGGGGTATAAGGCGCGTCACTGACACCGATATCAGCGTCGCGTCCGTGGCTTATTCGGTAGAGCGTCGCGCTGCGGCCCGCCAAGTCCTCTTTCTTTTAAAGATAGAGAGAAGACTGCGGACGCCGCCGACGGCGGTGGATGGTTTGGGGTCGCTTATAAAGTGTATTCACACTTAAAAAAAGGACAGTCAACGCCAAAGATGGGCTGGCGTCACTTGGTTGAAAGCCACAGCCTTGTCATACTCGCAAACATGGGTCTCGAAGGCGTTTTCTGCAAGTGAAATCACGTGACAGGAGCCTTAGTTTGAAGGTTTTAATGGCGACTTAATAGACTCGCATTGCATAAAGACGTGCGTGGCTGTGTTTCTTGCCGGGAAACTGAACACGTGTAGCTCACAGGTAATTTGTGGGAGTGTTGGTCGAAATCAGTCATGCTAGCATTGTAGCCTTTCTAGGACCCGTATTTACAAACCAATCACATTCTTATTTCAAATTGTGATCTTTATTATGTACTTCATATATATATATATATATGCGCAAGCGGCCCCACGCGTAAGCGGCCAGCCCGGATACGTCTTAGACGGAAATGGAACGTCGAACGAATGGCTTCAGACGCGATACGTGGACAATCTCCGAACCACGACGGCGACGATCTGAAGAAAGGGCGGTGGGAGTGGCGCAATAGTTCATTGGGGACGTTTGTTCATTGATTGTATATGGTCCAATGAAGCGTGACTGAAACTTGTCACGTAATCCAGGTGTACGGATGGGCGTCCAAAGCAACACTTCATCCCCCGGACTGAAGGATACGTCGAGATGAGAGCTGTCGTAGCGTTGCTTGCGATCTTGCTGATGAACTTCTGTATTAAGGCGAGCCCGTTGCCGACATTCTTCGAGCCTTGTGATGAACTGCTCTGATACGGTTGCCGAGGCGTCGGTTGGCACATTTAGGAAAGAGACGTCGATGAAAAATGTCGGTGAACAGCCGTACACGAGGTGGAAAGGCGAGTAGCCAGTAGTTCTTTGAACAGCGGTGTTATGGGAAACATCATAAAAGGCAAAATTGTATCCCAGTTGTTGTGGTTTGGTGCGATGTACATCGACAGCATGTCTGTTAGTGTCCAATGAAATCTCTCTGTCAGCTCATTAGTTTGGGTATGGTAGGCAGACGTCGTCTTATGTACTGTGCCACAGGTTGTGAGCAGCGTTTCAAATATGGTGGACAGGAACGTTTTGCTGCGATCACTCAGAAGGACGCGAGGTGCACCATGACGCAATACCATGGCGTTGCGAAAGAAGTCTGCGACGTCTGAAGCATAACTTGTGCGTAGTGCAGCAGTCTCTGCGTAGCGTGTCAGGTGATCGACATCAGTCACAATCCAACGATTACCTGCTGGCATGATGAGGAGAGGTACGAGTAGGTCTATGCCAATGATGGTAACTGGAGTCTCGGTACACGGCATAAGTTGTAGAAGGCCAGCAGGACACGAAGTTGGTCGCTTCACCGTTGACACAGATGGCAAGATGCAACGTACTTGGCCACAAAGGTAGAGATGGCTGGCCAGAAAAAATGGTTTCTGATGCAGCTGCGTGTTTTGTGAAATCCCAAGTGGCCTGCACATGGGTCGTCGTGAAAGGCTTCGAGGACTTGATGACGTAGAGAACGCGGAAGTACTGGAACACAGCGGTGTTCATCAGTAGTGTAAACGTAACGATGGAGCACATTGTTATCGAGCTTAAATTGCCGTAGTTGTCGGCGCAATCTAGCATTAGGAGTAGGTGATACGCCATTTAGGCGTTGGATAATGCGATTTCAATATGGATTATCACGCTGTTGTGTGGCGAACTCGGTGTAGCGATTTAAAGCCGGCGTGTCGATAACCGCAAGGTGCGATAATGTGAGGGGTGAAGCAGTGCCTTGCCCTCCAGACGAGCAATAAGCTGACGTACTCGATGATGAAAGTGGAAGGAGACAGTGAGAGAGAGCATCTGCATCTTGGTGTCTTTTGCCAGACTTATAGATGACGCCAAAATCGTACTCTTGTAAGAGGAGCACCCAACGACCGAGGTGACCAGACAAGTTTCTCAGTGTCGAGGCTAGCACAAGGCGTGGTGGTCTGTAATAACCGTGAAGTGGCATCCGCAAAGATATGGTCGAAATTTTTGTATGGCCCAAACGACAGCAAGGCACTCCTGCTCAGTTATGGAGTAGTTCTGTTCAGCAGCCGTAAGAGCACGACTAGCATACGCTATAACTCTTTCCCGTCAAGTGGCATCCCGCTGTAGAAGAAATGCAGCAATGCCACGGCTGCTCGCGTCGGTGTGCAGATATGTAGGTGCGTTCTCGTCGAAATGGCACAGAACGGGGTCGGACGTTAAAGCATTCTTGAGGGCTTGAAAGGCACCCTCGCAGTCGTCGTTCCAAGCGAAAGTTGATACGGATGTGAGCAGCTTGTGCAGTGGCGACGCGATGGCAGCAAAATGACTAATGAAGCAGCGGAAGTAGGATGCCAGGCCCAGGAAACTTCCTAGGTGTTTCTGATTTTCGGGCCGAAGGAAGCGTATCATGGCAGCAAGCTTCTCAGGATCCAGACGAATGCCATCTTTGCTGACAAGGTGGCCCAACACCTTGATGTTCCAGTTGGCGAAATAGCATTTTTTTGTGTTAAGCTGAAGTCCAGCACTAGAAATAGACGTCAAAACTTCGTTTAAACGATCAAGATGCTGACGAAAAGAAGAGCAGAAAATGACGATGTCATCTAGATAACACAGACATGTTTTTCATTTTAGACCGCGTAGAACTCTGTGCATCATGCGTTCAAACGTGGCAGGAGCGTTGCATAAACCGAATGGCATGACGTTGAATTCGTACAGCCCGTCTGGTGTTGCAAAGGCAGTTTTTTCTTTGTCCGCTTCGTGCATAAATATTTGCCAATAACCAGACCTTAAATCGAGGCTGGAGAAAAGTTCAGCGCGTAGCAGAGAGTCAAGTGCATAGTCGACTCGTGGCATCGGGTAGACGTCTTTGCGCGTGATCTTATTAAGTGTTCGATAATCTACACAGAATCGCACCGAACCAGCCTTCTTACATACTAGCACTACAGGTGAAGACCACGAGCTGGACGAAGGCCAGATAATGTCTCGTTTGAGCATATCAGCAACGTAGTTCTCGATAATTTTCCGCTCTGCGGATGGCACTCGATATGGGTGGTGGCGTACGATTGTATTGCCTTCCGTTTCAATTCGATGCACTGCGACAGAAGTGCGATCCAGAAGCTTGAAAGATACATCAAATGAAGCGCTGTATTTTGGAGCATACCCAAAAGTTCTTGCTTTTGCGCTGACGTGAGACTGGAATTTATTGTGGCTGTTAAAACAGCCGTTGTAGCACGGTCATCAGTACTCGTAGCGAAAGATGGCGAGACTGTGTGAAGGGGCACCAGAGAAAGTGGTTCGGTATCTGTGAAGCAAACCACGCTAATGCCCTGGAGCAGTGCAACAGGCAATGAAGTAGGGTTAACTGCCGTAACTAATGCTCTGCCATCACGAAAGCGCACCAGGCTAGGAGCGATGGTAAGTCCACCAGAGATGTAACGTCCACACGTTGCTAGGAACACATCACCAGTACTGATCTTATTTGATGTCAGGGTCAGGATATGCTCATTACCTGGAGGAATAAAACAGTCATCAGCGGTGACAAAACGCTGGTTATGGGCATAGTTATCAGACGAAAGCGCAGTATCTGACATGCGAATGACCCTCTGACGGCAAGATATCACAGCTGAAGCTGAGGAGAGAAAGTCCCATCCTAAAATGAGCGCATTGGTACACGATGACAGAACGACGAACTGTATATGGTGAAGGATGCCCTCAATAAAAACTCGTGCTGTGCAAACACCAGAAGGCTGAACGAAAACCGCATTAGCACAGCGAAGGGGGGGGGGGCCATCATACGGTGTCTTCACTTTGCGCAAACGGGAACACAAGTCCACACTAATAACTGAGAGCGATGAACCTGTGTCCACCAAGGCTTCAGTCCATATACCCTCAACAGACACTGAAGGTACATTTGAGGGGTGTTCCGGAGGAGTTCGATGCAGTCCGCAAAATGCAGCTTTCCCTCCTGAAGCTGCACTGTTTAGTTTTCCGGGCGATGATCCGACGCTGTGGTAGCTGGACGAAGTGGTGGCGAGGAACGGCGCATAGTTGACGGGGAGTGACTGCACGAGGAGCGGAAGGTACTGGCTGCATCGAAGTGCTGTCGAGAGGGTGAGTGCCGTTGGTACAGTTGGCATGGGTGGCGATGTTGTGGAGCAGGGGCAAACTCCTCCCTCTCGAAGTCACCATAGTCACGCCTTTCGTCTTGTTGACGTCGACGACAGAACCGTGAGATATGGCCGTGTATTCCGCAATAATAGCAAATTGGTCTAGATGGGTGCCAGGCTTGAAAAGACGGAGGCGTTGCTCTTGGGGCGAAGACATTCACTGAAGGCTCCATAGTTGACCCATACTGTGGTGATTGGTGAGGAGGTGACGCTGCAACCACCTAAGTGTACATCAGTTTGGGAGTGGTATGCGAACTCGGGACTTGCTCACATGTCATGGACGCTAGTTCCCCCCTCACAATATTGCGGAGGCTGCCTGCAGAAGGCGTCATGTGGAGCTCACAAGATGATGAGGTGGCTTGGAGCTTCAGCTCCTCGCAGATCATGGACCGTATCAGCGCACGGAGCTCACCATCATGCGTTGGCCTGATATCTGCTGTGTCAGGTTGTAAACATATCAGTTGACGGTCATTGAGTTGCTGACACGTACTGATGATATCGGCGACCGTGGTCGGGTTCTTTGCCGCCAGAGCGTTAAATGTGACGGCGCCTATGCCCTTGAGCAAGTGGCGAACACGGTCATGCTCCGCCATCTAGCTGTCGACGCGACGTCATAGGGCGCGGACATCTTCAATGTACGAAGTATAGGACTCGCCGGAGTGCTGGACACGTTCAGAAAGCTTCCGTTTGGCGATTTCTGCACGTACAGACGGAGCTGCTGCCTAAAGGTAGGCCAGTCTGTGAAATCCAACTGATGGTTGAGAAACCATGTCTTAGCGACACCCGTCAGATAGAATGGTACGCGGGACAGCTTGACAGAATCATGCCTATAGTTAAGCGCACTCACACGGTCGTACTCATCCAACCAGTCTTCAACGTCTTATCCGCGAAGGCCGGCGAACATCGGTGGATCTTTTTGAGGGGCGGTGACAGTCCAAGAAGGCATTCCGAGGGGTGCAGGTGGGGTGGATGGAGCCGTGTTGTTGTGCTCGTCCTGCAACATAACCGTAGGCTTACTGCGCAGACGGCGACCCGACCGGAGCTCCAGGGATAATTCGTAGTCGAAGATAACGAGAAAGCTCTGCAGAGAGAAGACCAGGGGACCGGAAAGCACTCTCCACCACTTGTAAAGCAACGTTTTTGGCTGTAAGACACCTCTTTTACTTGCCTAGCCTCTGCCCCACAACACAGGTCAGACTGATGATGATGAGTATGTACATATAAGATATATGAAAAATGCTAACAATATATATATATATATATATATATATATATATATATATACATAAAGTAATAAACGATTGCGAGTACTTCGTAGTGCACCGTCCCTTACTAAAACCAAGGCATTACACCCAAATTAAATCAATTGCAGGAGCATTAACCAGCAAGCAAGACTAAATATATTTGATGTTGCTTTGTGGGCGTTACATCCAGACTTGTTTTTAAAGCGTATTAAAGGGACAAGTTATCAGTTTGGTATAACTGTCGTTTAAGCGCAAGTAGAATTACAAAGGAAGAGGGGACAAGCACCTGCCTATATATTATTCTCTTTTAGAAAAATCTTCTAGTTGAGAAAAATTGCTTGTTTCATGTTTTTTGTGTGTGTTTCTTTGTGCGCTTAAACGATCGTTATACGATGCATATCTAACCAGCCCAACTTTCAATTCTGTTGCAAGCTATCGGTTAACCGAGCGATAAGGATGAGGTTGGTTTGTGAATACAGGCCCCAGTGCCAGAAGCCGTCCTTCCCGCTTACATACTTAGCGCGACACCCAAAGATGGTGCGGCGTGAGCTTTTGCATACGGTTTAGCGCGACAATAGAGTGCATGGCCCTTTGATGCGTAAGGATTCCTTGGTTAGATCTTAACGAAAAATGTCTGTGAGTGTAGCTGCATGTACAAACGCGGTACAGGGATGTAAAAAATAACAATTGACGCAGAAGGGATGTACGCAATCCATTTTCCGAAGGAAACAACCCTACCGCACATAGGCTTTAGCGGCTATTTTTATTGATAAGATGGCTGATATCGGCTTCTGTTAACTAATGAAAGCTCTGGTTCAAAGTGTTTGCTGAATATAATGAACAATGTTCAGTAATATTGGCTGTTCGATGCATGATGTTAAAGCCAGTTTGGCCAAACATTGCCAAATGCAGCCTGATGTTCGTTACATACTGCAAACGCGAGTCAAAGATGAGTGGCATGCAAATAGGTCTTAGTAAACAGAAGGTATTGGCTTTGATATCCTGGACAGGACAATGCGTGAGGGAAGACCAAAAGGGAAAAAAGAAAATATCTAGAGGGAGAAAAGGAGGAAGAAAGTGAAGTAGAAACGCACACACGCACGTACGTAGGAGTGACATAATCTTTCAAAGAATAAAGTTCCCGGCAGAAACTTCAGCAGTGTCCTTGTCATCCTATAGGTTGAAGCTCAAATGCTCTGGCTTTCTTACATCTTCTGATCGAAAACGACTGATTGTCAACGTGTGCAAACACAGCTGTGAGAGACTTTTTTCTAGAAGCTGTAGTAAGAAAAACGACATATGTGTATGATGGTCTATTACTAGTTTTCTCTCCGTGGTACAGTAGTCACGGGAAGCGCAGTCTGTCATTCCTATGCGGGGAGCACTGACGTTTGTAAAAGGTGTGCCATACCACACAAGGCAGAAAATGGTTATCGTAGATTGGGGTTGTCCAGTTGTCATGTTGAGTTGGAGGGATAGGTGTAGGCGGTCAAGGCGGGTTGGTTGTACACCCGCATTGTTTCACATAAAGCGTTTCTGTTACGTTTGCTGTACCTTTCATCTGCTTGCTCACCTGTGGTAATTTCTCGTAGAGCACTCTTTTCTGTCACGGACGAAGGTAACACCAAGTATTCACAGAGAAAACTATTTTATTGGTGCACGTTATAAGTGTGTAGGTCGGGAATATTTTATTCAGCACGAATATCGCAAGCGCACAAAAAAACACTTGAAGGGCAAGCAAAAGAAATACAAATATGTACATAGTAATTCACGGCGTTGCTGAATCGCTAGCTGCCCAGAAATATTTCACATAACATTGTTTTGAAGTAGCGCTTGTTGCCTTTGAAGTTTATATTACCCGTTTTGTGAATATGATACCGTGATGACAATACAACTGAGCATGTTTAAGCATAAAAATTTTTCAGTACTTCGTAGCGTTCACAGTGATTAGATCAAGATCCACTTAAATGGCATTAGCAAATTGTATAAGGTCCTATTCTCTCATTTACAGTTTCTTCACAGGAATCAGCTGAAATTTTGCAATGATTATTCTCGTGCCATTTGTTAAGTTGGGAGAAGGCACACCGTATTTAGATTTATCTTTAGGTGAACGAATCGGCTACACACTATAAGCAAAACTATCTGAGTTTGGGGTGTTGCGGCTCATGACCTCTGAAAACTTCCTCGCGTTTAAAATTACTACCTCGTGTTGGAGTAAAAGATGGTACATGACATAGTTTTACCACCACCTCTGAAGCACGTAGTAAAATGTCAAAATCCAGTTTTACCACGTAGGGAGTTTTCTATCACGAGATTTTTAACCTGGGTTTCAGATTTCTTTACCACGGGACTGCATACTGCAGCTGCTTCGGCGTCTTCTTCCCCATACCCCTCGAGTGACGCTCTCAATGAATCGTGAAGGTGCGTGAGGACCACAAATGTGGTTTTTAGGGGCGAAAAGGGGAAGTTTTCTGTACACACTACTTGTACGTACATAAACGAAACATCGAAAACAAGTAAAGACAGTGTATACATCTTACAAATGAGCACCAAAATCTAATTGATCACTGAGTGCGAAGCTTCTTACAGCGGCACCCTTTCGTCCCTCGTAGTCGTAGTTCTAGCGTGTAAGGAGTCTTACATTTTGACCTTCGAGGTGATGCCGGTGGGAGATTTTTTCTGTGCGCTGTTGAACAAAAAAATTTGCAGCATGCGTGTTAACTAAAAGCCAAATTCTCCTGTCTCTCATTCCCCCTTAGCAGCCATCGGCATGTACATTGAGTACTATCTCACAAGAAGTTGTTGCCACGTTATACTCGCTGGGTGTAACCTCCTTAGTTTTAGAAAGGTTTAGCGAGCGTTGAGCCGCATTGCCATGAATACAATAAACTATTATATACCGTGAATGAACTCGAGGTGGTTAAGAGTGGGAAGTAGATACGAAGCGCAAGCCGTAAGAAAGTAAAAGCCGAATTCTCCTGTCTCTCATTTCCCATTAGCAGCCATTGGCACGTACATTGAGCACTATCTGGCAGGAAACGGTTGCTACGTTCGCTGGCCGTAACGTCCTTGGTTCTGGAGAGGTTTAGCGAGCGTTGGGCCACAGTACCATGAATACAGTGAACTAGTATATACCATAAACTCGAGGTGATTAAAAGTGGGAAGTAGACCCGAAGCGCAAGCCGTAAGAAAGTGTGCGCGTGCCACTTCTCGTTTAGTCCTTGGAATGTCCGCTGGATGGCGGTGCTTCTAAATGAGGAATATATGATGAAAAGATGCGAGATGGTGGTACTTGGAGTGTTGAATAGATGGACGAACGGACACACAGATAAGTGCATGGGTGGACGCATGAACGGACGTAGGGGCGGATGCATGGGCGAACGCAGGGACGGACGCACGAACAGATGCACGCATGGATGGGCGGATGGACGCATGGACAGTCACACAGACGGACGCATGGATGGATGGAAGCAAGAACGAATGGACTGACAAATGTTTTGCCTCACTCTCCATCATTCACTCCGTGAATATGGTGCCATTTTTTTAGGTTACTTCAGGTTGTTTTCGTTTAGTGTGCAGATGGAAACAGAACGTACTATTAACGATTATGAGCTGTTCAACTTCACTAATTTTTCGTCTCTTTTTGAACTCATTAGCGCAGAACGCACGTTATGTGGCGATTCACGCGTTGTTCCACGTCAGACGTCATATCAAATAGCAGAGCCAAGCAGCGCTGCATCCGCAAGGAACACACACACAAAAAGCGAACAAACCCAAAGACTCAGACGATGAGAAAGTGGTTTCCAGTGTCTTTGATTTCTAATGGGCATTCCGCGTGTCTTAAACAAGTGAAATATTTATAGAGCAAGCAATTGCTGCAGTCATAATTCCTCTTTTAGCCACTTATTTTTCGATTCGAGCGTGCACATTCGTTCTTGTGTGTCGCACAAACTGCGACTGTGTTTAGTCTCTTGACTTGACATAAAAGCGACAAGAAAATTGTGTGCTAGACTCACGTTCTTTTTTTTTGGTCTTTTGTCACAGAAAACCGGAGCGAATACAGCGGCAAGGTGAGTACTTCAATAACTGGTGACATTCTTTCGGGCACACCCCGAGGCACCGTCGAGGTGACTATACCGGTTTATTGCAGGAACGAGAACTTGAGGGTTACTGTCTAAACGCAATATTTAACCTTGTACAGCTTTGCAATTATTTCATACCTGGTTATTTACAACGCAAACTCTGCACCTCTGCTAATTCGGTCCCTCATGCGCTCCTACACTGATAGTTTAATGACACTGAAAGGAACTGTTTCCCACAAACACTGCATGCGCTTCTACACGAATCAAAGCTATTGGCATCCGCCTGATGGCATGCACGCGTGCTTAAGTGAAAGAAAATGAACGTGAATATTGTCGCCGTTTGCCCAAATAAACGCATGTTACATCTTGCGTCCGCGACGGCAGCTTGTAAACAAGTGTGCGGTAGAAAATTTGAAAATTTCTTAACACAGGAAAGATAGCTAGCTGAGACAGCCAAACCAACGCCATTTCCATACATTGTTCACTCTTAATTCCCATTTATTGAAGCTGCTACAGCTTACTTTTTAAGCTTTGTGTATGAGATTATGCCCTTCTTTTTTCTTAGCATGCTTAACTGCTAGCATGCAGCCAAGCGTATAGGCGCAAGCAACTGTGTCCATAGATGGGTGCGTATGTGCACTCAGGGGTCGAATGTGTAAACGTCTAAAGTGTGAAAGCTGGCATTTTACAGAACTTCCTAAAGTAGCACTGTTTCGTTTCCGCATATGGAATATCTTGAAGGGTACTGACACAATCACAAATTTAATTCACTACTGTATGATTACCAGCAGAACGCTGGGCTTCCGCGAGTAGCTTGAGAAATACTAACAATTACATGTTGAGAGCTGAACACTTAATTATTTTTACAACATTTTCTTTGTCGTTTAGTAGCTGCCCGTATACAAATAGGAAGTTTACATTGGCCCTTTGTGCTGTGCAACCTTCGCTCATTGCTAGGCGTAAGAAACACATACTGAGGAAAAGTGGCTGCTGGAGTACATAAGTACTGGTACCTGAAAGGTCGTGCAGGCACATACAAAAGGGTAGTACAGAGATCAATATCGAATAAAAGCACACATGCACAGTGTAATATATTCCAAAAGTTAATTCAAAATAAGATGCTAAGTTGGACGCAAATAAATAGAACCGAGAAACCGTATAAAATTGGACAAAATATTAGCTAGCCAAACCTACGATTTGACACAATAGGCGCTGCCTTGCAGTTTGGGCACCATGCTGGCTGTAATTTTAAGGCACATGTGGTAAAACGACTTGGCAGCGCGAGATCGTTGTGTGTTACAAACACAAAATGCGGAAACGATTCAGCACACGCTAACGTAATTTCTAAAATGGTCGGAGGGATTCGATGCTCGGTGTTCGCGAAAAATTAAGAGGGTTACCGGAGTAGTTCTCAATAAACAACAGGAAAGACGGATAATGGGGAGACGTCAGTGGCGTGTACAAATTTACTGGTCAAGGTATAAGTAACGGCAGAATGTCACATGTCACTGTGCCGTAACGCGAAGGTCACTCACTCTGGTTGATTAACACATCATTCATCATTATCAACATGGCCATACTTCATATTATCAGCACATGGAAAAAGGACCATGCCAAACTTGACAAAGTAGTGACTTAACAAAGTACACAAGAACTCAATCAGAAGAGCTATTTCCATTTGCCGGACCGATGTATGCGCAAAGATAAGAAAGCACATTACCATCGACCACTTCGGTAATGACATAATGACATCAGTATAATGGCCCCATAATAAAGTATCTACTGGTCTTCGTTTGTCGGCTGACAAAGAAGGGTACGCGGTTGCATATAAAATAGCACTCGTGCTATTATGAGCACCAAGGTAAGTGGGTGGCCTGCAGCTAGAGGTGAATTGTACTAAATGTCTCTGTATCATATGAAGTTCTGTATACGGAATATATGTCCGACTTGGTGTTTGAGCTGATGTGTATGTATGTATGTATGTATGTATGTATGTATGTATGTATGTATGTATGTATGTATGTATGTATGTATGTATGTATGTATGTATGTATGTATGTATGTATTGTGAAGAAGAAAACGCATCGTTGGCAAGCAACATCGCCTCCGCTTGGGTACTGGGTCCTGGGCTTCGCTCGCTCGGCTCGTGCTGATCATCGCCGGCATCTGCTTGACCGTTGCTCATTCCCGATCGTGTTTTATCGTAGGACCACCGTCGCAACAGTCGCCAATAAACCCTTTTTCAATTGATGGAGGGTGCTGACATTCCCCGTCGCCTGAACCTGGGTGCTGCCATTCGCCGTCGCCTGAACCTGGAGCTGCGCAACCGAACGCTACCTCCCATCATGGCTACCAACAACGCGCAACCTGGCTATTTCACTACATCCCCCAGCAACCCCGGCGTTCTTCGTTTGCGAGAGCCCAAGGTCTTTCGCGGGGCAGATGAGATCGACGTGGAAGACTGGTTCGCTAACTACGAACTGGTGAGCGCAAACAAGTGGGATGACGCGGACAAATTGACTAACGTCACCTTTTACCTCACTCACGTGGCCGAAATGTGGTACAACAACCACAAAAACGACATTACGACCTAGTCCATCTTTAAAACGTTGTTTGCTGACGTTTTTGGCCGACCCGCTGTCCGCAAGTCCAGAGCCGAACAACGCTTGCGGACTCGCGCACAAAAGGCAACGGAATCTTTCACCAGCTATATCGAAGACATTATTGCTCTTTGCAACCGTGTGAACGCCACCATGCCCGAGTCGGAGAAGATTCAACACATCCTCAAAGGGATAAATGACGGTGCATATCAGCTGCTCCTGGCCCGTAATCCTGCCACCGTTGTGAAACTTGTCACTTTGTGTCAAAGTTTCGACGAGTTGAGCAAGCAGCGCGCCCTGACTCGGCCATTTTTCTCACACGCCGACTCGCTCTCCAGTCTCACTTCCGTTCCCGACCACTCACCAATCCTGCAACAGATTAAAGACTTCGTGCGTGAAGAAGTAGCTCGGTAACTGTCGTTGATTCCCTTCACGCAGCAGCCGCCGTCCTCTCGTCTGCCCTCACCACTCCGCGACGTTATTGCCGAAGAGGTAGCTCAGGCTGTTCCCGCCGCTGCCCACCAGCAGCCTGTGGCCATGCCTGTTGCCCATGCGCCGGCTATGCAGCCCGTGGCTGCGCCTCTTACGTATGCCCAGGTGGTACGCAGCAGACCCTGCCAGCAGCATTTGCCACCCATGTCTTCAGTTGCTCCCCACTCCGCCCCTTTTTCTACACCTTGGGCCGCACCACGAGTCAGCAATTCCTGGCGCACTCCTCGACAATCGACCGATCTGCTACGCCTGCGGTACTCCAGGACACGTGGCACGATATTGTCGCCGTCACTTCCAACCACTCCACGACGCTACTCGGCCGTTACCGTATGACCCACAGCCCATGCACATACCTGCTCCCTATTCATCACCGCAGTATGGATACACTAACCTCCTGAGTCTCGGTCACCCCAGCCCTCACCTCAGACTCACTCTCCCCGCTCCCCATCTCCTCGCAGGCGATCACTGTCCCCAATGCGTCCTAGACCCGCTTCCTCCAACCGGGAAAACTGAACGCCGCAGTTCCAGAGGCAAGAACTGCGCCGTCGTCGAAATGCTCAAGTCCTCGCACTTCAACAGCTAACGTCGTCGCCATATCTCTCGATGGTGTTTCTACCTTTGCCCTCGTCGACACAGGTGCTGCCGTTTCTGTTATAGCCGCCCAGCTCTGCCGCTCCCTACGCAAAGTGACCACACCGCTCTCTGGACTATCGCTTCGTACAGCTAGCGCACAACCAGTTCGACCTCTCGGCACCTGTACGGCCCGCATATTCATCCAAGGCTCTATGTACGTTGTCGAGTTCATCGTCCTTTCGGTGTGTTCGCATGACGTTATCCTCGGGTGGGACTTTCTGTCAAATCATCATGCCATCATCGACTGCGCACGCGCTGAAGTTCAATTTTCGCACCTGTGTGACGAACCTTTGCACGAAACCCTTGAGCGGTCGCCAAAACTTGTCGTGCGTGAGGACACTCCATCGATTCATACTACGACATGGTGCTCCTCGAGAACTAGTAAGTGACCGAGGACGAGCCTTCCTATCAGAAGTCGTCACGGCTCTGCTTTCTGAATGCCATGTTGTTCATCGCAAGACCACGGCATACCATCCGCAGACTAACGGGCTCACGGAGAGATTTAACCGCACACTGGGCGATATGCTCGCGATGTATGTGACATCTGATCACACTAACTGGGATCGCATTCTTCCATTCATCACGTTCGCATACAACACCGCGGCACAGTCCACCACTGGATTTTCACCTTTCTTTCTCCTTTATGGACGCAAACCATCCCACACCATCGACACTCTCCTTCCATACCGTCCTGACGCATCCGAATGCCCATCTGTGTCCGAAGCTGCCCGAAAAGCGGAAGAGTGCCGTGAACTCGCACGCACCTTTATGTCACAAGAACAGCAGCGCCAGAAAGAAAACAACGCTGGCTCTTCACGAAGCCACAGCTATTCCCCGGGATCATTTGTATGGCTGGCTGTTCCTTACCAAAGCCCCGGCTTTTCCTCAAAACTAGTCCCGAAGTACGAGGGTCCTTACCGCGTTTTGGAGCAAACATCACCGGTGAATTTTCTCATTGAGCCACTTTCCCCTTCTGACGACATGCGCCGGCGTGGACGTGACATCGTCCACGTCGCCCACCTTAAGCCATATTATAGTCCTCTGCCTCCAGACTCTTAGGTCGCCAGGATGGCTCTTTTTCGGCGGGGGAAAATTGTGAAGAAGAAAACGCATCGTTGGCAAGCAACATCGCCTCCGCTTGGGTACTGGGTCCTGGGCTTCGCTCGCTCGGCTCGTGCTGATCATCGCCGGCATCTGCTTGACCGTTGCTCATTCCCGATCGTGTTTTATCGTAGGACCACCGTCGCAACAGTCGCCAATAAACCCTTTTTCAGTATGTATGTATGTATGTATGTATGTATGTATGTATGTATGTATGTATGTATGTAGTGTGTATGTATGTATGTATGTATGTAGTGTGTATGTATGTATGTATGTATGTACGTATGCGGATGTTTGCATGAAAGCAATGATGTATGTGAACGACTCTCAATACTGCATCTTCGTATCTACAGAGTGTTTACTAAAAGCACTGGCTTCAAATAAATATATCCCACCTAAATATATACAACTGCTTGACTGCTACATTATTCTTCCACCTGTCTACGCAGGCGGTGGACGTGTGGGCGATGGGCGTGACGCTCTACGCCTTCGTCGTGGGTAACGTTCCCTTCCACGATGCCAGCGTGCTCATCCTGTACAATAAGATAAGAAATCAGCCACTGGTTTTCCCGTGAGTGCCCTATAACACCTATTGTCACGAGTTACAGAGAAATGAACATCCGAAAAATTGCTAACGTCAACACGAGAATGTAGCTAACATTGTTTTCTATAGCAGTAAAAAACTTTAATGCAGCTGCGCGCAGTTTTTCGGTGATGTCTACAGAAACGAGGATGGGGGAAATAGGACAGCAATAAAGATTTGAAAACTGTGAAAGTAAAGTTAGAATAAACCATTTATTGGTAATAAATAGATCACTGTAGTGGTTCAACCTCTCAGTCCAGGAGACCATTGGCTCGTGCCTTCGTCCGGGCGGCTCGGTCATCCAGGGCTTGTTGCTGCACTTATTCAGAGCTTGGCAGGGTCGCCTTCCACTGGGCAGTTATAGTTTTATGGTTGGCTGATGTACTACGATTTCTTTGGCGCTCCCAGACCACATAAAATAAAGTGGTCGTTTAGGACACAGAAATTACATTGCAGATCGTACACCGAAAGGACTGTCTTGAACAAAACACAATGATTCGAAAAGGATGGTGATTGTAATCGCCACCACGTGACCTGCGATGATTTATCTGATCTAGGGTCAAATGGGGATAAAATGCGTCTATACTCAGTCCTATATGTTGCAAGATATCAATATAGAAAAAAAGGGGGATGCGGATTGTCCTGGACAGTGAGACGTTGCGCTGTGGATGAAGCAGCGGAAGCCCGGTGTAAGTGATGGCAAGGACAGCTCGAGACGAGCATTACGTGGATGGGCCAAGGCACATTGCATTATGTTTGCCATTACGCTATAATCACGCGTACACATTTTAGCGCACGTATTATCGCTTGGAAACACTGGGTTTTAATTTGTGCTTGTACCTGTTTTCAACTATATCGACTCCGTAGTATGTGATAGTTGCGAGAAATACAGCTGGGATACAATCTGTACAAGCCGAGTGCTTAGGGTACGTTTTAAGCTACGTGGGGGGACTCACTTAGCACTAACATAGTACTGATACTCTGCAATACAAACAGTTGACTGTAACTGCCGATCTGTAATAGCGTGAAAATTTTAAACTATAGCCTATGCGGCGCTTTATCTGTCCATAGCTTGTACTACAACGCAGTGCGTGTGAAATTTATGTTCCATAGAAATAATTTCCATCTTGTAAGTTATTACGTTGACGAACTTGCGTGATCCGGAGTTCCTTTCGTTGTACTCCCTTTTCTTCCGGCGTAAAGCGTAGGACAATGACTAAACGAAGTTGGACAATTCGGTAATTTATAATAATAAAGGAAGATAAAACTTAACTTCGGGATCTTTATCTCAGCATTTCCTGCTGTAGACCTTTGCCTTCGGTCATTTTAAAAGCGTCTTGCCTAGAGGAAATTTAGACTAAAGCAATTAGAAATAAATCAAGAGAATAAATAGCAGCTCGGTGTGTACTTTAATAAAATTGCAAGCCGTTGAAAATTATCGTATTGCTGAGGGGTTCCTTTTTTGGCTCATAAAACCACGCAAATTCAAGGAGACCAATTATTCACTTACCATCAAAATATGCTAAAGGACTCTTATTGATTAGCCTTCCTTCTTGACTAGCACGCACGTGTTGGGAGTTATCGGAATGCTTAATCAATATACTCGGCATAACTATTCTCTCCTTCGTGGACTGCATGCATTCATTACGAAGGCTGACGCGAGTGCTGACGTGATCTAAATGAAAGTGAATAATTAAAGTCTCCCATTAAGTTTGCATCGAGATAAAGTCGACAACTCTGATGTCCTTTTTTGACCAAGACGATAGAAACGAGGGGTAGTTAGGCCTTCAAGTTTGAGTGTTCGGACAAGTCAGGGTCATACTAAAGGGGCCATGACATGGTCGACTAACAATTGGTGGTTTCCAGTGAAAAACAGAAATAGATTCCCTGTTACGCATAGTACAATAAAGGGGCCATGACACGGTCACCGAACAATCGCGGCTTCCAGTGAAAAACAGAAATAGATTCCCTGTTACGCATAGTATATCTAAAAAGTGAGCCGTAGTATAACCTTTCGGTGCAAAATGAGCCCTGCAAATCACCGGTCGTATAGGGTGGCTCGATGCGTGTGCCCCCGCTCACAGTGGAGACACTCTGAAAAAGGGTCGCCGCCGCCAAAACCGGCTCTCGGGAGGCATCGACGCCATTCTCTTGCTATCCGCTCGCGCCGACTCTCACCGCTAGACGCGGTAAGCGGATTTCTTCACGCTGTTCCTGTGCAGTATGCCTGGATGCTGCTTTCCACAGTGCTACAACAGTGCTTAAAATGGTTGCAGAATATTTTTATGTCCTAGAGACCGAAACATACGACTCCAATGGACAATCAAGATTAAGCGGGACAATTAAGAGCCGGCGAACTATTCGTTTGTATATAATGGAAGCACCCGACTTCGTTACCCGACTTCGTTACCAAGCGGGGGCGCGCACATCCAGGCACACTACGGTCGTAAACCCCGCCCACTGCCGGCGACCGCCATGGTGTGTGTGACGTTGCGTGCATTATCGAGTGGAGCTGTCGTCGTCTACCAAAGCTTTAGCACTACAAGTGGTCGAATTTCATTTCCAAGCTGAAAATAACTAAAATACCTTCATTCACGCACAGCTGGCCCCCGAAGGATATCGTTCGCTGAAATGCAGACACTCACACAGCTAGCTGCTTGTTACATCACGGCTCGCGAATTCGCCAGTGTGGCCCGCCTCTCCCTTCCCTCACGCGTTCATTAAAATATTCATTTGAAAAATAAACACTAAAGTGCGCTAAAAGTTTGTAAGCTTGTGTATAGCTATGAGCGAAAATTAGGTGGTATTACCCCTTTACTGTAGTCGTCAGAGCATGAATCAGAATCAAATACGCTCAAGATAGAATACGTGTAGTACTGCTATGTTTGGTGTCTAATTTAGTGTACCTGTTATATTACGTAATATATACATGACATATTTAAAAAGTTTCAGCTTTGATTAGCAGTTGCTTTAAGAATTGTTTTGCATATGTTTTTTCCCATTTTCTTGAATTGCAGCTCCAACATCAGCACCGAATTGCAAGACCTACTTTCACGCATGTTAAAGAAAAACCCTTCGGACAGGATCACAGTTCCTGAAATCAAGGTAAATGGCACGCACGCACGTACATACATACATACATGCATACATACATACATACATACATACATGCATGCATGCATAAATATATACATACATACATGCATGCATACATACATACATACATGCATACATACATACATACATACATACATACATACATACATACATACATACATACATACATACATGCATGCATGCATACATACATACATACATACATACATACATACATACATACATACATACATACATACATACATGCATGCATACATACATACATACATGCATACATACATGCATACATACATACATACATACATACATACATACATACATACATACATACATACATACATGCATACACGCATACATACATACATACATACATACATACATACATGCATGCATGCATGCATGCATGCATACATACATGCATACATACGTACATACATACATACATACATACATACATACATACATACATACATACATACATACATGCATACACGCATACATACATGCATACATACATGCATACATACATATATACATGCATGCATACATACATACATGCATACATACATGCATACATGCATACATACATGCATACTTACATACATGCATACATACATGCATGCATACATACATACATACATACAGTTTTGGGACGATAACCCCACGTATCAATCAATCAATCAACATACATACATACATACATACATACATACATACATACATACATACATACATACATACATACATACATACATACATGCATACATACATGCATACATACATGCATACATACATACATACATACATACATGCATACATACATACATGCATACACGCATACATACATGCATACATGCATACATACATGCATACATACATACATACATGCATACATACATACATACATGCATGCATACATGCATACATGCATACATGCATACATACATGCATACATGCATACATGCATACACACATGCATACTTACATACATGCATACATACATGCATACATACATACATACATACATACATACATACATACATACATACATACATACATACATACATACATTCATGCATACATACATTCATGCATACATACATACATGCATACATACATACATACATACATACATACATACATACATACATACATACATACATACATACATACATGCATACATACATACATGCATGCATACATACATGCATACATGCATACATGCATACATACATGCATACTTACATACATGCATACTTACATACATGCATACATACATGCATGCATACATACATACATACATACATACATACATACATACATACATACATACATGCATGCATACATTCATGCATACATACATTCATGCATACATACATACATGCATACATACATACATGCATACATACATACATACATACATACATACATACATACATACATACATATATACATACATACATACATACATACATACATACATACATACACACATACGTACATACATACATACATGCATGTATACATACATACATACATACGTACATACATACATACATGCATGTATACATACATACATACATTCATACATACATACATGCATACATGCATACATGCATACATACATGCATACATACATACATGCATACATACATGCATACATACATACATACATACATACATACATACATACATACATACATACATACATACATTCATGCATACATACATACATTCATACATACATACATACATACATACATACATACATACATGCATACATACATGCATACATTCATGCATACATACATTCATGCATACATACATACATGCATACATACATACATACATACATGCATACATACATACATACATACATACATACATACATACACACACACATACATACATACATTCATACATACATACATTCATACATACATACATACATACATAGATGCATACATGCATACATACATGCATACATACATACATACATGCATACATGCATACATACATGCATACATGCATACACACATGCATACTTACATACATGCATACATACATACATGCATACATACATGCATGCATACATACATACATACATACATACATACATACATACATACATACATACATACATACATACATACATACATACATACATGCATACATTCATGCATACATACATTCATGCATACATACATACATGCATGCATACATACATACATACATACATACATACATACATACATACATACATACATACATACATACATACATACATACATACATACATACATACATACATACATACATACATTCATACATACATACATACATACATACATACATACATACATACATACATACATACATACATACATACATACATACATACATACATACATACATACATACATACATACATACATACATACATACATACATACATACATACATGCATGCATACATACATACATACATACATACAGCATGTTTCAATTATCTAACTCAAATACGACAGCAAAAAAATACAACTTGGGCAAATCTCTCTATTTGATTAGGTATCAATGATACAGATGCTACATTCGAATTGCAGCATGTGACTGCTTAACAGCGTTAGAGCATTTTCACAGGATGCGTGCGGTAGATACATACGTCATATGCTACCAGTGTTCTGCTTCGGCCATTTCTCAGGTGCATTCGTGGGTGACGAAAAATGGCATGTTCCCCATGCCATCTGAAAGCGAGAACTGCGTATTCGTCGAAGTCACGGAGGAGGAGATTGACAACTGTGTGCGCACGATTCCCAAGCTCGACACTTTGGTAAGGATGCACAAATATTTTCCTTTATTATTCAGAAAGTGCAGAACATGTAAAGCACTCAGCATGACAACAATGAGAAAGAAAGCGCGCTCATACCTCTTCACGCGACGTCATTGCAGCTAGCATGTCTCGGTGCTCGTCCTTTAATTTTAAGGTCGTACATCATTCGAAGATGACGATCGCAATCCCAAAGTTTTCTTGTGGGGCTGAGATTGGACCCTTTCTTTCTCAAGTGACAGTTTTCACAAGTTGCAACCATGCTTTCAGAAGTAAAATGAAGGCAGGCTTTTAAGCGTTTCTTTAAGTAGCTTAAAAGAAGTGCTAAAGATTTTGAGAATAAACCATTGTCTTCAACTGGGAAAAACTTGCCTAATGAGGGAGGCTCTAGGAAAGTTGTGAATTCCGAGTTTGCTAATGCGACTAAATTGAAGGCAGAAACATGCCTTTTTCTATAGAGCTCCCAGTCATCCAATCTGCGATTCTTTTTTAGGTAGACAGGGCAAAATGAAGTACTCATTAATGCATGGTCATTAACAAGGCTTTGGTATTTGTGCTAATTTACCCGTCCGCTGCTAATAATAAGGCTCTATCCTCTAAAAAAATATCAACCGCAATAAGGCATATCATTCTACAACATCTTATAGCTAGTTGAATGGAGGCTTATTTTACGCATGATAATCGGAGGATATATTGGGTACTTACGTAAATGTCAAATTATTCTCTATTGAATACTCAACTCGCGCTGCCTTTGCTTTTGTTAGCGATGCGTTTTGCAGACCTCGTATTACATTCGAACGCAGATCCTGGTTAAGAGCATGCTAAAGAAGCACTCATTCGGCCACCCTTACAAGGACGTCCCCCGCCACCGCGCCCACTTCACCAAGGCAAATCGTTCGAATTCAGCTCCCTCCTCCTTCGACGTGTTCCTTGAAAGGTATGCATCACTTCAAGTCACCTTCACTAACAATGTATACTGAAGCTACAGTGAAGGCTTGCGCTGAATAGTAGCAACATAAAGCTCAAGTGCCCTGTTATTTGCGAGCGCCATTTTGCTTAGTGAATGCACGTTCTTGGCAACTCTTTGACACTGTCAGTTTATGCCTAATCTTAGCTCAATAGAATAAGGCTCCATGATATTCTCTATCTTCTAAATGTTAACTCGTATCATGGATCTGATATCAAACACTATGTAGTTTTTATCACATTATAATGCAGACCTACTTCAAAGTTTCAAAACTAAGAGGGTGTTTTCACAGCCATGAACGATCCTCGTAGACGAGCGCAATGCAAGTTTCTTCAATATTTGAAATAGTTGGATTGCTCAAGTAATGTTTCCGTACGCTAGCCCCCGAGAAGCACGATGCGCTGGGGTGAACACATAGAGCGACAAAATGCCTGACTGCGAAAAGAATCTACTGCGATATCACCTAATCTATCTAATATCCCGCGGCACGATCGTTATTAAAAAACTCTGCCCAGGGACACAGGCTCTTTAACCAACAAAAAGGCTTTTCTTCCACATTTCAGCGCGTACATGCACGCGAAAGAGCAATATCACAGTGCATCCGGCGATGATGTTGTCTTTGCACAATTCTTTTTAATACTGACATTGCTATGCGGACTTAATTAACTCCTTTGCTTTCGTCGATTTACCGTCCCGACTTCGTCATCTCTTTGTTATGAGTTGATGCATAACCGGGACAGCATATGGCTCTCGGATAGTAGAATGAGTACAGTTCTCTAAAGCGTGTCCACATGATTCTAAACAAAAAGCAAAACTAACTTGAGTCTTACTGAACCCGACATGGTTGCAGAAATATTCCAGATGTAATATCGCCTTTTGGTGGGTAAGTCTTACAGCAGACCTGACGGTCTGCCACCCTGGAGCATTGGTTAAAAAGTCCCTGAAACGGTTTTTCAACATTCCTATTTTGATTGGACCAATGCTAGAGCAAATCATTGATATTAGAGTTCAATAGAAACACCCATTATTAACGGAGCTACAAGTACTAAATAAGTATCCTCCTCCGCCGCTCCAGCTCTCACCCTCAACTCTTCCTCCGCCTTCACGGCGCCTGCGTCACAATTTGGTGCGAGCCCGCCTACGCGTGAATCCCGCCGCCGATCCGATACCGGCAGTTTGTGTTGCGCGTTTCACAGCCAATCAGATCAGCTGGGAAAGATGACGTCAGTGGGGCAGAGCTTGTCGCTTGGTGTATGGGCGGTTGAAAACGCGTTTGGCTGAGTCGCAGTGATCTGCAGCGATGTGGAGCGATTCGCCGCTTTAAAGCGTTGTAATAAATTACACAGTTTACGCAGAGAACTCAAATCGGTCTGTAAATTACCCTTGAGACTTGGTATGCCGGCTCAATGCGTTTGTAGAAAAACGTCAAAAACCGTCTCAGGGTCCGTTTAAGGTGCTTGGCTGTTGACCCGATTGTCGAGAGCTCAATCCTGGCTGCGGCGGTCGCATTTTGGTGTACGCAAAGTGATAGAGGCCCATGTGCTGTGTTATGTCAGAGCACGTTAAAGCACCAGATGGCCTATACCTCTGTAGCCTTCCACTGCGGTGTCTCTCATAATCATTTTTGGGACACAAAACTTTAGTTATTATTATTATTATTATTATTATTATTATTATTATTATTATTATTATTATTATTATTATTATTATTATTATTATTATTATTATTATTATTATTATTATTATTATTATTATTATAGAGGTGATGTACAACACGCAGTATCTCCGCTAGGAACCTCGCGTGAACGGCCCGGACTAAAAATAGTGAACAATCGGCAAGGTCTTGTCAAGTATAGCCAAAGCCTTCTGATCTCAGATGGACGGGGCGTACTCCTTATGAATAGTCAGGCTGAGTCGGTGGTCTGGGTTTGGCACTGCCAAAATAACGCACTAGGGCGTCTCGTATAAGCCGCGGGGTTCCATTGCCGGTAGACGAGTAGGAGGCTATCTGTCAACTGAACGAAGCCCTGAAACAATCAGTGGCCATTACAAATACACAATGACATTGCAGACAAGTTTATGTAAAAGTTGTCTCTTATTGCTCACATTGTTAGTAGCAGTGTGGTGATTTAGTGCATCATTTTCTAAGGACTTTGAGTTTAATGATTCCAGTGTCACGTTTTGTTTTTCCCAGCACCCAGTAGGGCTCTCTCATTTGTTGAAAATGTGAAACGCTTTCGGGAACCCCAATGTGTGGAACCTGTTCAGTCAAACCTTTGGACTTTAAATAAGAGTTCTTTTTTTATGGCGCAGCGAGAATTGAGCAAATCACAGATACTGTTAGTATTAGACGCACTAATAGCCCTAACAATGCACGCTCTACGTGTTTTTGCACAATCGCAGGAAAGTCTCTCTGGAAAGTCCGCTGCCGGCCCTCAACGAAATCAACTTCCTGGACCAGACATAGCGGCAGCTCAAAGAGTGGGCTAACGCCTCGTCAACGTGGCTAGTCTTGACCGCTGATGAGCGGTCGAGGCGTAGGTGACGTCGGATGAATAATGTGACGAAGATCAAGCGAGAAAGAAGCCTTTCACGTCACGGACGACTGTATGTTGCGAACGTATCCGCGACGAATGAACTTTTACGCGTTACGACTTCCCGGTGCCTATACCTCCGAAAGCCAGCATTGCACTTCCTTCACACGCGGTTGGCGCGATTCCCATTTAAGGTGTATTCATCGTTGCACAGTAACCAGAGAAAGCACTCTACAAAAAGTGACACTCTTTCAACCCTCGCCAGCACTTGAGTGACAGTGCAGTTGCTTCACCTCATTGTTTCATCTTTTTGATACCCTTCTCTTTATCAATTTTACTCTACGCAGCACAGATGTAATTGCCAACGCTGGCATATATACAGACTTTTTGTTTCCTTATATTTGCCTTTCACGAAAAATATTATAGCATCTTTTTCGTGCTACCAGCGCGTCAGCCCTTGTGTGTGAGACCACTGCACTCTTTGAAGCGGCATGGTGAATTCTTCTATGACCTCTGCAGGTTAACTTTTAATTGTACGCCGTTAGCGGTCTTCTTTATTTATAGGTCAATTATAGCTGCGGCCTAACTTATCATCTTCCTTTATAGTATTTGATAAACGCAAGTCTGATTGACCTGCGTTGATATATCGGGCAATCGTCTAAATATATGTAGCTGAATCGAGACTTTTAACTACGTGAAAGCACCCCACCAAACTCTTCCTCAATCTTTCTTTGATGAAAAATTCAGACCATAATAGTGAAAACACAAAATACCGTTGCTGGCTTCGAGGTTCTACAGTCATAGCTTTCGGCACAGATTGGCCTGAATAACTGATAATAGCTTTACCAAATTGAAATCAATACTGTGTGCAGTGACCTTACCGTTACATCCGTTCATCAGGAGACATTATTTGAGCTGAACTCTATCAACATCAATCCTAACGCTTAATGACCCCATATAACATGCAATACATTAACATATTTTAGTCTTTGCGCAATCACCATCGGAACTTACACATAAGGCGACGCTACAATGTGGTCTGTCATGATGAGTGTTTCTGGCGCATTTGTTTGCCAGAGTATTTGGACTTTATCGTGGCTTCGTTCTCACATTGTGTTTAAGTGTGCCTTTATTTCTCGTAACTATCGCGATGCTCGTACTGTATGATTTCAAACTTAAAAAAAAACACACACACACACACACATTACATTCGTATATCCAATTTATTCTTTGACCGTCGACAATGGTATGGCGCTTAGCTGAACAGAGTGATGCCTATGCCAACTTTTCAAGCTTTTGTGAGTCGGATCACGCCACAAGAAAGCCTCATCGAGCAAAAGCAAAAGATAGCTGCAGTGTCCCCGCTAAATTTTCTCTATTGTGATTCAGTTTGACATTCTTTCACAGAAATCGTTTATATAAGTCCTGCTCTTTTGACCAACTCCTTTTATTTTTGTTTCAGGTATAAATATAGGGCGCCATTGTTTTCAATGAGGTAGCGTTGGCTCTGCAGGGTGCCTTGTGGCACTATTGGGAGAGATGGCCGCTACATAATAGACGATACTTTCACACGTATCCTTTTACTTTTATCCTGCCTCCTCAGGGCTATTCATTCTATCCTCTAGCATCATCAGATTAGCGCCACAGGTGGTTGAGGGATCAATTCTCTTGTACAGTATTTAGCTCGCTTTGCACAATCCAGACTCTCAGAAGCAAACAAGCTTTGTGTAATATGCCTAAAACTCATCGTCTCATAATTTATCCCTCGATATAAATTTTTATAGCGTATATTGTAGTTAATACCTACCTATTGCACATATAACAGTACGCTTCATTCCTTCGTATTCATTCCTATCATCAAAAAATGTGTAATTTTTGAAACATAATACTTGAAGCATGTACAACTCCGTCAATGTGTATGGATATTTGTGCAGTCACGCAGCTAATTTTTACAGAGCAATAATGCATTGGTAGACGCAGGGTTCATCTTTGGATACCTCAATTTATGTTGACCTGCTTCTCACACTGTAAATATGACCTTTGCAGTGTCTACGTGTTTAAATGAATTAAGGCTGCCTCATACATGCAGCATCTGGCGTGCTACCCGCTGTACTAACGAATATGTCTGATTTGGTATTAACTGGGTTAAAGAACTTTTATAAAGTGAACTTCAAAAAAAATAAACGCTCAACTTTGCTAAAAAACAACTGTAGTGCATTCCAAATGTGCTAACTAAGATTGCAGTTTCTAGTATTGCTATTCACACGTTACCTTTGGACGCTTCAATCACGCACGGCAGTGAAATTATGCAGACCCTTTCTACCACGCTGCCCCTAAGCTGGGTACAGCCATGTTCCATCATGTGCTGACATCTGTATTACTTGTTTTACCCTCCCTTTATTTTATACATTGGCTCGCTAATCTTACTACGTCGGTCCGGCACAGAAAATGATTTCGTGTGAAATTCGAAAGCGTTTCATACAAAATCTTTGTCAGGATCAATACTTAGGGAAATAATTACTGTGACCAAAATGTGTAGCCAACAAAGTAGGATGTTTCAAAAACGTGGGGTAGGGAACCGATACTACTCAAATCTTGCCTTACTTACGGAGCAAGTAAATCCAACATTAATTTACGGGCATCGATGCTCATCACTCTAAGAATGCGCCAACTTATGTCAGGGGCCGGTGTACCGCTAGGGACGGCTAGCCACTCCCAACTAGTGACTGGGCGTGCTGCAAGAGTCATCAGTGTACAGCGAATGAACTAGCCTGAGTAAAAGGTCTATACAATGGCGTTGTTTCCTTTTGACTAAAGCGGCATCGTGAGTTCTCTCTGATGAGAAAATTCGTAATGCACACCGCTAACGTCCCTCGCTTTAACGCTTATGCTCGAGCACAGCTTGTAGCTACGTCACGCATCATTTAACCGAGTTAGAGCGCGGCTGTCATAGTATGCAAGCCAAGTTTCAGACATTTGGTACTCCATTCGTTTAGACATACTTTGACGGCTGTAACCCGTTTTCCTGTGCATTTACTTCTCTTGGACTTTGCAGATTTTTTCACAATGCAAGGTAGTGTCTATGATAGCTCTGAGTGGTCAGCTCGAAGCTGGACAAGCGACTGCGGTTGAGCAGACACGAGCACTTCAACTGCTAAACTCGGCCTCTATTTTTACACCCAAAAAACTAGTTGCACCCATGAGGGCTTCTTTTCGTTCCACAGCAATAATACTGATCTATCATGGGTGTCTTTAAACGCTTCACGGTAGTGAAGTCGAAAAAGCCGAGGTTTCGAGCATCTAAAAGCAAGCAAGCCACATGCCGATTGGAGCTGTGGGACAAAAATAACTTATTCTCGTAAGGTGCCGCTGTTTTTAGGGTGTAAAATTTGCTAGATAGGCGACGACTATTGTTGAGCCTTTCGCTAGTTTTCTCTTTTATAGCTCATTTTTGTGTCGTCGACTGTGCTGTTTCGGCTAACAATATGTGCACGGTAGCTGCTAGAATTTGCATATTAGGCACGCATTGTACTTACTTAGAAGCCCACGTATATCTCTACGCCACTTGCCACCGACGACATGAAAACTACACTTTGAACATGTCTTGTTCTATGCGATACCCTTTTTTCGCTCATGGTGCTACAAGTAGAGTCAGTTTGGTGTCACATCCCTCGTTAATTTCCCATCCTTAGGCACAACCTCCTAACAGACTGCCTTCACTTCAACACCTTTGAACTAGAGCAACACCATTTCAAACTCTTTCTCGTCATGGGGACGAATCTACAGGGGCACATGTCGAAAATGTGGTAACTAGAAACGAGTAATTAGGGAATAGTACGTACAGTACCATCGCATTTGTCTCGGATTTGTCAGGCTGCTGTTTAGTGGCTTTATATGGGCGGGGAAGACTATCGAAATCAAGATTTTGTTACTAGTCCGTCACGATATTCTCAAATGTATGATAATCCATGACTTTGTGTTCTTACTTGCAGTACCGAAACACAAATGATTTACGCAAACCTTCACTCTGTCTTGACCGTCTTGACTACAATCCTGACGATCGTATTAGCACAATACAATATGTGTGCTAAGTTTTTATTGTTTACCTTAGCGATGTTATGAAACAGCCCCAAACTGTACAGAATTTTTATGTTCTTGCTAACACATTGCTACCAATAAAACGTACGTTTGTTTAAGTGCTCGTATTTTATCAGGTAATATTATTCATCTTGGAGTGTAGATGTTAGTGCGCCATTATTCTAGCAGTGGTCCTACAACATTCGAGTGAGTCAGCCAAAAAGACAGCGCGTTTTCGCCATTCAATCGACCTCATCTACGTATTGTCAGTTATTTCCAAAAGGCAAGAGACACACCTGTGAACCTACCTTAGGCAGATCGTTTCGCTTTGAAGATAATCACCACTATTGAGATATCAAAAAAACATTTTTTTGCATAATGAAATGACTTCTTTCGTCTGTGGATTGTGGTGACTGTAAATTGCAGTATGAACTCCCACAGTTTGCAGTATGAGCTCCCACAGTTTAGAACAGTATTAAACCTTGTATTGAGATGGCGAGAACTAATGGCTGCCAAGTGTGATAAACTGATTGTTTTAAAAAAAAGGCATCTGGCATTACACGATGAGAAGATGTTTGCAATACCTCTTTAAAAAACCCTCCCTTCTCCAACAAGCTAGAATTACCACTGTTATTACCCTTGTATCCTATTTTCAGCGCTCACTCGTACATGAAACTGAATTTCTATACATCTAGAATCATTTTCTCACATTTTATTGTTTACTTGACAAAAATATTTTAGCAGACACGTTCTTGCATGGCTGTGCGTAGCGATAACAGAAATAAACCATGTTGCACGTGCGCCCGCCATTCTTGCGCGATCAATTTGCGCAGCTTGTTAAGCCACCCTGTGCCTCCTGTTCTAATGTGAGTTCCATCGAGACTATAATTAAACTACAGTTGCAATCACGTCTGTCTTGTTGTGAAATGTTTGTCTAAAACTGTACAGCATGGTTCACTTCACACCAAATGCTGGCTTTTTTTCGCCTGAGGCCGCCTGCCATTTCGGTACTTACCGAAATTCGAAAAACATTTTTAGTAAGAGAGGAGGAGGAGAAGGAGGAAAGAACTTTACTCAAAGTCCGATGAGTTGGTGGAGTGGGCAAATGGCCCCGCCTAGGTTACGGCCAGGACTCCTTGAATCGTGGCGGTTTTCTCAGCCCGCTGGACGGCCCACAGCTTATCTTGGAGGATTGGGCTGAGCATTGCGGCTTCCCAGTGCGGAGCCTCACCTTCCCTTTCCCTTATATCTGCCAGCCGCTGTAAATTGTTCAATATTTAATGAACAATAGCGGGACAAAACAGGGACGTAGCAGAAAAAACAAGCTACAGTGCGATAAAATAAATATAGGAGTAATAGGGAGGTTTGCTAGCCTACATGTTTGCTACCCTACACATGGAGATAGGAATAAGAAAGTAAAGGAAAAGAGAGAGAAGAAAACACGCAGTGCAAGGTTTGATAGTTGCTTGCTCGGTGATGTTGCCTACAATTACTGCATTAGCGTTCGTATGACTTGCTCGACTGGTTTTCTGTAAGACCATCCTCACAAGATCTTTTTTTTTTCAATAAAGGGCCGATCATCGAGACTCAGAGCCCGGCGATTTCGTTCATATTGGGGACAAAATAAAAAACATTTCTGAATGAAATCGACATGGAATATTTAAATAAATACCTAGTATTGATTTTTACTCAGAAAGAATGGTTTCAAGATTGCAAGTGATTGTGAATAGCCGAAGTGCTGAGCACAAATATTTTTTTTCATGTCTACATGCTGTTGGTTAGTAGGAGCAAAGTGTTTTATTAAGCAGAGATGTTACGTTGAGATGTTACAGAGCCTGACTCTAAGCAGAGATGTAAGCAGAGATCTTGCAGAGCCTGACTATACGCCTGACATGCTACAGTAGGTGCTGCCTGACGATTACGACGTACACTGATGACCGCATGTGCATGCGGAAAAAAATGCATGCTCAGAAATCCCCACACTACACTGTTCACGAAATTTCGCCTAGGCTCGAGGCCCCTAAAAAAGCCAATAGTGTTGTCGTGGTGCGTAGCACACCTGCGCTGCTTCGACACTGACACAGAAAATGTCGCAGGTCTTAGCACGAGTCCCGTTAAAAGGGCAAGGCCACTTTATAGAATTTCTGTCTGAAGCCTGTTGCCTCCATTAACACGTAATGTGTTTAAGGTCTTCTGTGACGTTATTGTGAAGGCCCAATCGTCAGTTTGACAAGCTTGTTCTGCTATTGAAGTAATTAATATAGGCAACGTTTATTCTGAAGTCGTACAACCATGTTTCATGTTGTTAAGGAATCACAGTATATCCAAATTAGGTGCTAGGCCACTATAATAAAGAAGCCCATACTGTTGGCCAGAATTTGTGCAGAGGGATTGCTGGAACCAGCTAGCGTATGTTTATACGTGTACACGCCCATGAGAACTCTACAATCACGATCACCTAAACTTTGGGATTTTTCGGTTCAAATCAGTTTTTTGCAGCATATACGTCAGGGTCGATGTCTGCAGCATGTCCTACTTGGAAAATTGTCGTCCTAATAAACCAGCACATACACCACCCAAGTGTTTGGAACATGTTCTGAAGAAGAGAAGCTGACGCGCGTGGTCCCTAATTACTGTCGAACACCCGTGTGTTCTCTCAATTTTGGTTGCAGCGGTGCTGGGAGTAGTGCGATTTGTCCAATTTCTGTGCTAGCCTAGCCAGCATCAGCAATAGGGCTACGATTAGCTAGGGAACCGCCACCTCTGCTGGAACCCAGCCTTGCATGACTTAGTTTTACCTGCGCCAGTTTTATGCAGCGGAAAGTGCATGAAATCACAATCACACGTCGACAACTAATTTGTAACTTTCTCACACATTCTCAAGAAATATATCTTATGCTTTGGACTCAATCAGACTCAAACTGCCCAAAATTGTCCTGACCCGCGATCACGCGGACTCATAATCACGAAAATATTGCTCAACCAAACTCGCTCAGGCTCCGACTCACAGCTTGATCTGAGTCTGACCGAGTTCGACTGCGCCGACTCATGAGTGACTTCGCCGACTCATTATCACAACTGCCAATTCTGGCACCGTAGTTTTCCGCCGTCACATATGTAGCTATTGCCTGCATAGCGCAATACGAAATAAAATTAGAGACAAAATTTCTATTAAAGCAAGCGACTGCGCCTGCGCGTCCGCATCTTTTCCCCCTAATTTTCCTCTGCTCTGTTTCCCTCTCTCATCTCGCAGAGCCGATGCAGGCAGCGTCTGCTAGCGAGTTTCTTGATTTAATAATCTGACTGCTCGCGCCACATAACCGTTCACTGACCACTCTATATATATTGGCACTTTATCTTGACCTCCAAGGTACTGCCGATAGGAAATTTTTACTGTGCATTCTTGATCAATAAACACTTGAAGCGAGCGCGTTATCTAAAAGCTTACTGCTGGTCTCTGTGTCCATTTGGAATCTTCTGCACTTCATTGCCTATTAGCAGCGATTGGCCTGTTGCAGTAGAAAGCACCAGCCCATCACTGCGTGCCTTGCACCTCCTCAGGCTTTTCTACTGAGCAGCGCTGTCGACAGTGTAAGCGTTAGCGCCCACTGCTTCGCAACAACGTATATTTTCTTTTAGTGGGAGATGGTGTAATTTTCAATAAAACAAACGGTTAACGTAACAAGAAATCCTAAAAATTAACATTTACAGAATCCTATTAATGCAGAGAGTATATATACTGGGAATTTCTCGCACTTAATAAAATCACGTAGAAAGGGAGTTTATCTTAAACTTCTTTGTTCGTCCACCATGGTGGAACAGCGGATGTGATGCGCAGCTGCTGACCCTATGGTAGAGAGGTTGATCCCGACCGCGGGGGTTGCATTTCGATGTAGGCAGAATGGTCGAGGCCCTTGTGTGATTTCAGTGCACGTTAAAAACACCAGATAGTCGAAATTTCTGGAGTACTACACTACGGCATCTCTCATTAATACATCAACGCTGAGTGGCGTAAACTTCCATATATTATTAATAAAAATGTTTTCAGAGTACATTCCAGTCGATCCTGACGCTGCGCATATCCTTAGCGATGGTATATAGGCAATCGCAAGAAGCGCTTACAAGCAGAAACCTTTATTCGTTCGTGTCCTCATTCATTTTCAATTGTACAAAATAATTTCATATGTCAATACATTCCCCGCCGCGGTGGTCTAGTGGTGAAGGTACTCGGCTGCTGACCCAGAGGTCGCAGGATCAAATCGCGGCTGCGACGGCTGCATTTTCGATGGAGGCGTAAATGTTGTAGGCCCGTGTGCTCAGATTTGGGTGCATGTTAAAGAACCCCTGGTGGTCGAAATTTTCGGAGCCCTCTACTACGGCGTCTCTCATAATTATATTGCCACCCGCAGGTAGTAGGTCGACAGCAAGAGCGGCTCTCAATCTGGAGAAAAAAAAAGATCGCGTGCTAGTAAGTATCTGAATGTCAGACAATTTACTAATAAAACCAGAGCAAATCAGCTTTCGTAGAGATTACTCTATATGGTGTGCCCATGCTGATTTAGAGAGCCGAATACAGCTTGCTCGAAAAAGAAGGCAATACACTGCATTAGTACGCTTGACATACTCTAAGGCAAAATTACCCGAAAAGGAGTAACGGAGGCCAACAATAGGCGCGCGCGATTAACGGATAGACCGTTGAAGAGCAACCACAGAGGGAAGGGTGCGGCGCGAAACCAATGGATGAACCGCCCGGGCATTGCTGGCAGCGCGATAAGCGTTGTCAAGGTGACCAGCCCTCCTTCTCCCTTCTCCTCGTCTGCTGGCTCAGTCTTTCCCCGTATTTTGCCGGCGACGGTTGTGGCGTTGTGGCGCGCTCGGAGTGCTCGACCATTGCCGCCTGGATTTGACGATCTTAGAATTACGACGTGGTCCTTTTGTGTACGCCTGGATGAGCGTGGGCTACTGCTTTTGCGTTTCGCTGCACCCATGAAGTCTGCAGCAAGTCTCGACACGTCACCACGCCGCGCTGTATATCTCTTGCTTTAAGATAGTCATGACGAATACACGACCGCAACAGTTGGGTAGGCCAGTATGGCAGCTGAGAAGACAACAGGCCTATCGGATATATACTTCAGTCCAACTCAGGGCAGAAAACAGCGCTGGATTCTAAGGAAAGTAGGTTATCATTCTTTATTCTACTCTACATGTCGCGTTTGGGATACGGATCGCGCTTGCCGTCAACGGGCTCGGTTGTGTTCTTTATCGCACACACGAAATGCATCGTGATGGTCAGCTTCGGCGTCTGCAGCGCGCCTGTGCTTTGCGACCACCTGGAAATTAGCCGCCATTGCCGTCGGCCTCCCGTACGCTCGCTCGTCGAGTGCTCTCCTGTCTTCGCCGCCGCAATGAGCTCCGGGCTGACGATACTGTGCTGAGACCTCGTAGCTGTGTTGGGAGTCGTCAAAAAGACGTTGCGGGTTCTCGTAAAGAGCTTGGTTATAGTTGGTCGCGCGCTGTAAGGGCACCAGCACGGGCTGGCGGGGCTTTAGCTAGCGTCGGAACTCACTGGTTTGGCTTCCTTGGTTTGTGCGTCTACTATCGCCGGTTCATTCACGGCTTTTCACAGATAGCAGAACCTCTGACTCGTCTCACAAGAGACGACACACCGTTTGTCTCGGAAAACGAGCAACAAGCAGGTTTTGATGAGCTGCGACAGCGCATGCAATCAGCGCCCGTTCCGCTCATTTCGACGATGATGCTGACACGGAGGTCCATACTGACGCTAGTAACATTGGGCTCGGTGCAGTGCTGGTTCGGCGTCAAGAGGACATCGAAAGAGTGATAGCCTACGCCAGCCGCTCTCAATTCCGTGCCAAGGTGAATTATTCCACTACGGAGAAAGAGTGCCTCGCAGTCGTGGGGGCAATCAAGTTTTGCCCGTACCTTTAAGGTCATCGCGTCAAGATGGTGATGGACCACCACGCCCTCTGTTGGTTGGCAAGCCTGCACGACCCTTCAGGATGGCTAGCACGGTGGATCTTCCGACTGCAGGAATTTGACGCCATCATCGTTCATAAGTCCGGCCGTAAGCATAAAGATGCTGACACACTGTCATGCACACCCCTTCATGTCGTCAGCCAGGAACCAGAGGAAGACGAAGACTTCCTGGGTGCCATTAGCTCATATGACTTGAGCAAACAGCAGCGAAACGATGCAGAGATTCGTCCAATCATCGATCATTTATAGGGCCAAGACGCAATCGTACCACGTCATTTATCCCGCTCGTTGACGTCATTCTACCTTCGGAACAATGTGCTGTACAAGAAGAACGCTCGTTCGAACAACCGTGCTTACTTCCTGGTGGTACCTCGATGCATGAAAGACGACGTCCTCTTCGCTTGCCATGACGAACCCACATCCAGTCATATAGGCTACTCACGAACACTTGCCAGAGTGAGCGAGAGTTACTATTGGCCAGGACTTTCGGCAAGCGTCAAGAAGTACGTCAAGAGCTGTCGGGAATGTCAGCGCTGAAAGCAATCATCTGTTAAGCCAGCTGGTTTCCCTCAGCCCATTGAAGCACCTTGCACGCCGTTCGACCAAGTCGGCATGGACATTCTCGAGCCATCTCCTCAGTTTGCGGACAGCAACAAATGGGTGATCGTCGTGACCCACTAATTGACACGCTACACTGAGACGCAGGCGATCCCACGAGCCACGGCTTCTGAGGTAGCACAATTTTACATGTGCCACATTGTGTTACGACACGGCGCTCCTTCCCGTATAATAATGGACAGAGGGATGGCATTCACGGTGCAGCTTATGGACGAAGTTTTCAAACTACCCACAAACTAACGGACTTACCGAGCGACTGAATAAAACCATCGCAGACATGATCTCAATGTACATCGACGTACAGCACAAACCATAGGACCGGATCTTACCTTATGTGACCTTCGCTCATAATACCGCCACGCGATTCAAGCCATTTCGGCTTCTCTACGACCGTGAAGGGCAGACCATGCTGGACTCAGTGCTACCGTGTCAGGACGAAGATGAGTTGGCAACTGACGCCGAAGAATTCGTAGAGCGTACTGAGGATGCCCGGCAGCTCGCACGACTGCACATCGGCCAGCAACTGCAGGCAGACGCACGACGCTATACCACCCGCCACAGAGAAGTGTTTTACAACTCTGGAGACCAAGTTTGGCTGTGCACGCCCGTCCGCAACCGGGGCCTTAGTGAAAAGTTACTGAGCCGGTAATTTGGCCCATATAAAGTGTTACGCCGCGTCAGTGACGTCAACTACGAAGTGGGTCCGGACTCAACACCGCAGGCACAGAGCACGACACGACCGAGGCCGGACGTCGTTCAAGTGTTGTGCATGAAAACATTTATTGCGCGTTGTTCGTAACTTTTTCTTTAACATACACCGTTCCTTGCGTTTTTTTCTCTTTATTTTTGTGAACTTGCTTCTTCATTCATTCATTTTCTTATATTGGCATGCTCTTTAATTTCTACTTTCACGTTATTTGAATTTCCAATTTCTTTTTTTTTTCACGTGCCTATGTTGTAGCATTGGTGTGGTGCTATGTACTTTTCTTTTCATCTTTTGGGACTTTTTTTCTTTTTGAAAGGGGAGATAAAGTCACTTGCAGGTAGTGGCTCGACAGCAAGAACAGCTCTCAACCTGGAGGAAAAGAAAGAAGATCGCGTGCTTCTTCTCTGCTCGGGAGCGAGCCACGACTGACGTATCGTCCCTGAGTTACTCGGTGGTTTAATAAGCCCGCAGTACTTGTGATTCATCGAGACAATGTGGTAGTTTTGGGACTTTAAACCACACAGATCATAATCCTCATTATATCTGACAATATTCACATAGCAATGGTGAATACACCTTCACTTTGCTCCTGCGTTTTGGAACTCATGGTGTTTGCGGAAATATCATCAATTCGAGCTTAAGTCTGTCAAGTGCTGCTGAAGTCCACCCAAATAGGTCACGATGTTTTGAGCGAAAAGCGGTTATGAATGTACTGGTAGTAACATCACCATGACGAGTTACGTGTTTTGCGATTAAAGCGTAACTAGGTGTCGAGAAAACAAACACTGACAGTGAAAAATGAACTTTTATTCAAGAATGAAGCAAGTGCTATGTTTGAAAAATAGCATTTATTTCCCCTGTATTATCATGTTGGTGCAATGTACAAGAAATTTATGAAAATATTCATTTATTTTAAAAAACAAAATGTTTACTTAATGCCCTCTGTTAGAGGTGTTTTTAGTTGTAATTCAGTGCAGATGCAGTCTTTGTCCACGGTGCATGAAAAGCCGCGCTCTTAAATTTCAATCGTGACAACACGCCCCCTCACGTGATTTGGTGTCCTGCACTTGCATGTATTTTCATAACCATTGCGGTGTGAATTAAACTTTCGCTTTGCTCCTAGTTGAGAAATGCATTTCGTCGTTGGGCGACGTTTTCAGTGCAGTTTGCGACCGGCAACGGCATAATGCGGATAACATTTCAAGCCGGGCGTTTGCCCCGGTACCCGCAGAAGCGATGTGCAGTGCAAGGACCACATAGCCACTACCAACATTACCAAATATTTAGGTGTTCGCATCTCATGTGATCTAGCATGGACTTCACACATTATTAGCATCACTAACTCAGCTAATCAAGTTCTTGGATACTTACGTCGTAGCCTTGCTTCGGCACCTGCTTCTACTAAACTAATAGCTTATAAAACACTCATCAGGCCTTAACTGGAGTATGCTAATGCCACTTTGGTCCTTATTAGGCTAAACTTTCCACTGTGCACGAATGCACTCAGAACCGTGCTTCTAGATTTATTATCTGAAATTACCCTAATAAAATAAGTGTGTCAGCAGTCAAACACCAGCTTAATCTTCCTCATCTTGCCTCCCACCGTAAAATTTCACGCTTGTGCTTGTATCATAAGGTTTTTCATTCCTTGCCACCAGGCAATGAATTCATCAGACCTGCTCATCGGACATCACGAGATTATCACCCCAACGCACTATATCCCATACGCCCAAAAACAAAAACCTTCCAGAAGTCATTTTTCCTTCAGACAACACATGAATGGAACGACCTTCCCGCCCACATCGCCATGTCATCTTAGTTCTATCAATTTAATAACACCGTAAAAAGCCATATTTCATCTTTCTAATTCTGATCTACTTCTCTTTTTTATATTTTATTATTGTTTGTGCCAATTTGCTGTAGGTTTGTTTTATCTGTTATGTTTTTTTTGCCCACCCGTCCTCATGTAATGTCTCTCGGGACCCTTGAGGTACTAATAAACGAAGGATACAACAGCAACACACGTATCAATTACAAATCGGAACAGCGCATTGGAACGCTGATATTGCTGAATTTTCACAAGTCAGTATGTCTGCGGTCCGGTTTTCTTCATGAACGCACAGCGCCTACGATTACTCCTGCTATCGGTGAGCACACCGCTATGCTGTCTGTATCACTGTAATTTGCAAGCCTGCATGCATTACACGTAACGGTAATTTGTAAGAGCTTAAGAAAATACATAGTGCATGCACGTATTATCCGCGCACTTTTTTGTACTTTCTACTACACATCGTGCTCATTGTTTTCAGAGTAATAAAATTGCGTTATTGCGAACATGTCATGGAGCCGAGACATCACAATATTGAGTGGACTATGCGTAATTTGCTTTTGTTTGAACTGGAACATGCAAGCAATGTTTATTTAAAAAAACCAGAGTGTGCGTGAAAGGAACCCGAGAAGTGCTACAAGTACGAGAGGTACGCTACTGCTTGCTTTATTAAATCTGCGCAAGGTGCAACAAGCGATAAACGAATGTTCTTAGAAATGGTGGTACAATACTGTGTAGTCACTAGTCGATTAGTGGACTCGTTAAGAACTGACCTTTGCGCGAGTCCACCGTAAAAAAGGAGCCTACAAACACTACTTTTACGCAAAATTTTGCACAGATACCAACAAAGTGAAGTCACATATGTACCAGATATTCTTTCATAACTACTTAATTTTTATTCTGTGGAAAGTGTTTCCTCTTCACAGTGTGGGCATAAAGCTCTATGATTAGCTGATTAGCTGCCATTTTCTGAATGTATGGCCTTCTATGGAAACTACACTACTAGTTACTTACTCTTGTGCTACACTGACTAGCGTCAGTGTAAGGTGTAAGATACGTGGAAGGCCAAAGAGGCAGCATAGCTTAAACTAGAAATGAAGAACGCTGTCTGCTGGGATCTCGAAATTAATCATTATGTGCGACAGTTAACACGCCGAGATAAGCAATCATGGGAGTTTCATCCCAGTTTCATGGGAGTGCTTGCGAATGTAGCCACGAGGAAAACTCGCCTAAAACAGACGTGCCAAGTGAGTGCATGTGATGCCCTTGTCAGGTAGAAGTAAACAAAACAAGGCAAATAGACCCATCAGCAACGTTAAACAGACCATGCCCAATGCAGCGCCAGCGTCAGTGCAAGCTTGTCGAAGCTACGCAGCGGGCGTTCCAGTTCAGCTTGCTGACGGCTGTATTCCATGCGACTGCAAAGCAGTGGTACTATGTCTTATAGGCTACTCTTGTGGCGCACTATACAAACTGTTCTTTGATGTTTGAAGGGCTTCTCCACCTTCACACCCTTTTACCTCCAATGTATCATGGCACATATACTACTCAACTTATTGGGTGCCGACAAAGCGCGTGTACCAAACCGCCTTCCCATCTTTAAAAAGACCGCCTACCATTTATGAATGTAGGTGGACTTCAGTTTTCTTCAGTGCGTCCTGAAGGCATAGATGTACGTTTGTTTTTTAAGGACCTTCTGCCAAATTCTTTCAAAAACCTCAGTTCTAAAATATGAAGTCTATTTATGCAGCAGCTCTTAATCGCCGCAACTGCGGTACGTAATGACTCTGATTTGTTAGCGCAGTAGCATCACTATGCAGGATGGCTCGAGCTTCTCATTCACACGAGCTTTCTCCGAGCTCGCACTGAGGTGGTCAGGGCACGAAGGCGGTGCGCAACATGTCATAGCAGTATTGATAAAAGCGGCTACAAAAGCGGGCATTGGCACAGATTGGTCGAGATTATTAAGAGTCGTATGGGTAAGCAGACAAGGTGAGTGAACGTGCACAGGCAGATGCGAAAAATGCAAAAGCATTAAATTCGGCAAGCCGTTTCTTCAATTCACGTGTTTAAAAAATGCATGCAACGGTTTTCTCACTGTAGCTACTGGTATGGTTAAAGGCCAACTGCAACAAAGTTGTGCACACTTTAAAAACTTGATATATAGGCAGTCTAGCTGAAGACAATGCTACCTGCCAACTGTCATTTTCAGAATGAAAGTGGTTGCGCAAAAAGAAAACCTCCCTAACAACGCAGGTACTCATATCAAAACTATAAAAACGACGCCATATCCAAATGACGCCATTACAGCTGACTGGAAGTGACGTAGACGTAGATGGTCACCCGATGCAGGAGAATAAATCACCAGTAAAAGAGCGAGGGATTGTTGGATGCGTCGTCTGCTGCCGCCTTCCGGGCCGAGAAGAGCGGACGACGGCGAACCGCTTTGCCTCCAGCCTGAGATTATTCGGGATTCGCGCGCGTGGTCGCCTGTTCATCTTTGTCCTGGTAAACCATGGTTGGTTGTTCAGCCGCTGGCTGCTCCAACTCGAGCGTGAAAGGCAAATGCATGTATTGATTCCCACGAAACGAAGAAAGAAAAATGAAGTGGGCCTTGCTGTGAAGAGAGCCACAGCGACAGGTAGACTTTGCGTACCGAACATTTAGGTCAGAGTGTGCGAAGACCATTCTATCACATGTACGTATGTATTACACACTAACAAAAAGCTTACGCATGGATTTGCTTCGATATTATATGGAGAAATGAACTGTTGCGCAGGCGCACCTGGCAAAGATATTATGGAAACGCGCGGTCGAAATCTACCTGCCATACGAGATGAGCGCCAGCAATTGTACCCATATAATATATGAAAAAAAACCTCGAAAGATTCACTCAGGAGTAAGTTAACACGACCCGCTAGACGCGTTCTTTTGCGTTTATCTTCGTTAAACTGTCTGCCAGTATGTCACACAAAGTAAAAACTGCGTTAAACAAGCGCAGGGTTTCGATTATTCGGCACGGTCTATGTCTGACTATTGTTTATGTGCCGCCGTGTCTCGCAACTTGATCAAGATTAGCGTTCCAATAAGCATGTGGTTTCGACTAAGAAATAGGTGGTCGAAATTTCCGGAGCCCTCCAACACGGCGTCTCTCATAATCGTACACTCTAAATCAAGTCCTGGCTAGACTACACGCCCGCAGGCAGGAAATCGAGTCAAATTATCGCCGCTTCTAGGCGGCTCTGTAGCCGTGTTGCAGAGAAACCGGCCCGATTTGAAGTGGCCTTCAGAATAGACGTGACAAAGATAAGCCGGGATTTTCGCTAATTTTTTTCCTGGCAAGGATACGGCCTGCGGTTAGGCGTGAGTTTGCGATGGTGGCCCGGCCCTGATGCAGTGGTGGAAAAAAAGTACTATTTTACGCTTTTCAGACCGGTTTCTAGCGGAGAATGTGGCGGATATTATGACTACAGGTAACTAGAAAACGTTAATGTTACAATTACCTATATATGCGAGGTTAACATGGAAAGCACACCCATGGAATCGAACTTGGAACCACATGCACGTGAAGCAGATGTCTCACCCTGCACCATAACGCCAACGCATGGCGGCGAGTCTTTTTTGCGGGGTATATATCTACCAAGTGGGTTTTTGCAGACCGTTTTCAAAACCTTGAACTGTTTTTGTGCCATGTGCATACATTTGATAAGCGAATAGTTTGTGGAGGTTTATGAATTCGAGACAACCACGGTGAGTGCTTTCGGCATCGACTTCAGTTTATGGTGCCCGTTCCGCAAGAACAATGAACGTGTGTTTGTGCGTCGTTTTAGTGCTTCCCCGTGAACTGCGGGTGTTACGCTCACTGAAAATCGCGGACGAGGCTGTGTTTAGCTGTCGAAACCTGCGTATGTTTCTCGCACGTGAGTGTGCTGTGAAAAATTTGGCTGATTTGTGTCGGGAGGTACACAAATGTCAGTGACAGCAGCCTATTCTCAGCTGTTTGAAGACAATTCACTTTCACACGTGAACGTTGCATGGATATTTTAGCGTGACTTTTCTAACATTTGCATTTCGTACGCGCGAACTGCCGCGACCTGCACGCTGGGGCACTAGCACCTGTTTAGCATTTCAACGATTAGTTATTTCTGCAATTACAATTTATGCGCATTATTTCGCTATATAGAGTGCTTTTTGCTTATTTTGAGTCTTTAACCGATCTTATTTATGGGGAGTGGCTACTCTTACCTTTAATCAGCATCACATCGTTGTTCAAGTGAATGCCGAAACGCGCGCCAAGCTCAAGTATGACGTACACAAATAAGCGACGGACATATCGGTCTTCCTCCAAATAAATAATGCCTCTGCACATCTCTTTCGCGAACGTCGGCACGCAGTTGGGGTCAAGAAAGGGTGCAGAATGAACCTCAAAATATTTACTCTTACTGCTAGCAGGTGCTCTTTGAAAAATGGGGATTTTATAGCTGGTACATTATCTCCACAGCAGTACAATGGTTGTCTTGGTCATAGTTCACTGTTACAAATTCATGCTGAAATATGATAACTGTACTTTATATTCAAAAGAGTGAGCAAATGTCGGTGACATACGCTCTCCTGCTGACTTCGATTGATTGATTGATATGTGGAGTTTAACGTGCAAAAACCACCATATGATTATTAGAGACGCCATAGTGGAGGGCTCCGAAAATTTCAACCACCTGGGGTTCTTTTACGTGCACCCAAACCTGAGCACACGGGCCTACAACGATTCCGCGTTCATCGGGAATGCAGCCGCCGCAGCCGGGATTTGAACCCGTGACCGAGTCACCAGCCAAGTACCTTAGCCACTAGACCACCACAGCGGGGCTCTCTTGCTGAGTTCTGCACCTGACTTCTGACTTCATTACTTGATGTTCATCATGAAATTACGCATCTACTAAGCAAAGATCGACCAATAGATTTTCAATTTTATTCTTTTTCTGTCTCGCAGCCTACGGTTTGTTTGTTTTTTGCCATGTCTTCCTAAAATCATCACTTCAACTTGTTTGGTAGAACATGAGCATGAACATATACACAGGCCAGTGTTTCAGAAAGCTGTCGCGCATGCACTAATACTCTTTTATTTAGTGCATGACACAGTGTCATACCTCGAGAACTGATGAACGGAAAGTTGTTTGTACTCTTTTATTGAAGTCAAAAGAGTAACAATGGCGCTGCACATCCCAGTGTATGCCCAAATGCCGAGAGATGTATGATATCTTGAATAAAGTGTGCCCTTACTGCCATATAGCACTGGAAAATGTTTCCGTGACAGACCATTTTTTTAGAAAAACGACCAGCACAAGACAGCGGGACGAAACGGCGACGTACAAATGCCACGGCATGCACGTGACAATGAACGTCACACCAGCGCCGGGCACCCAGCTGGCGTTGGGGGGGTGGGGGGGACTTTTTTTTTTGCTTTTTTTCCGCACTCATGCTAGTGACTGAACGGTTCTGCGTAAGTTGATGCCGGCTCTTGACGCCCGGTTGGCGTGAAGGAGACGGCGGCTCTCCCCTTTTTTCTTTTTTTTTCTTTCTTGCGCCTGCTCTTACTGTCTGTATGCGTGACTTTCGTGCCGCGCAGTGGTCACGGCTATTTTTTGTTGCTGGGCTCCCTATAGACAGAATTTTAGTCAGTACGCCGGAGCGCACAGCCTATGTGCCGTTCGTTTTCCGGCACCTGACTTAGAGTGTATGGTGGTTTTGGTACGTTAAACCTCGCGTATCAATCAATCAATCGACTAAGAAATGCATCATATAGCGCACTGAAGGCTAGAAAAAAAGGGTATCTCAACGTGCTCGATAAGTGCTGCGCTTCATGCCGATAAACCGACGATGTCGGCCGAAGCAGCGATCCCGAAATGAACTCTTAGCCCACTGCTACAGACATCCCCATCCCCTCAAATCTTTAAAATGGTGATTTTTATCTGCAGTAACGTATCATACAATGAAAACAGTCTTTTGTATTGAGTGATCTGCTAGCGAAACTTACAGTACACCCCGAGCTACATAAGAGCATTGCAGATCATTTTAGTGCGGTAAAAATGTTTCTTCCCGTTCAAAGCTATCGTAGTTTGTCATCGTCGAAGTCACGATTAGCACTGGCATTGCACAGAACGATGCTTTTTTCAACGGAGCGGTACAAAAATGCACGCGTGCCGCTGCAAACCCGCATAGTGCGTCGAACCGGAAGCCGTCGTATCCTACACTTCTCTGAGATTGCCCATATTACTGGTCACCTATTGTCTGCTCTGCGGGGCTCTGCGCTCTGAAGCATTTGCATTGCGGCCGCGTCTCAGTGTTTTCTGTTTAGATGTTCACAAAAATATGTAAACATGCACTGTAAAGAATACGTGACCAGAAAAGCTAATTAAAGTTACTACCAACATAATTGCTATCCGCTTCAAACCTACTGTCTTCTCTTGCTCTCTTCGGGAACCTAAGGGGTTCAGAATAAATAATTTCGCTAGTTTACACTTTTGATACTCTCGCTTCGTTCATAGACGATGGACGCTAAGACAGCGTTGTTTTCATTATCGAATCTCGGCTTGATACTCTCATGGTGCCGAAAGTTTCCCTGCGTTTTTTCTTATAAACCCTTCTCTTACTGTATATCCAGATCCTTCACATCAAACCTCACATTCACGATATGTTTTATTATATTGCGTTTATCTGCTTGAATTGCTTCAACCCAAGCGCTTCACTGCTCTGTCTACTCGCAGCCAGAAGTGAGCCGATGACCATTTAGAGATTTTATTGCACCAACCTAGATGGTGCAGCTAATCTAGATCTTGCCGGGAAGCATCATTTTACCAATATTGCCTTTGTAATACAGTTAACGTATAATTATCAAGTGAAACACGCTAGAGCAAGCATTTTACGCTATACAAAAGCTGTCTAACACGATTATGTCTCATCGCTAGTGCTTTTTTAAAAGCTGGTCGTTGCTTCCCGCTGTTGTGTTTGCAGTGGCCGAATATTGAAGTTACTGCACCTGAAATCAACTTTTTTTCAGTTTAAACAATGTCTTGGTGTAGAGACATCGCTAGTGCTTATATTCATCATATTTGAAATACGTCGTGTAAAGCACCATGATCTTTAATGCCTCTCATATGTTTCACCTAAATCATACAACCCGCAGCTTTCATTACGTATTTTTTTTTTCGGGAAAGCTTAAAAGCTTGTCCCAGCCATTACATATATATTTGAGCAGCCTACTGCCGCAATTTTTTTTTACCATAACGTGCTAACTCTTCTGAATTATCTGATCATAGAGGGACTTCTCGCAGACAAGGAAGGAATTAGGCTGCATGGAGTTCCGCTCACGAGTGGTGGTTAGCTGCGATTGGCTCCATTTTTTTTTTGTGCCTAACTTTCCCGGGAACACCAGTAGTGCCCCGCGCCGTCTGCTAGCTGACAATTACAACTTTGATTATAATGATTATAAATTGATTCCTCAATTGCAACGTTTTTCACTGCCTATATTATTGCTTACAGAACACTTACAGAACATATCCTTCGCATTCTTAGCCAATTCTGCTGAAGTCAAATGTGTTTGCAGTTAGCCTTCAAGAAAAAAATAACATTCATGTCTACCACAAATTAAATCGTTATTAACTACGTATACTGTTTCGCTCGTTTTTATTGTGTTTACCTTGTGCATTTGTGCCTTTTTATAGTATTTTGTGTTGTTTTCGTGTGATCTTGTTATTTGTTTTGCGACCATTGGTTCCTATTTTTATGGCGTTTTTTCTGGTGTTGTTTTTTTTTACTCTTCAATGCATTTTGTCAAAACTCAGATTTCCATGGGTGGCTTGGTTCTGGAAATTTGACTGGCGCATTTGTTGTGCCATATCAATCTATTATTATCAGATTCTTCACGTGCCCCGCCGCGGATGTCAAGTGGCTAAGGTACTCGGTTGCTGACCCGCAAGTCACGGTATCGAATGCCAGCTGCGGCGGCTGCATTTCCGATGGAGGCGGAAATGTTTTAGGCCCTTTTGCTCAGATTTGGGTGCACGTTAAATAACCCCATGTGGTCGAAATTTCCGGAGCCCTCCACTATGGCGTCTCTCATAATCATATGGTGGTTTCGGGACGTAAAACCCTACATATCAATCAATCGAGGTTTTTTTACGTCGTATCCCAAGGCATCTATGGGATTAGAACAAGCCGTTCTTCATGCTGTGGTGAGCTTCACTAAACAGGAAAAACGTTGCAATCAAGGAATATTCTTCACCTCAAACGCACACATTTAAAGCGCGTGAAGTATACGATTTTATGAATATACAATTATTTGTAGGCCTTACAAATAAGCTTCTCATCACGCTTATGGTGGATGACATTGTGGTATCGTTAATAGGATAGGGTGTAATAAAATGAGCCAAGGGGCAAAACGCGTTTTTTTTTTATTTCGTGGCCTCTGTAGCTAATATTAGAAACTAGTTTTCTTTGTTTCTTTTTTCCAGCAATAGGTGCTGGTCCTTGTCTACATTTTGCTGTGTAAAAGTTAGCGATTGCTCACAGCGTCACATGGGAAAAAAAATACACGGCTGGTGTCAATGATATCATGACCCGTCAAAAGGGAGCAAAATTCTGCTCGGTTGAATTTTCGGACACGTGCATGATGCTACTCCTGCGTCATTACAGCAACGTGAATAATTATTTTCTTACTTTAGTCTGGGAGCTACATAACACCAAAAGTATAGTTTGTTTTATGCTTGGGGAGAGACCAAATTTTGTTTCTCTTATTCTGGCATGTGAGGGAGTCAAACTCCACAAAAAAGACATTCAAATATCTTAAAAAGTGTCTTATTGTTTGAACCATTACCGTAAACCTATTATATACTATATCTTTTGTTTACAATAGTTTGTATATGCATCATAATAACATATAAAGCTTCCCTGGGAGGAAAACAAGAAAAAGCACTGATTTCCGCTCAGTACAAGACTCCCTCCATTGGCGCTGCATCGAGGTTGTTTCGTATTCCCAAGGATGCTCTCAAGAGACGTATAAAAACGGCAGAATCTCCAAGGCAAGTTGTTCACAAACACGTCTTGGGATACAGTTTCATAGACATTTTCCTAATACCCTCATTGAAAAAAATCCAAGCACTGGAAAACCTGAATCTTGCACAGATTTAAATTCATTCCCTCACAGAGCCCGGTTAGCGAAGTTAAAAGCTTTAAAACACCTGAGCTGTTCTGCATCCAAACAGCAAAAATAGGCGAAGGTACGTCAGAACAGATCTAGCCTCTAAACTCAACCAATGAGCTGCAAGCGTTCAACAAAAGACAACGTAAGTAAAAAAAACAAACTGACGGTGTTTGATCTGCAAGGAGTTTCAGAGCAACACGACACCGGGTCCTGTCCAGATTCAATGCATGGAGTCCCAAGACCGGTCTTCTTATGAATGTGTAAAGGCTCACAGAGTGAATTTTATTATTTTTTTCTGCAAAAATTGAAGAAAGTAATTTTTTTCACACTGTCTTGTTTCGCCCTACATAGCGCCTCGTATTGCCCCGCAGGTTGGGGCAAAATGAGACATTTGCAGAATTTTTGTTATTTACTTTTAAAATAATGTTTTGAACGATGGCCACATAACAATATTCAAGAAATACACACTTTGTACCCAAAGTAATGTTTCTGTACTGATGCTCTATTGTAAGGACTGAATAAAAACAAATATTCACAATTTTAAAATTTGTGTCACATTTAGCTCCACCATACCCTAATCAGTTTGCCGATCTTTTTTTTTTTGCTTTACCTTCCCAAAACCACCCAAACTTCAGAAAACCAGAGTTTTCCAAGGTATGCCTAAACCTAATTACGCGGGCATAGTTTTCTGCTCTATCGGGAATGTGATCGCCGCGGCCAAAATTCGATACCTTGACCTGCGGGTTCGCAGTCAAGCACCATACCGCAAGACCACCACGACGTGTAACAAAACTACTATGAGGCGCGCACGCGTTCTCTTCCAGCAATGAACCCGTACATAGGATGCTCGACGTCTGGTCGATACGTACTTAGATCAATGAATGCGTAATGCATTTCAGTAATGCTTTTCTCGATCGTATCTTAATATTTGCATGTCAAGACCGCTTCTAATATTTAATCCATACACTGCGTACATATGTCGCTGGCAAATATTTCTGGAGTGCCCAGCAGAGAAATATAACCGAATGAAGGAAAACAAGAAGATATTTTAGCATAGCCGATGAAATTCAACAATTACTCAGCCAACATTTCTTCCAGGGCAGCAAGAACACAAAAAACGGCAAAATACTGCTTACAAAAGCCAGCAGCTGACGATTCTTGCACACGGCCGTCCGCGCCCACGGCAGAATGACGGCAAGCTCAGTCAATGTTACCAGTGAAAGCCACCGGCTAAGCCCATATTGGCAAAATTACGCTGCTACGGTGGCAAACTTGGTCGAATGTTGCCAGTGAAAGCCATCGGCTAAGCCAATATCAGCATAAGACGGCAGGATGGCGGTACACTTTGTCCAATGTTGCTGGTGGGAACCACCGGCTAAGCCCATATCGGTGAAAGTGCGGCAGAACGGCACCAAACTCGGCCCATTGTTGCCGGTGAAAGCCCAACATCAGCTGAAAGGCGGCTAAGCAGGTCCAAAATTTTCGGCGAAAATCAACGGCTCCTCCGATATTGGTACCACGCCGGCAACGCTGGCCCGAGCCTCGGCCACACCTAGCTGCCCTAAAACCAATATTGGACCGACGTTAATTGCTGCCTGGGTAATAACACATCCACGTTATTGGGTCTGTTGGTGGCTGTTCCAGCCATCTGGAGCAACGCACAAATTTTCCGTGTATTGTTGTCTGTAAAAAAATGTTGCTTTTTCAGATCTGGTTGGTGAACATTTTGTCTGTCTGTTTGTCTGTCTGTCTGTCTGTCTGTCTGTCTGTCTGTCTGTCTGTCTGTCTGTCTGTCTGTCTGTCCACCCGTCCGTCCGTCTGTCCACACCTGCTCAGTGAGTCATAGAACTAGGCGGTCACGTTCAAGAAAGACATGCATGTACAGAGCCACGGCTTAAGAAGCTTCACCCATAGGCCTAAGGAGCTTCGCCTAACCTGGGTTATAATGGGGATTGAACCCGGGTCCTTTGCGTCGGAGTCGGAATTGAACCCGGGTAGTTTGTGCGGCAAGCGGATATTCTACCACACAGTCACGGCGCTTCTTATAAATACTTCCTCTGCTTCAAAAGGCACCTAAACTAACTTTTAAGCTTTACAAATGCTTGCGTCCTGTATACATGCTCCACATTACACCTTGAAATATTGGAGTAATATTGGGTGCAACAAGCGTACATTGTCTTTGGGTGTCAGAATCTGTGACTCTCATAATGACTTCACCATTAAAAGCTGGTCACTTACTACAAAATGCACACACATTACTCCACCTATTCCCTTAAGGACACGTAGTCCGGGCATAATTAGTTTGAAAAGATTTCATGTACTAAGTGTTTGAAGCACGCATTAGGGTCAGGATATCGCTATCATGGTCAACTCTTAAAGCGAAGCTTAAGAGTCCGGGATTTTTTAAGAAGCCAGTGGCATGTGTTTTTCATTTGCGAAAGCCTAATAGGAATATTTAGTTCTATCTGCCTTAAGTTTTCATTATTTACATTCACTTGAAGTTCAGAACGTCATTATGCCCATCCATAATTTTTGACCTTAAATATCTTGCGGACCAGATGGCACTCGTAACTTGTTTTTATGCAGTATTTCACAGCCATATGAATCTAAGGCATAATTTTCGTGCAGGTGACTAGATTTGTGTAAGGCTCCAGGGTTCCGACAAAATTCAGACCATTCTTTTTATGATGAATGAACAATAGTTCAGCAACCTCTGTACACATGTATTATTTACATCTGCTGATTTTATGAGTACAAGTGTGAGATATACCAAACATTTCTTTAAAATTTGTAGGCATATTCGAAAAATGAGTAAAAGATGCCTTTGTTGGTAGAAATGGCAGTCAAATGGGTGTCCGTACTGCGGCTGTCTAGCTGTCCGAATATATCTTTACAGTTTTAAAGAGGTGGTTTCGCAGAATATTCAACGTCACCCTATCGCAAAAACCAGTGGCACTGGCCCAGCGCCATACATGTTTACTGGATCAGTGCGGCGATGACACTGGGACAGTGCCACGCTTCACGAGGCACGCTAGCACGGCACACTGGGACAACCATTCTCGGCCGAAATCTGGCTTTTAAATTGTTTAAAAAAACTTTAATCATGCACACATCGCAATTAAGACTGAAACACGCACGCAGTAAAAAAAATGAAAAAAACACCTGAAAGACGGGAGTGGGGTCATTTTTCTTCATCCTAAAGTAATTCAAGTATCCAATATTTTGATTTTGTCGTTTACATGCGCAGTGTTGAGGCTCTTCGGGCTCGCGCCAAACATGCGATTGTTAGGCTATTTTTTTTTTGCGGTTAGCCTTGGATCACATCCATCTGTCACGTTTTGCCGCAAATCTTGTTAGCGGAGCTGCAGATGTGTTACGACAATCGTAGTGACTCGCTATGTGGTTAGTCATACCTATGTAGAAAAAAGCGTTCATGTGAACTCCTCACTGAACAATGGAAGTTTTGTCCCTCAATAGTTTGGAAGTATTTTCTGTTCTCCTCGTTTAAGTATTGCCTAAGATGGCTGCAGGAGTTCACTCTAGCCAAAATGGCCATTAGGCATCGGGTCGTACTTCTTTTGCCACGGTTGCTGTAAAGATCGTAGATAATCAGTTAGAAAAATCTAATAACTGTTAAACTATAGTTTAGATCATGACTCGCTCATGAGTGGCCGTATTTTCACCATCGACTACACGAATCAGAAGCTAAAAACACCGAGATTGGGCATTTCAGCGAATGGCTGCTGCCGGGGACGTGCGGCTTACTACGGTGAGCCGCAACGACTCACTGCAAGAGTAGGTTGGTCTTGATTATCAGACTGATACTACTGTCGTACTGTGTTGTGAATTATGAGTTCGATTGATGCCGTTTATGAAATACATTGACGGAACTCGATCAAACTTCAAGGAAAGTGCACATGATATTTAGCTGTTTATCGATATAGAAAATTTCATGAGCTTACTAGTCACTTTGCGTTTTTTTTTTGAAAGAACTGCCATAAGTGTGCGTTTGTAGAGATGTTGGTCTAATGCTTGCTTTAAACTATGTCTTCGTTGCCTGTCTTCTGCGTCTCTAATTCCTACCTTCAGTACCTGCACCTTTGTTCCACTCTCCCCTAAAAGGGCAGCAAAACTTAAGCGTAGCTTGATTTAAGCAAAACATGAACATAAGCTCACTAAGATAAACACAAAAAACAGTCAATGTCTATTTTCACACGGTGTGGGCTAAAAGAAGCGTAATGACCCTCTTTATAAAAGGACGCATGTGTACCGACAAAAATTTTCTGCGTTATATCAGTGCCTATCGCAAATATAACGGTGCGTACTAACCAAAAACTAGACACAATCATAATCTGAGGCACTATAACAAAATCTTCTCACCTATCAACATCAACACTTTAGATATGGTTTCTAAATTTAGCTAGGTTTCTTTATGTTTTAATAGGTTTAGTGATTGCTTTTCTAGGAAAGTGCTAGATGTGAACTGCTGAATGACATTTTGCTAGGCAATTTGATGTTTCCTAACCGTCATTATTGTAGTTCAGAAGCACAACCACCATAGGAACAGAAACTATGTCTGTTACCTACAGAAGCGAGTTTCCATCGTTTTATTTTTATATCATTCAACAGTGCACTAAAATCTCTAGGCTTGCGCTACACTTGAACGAACAAGTTCAATATTATAAATAATTGAAACTGAGTCATGAACTGCGCTGCTGGGAACTTCGCAATCTATTTGGAAAAACGTATTCTTAGATAACCGAGTAGAATTCCCCCAGGTGGTCACAGTTCGACTTGCACAGAGTCGAACACTTGAACTAAACGATGTCGTTTTTCTCTGTTTTATTTTATAAGCTTGCTTTCTCACTTTAGCGTCAATAACTGCACTACACAATAAGACTATTCTCCGTTCAACGTCGCCAATGATTCATGCACTACATACTTCAATACTCATGTGGCAACAACTGCGCGGATGACGCACTGTTCTAGGTTATGCTAATGATACCCCTTGTTTTTGAACACAGAAACTAACAAAACAATGTTATTTATTTAAGCTAGTTTGAATTAAGTTTTATATTTATATTATCATTCTATTCCCGATTTCTTCGCTGTAAAAGTCCCAATGAATTTCTTTTTCCTTAAAGTTTTGTTCTCAAGACAGTTGAAGAGGCATGCTATGCACTTGGCGCTCAAGAAAATGTACACTTTCTTCTAAATATCTAGGTGTTTGGGCATTTCGTCAGTAGCAACTAGCCATGAACCATTAAAATGATGCAAACAATTAAAAATGAAGCAAAAATTTTTGTATAGTATAAAATGCAGTGTAATATTTTCACCTTGTTTAGTATACGCACGAAAACCTGGTATACAGTGTAATTTATGTAAAAGAATTGCAAGCGCCACTCTTTCACCTTTTCTAACGAATTTATGCAACAGACCATAAAGTCTTTCATATTGTTACGCAAAAAATGACGCGAGGCGTCTCTATTTAGAATCTATATTGACACTGATGCGTATAGCATCGACTAAGATGGAGGACAGCACGCACAACCCATAGACCACTTCCTCGGTGTTGTCTTCTGACCGCTGATATGTCAGCTACGTAGCATTACCCCCCGGCGGTAAAAGCGCCGTCTCGGTGCACATTAAATATGGCTTTCATAAGGCAGGTGATAATTTTTTAGCTGCACAACATCACTGGGTGTGGTTGCAGGCAGGCTTGTGGTCTCAGATGCAGGAATGATCTCATAGGTGACGTCGGTTACCTGGCGGATGATATGGTAAGCACCCATGTAACCAGACAACAACTTCTTTGATAAACCAACTCGACAAACTGGGTACCACTGGAGAACGAGGGAATCGGGTTACAAGCGAATGTCAACATGCCGGCTGTCGTAGATGGCTTTCTGGATGGTTTGCGAAGCCGAAAGTCTAGAGCGGGTGATCTGACGTGCGTGGTCGGCACGAGCAACAGCGTCACGCGCATATTCGGTTGACGGCGTTGCAGTGGTTGGAAGTAGGGTGTCGAGTGGTAACGTCGGATCACGGACATAGAGGAAATAAAAGGGTGAATAGCCAGTGGTGTGGTGGCGCGAATAATTGTACGCGAAGGTCACGTGAGGTAGCGCCAGGTCCCAGTCATGGTGGGCGGAGGACACATACACCGCGAGCACGTCCGTGAAGGTGTGATTTAGGTGTTCGGTAAGGATATTTGCTTGGAGATAGTAGAAAGTGATCAACTTGTGCTGCTTCGAAGAAGAGCGCAGAAGATAGTCGATTGCTCGAGACAATAACGCGCGGCCGCGATCCGTGAGTAATTCGCGAGGAGTGCCATAATGTAGGATGATATCGTGACGCAAAACGTCCGTTGTAGTGAAGGTGCTGGGTGCTTCCCTGTCTTCATCATGAAGCTCCACAACGACCGCATTATTTTAGGCCCAACCATGAACCAGGTTGAACAATCATCGTCTTCACCACCTGCCTCTTTCATGACTTCTACGTACGTCGTTCTACCTCCCGCTCGTGATCCCGGTTTATTTTCCTGTCAGGATGGTGTTGACGTCGACAAATGGATCAACTGGTACGAATAGCTCAGCGCAAGCGATAGGTGAGACCCGACTCTTATGCTTGCCAATCCGTTGTTTCAGCTTGATGGCCCACCGGGGGTGTGGTTCGACACGCATGAAGCAGAGATTGCAAGCGGGGACTCCTTTAAAGAGAAGATTCGCGACGTTTTCGGTGACACCGTTGGACGGCGGAGCGCAGCGCGAAATCAACTGGCGGTTCGTGCACACACGTCGACGGAGTCGTACGTCATGTACATTCACGACGTCATCGCTCTATGCCGCCAGACTGACGAGCACATGAGTGAGTCTGAGAAAGTAGCCCATGTGCTGAAAGGCATAGCAGACGACGCCTTTAATCTTCTAGTATACAACAATGTCGACACCGTCGACGCCATCATTAAAGAGTTGCGGCGGTTTGAAGAAGCCAAGAGCTGCTGTTTCACTCAGTGATTCACCCGGCTGCACAACATGGCTGCAACCTCATCGTGTGAAGCCACCCGCCAGCTCCCACGTATGAAAACGTCACGCGCATTGTTCAACGGGAAATCGAAGCCACCTGTCCGGCTCCTCTTCAGCCACCCGTTCTCGCAATGCTCGCCTCTGACGAACAACAGCGGTCAGTGGCGTTCATACAAGCTGTGGTGAGGCAGGAGTTTTCGGCCTTCCATCAGCATGTCCCTAGACTCGCCCTGAAGTCACGTCTCACTCCCCAGAACATACTCGCCGTTTACCCTCAACAATGCCCTTCCGTAACCATTAGGAATGGCGAACACCCAACGACCGGTCTATTTATTTTCCTGCCACAAGCCTGGGCACGTTTCTCACTATTGCCGCTACCATCGGTCAAACAAACCACGTCAGACCATCTCTACCTCTGTGCATATGCACCCGACAACCCCTCGACGTTCAGCCACTGCAACCTTCAATTTCTATTCGTCGTCATCTTACGAGCCTTCCACTGACGCCCCTTTGCCAGGTCGCCGCTACACTAACGCCCCTTCGTCCGGTCGCCAAACTCCTGCTCCTCGTCGCCGCTACACCGCCAATCTCACTCTCCCCCACCTCGGCGCTTTTCCTCGCCGAGCTTCTCTGGACGATCGCAGGAGAAAAACTAGATATTGCAGCTTATAGAGGTGAAGCTGCAATACCAATGATGGTCGAAAATCCTCTACTGACGCTTTCCACACACCACAGCCTGCTTGAAGTACAAGCCGACCGTATTCCTGTGACCGTCCTCATTGACACAAGTGCGCACCTGTCTAATATGAGTGCTTCTCTAAAACGCAGCTTGCAAAAGATTATGACGCCGTCTACAACGCTGGGAATAGGTGTTGCCGATGGCGGTACTGTACCAGTAATCGGAATGTGCACTGTTCGTGTCAGCATTGACGGTCGTCACGCCGTGGGTCTTTTTGCAGTACTAGCCTGTTGCCCTCATGACCTCATACTTGGCCTTGATCTCCTTTCGGCACACTCAGCCTTAATTCACTCTTTGTCTGGTACCCTCTCAGCTCGATCTTCCCATCTTTGCCGACTACTCTGCGAAGCCCACCAGCCACTTGAGCACAACCACTTTCGTTCACTTGCCACCTCGAGCCGTCACGTACGTGTTTTTGTCATCGGCCCCTCCCATGCCTAACGGTGATTATATCGTTACGGCGATTACTGACGTTCGACTGACACGCAGTGTTACTATGCCCCATATCATCGCGACCATATCGGATAACTGTAAGTTCCTTCCTCTCCTCAACTTCGTTTTCACCCCTCAAGTGTTGCCCTGCCAGATGTCTGTAGCCCAGCTAACTGCCATAACAGATGACGATGTCAGTGTTGTCGCTGTATCTGCTCCTGATCGAAGTGCAGTCTCACGGTCACCCAGCTCAGACGATGCTATTATTCGAAACATGATTGGATCGGAGCTTTCGTCTCACCAGGCCAACGCTCTCTGCCAGGTTTTGACTTCATAGAGTGACATTTTAGACACCCACGATCGTCCCTTGAGCTGGACTAAAATTGTCACTCACCGAATCAACACTGGTGACTCGGCGCCGATTCACCGCTGGCCGTACCGCGTGTCAGCGTCCGAACGAGAATTGATTCAAAAAGAAGTTGCCAAAACGCTTACGAAAAACGTAATCGAACCATCATCGAGCCCTTGGGCATCTCCCGTGGTATTAGTAAACAAGAAAAATGCCCCATGACGTTTCTGCGTTGATTATCTCCCCCTCAACAAAATTACGAAAAAAGACATGACCCCTCTACCACGAATTTACGATGCCCTCGATTGCCTCCATGGCGCCACCTTCTTTTCATCTCTCATACTGTGTTGTGAATTATGAGTTCTGTCGATGCCGTTTAAAAAATACATTGACGGAACTCGATCAAACTTCAAGGAAAGTGCACCCACACAAGGGGGTGGGGGCATCCATGGGTGGGCTGGCGCCTTTTTTCCCGAATTCTCGCATGCCCCCCTTTGCCCCCTCCCAGGATCAAGCATAGTTAAAGCATGACGCATATGTTCTGTGCTCCCTGCCCCCCCCCTGCAAAAAGAAAGTTGTCGTTTGTCCCCCAAGCAAAATCCTGGCAGCGCCCTTGACCCGCAAGATTGAGATGTGAATGCTTTAGCGTACTCGCATTCATTGCCTAACTAAAACTGAAGCTATATATGTGTAGCACATAGATGAGAACACCATAATATTCGGTAAATTTTATGCTCGAGATGTCGCAATTCAATATGAAGTCTTACAGAAAGTGCACCGATCGCGCCTACTTTTTTCCAGTGTGTCGCTAACGTGATCAGGATGCGGTAGAGACTGTACAGCGTGACCAAGGCCTCTCAGCACGCTTTAAGACACTAGGCTACGCTTTAGAGTGTGACCCAGTGCATTTCAGCTCACTGGGCGCCACAGGCTACGCTGTTAGGTGTGTCCCAGTGCCTCGCAGCGCGCTGTAGTACACTGGGACACGCTGTACAGCATTTCCAGTGTCACCCAGCCTGCTGAAACGCACTAGGGGATACTGGAAGCTCTGTTTTTTTTGATAGGGGGACATCGCTGTCGCGTTAAAATCTTATGAGCCTGACGTAAGAAGTGTAATGAGCAGATAGGTTTCAGCATGTGTGCAAGACTTGTGTTTGAACTGTATATAAGGTGCTCAATACCTCAAAAGGTGCTACAAAAACACTTCGTTCATCTAGCCAAACACGCTGATCGCGTCCCCGCGGCATTCTCAACTCCCGTGTACGCCAACAATGACTTGAACTCAGACAGCGGCGCCTGGCCAGCTTCTTGCCAGACGCTCTTCCGAGTAAGCCTTCCCCTTCTAGTCCCAAATGGGGGCGACCTTGACGGCTCCGCTCGTGATTCATGTGAACGAAGGAGTCTCCATTATTTCACGCATGATCCAACGCATCGCCAATTGCACGAGAGGCCTCTGTGAGAAGGATGTCCTCCGCTTAGTACAAGCACTCATAGTTAGTCGGCTCACCTATCATCTTCCCTTTCACAATCCCACGCTAGCTCAAATCAAAAAGATGGACATCCTTCTACGGACAGCTGTGAAGGCGGCTATCGGCTTGCCTCCACACGCATCTACACAACGCCTCCTTCAATTAGGAGTTCACAACACCGTAACCGAACTCATCGAGGCCCAGCACAAGAATCAGCTCCAACGGCTCAGGCTGACCCGTCAGGGCTGCGCCATCCTGTCTCGTCTTGGCTACCCGATTTCCCAAAAACCCGCACAATTACCGCGACATAAACTTGCTTCTACTGTTCCGCACTCATCAAAGCGCCTCCGATTCCACGCAATATGAATCCCTCCCGCCACGCCGGTCGTCGACGTGTCCGAGTTCAGGCTATGACACGCGTCTTTGGTGATGGTACCTCAGACTTGCAAGTACTTTACACTGATGCAGCACGCTACCCAGAGAAGAATTTGATCAACACTGGTTTGTTAAGCTCCTCAACACCACCCCACTGTATACGCTGCCAACACGCATGTCTCTTGAGTGGCATAGGCTGCACCTTTTATACGCGGAGGTCGCTGTACGCGTTATTACGAAAGAGAACTGAGTTCAACGGGGCTGGAAATTTTTGGACTCGCGTTGAGTCTGCTTACGCACGGACGTTTGTGAAGAAAGGAATTGATGATGCTGCACGAGTCTGGTAAATTAGGCTGCACGCACTACCCTCCCAAGTATTCTTAGAAAATATATTTGAAATTTCTTCAGCCAAGAGATCACTTTGTTTTTTACACTTGCATTTAGCTTGTCGCTGCGCTTCAAATACTGTAATGAAACCTCAACATATCCTCAACTTACAGGTGTAGAAAACAGAACAAATAATTTTTCTCGTCATCAGGGTGTTTTCCTACTTAATCTGGAAACGTTCAATAAGTTCAACTTAGCGATATCTCCTTGGTGTATACTGGTTAGGTGAAGTGACTCCAAGCACTGGTTAAGTCAGAGCGCTGTACGAAATTGGTAAAAAGGGTAGTCCATACTATATGCCACGTATTTTCAAATGCGAATGCATTTCTTAGTCGTGGTATGTAAGGCATCCGGCGTTGTCAATGTAAGTGTCCGTACACCAGCAGGTTTTACCTCTCCGCTCTCACTCCCTCTTCTATAGCAACAGCTGTGGGCGCGCGTTTATCATCGCCCCAAGCAACAGGAGAATCTAATGGGAGAGAGTGTAAGCGAGGGTAAACGCAATGCTTCAGCGCTCCTTCTCTCATCTTTTGCTCTCTCTCCTCCCTGGGCCCCACTCTCTTGTCCTCTCACACCTCAATCTCGACCGTTCTCTGGCTGGGCGCCTCTTAAATCTATGGCAGAAGTCGGTGAAAGCGATTGTCTGACGGCAATGGTGTCCTCTCTCGGCGCAAGGAATGCATTCGCATTTCCTCACGATTCCCTTCGGGGAGGTGGGTGCAGCTTTAAATACGAATGCATTTAAACAGCCGGTAATCTGTGGATGCTCCTACAGTCCATTTGCTATTTTTGAGAGTTAAGATGTGAATTGCTCAAAATCGTTGTGCTCTTGTCAACATGCGCATGAGTTTGCCCGGCAGGATCTCGTTAGCATGGAATAAAGAGGCATTTGTTATTTGGAAAGGAACATCGCGTCTATGTTGACTGTGCGTCTTGTAAATATGAAGTTGAACAGCATACATATTCATCGGGTAAATAGTCATTTTACTAGCAGCGGAACTAGTACTAGGGAGGTTTAGTGGGTAGAGTACTCGGTTAAGAATCAGAAAGAGGGGAGTTAGAATCTTTTAGGCAGAGTTTTTAATTTTTTTCATTCAATACGGCAATGCACTCTGTGTCGCTTCTTTTACTAATATACTATATAGGGGCGAAGCTCCGAAAGCGATGGGTCTGTCCACGCATGTTTTGTGACCGGTTCGTAACCACCTAGCCCCTTTCTTATTGTTTCTTTCTCCCCTCGTATCTTCGCTTTCTTTATTTCTTCCCTCTTCCCGAAAGAGGGACCAGGCGTTGTGCCCCTTTAGGCGGAAGTTGCCAACTTGTTCACTCCCTTTTTCCTATGTGTCCTTGTGTATTCATGTATGCAAATCATATAAATAAATAATTAACTACATAGTTGTATGACTCACTGAGTAGGTGGCTCTAGTGTGAATGACAGACAGACGGGCGGACAGACAGAGAGATGGAAAGATGAACACAGACAGACAGATGGACAGACGGACGCTCACATGCACGGAGGGAGGCACGAACGAATGGACCTCATTACCAAAGACTGCATAGTGCAGCACATGCTTTCCATAAACGCACTCAGATGTATCCATGTGCAACCTGCCACGATCCGAGGGACGTGTAGAGGCTTATTGTTTGCAAACTTCCCACTGCAACCAGTACAAGAACATCTGTCGCTTCATTTCACAGACCATAAAGCCGTTATAATGAAGGGACCTCGAAATCCAGCCATTATGACAAATAAATGAAAATATCAAACGAGTAAACGAAACAACAAACGAAAAAGAACAAAAAAGAAGTTGATTTGTATAATATACCCAAAGTCTGAATTACTTCTTTCTAATTATGTAATAGGGTAACTTTTCAAGAGAGAGATGATCTCCCTCTCTCGAGCATCGCCCTCTTATAATCATTCATTCCATAGATATGGCGTGATTCTTTTTATTTACAGCGAATACGCACCCCCGTTTCAACGATGTAAAGCTGTGTTGCGCTGTGTACCCAGCGCCTCTCAGTAACATGCAGCTCCGGCGTCCCAGTATCCAGCGCAATACAGGGCCCATAACACTGCATGACACTGGACGTTGGTACCCAGTGGCGCTGCGGTTCTCAATAGGAATGGTCTCTTTAGAGCACACCTCAACCACTTAGTACATTCTATTGTATGATGTTACTCGAGAAGACAAAATTGTTGATTACTGCAATGTAATCGATAAAGTTGAAAGTGACTTTTTCAATAATGCTTTAGTAAGTGGCGGCATTTTGTGTAATGGCTACTGTGCTTTAAAAAAGCACGAGAAAGTATGCGCCTAAAATTTTTGTGAACTTGCAATGCACCCAATATAGGAAATACGCACAGTTACGTATGCGCGTTTAGTAATGTTGGGTGGGGGCTTTAACCATGAATTCGTTATGACAATCACAAGCTCCAAAGGCCCATGGCAATGTACGCTTGTACCATGAAATATTGCTGTGATATTGCATGGTTTTTGGTGAAACCTGTAGAGGACGTGTGTTATAAAAGCGTTAAAGCTACTTTCACTCTGTTTGAAGCACAGGAAGTTATTTTCCCTGTACTTTCAAGCATATACGTGGCTGTGCGATAGAACACTGGCTTGCTACGCAAATGACTAAGGTCCGATTCTCACTGGGACCATGAATTCTTTATTGCATCTTGCTCTAAGTTGCAATCACGGGCAAGATGATAATTTTTTCGCTCAGAGACAACAAATTTCATATATGGTACGGCTACTGAACTTAGAGCGTGCCTATTCGCCGGCGGTTTGCTGAGAAGCATGGCCACGTTGTCACTGCGTGTGTTTTAAGGTGGGGCTTTTAGTGAAAGCAATAATGAATTTAGTGAGAAAAAAATAATCACCTCCATCAGAAAGGAATGACAGTGTTTCGGCAAATGCAAGTGACGACGACGGTGGCGGATAATTTTTGTAAGAGCTACATATTCTGTCCTAGGACAATAAAATGGTGGCTCAAACTTTTTTTTCTGGCTTTGGGAGCCTTTATTTTCTACAGTGTTAATGGTACACGCAAATAGCTGCATAATTATTGTCAGAATGAAGAGCGACCCCTGCAGTAACGCTGCAACCTCATTCAAAAGCTTGTGAATGACCTGAGGGCTCGATCCCATCAGAACGGCCCGTCTGTGTAGAAGGAGTGCGAAGAAAGGCTAGATTGAAGGGTCTCTTTAATCTAAGAGCTCCCAGTTTGAAGCAGAAAGGACTAAGCCGTTTGGAGCAATGGGTAAATTGAAGGAGGCTGGAAGGAAACTGTGGTTTTCTGCAAAACCTGCAGTAATAACTCCGGCCTGAACCAGGAAAATGCCTCGAGTGGTGTCACATGCTGCCCAAATATCGCTAAAGGAATTTCCTGCTCAATGCAGGAGAAAAAAGAAATATCCTGTGAGTTTGTCTTTCAGAGTTCACGCTTTTTTTTTTTCGGGACACTAGAAACTGGCAAATTACTTTCGGAAAGATCCGAAATCAGGTAAGAGTTTCGGACCACCCAATGCAAATGCCTGGTGGATCTAAGCAATAGAAAGTTCAACCAAGAGCTGCACAGTGATGTGTTTGGTGGTGAAATTAAGAAAAAATGTAGGAGAAAGTTCCCAGGTGGCGCAAGACAGTGCAAATTGAAGATATTCGGGCAAAGCCATTCACTCCTGTGAACTACGAGCAGACTGATGATAACGAAAATTCTTATAAAGTTTAGGCAAATCCTTCGTTGCAGTATGATTTAGGGTTTTGGCATGGTTTACTGTTCGATCACTTGGGAATTACGTCAAGTCAGTCACAATTATGGGGCATATTTGCCCGACGTATTCGTTATCCACCCAATCCCCTTCTGTTGTACGTACTTGAAGTGGTTATTATTACGTTTCTTGTGTTCAGGTTAGCTTTCTTAAGGTTTACAGCTTTTCAGTTAATCAGCAAAAGCTAAATACAGTGTCATTCATGCGCAACTTTGGCGGTAGAAAGCTTTTTGACAATATAAACATTTGCTCTTAGAAACTATTCTTGGACTTCAGAGAAGACAATGTCATATTGTGACATTGTTCTGGGAACTGTGTTTCAAAGGTTACTAATGTTCAAGTGTTGCTTAAAATGCAAGCTAGATTATTGCTATAAAAGCAGAGCATGCTCATGCAATGACAATCATCGTCAGAAGGTGAAGCAGCTCCTCGTATGCCCTTGCTTACGATGTTTCGGCGCAGCCTTCTCGCAGCTATGCTAATATTGGTTTGGAGTGGCTCAGTGTATGTATCTCATCTACTGCATCTTTGCAGATTATTCTCATTTGCCCGTAGTTATGATCGTTGTTTGAATGACAAAATATTAAACATGAAAAGAAAGTCATGCTTTCAAAGTATTCTCCTGGGCAGCATTTTTTTTTTTTACAAAAATGAAGAAAAATGGCAGCATATCCATGGAGTGAATGATGGAAAGCGGGGCGAAGCATCCGTCCGTCCATTCGTTCTTGCTTCCGTCCGTCCGTGCGTGCGTCTATGTGGCCGCCCGTGCGTCCATCCGCCCGTCCGTGCATGCGTCTGTTCGTGTGTCTGCCCGTCTATCTGTACGTCCGTCCCTGCGTTCCTCCATGCACCCGCTCCAGCGTCCGTCCATGCGTCCATCCGTCTGTGCAGCCATCCGTGCGTCCGTCCGTGCATCTGTCTGTGTGTCCGTTCATCCACCTATTCAACACTCCAAGTACCACCATCTCACATCTTTTCATCACATATTCCTCATATAGAAGCAACGCCATCCAGCGGACATTCCATGAAATGAACGAAAGGAGGCACACGCTCACTTTCTTACGGTTTCCGCTTCGTGTCTACTTCCAACCTTTAACCACCTCGATTTCATGGTATAACTAGTTCACTGTATTCATGGCACTGCGGCCCAACGCTCGCTAAACCTTTCTAAAACCAAGGAGGTTACGTCCAGCAAGTATAACGTAGCAACCCTTTTTTGTCAAATAGTGTTCAGTGTACATGTCAATGGCTGCTCATGGGGAATGAGAGACAGGAGAATTCGGCTTTTAGGTAACGCGCACGCTGCGAATTTTTATTGTTCAACAACGCACACAAAAAATCTTCCACCGGCGCCACCTTGGAGGTCAAAATGTAAGACTGGTTGCACAATACGACAACTACTACGACTACGAGGGACAAACAGGTGCCTCTATATGGAGCTTCGCCCCTGAAATGCCCTCATTATACAAGCCGCTATTTCCTGCCATTGCATACATTTCTTAATGCATGCATGTGCCATGTAGTCACCGAGAATATGTGATTGTCCTATTACTTACCAGCTGCGATTTTGTTAATGCTTAGCAACGGATACCCCATTTTTGAATGTGGAAAGTATTGACCGTGTGCCTAGGATAACCTACCTATTATGACGAACCGAATAAATAGGTGGCGATTGAGGGCTCACTAAACTCTAAAGCAATAGGCCATTTTACGTTCGTTTTGCAGTTGGTTTATTAAATGCGAAGCATTTCTTAGTGAACTTCAGTGACTTTGAGCGTATCTATCTATCTATCTATCTATCTATCTATCTATCTATCTATCTAACAACATGACTACATGTCACGCTCATGATGCGCTAGTGGTCGGTTTGTAGCTCGATATATACCAAATTTCGTATTACGTGACACGAATGGACGACCAAGGTAAATGACACGTCCAAACATTTACTGTGACACGTCCAAACGTTCTACTGTGTAAGTTACACTTACACAGTAGAAACAGATAAGTAGACTGTTGAAGGACGGACAGGCAGTAGGATAACAATACTCAAGCACTAAAATCTACTGTTAAGATATACTAAGAATAGTGATGATCCTCTTCCTTCCAAATAAAATATTTCACACGGATTCACTTGCCAGAGCTTATACACTCATGGCATCATTGGTGATATACCAATGAGTGTAGACCGAAGGATTACATCGACTAAGTACAAGATTACCGCATCCAAGGCTTTACTTCTTGTACTACAAAGAATTCAAACACCGTTACCATTGTCGACCATGAATGTTGTTATTTGTGACAGGTAAATGCAGAGACACGCAGGCACTTAACACGCTTGTTAAAAATTTCAGCTCAAAATTATTTGCCCATTAACACTACAGCAGCCTTTAAATTAGTGTCATAGTTTGGTATCTTTCATGCAAAATTCAAATAATGTGGAATGCAAGCAAAGGAACTGCTGAATAATGCACTGCTAAAACGTTAAGCTGCAGCTGCGCAGAATGTTACTACATATACAATTCAAACTGCTCCTGACATCACAATGTGCTCTTTCTGCTGTCGTAAACTTTGAGCAGGAGAACAGTCACTGGCAGTCCCTTTATACTTGCTGGTCTTCTGTGCTCTGTTCTTGATACACTGTACATGACCGTGGAGCACCGGATCCCTTGTTACTGCTTGAACTTAGAAAAATACAGATCATTGTTACAACCATGCTACATGCAAGAGTGTACAGCTGTTCATATTTACAGATGTCGTGTTTTCAGAAGCCAATGACAAGCCTCAACACACACACAAATAGTGAATACTGAAAATATATTTTATTATGATACAAGAGCAAAACTACAATGTTATAGATGAAGGCATAAAACTTCTGCCAGGCATAAAAAGCCAATAAAATTTCTTCTATTTTGACTTTACACTAGGTGCGAGAAGCAGACCACAAATACGTTCACTAAGAAACACAAGTTATACTGCATTACAAAACAACAGCCAATGTTCATAACCTTAAGGCTAACATAGCCAGCTCACCATACTGCGTATAGGAGAAAATGGGCAGTCTAGAAGACACAAAGCACTTGTGGATTATGAGTGTGCTTGTTGCTGACATCTATTATTCTAAAAGAAGAAAACTTTTCAAAAATGCACTTCATCAGGGGAAATATTCATACGCAACAAGCACAATTGGCTCCTACAGGTGCTACCAACACTCATCATTACTGTTGATACCAGTGTCTTGCCGGATGAATATGCAGCGTCCTGCACACAAGACCAAAGGAGCGCTCCATGACTTGGCTTGCATGTGTGCTGGCTGCATCGCACTGCTGCTGAAGTAGGCTAGCCACGGACAGATGAGGAGCCATGGCTTTGAAACACACTGAACGTCACCTTTAGAGATCAACAATGCATACTTAGGTCAGGTACAATTTGTAGAAATATATATATCATTATGCAATCGTGGTAAACACGTTAGGCTGAAACACAACAAGCCACATCACTGAGAGAGAAAAAGCTACATGAAGTAAAAGATGCAGTTACTTCCCCATGTCGTCTGAGGCTTGTTCATTAGGTCTTTCTCCTTGGAAGTTGTGAACAGCCAGGCGATTTTCACCCTCTTGCTATTTCCTTCCAGAGCGCTCAATCCACAGAGGGAGTCACAAGCTTGAGACCTCAATAAGGAATCAAAGTATTTGTGCTCGTTTAAAAGCACCAGCTTTTGAGCCTCAGATGATTGGAGTTTCATTCATAGGCTGCAGGCTTTCAACTTTCAACATTCTCAATTATCTTGCTATTTAGTTTTATAAATGTTGAATAAGACTTATGTGTGAGAATAATACAGGTATCCACTGCAAGCAACCATGCTTGGGTTTTCAATTTGTGCACAGTAAGTGGTGTTCACTTAATCGTATGTATTAAAGAAAAACTAATCTTGCAGTCAGCCGTTAGGCAGTTTTGTGCCCTCGAAGCTCCCAAGCAGACCGCAGTCCTTCCAGATGAGGCTGCCATGCATGCTTCCAGGCCACATCCACTGAATGATAACAGTCCCAGCAGTGACATAGACTTGCACAGTTAGGGAGCACGTGTCTTCCTATTTTTGGACAGGTGCTCTGAGTCATGATGAAGATTTATGTGCCAGTGTGTGCTACCGATGCATCACAGGACCTTAACAAGCCAATCTCTGCGATCTGTTAAGAGCCAAAAACGAGATATTTAAAAACAATCATTAAATTCACTCACTTCTAATACTTCTTTAACGAAGCTATCACTTTGTCAAAGTGACCAAAATCTGCTATAATCACTTTGAAATAAACTGAAACTCATTTAAAACTTACGTACCGCAATACATATGTCCTAGTGAAGTATAGTGCTACCACAGTGGTAATCGTCTATAGAACTAATCTTTCAAAATAACATAAATTTCTTAAGTGCAACCTGGCTTCTGGAAAATAAATTCACATTAACTTTTCAACTATCAAACGTGGTAAATCGACAGGCCCAACCTCATAATCAAACAACAGCTCACTTGTATCAAATAAAAAAATCTTCTGATGTATTTGCTCTGTATTATATGTATGTATATAACAGTAGTAGTAAATTTTTCATGCTTCAACTTACCACAGGGAAACATTACGTCTGTTGGGCTCAAAACCTTGCACATGTTATAGTACTGCGTAAAATATAGTACCGGTGACATTTAGTTCTGCAAGGTGAACTCACCGATGGCAGCATTTAGTAGCCGTCGGTGTCATGAGGAACCAAGTGTGCTCTAAGGACCAACAGGCAAAGAGCATCTGCAGACTGCATGCTGCCGATGACAGCAATGAAGGGCTGGCCAGGCGTGCACGTCCATTGATAAAGTGTAAGAACTGGCCATGACCGGCTGTTGTCAAGGCTCTAGTGCCGTGCAAAACGATGGTCAGACGAACTCATAAACCTGAAGCTAGGCTGTATTGGCCTACAACTTCATCCAAACAAGGCACCGTTGAAACCTTTGCTCTTTCTGAGGACCAGAGGGAAGCTTGACGTTCACGGACTCTCGCCGCCACATGTAACTCTCAAGTTGTTACCTAAGAACAGTCTGAACGCGCTCCCAAAGTTACACGATCCACTACAGAATGTAGCATCTCGCAGCTTTGGTTCATCACATCACAGCGCTAGGACTATGGTTATCACAAAAAGGAGAAGTGACGAGTTAATAAACAAAAGCGCCAAGCTCCACCACCACAACGTCACAGGGCAAAACAGTTATGAACGCTGTCTTTCAATTTTTGGTCACATGAGCACAGCTTGTTCACAAGTCTTGGAACGTCAACACAGCATCACTGTTCACAACGAATATCGTTTCACTCTCGAACACTAGATTGTTCTCAAGAAAATAGAAGCGTACGGGCTAACCAGTGTCGAAGCAAGAACCGAACACAGTACGTAGTTCATACGTTTCCGTACGTACTTGGGGTCACTCAAGTAACGTGCCGAAACGCTGTCAATCCTAAATGTCGCACAGCCCCCAACAGAGACACTGGAAAGTCAAGCAAATGAACTGTTACCGGCCCACAAACACACATTGCAGGCTTCTCGAGTGCTAGTTGCCGTCGATACACCGACGCCGATCCCGGCTTGATAACCACACCGACGCACAGGCTTCGCTGCGCTTCACCGTACACCATTGCACTGCCGCAGCTTTCCGTACTGCTTACACGCACCGAAAGAGCTGCCGTAATCACAACGCATCCGGTCGAACGCTGAAGTAACTCATGCGAGAAGCGTTTGCTGAAAGTCGCACCGACTGATATGCTGTTTACGACGCCATGTTTTTTTTCGACAACTACGCAGCACGCAAGAGAGCTTTTAGGAAGTACTTGCGCTATTTTCACGGCATGACAAAATTTTCTCTTATGTGCGAGGGGGGTGATATGATGAACATGACAGGCGTGCCAGATGAAAGTAGTGTTTTGGCAACGTCACGGAGTGAGCTGATGTAGAGGGTATTGCTTTACAACCAATCACAAGCTGTGCCCGTAGGCCAAATCGTCGTCTGCTCGCGTTTGTCGTCTGCTACGATCAGAGCATGCGATAAGAAATTCGCCTTCGCAACGCTATTATTCTCGGGTCAAGTGGTCACTGCTTAGCACAAAATACATGTCAGTGCCTCGCTCTACCTTTGAATGATGTTCGTGCGCCAAGTTAAATGGCTGGTAATTGACGCAGGGATGAATTCAGCCAATGCTTGCTCCATAATCGTGAAAGTTTGCATATTTTTGGTGTCATACAAAGTTACTAGGGTCATTTCATTCCGACTGCTTGCCATATTATCACGGTCCATATCGGTGTCGGAACAGTGAAGGTGAAAATACATGATTTGTTTGTAGTTCTATGCGTAATCACGCGCACCCCTAATACGCTTCAGTTTACAAAGTACGCTTTGTTCCAGATCGTCCTAAACTGTATCGACAGCTGTATTTCAGCGATCGCGCCTATTGGACAATTAGAGCCAATAAAAGTACACTAGAGCATAAACTTTATGAACCACTCACTGAAAACTTCCACTCATTTTTATTTCCAATAGCGTGCAAAGAATGTGCTCTCATTAACCTCTTTGGTGGTAATTTCCACCAATGAGGCAAGGATCTCGAGTCGCACTTTTAGTTGGATGAAATGGGGCGCAACACAACAACATAACAAATAAGGTTGATCCTATGCCATGCCGCGTTCGAATGCACCGACCATTCACGTATCGCATTGGTTTTCATCTAACCACAAATCTTCACATGCATAATTTTATGCCAATACGCCCAATAAAATTCTTCAATTACTGCGACTTCGAACCTATTGGACGATGGTGGTTGTCAACACCATCCACTGCGTACAAGGGAGCCCCGCCGCGGTGGTCTAGTGGCTAAGGTACTCGGCTGCTGACCCGCAGGGCGCGGGTTCGAATCCCGGCTGCGGCGGCTGCATTTCCGATGGAGGCGGAAATGTTGTAGGCCCGTGTGCTCAGATTTGGGTGCACGTTAAAGAACCCCAGGTGGTCTAAATTTCCGGAGCCCTCCACTACGGCGTCTCTCATAATCATATAGTGGTTTTGGGACGTTAAACCCCACGTATCAATCAATCAACGGCGTACAAGGGAAACAACACACGAAACTCAAAGCACCGAAAGAACTAAAAACGCACCAGCAGCCATCAGGCAGCCCTTCATGGGCGTGAATTAACTCGAAACCAGCCAGGGCACCAAAGTATACCGCCGCGGCGGCAGGTTCTAAGTAGCCACATTGTTCCTTAGAGTAGCCACATTGTTCCTTAAGTAGCCACATTGTTCCGGACCACTCTAAGCAAATATAGAAACTGCATCACCATCGCTTACATGTTCCCGGGCAGTCACAGCGCGCTTTATTTGCAGTAGCCGATGTGACAACGATGGCCTCTTACGACGTTTTTTTCGTTTCGTGAATTGACTTACGCAACAAAATTTCTCTTGCGCAAAAATGTTTTCATAAGTGAGTTTTGTGAATCCGGCCCCTGATTTCAAAAATGCACGTTCTGCTGAAAGCAAAGGACAAACAAAAGAAATTGAAAAAATTCTGAATTTATCTACCGGCCGGCACAATATTTAGAGGGTCAAATCTCGGTATATGGTATGAACAAGATGCAACAAAATATATGCGTGCCAGAACAGTCGAACCAGTGTGAACTATCTTATTTATGCAGGAGGATAACGTGATTGCAAGTGTACCCGCCCACACTGATGTTCGAGAAAAACTGCAGCGATAAAATAAGCGCATGTGAAGTGGACGAGAAAAGCTGGTCACCGTGGCGAAATTTAAGCAGTACTTCTGTTTAGGGGCGAAGATCCTTAAAGGGCTCTAAAACACTTGTTTGAGTAACCATGAAATTAATTCACTGGAAAAGCGTATTGCCTAATAAAAATGAACGCCACAAAATTTTGCAGAGTTACAAAGATTTGTCACACGCTGCAATCGCATTATCTTCTCACGTCCCGACAAAAGCGCTGGAACATAAGCAGGGAGGAATGCGAGAAGCAAACGAAAAACGTCACGCGCACCTCCTCATCTTGAGCTTTTTTCCTTCTTTTTTTTTCTTCGAATGCTCGGGTTTTTCACTTTGATCGCACGTGCTCGCGTGAACAGGTAGCGGCCTCCCACGGCAATATCTGTAATGACTGAGCGTGGCATGTTTAAATCAGCCAATGGTCGATAGATGAGCTTACTACGATTGATTTTCGGGCTTATTCTGTGATTTGTACAAAGAAGCGAAAGCAATTTTTAGCCAACTTTGATAATATATTGTGAATGCAAGGCCGTGTGCGGCGCTTTATTATTTGGCTCGCGTGTTGTCGGCAGCCTCTACTACCGATCAGCAGCGTTTTCTGACGATGCTCAGAAAGTATTGCATGGCCCCTCTAAGGTGTGGGTTGTAGTTAGCAAGTAAGTTAGTATCTCACAGCATAGTAAAACGGCAAGATGGTCCAGTTGGTTGGGATCCATGGTCGTCTTCTCTTTCTGCGCCGTCTTCTCTTTCTGTTCTACTCCTTCCCTGTCCTGTATTTTTTCTGGTGTTGCGCTGTAAGTAAGTTCACGATGGATCTCACAGCATATCCTAGGAGAGAATAATGATGAGTGGGGCGAAGCTTTGGAGGTTTTTATCACCAAACAATGAATCATTCACTGGCCGCGTCTATTTGACGCACGGATGGATGGATGGACACACGGATGAACGCACGGACGGAAGGACGCACAGACGGACGCGTGGACGCTCGGGTGGATGGACAAATACAGGTTTAGATGCACGAATGGACGGACGGACACACAGATGGACGCACAGATGGACGCACGGGCGACTGGATGAATGCACAGACGCACGGATGGATGGATGGATGGATGGATGGATGGATGGATGGATGGATGGATGGATGGATGGATGGATGGATGGATGGATGGATGGATGGATGGATGGATGGATGGATGGATGGACGGATTGATGGATGGATGGATGGATGGATGGATGGATGGATGGATGGATGGATGGATGGATGGATGGATGAATGGATGAATGGATGGATGGATGGATGGATGGATGGATGGATGGATGGATGGATGGATGGATGGATGGATGGATACAAGGACGGATGCACGGACGGACGGATGGATGCACGAACGGAGGCACAAACGGATAGAAGTAAGAACGAAGGGACGGGTGAGAGCACGGATGGACTGATGGACGCTTAACGCCACTCATCACCATTCACTTCGTGGATGATGCTGTGATATTTTAGGGGCGAAGCTCCATAAGGCATGGGTCTGTACATCCTCAGAGGTACGTAGTTGTAGTTAAGTAATAGGTAGTCACCCGCATACCAGTGGCACATACCCACCGTCGGGCACATATCCGCATGCCAACATGTTACGAAAAGCGTAGCATGGCGCCATTGTCACGCTCTCAGTGTTGGCAAAGCGCTGACATCAGAAATATCGCACATACTCTCGTTTAGCGCTTGGATTGTTCACTGGATGCTGGTACCTGTATATGATGAATATATGATAAAAAGAAGCGAGATGGTGGTGCTCGAAGTGTTCACCATATGGACGGACCGACGCATGAATAGACAGACAGACAAGCAAATGGACAGACAGACAAATACATGGACGGACGCACGCACGCACAGACGAACGCATGGACGAACGCATAAAGGAGCACACGTACGGATGGACTGACGCACGCATGGATGGACAGATGCACGGATGGACGCACGAACGGACGCATGAACGGGCGCACGTATGGACGGATGAACGCACGGACGGAAACACGTACACGGATTGATGGACGCTTCGCCCCACTCATCATCATTCATTCCGTTGATATGCTGTGAGTTTTTTTTTTAAGAGAGACTAACAAAGTTATGTAATATTGTTGGTGAGGCAACCAAACAACCAACGCGTGTTCAAGTCTCACCAAAGTCCTATGCGCTGTCAGCACTGTCTGTTGTCGCGCAAGCGTTTCCGCTATGAAATAGAGATATTAATGGATAGTATGAAGGCAGGAGGGTTACCCCAAAAATTCTGTAAGGAGATTGTGTTTCCGCCAAGTGCGCGGCTTATACGAAACCAAGTCACCAACATACTCTTACGTTTTCTATGACACAGGGTTAATCTATGTTTGGTGAGCCAAACTACTCGCAAAGAGTCGCTCAGGCGGGAAAATTGCCGGCCAGACCTTCCAATTGCTAACCCTGAGTGTGGCAACATCGCCACCACCACCACCACCACTAAACATTCTTTTGTCGAGTTGCTTAACATGCGTCGGAGGCACCAAGGTTATCGAATAAGAGCTTGTCGCAGATTGTTTCGACATGCGTGCGCCATTTGGAATTTTCTCTCAAAGTTGCACCAGTGTATTTAAACTACATAACACCTACTAGACTAGTACCACCTGTACCATATGTATATTGAAAAGCCTGCTCCTTATTTCAAAGATCATGACTACAGAATTTTTAAAGTTTGCCATGTTTGACTGCTGTGCCGAAACAGCAAGAAAAAAACACCATTCAGTGCATCTCGATTGTGAGTATCAGAGATAGTTCGGCAGATAACGCAGTCGTCTGCATAAATTCCAAGTTTAGTTTTAGTATCACTGATAAATTGTTATCCGTCATTTATAATGAAAAATTCGTAGATCCCACGTACAGTATGAATCGATGATATGCGACGCACGAATGAGGAAGGTGCAGTTGTCACATTAAAATTAGCTCAACATTACGAAGTGTACGTGAAGTGTGGCGTACATGACTTCCATTTATAGATTATCATATTTGCGCCTGGCGTTTGAGCTCGTCGTCCATTCATGTCACGTATTACAAAATTTGGTTTATGTGAAGCTAGCGAAGCAACCACGAGCACGTTATAAGCGTAGCATGTAGTCATGTTTTACGATGCACGTGTGTCATGACTATCATGTTTGAACGTGTCATTTATCTTCGTCGTTATTCACATCACGTGATGCCTAATTTGGTATGGGTGAAGCTAGTGAAACTACTGAGAGCACATCATGAGCGTGGCATGTAGTCATGTTCTTACATAATACGCTTGTCATTATTATCATGTCTGCACCAGTTCTAAACCTTCCTCTTTCATTCATGTCACGTAATACCAAGTTTGGTATATGTGAAGCTAGTGAAACGACCGCGAGTGCATTATGAGCGTGGCATGTAGTCATGTTTATACATGATATGCATGCCTTGATTTCCACATGAGGCCTTGTTACTTTTGTTCGCCTTGCTGTCTTGTCATAACCTACCAGTTTTGCGATATGTCATTTGAGCGGAAGCACCAAAACCATGGCATTCGCATCGTCGCATTCATGACATGTATATCATAATTGTGATGTTATTACTAGTCACGTATGCTCGTCATACAGTCATGTCGTGTCATACCAATGTTGGTATGAATCCTGTTAATCAAATGACCAAGAGAGCTAAAAGTCGTAGGCGGATAGATAGATAGATAGATAGATAGATAGATAGATAGATAGATAGATAGATAGATAGATAGATAGATAGATAGATAGATAGATAGATAGATAGATAGATAGATAGATAGATAGATAGATAGATAGATAGATAGACAGACAGACAGACAGACAGATAGATAGATAGATAGATAGATAGATAGATAGATAGATAGATAGATAGATAGATAGATAGATAGATAGATAGATAGATAGATAGATAGATAGATAGATAGATAGATACCTGTACGAAACTGTCGCTTCAGCACAGCTGGAATTGAACCCGAAAGGAGGAAGACGACGACGTGGTTGTTGTGGGCTGGTCTCTCGAGCTTCCGCCGTTGGCCTACATGACTGTGCGCTCTTTAAGCCGTTAGCAAGACCTGCTGTCGGTGAATAAATCTTTCCCGTTACATCTTATGGCGGAAGGTGCGAGGTCTTCACACAACCCGGCTCTGAAACTCCGCAGTGGACGCCAGCTTTGTCCAGCCGTGATGCCTGAAACCGGCACTCACGCCTCGCCACCCACGCCGGCTCCATCACCTGTGATTCCCCCCCCCCTCCCCTCAATATTCTTGACCCTCGCACATTTTTCGGGATGAACAACACGGATGCCGAAGAATGGCTCGTATTGAGCGTGTCAGCAAGCACTACAGGTGGAACGAGGCGCTTATGCTGGCAAATATTCTATTCTACCTACGGGGTACGGCACGCACATGGTATGTGACGCACGAAGAAGAATTAACCAGCTGGGGCACATGCAAGCAAAAGCTTCGCGACTTGTTTGGTTGGTCAGTTGCTCGTCAGATGGCAGCCAGGCAGGAACTCGCGTCTCGTGTTCAATCATCGACGGAGTCGTACGTCACGTACATCCAAGACGTACTGGCATTGTGCCGAAAGACTGACAAAGACATCCGAGGCGGACACGATCAGCAACGTGTTGAAAGGCATCGCTGATGATGCTTTCAACAAACTAATGTGTAAGAACTGTACCACTGTCTACTCCATCATATGTGAATGCAGTCGATTTGAACAAGCTATAAGCAGGCGAATAACGCACCACTTCCCGAGACTACCAAACAAGCTGCGACTTCAACTTGCGAGGATTCTGCAGCGCCCTGTTCACTTGCGCCTCCTGCCAATATCACAAGGATTGTTCGCCAGGAGCTGGAGGTGATGGCACCCGCTTCCCATCATCCTCCAGCACAAGACAACTGGGCAACAGTCTCGCTTATTCAAGCCATCGTACGTCAGAAGTTTGCTAACCTGGGCGTCCAGGTTCTCCAGCCCGCCAAGATCATGCCGCAGCCGATGAGCACTTTCGTCCACAACGCTGACCACCACTCTGCTCCACTTGTCGCTGCGACAGCTTCGACTCCTTGGTTTCCACCACGCTGCCAAAATCCATCTGAGTGGCGCACGCACAATGATCGACCCATCTGCTTTTTTTGCTCTCGAGTTGCGCACATCTCCCGCCATATGCCGCAACAGAGGGTAATTCCGTCCAAGCTTTCCTAATGTCGACTGCCGTCAGGACCGTGGGCACCATTCGCAACCCGCTTTTCCGGATCACCATCTTCAGGACTCTTCAACTTACCGTTCATCTCCACGCTCCGAACCGTTCTACGCTGACGTCGTCGCCCAAAGAAACTGGTGTAGCCGTTCGCCTTCACCTCCGGGTCGGCCGTCACGCTCCCCTCAACGCCGCCGCTCTCCGTAACCGGCTTATTCTAGTCATCCCCCGGGAAACTGACGAGTGCAGCTCGTGGAGGTGGTGCTGCGTTGATGACTCGGAACGAAAACCCTCAACTGGCTACAAATTCAAGACGAAATATACTTCGAGTGTTCGTTGATGGCCACGCCGCTACTGCTTTAATTGACACTGGTCCCCAAGTATCTGTTATGAGTTCAACACTTCGATCTCGCCTGAAAAAGGTTCTCACACCTGCTATGTTCTCTACTGTTCGAGTGGCCAACAGAAGTCGAACATCGGTGCTTGGTATGTGCAATGCCCGCGTCACTGTTGCCGGCCACCGTACTTCGGTTCTCTTCGCAGTCCTTGATGCTTGCCCACACGACGTCATCTTTGGAATTGATTTCTTAACCACCCACTCTGCCCTCATAGATTGTTCTACCGGTATCTTATGGCTCGAATTACCTTTGTGCACTGATTTCACTCCTTGAAGTCACACTCGGCTACGATCAGTGGAGACTCTACGGCTACTATCCCAGGCTGCTATGTACGTTTCTGTGTCACTCTTTCCATCCATTCCTGATGGAGACTATCTGCTGGCTACCCTTATTGATTTGACCCTTACGCACCACATCGCACTACCACATACTATAGTTGTTGTTGCTAACAACACGGCGCTACTCCAAGTTCGGAAGTTTTCTACGTCGACCCAAGTTCTTCGCCAAGGCATCACTTTAGCCGATCTTTCCACCCTTGATTATTGTTCGATTTGTTCTTTTACCCGTGACACTTAAGACCGTGGTGAAACCTGTCATCAGCCCGCAATAGAAGGAGTTCCTCGACAAAATGATGTCCAGCGACCTCTTACCTTCCCAAGCTGCAGCGCTCTGGGGTTTTCCATTTTCTTACCTGTGTATCTTTGACGTCGATGACCGTCCTCTGGGCCGCACATGTGCCGTAACCCACCGCATCGACACCGGCGACACCAGTCCACTTTATAAACGCTGTCATCGCGTGTCACATGATGAGCGCCAAGTTGTACAGACGGAGGTCGAGAAAATGCAGAGAAAAGACGTCATTGAGCCTTCAACGAGTCCTTAAGCATCTCCTGTGGTCTTAGTTAAAAAGAAGGACAACACCTGGCGCTTTTGCGTCGACTATCACCACCTGAATCGGATCAACAAGAAGGACGTTTATCCTCTACCCCGAATCGATGATGCGCTCGACTGCCTCCATGACGCCAACTATTTCTCGTCTCTTGACCATCGATCCAGATACTGGCAAGTTTCTGTCGACGACCGCGACCGCGAGAAAACAGCATTCATCACACCCAATTCAACGGTGTGATGAATGATTGAAGGGCCTTTACCAATTCAAGGTCATGCCTTTCGGGTTGTGCAATGCCCCGGCTACTTTTGAACGTATGATGGATTTTCTTCTCCGCGGTTTCTAATAGTCGACCTGCCTTTGCTCTTTGGACGATGTAATTGTTTTCTCGCCCTCCTTCGAAAGCCACCTGTGTCGTCTATCGGCAATTTTTGATGTTTTTCGCTGCGCTGGTCTCCAACCTGATTCGTCGAAATGCTCATTTGGACGCCGGTAGATTAATCTACTCGACTACCTCGTTGACGCCACAGGTGTTCAATCCGACCCTGACAAAGTCCGTGCAGTTGCACAATTCTCGTTTCCGCATTCCACACAAGAAGTTCACAGTATTATTGGGCTCTGCTCATACTTCCGCCGCTTTGTCTTCAACTGAGTGGATATTGCTAGGCCCCTCACGGATCTCCTCAAAAAGAATGTGGCTTGGCGGAAGAACCAAGAACACTCCTTCGCGTCATTGATTACCGCCCTCACATCAACACCTGTGTTGGCTCATTTTGATCCAGCGGCTAGAACAGAGCTTCGCACCGATGCAAGCGGCCATGGCGTTGGGGCTATACTCGCTCAGATACAGAATGGTACCAACTGTGGGATAGCCTAGGCTAGTCGCCTTCTGTCGCAAGCGGAAAAAATTATTTCATCACTGAGCGGGAATTCACTGAGTGGGAAATTCCGTCTGTACTTATACGGACGTCTATTCACAGTCATCATGAACCACCATGCGCTTTGCTGGCTATCGACGCTTAAGGACCCTACAGGAAGACTCGGCCGATGGGCACTTTGATTACAGAAGTACACGTTCTCGGTTGTGTAGGTATCTGGAAAGCTACACAGCGATGCTGACTGCTTGTCATGCAATCCCGTTGATTCACCTAACACCACTCATTTGGAATCTGGTGCCTGCGTTTTAGCCATCACTGGTTTTCTGAACGTGGCTGACGAACAGCGCCGAGATCCATCGTTGCTCACCATCATTGACCGCCTTCAATCGCGTCATACTGGCGCTTCCCTTAGCAGATTCCTCCTTCAAGACAACAATTCGTACCGCCACAACTTACACCCCGATGGCGCGGAACTTTTACTCGTCGTACCACATCACCGGCGAAAGGATTTTCTGCGACAATTCCACAACGCTCCAATTTCTGGACATCTAGGAGTCTCTAGAACTTACGACTGCGTTTGACGATGAGTATTTTAGAAGGATCTTTACCTCTCCTTTCGCTTTTACGTCGCATCTTGCGACCTCTGCCAGCGCCGAAAGAAGCCTACGACTCCCCCTGCTGGTCTTCTTCAACCTACTGAAGTTCCAGCCGAGCCGTTTCATCGAGTGGGGTGGGACTTGCTAGGTCCCTTTGCTACTTCTACAACTGGAAATAAATGAATTGCAGCGGCCAAAGATGATGCCACTCGGTATGCGATCACTCGAGCGCTACCAACCAGCTGCGCAACAGACGTTGCCGACTTCCTGCTCTATGACATTATTCTGCAACATGGCACTCCGCCTTACCTGCTCACAGACCGTGGTTACTACTTTCTATCTCATGTGGTTGATGATCTACTCCGATCTTCTGCTACCCGTCACAACTTCACTACATTTTACCATACTCAGGCCTTACAGAGCTCCTAAACCACACATTGACAGACATGCTTTCCATGTACATATCTACCGACCACACTGATTGGGTTATAGCTTTACCGTTCGTCACCTTCGCCTATAAATCAGCGCGTCATGAAACAGCAGGCTACTCCCCATTTTATCTACTCTTCGGACGTTATCCCTTACTGCTCTTCGACAAACTGCTTTCATCAGACCAACCATCCTCCAATTAGTACGCTCAGGATGTGATCACCCGTGCTCTCACGGCACGTGCGGTAGCCCGCGCTCGGTTATGATCGTCGCTGACAGCACAAAACTCTCTTTACGACCGTCGACATAGGGATGCTGTTTTTTTCTGCGGAATCTCTTGCTCTCCTGTGGCTCCCATCTCGACATGTCAGCCTCTGCGAGAAACTACTATCGCGATACACTTGGTCCTACCGAGTCCTCCGTCAGGTCACACCTGTGACCTACGAGATTGCCGCAACCACACACTCATCGGCTGCTGCACCCAGAACGGAAATAGTCCACGTTTCCCGTCTCAAGCCCTACAACGAGGACTCGCTTATTTAACAGGCACCGAGATGGTGCCTTAACGGCCGGGGTGATGATACCTGTATGGAACTGTCGCTTCGGCGCAGCTGAAATGGCACCTGAAAGGAGGAAGATGGCAACGTCGTTATTTTGGGTTGGTCTCTCGAGCTTCCCCCGTTGGTCTGCATGACTGTGCGCTCTTTAAGCCGTTAGCAAGACCTCCTGTTCCCCGCAGGGGCGCCTGCGCAAGTAGGCGTTTGGTGTGTAGCGACACCACGGACCCGAGCTAACGGGGGAGTTTTGACTCTCTCCCACGCCTAGCCGTGCGTGGCTTTGCCGTGTCCGGGGAAAAGGGGATCCGGGGGGTTGAGCCAATGCTGGGTGATTGGACCTTTAAGGCCCCCCGGCAGAGGCAACACACCCCTTTGGCCCCGGCTTCACGTAGACGGCACCCCTGGGCTGACCCACCCAGGGGAATCGGCAGTCGCCTTTTCCTATCTCTCTCTCCCTACATCTTCGTCTTTATCTCTCACTTTTTATCTATCCTGTCTTCTAGTCTCTTCCGTTTACTTCCAAACTTCCTGGCGGCTAGGGTTAACCTTGGGTGGTTACCCAACCTTGGGTAGTTATATCTGGTTATAGCGGCGATGTATGACTGGCGCCTTCAAGTGTTCTACCTTGTAGCATCCCCTTGTTGGGCTCGGTGGAGGGTGGTCACCATCGCCGCCGAACATGAAATGCACCACATGGCAAAATCTTTCCCCCTCTCATTGATCGGTCTCTGAAAAGAAACCGCACCGATGAAATCTCCAAACGAACCGGAAGTGATTTTGACCACTTCCCATGATTTCTAGTCATACACTCTCTGGCAGATAACGTCTCTGTTGCAGGACTGTCTGTTTTCCTGATAGCTAAAACCCTTGCTAACCTAATAGGCAAAAAGTATGACGCAAAGAAACTGTCATCCGGTGATCTTCTTGTTGAAGTAAGCCAGAAACAGCATGCAAACACTCTCCTTAAACAGAAGCAGCTCGCCCACCTGGACGTGTCTATCACCCCCACCGCAGTCTTAACACTGTTCAAGGTGTCATTTCACAACGTGATCTGATGCGAGAAACTGAAGCTGACCTCCTTGAAGGCTTTCGAGAGCAAGGCGTAGTCGCCATCCGGCGGATAACCATCAGGCGAAACAATGAAGAAGTGGTGACGCCTCATATAGTACTAACATTTAACCGCTCCATTCTGCCAGAATCCGTGAAAGCTGCATTCCTTCACTGCAAAGTCCGCCCCTACATACCCAATCCTAGAAGGTGCTACAAATGCCAGAAATATGGACATGGGTCGAACACCTGTCGCGGAAAACAAACATGTGCAAAATGTGGTGATCATGAGCACCTACCGAGAGCTGTACTTCCACGCAAACAGAGTGCCCTAACTGTCACGGGCCACACGCAGCATACTCGCGGACATGTGAAATTTTCAAAAAGGAAAAGGAAATCATCCAGATAAAAGTAACGGAAAACATCACATTCTCTGAAGCCCGAAAGAAGGTGTCGCTCTTCTCCAGAAGAACGTGCGCTGACGCAGCGCGCCGGGGGGCCGGGCGGCGTCTAGTAACCGTGGGCACGCAGTACAGGTTTGCTGATGCGTGCACATCTCGGCCCCCCACCAAGCAGCCGCAGGCTGCACCAACGTTCGAAGTCTCGCAGGTCCACCTCCATCAGACCTCGGAGACAAAAGAGACAATCCAAACCCCGCAGGTCAACCTCCGTGAGACCTCTGGGACGACGCTGACAACTGAGAGGGCACCTGTCCCTCTTGAGAAACCTTCGTCAGCCTCTGAGTGTTCACAGGGGGCAATGGATGTGACACCGGCGTCCTCAGCGTCTCCGATGCTCACGGAATCCACCTTATTGAAGCAGAGCCCAACAGAACGCCTCAGAGGGAAGAAACACTCTCCAGTCCAGGCGCCTGACAAACGCGGCAAAGTCTGAATAACCCTCCTACCTTTCTTCTTTCTCAAAAATGGCTGCTGAGAGTATCATCTGCTGGAACTGCCGAGGTCTACTGAAGAACCTGGATGACATTTATGAAATACTTGCGCAACACCAATTTAACATACTTTGCCTGCAGGAGACACACTTAAACTCAACACACACTAACTTTCTAAGAAGATATGCGGTATACCGAAAGGACAGGCATGGCACTGCCCATTCATCCGGCGGTGTCGCTATCGCGGTGCAGAAAGCACTACCGTCCCAAAACCTCACTCTGGTCACCGACTTAGAGGCAGTGTCAATACGAACCCTTATCTTTGGACGAATGACAACTGTGTGCTCATTATATATCCCTCCAGACTACCACCTGTCTTCTAAAGAGTTTGAAACTCTAGTCGACCAGCTCCCGCATTCATTCCTCTTGGTTGGAGATTTTAATGCGCACAACCCCCTATGGGGATGCAGAAGAACAGATTCTCGAGGCTCCTTAATCGAAAACTTCCTCTTGTACTCCGACTCCTGTATATTTAACAAAAAAACCAACGTACTTTAACGCAGCGTGCAACTCATACACAGCCATAGATCTTGCTATCGGCTCTCCTTCAATCATGGCGACCATAGATTGGTCTGTTATTCATAACCTCTATGGAAGTGATCATTTTACTGTCTGCCTAAAACACACAGGAAGTACAAGTAAGATGACTACAAATGTATTCAGGTTTAGAGAACAGGATGCTGACTGGACAAAATTCTGAGAACTTACAGAACTGTCGCGTTCTTCTATTGAAAACCTAGACATTGATGACTGTGAAGCATTGTTCGTACTTTATATTATACAGGCCGCAGAGCGATCGATCCCACAGACATCTGACAAGACGCGAAACAAACGACGGCCCTGGTGGAATGCGGAGTGCAAAAAAGCTCGCGAGAACCAAAACAAAGCTTGGTCGAAATTTCGCAGGTACCCGACAGCTGACAACCTGATTAATTTCAAGCGTGCAAAAGCAAATGGTAGGCGTATCCGACGAGAATCAAAGAGGCAGAGCTGGCAGTCCTTCCTCTCGTCAGTTAACTCCTATACTGAAACGCATAGGGTGTACAACAGAGTAAGAGCACTTCAAGGGCACAACACTCATCCGGTCCCTCTCGTCAGTACTGCTTGTGATACGCTGGCACACAAGGCAGATACAATAGGCCAACACTTTGAGTATATCTTCAGCTCAGCACATTATACAGAGTCCTCTAAACGACACAAGCTTGCTGAGGAACGTAAGCCCATCCGTGATAGAAGGCCATCTGCTGGAGGCTACAATACTCTGTTTACCATCGACGAATTGAAGGCAGTGCTGGCAACATGTGGCAACTCAGCTGCAGGCCAAGACAAGATTACATAAGGCATGCTGAAACACTTACACGAACACACGCTTGATGTCATTCTCTTACTGTTCAACAGTGTATGGTCCTCCGGGCGTCTACCCAAGGCCTGGAAAGAGGCAGTTATAATACCCATCCTCAAACAAGGAAAGGAAGCCACACTTGTCGCTAGTTATAGGCCTATCGCCCTCACTAGCTGCTTGTGCAAGGTTTTTGAAAAAATGGTAAACCGCCGCCTTATGTATTATCTTGAATATAATGGCCTCCTTGACCGCCGTCAAGCTGGATTCAGATCAGGCCGGTCGACAGCTGACCAACTCGTAGCATTCAAATCCTACGTCAGGGATGCCTTCATTCACAAACAACACTGACTTTCTGTATTTTTTGACTTGGAGAAGGCTTATGACACGACATGGCGTTATGGCATTCTCCGTGACTTGCAATTCCTTGGAGTGTCAGGGAACATGCTGAATACAATTCAAAGCTACCTCTCTGAACGTACGTTCGTGGTTCGTGTTGGAAATGTTCTTTTAGGCGGTTTACTCAGGAAAATGGTGTCCCCCAAGGTGGCGTACTTAGTTGCACACTATTCATCGTAAAAATGAACTCCATAAACACTATACTGCCTAAAACAATTTCCTACTCTGTATATGTTGATGACATTCAGATCAGCTTCAAATCATTCAACCTAGCCATCTGCGAACGTCATATTCAGTCGGCAGTAAATAAGCTCTCAAGCTGGGCAGACAAAAATGGTTTTAAGCTTAACTGTGACAAGACTGTCTGCCTACTCTTTTCAAAACTACGTGGTATAAGGCCGCCACCCAACATTTCAATGAATGGACACACCATCGCTACTAAGAAGGATCATAAATTTTTAGGTGTTGTGATGGATGAAAAGCTCAGCTTTGTCCTTCACATCAAGCAGCTGCGACTGAAATGCTTGAAAGCCTTGAACTTGCTCAAGATTCTCTCGCATCAGTCATGGGGTACAGATCGGGACTGTCTATTAAACCTTCTCAGTAGTGTAGTGCTCTCACGTATTGATTATGGCTCGGTTGTGTACGAATCAGCATCGAGATCCACACTTAAGATGCTCGACCCAGTGCATCACCATGAGCTTCGTCTGGCTAGTGGTGCCTTCCGAACCAGCCCAATAGCCAGCCTGTATGTTGAGACAGATCGGTGGTCATTAGAGCGACGACGGCAGTTCACAAGCATCAAGTATGCAACCAAGGTGCTCTCTCATGTCGACCACCCATCTCGCGAGCTATTGCAGGATACATCAAACGCCCACCTGTTCTTGAGGCGACCATCAGCCACGCCAACGTATCCCCTTAGAGTGGCCTCACACTTTGAAAATCTTAATATACCTGTCTCCAATCTTCAACTAAGTTCCCGCAAGGACACTGTGGCACCATGGGAAATGCGAGCTATCAATTGCGACTTGTCATTCCTAGAGGTAGGAAAACATGGCCTCCCAATCGCAATCAATCAGCATTTCATGTACTTGCATGCAAAATACAGGTGTGCTGAGTACTACACTGATGCTTCCAAGTCCTCGGCCATCGCATGTGCTGCATACGGCCCAGCGTACTCTGAATCTGCAACAATGAATGAACATACCAGCATGTTTACTGCTGAGTGCTATGGCATACTGCTAGCTGTAAGGCACATCTTAAAGAAGAAAGAACCAGCCTCCATCATATACACGGATTCCCTCAGTGCAGTGACTGCGTTGTCTTCCGCAAAGACACATAAAAATCCAGTGACTAATACCCTTCTAAACTGCCTCATGTCAGCCCACAGATCCAACCTGAAAATCACGCTATGCTGGATTCCGGGACACTGCAACATAGCTGGCAATGAGGCAGCGGACCAACTTGCGAAGTCCGCTGCACTCCGCCCAACAGTATACGTAGCCGTCATCCCATATGAAGAATTGAGGCCACTAATCAGAAACCGAATGCGTAAGCAATGGCAAGATGAATGGAACACAGCAAATGCAAACAAACTGCACCTAGTAAAGCCAAGAATAGGAAGATATGTGACTGAAAAACGTAACAGGCACCAAGAGGTTGCACTGTGCAGACTCAGGATCGGTCATACACATGCAACACACTCGCACCTTTTAAAGAACTCTCCAGCACCACATTGTGCAGAATGTGGTGATGAGCTGTCTGTCGTTCACGTTCTAATCACCTGTCCATACCTCGAACCAGAAAGACTGTGTCACTTTCCAAAGCTGTACAAATGTCACATTCCGCCTCATCCACAATTTTTTCTTGGAGACGATACCTTGTTTCCCCCAAAAGTAGTCTTGAAGTTTTTAGCTAGTGTAGACTTCCTACATTCCATAACATATTCTCACTAATCTTAGCCTCCTCTCAATCCTGAGGGGACAGCTGAGAGTTTTTTTATCAAATGTCATGCAGCACGCACTCCTTGTCTTGACAAGGACTGTTGACGACACGGCATGACTTTGTAAAACCCATAAGCATAGCCAGTTTTAAACCCACCACACATAGTCACTACACCTAAGTTTAAGTCCTATACACTACACTTTTATTCTTGCCACCCTGAACACAATTTTATAATCAAATCGACCAAAAAACCATGTGTTTGGCGCTCTTTAGCCTGATTTGCCCTTGCGCCACTAAAATCTACCATCATCATCCTCATCAAGACCTGCTGTTGGGGAATAAATCTTCCCCGTAACAATAGATCGATAGATAGATAGATAGATAGATAGATAGATAGATAGATAGATAGATAGATAGATAGATAGATAGATAGATAGATAGATAGATAGATAGATAGATAGATAGATAGATAGATAGATAGATAGATAGATAGATAGATAGATAGATAGATAGACAGACAGATAGACAGACAGACAGACAGACAGACAGACAGACAGACAGACAGACAGACAGACAGACAGACAGACAGACAGACAGACAGACAGACAGCAGGCAGGCAGGCAGGCAGGCAGACAGACAGGCAGGCAGACAGATGGATATACAGATAGATAGATAGATAGATAGATAGATAGATAGATAGATAGATAGATAGATAGATAGATAGATAGATAGATAGATAGATAGATAGATAGATAGATAGATAGATAGATAGATAGATAGATAGGTCAAACTTTCCGTAATTTGCTAAGAAATACTACGCACTTATTAAACGAAAGCGTACCGATCATCAAGCTTTAAAGCTACTTCTTGATGGGATGTTTACGTCACAAGACTTCGCGTGCTTGAACGTAACAAACTTTGAGTGTGACAGCAAGTAATCTGCTATCCAATCAACAGCTTGCTGGTAAAACATTTGCGAAAAAGTTGAATGTTTTGCATGCAAACTATATCAAGGGCGTTCAAACTGTCAACAAATGAGACGTCAACTTGTTGTTGGTCGTTAAGGGAAGAATAAATATCGTGCGTAAATTTAGGCAGCTATGTAACAGCAGAATAGCCAGCATAAAAGCCGTACTGTGATTGCGAAAGTATATAGCGAGTATCTAGGTAGTCTATTCTTTATTTGTTAATTATATGCTCCAAAAGTATAAAACTGGTAGAAAACAAACTATTGATCTACAATTTGGTATTATCTGCTTGTTTCTGGAATCAATACAAGCGTGGTGTTGGCTAATTTTCACAGCTTGGAAATGTTGCCCAGATCCTTTATTTTTTAAATATTACAGTAAGACAGTAAGCACACCATTATGAATACTACTTTGTAAACATATGGGAAATACTGCCCGGATCGAATATTTCGGAACTCCAAGTTTAGTTTAATGGTTATGTAATTCAGAGGAGCCGAATTCAAGATCAATAACAGCAGGTAGTTTTTCCATTTCTATGCACGCAGAGAAATGGAGTGATGCCGTTATCGGCAGAAATAAAAGCAGGTTTGAATTATTGATTGAAGGCCTTGCTTTAGCTTCAGATCTTTAGGAGGATTGGCAATCAAAAATAAATGATGAAGGGAAGGCATAGACGATGCATGAATAATCTGCCTCTTGACCCTGGATAAATTTTTTTAGAAGTGTAGCAAAGGCGATGCGGAAGTGGTAGCACTTAGCCTTTTCATTTTATCCCCAAATACATTCTTCGGTGCAATCAATAAACAAGCAGACTCATTACACTTGTATTGATGGTTTTCACGTGAGCGCTTTATGCACTTGTGAGGTGGATTATATATCTATGGTAGCATGAATGATTGGGTTTCATTTATATATTTTTGAGGAACATGCTATAAGCATTATCACAAAACTTCAGATTTGCCTCTAAATTGCAAAATTTGCTACAATATTCAAGTTCCTCAATCGATGAGGCTAAAAAGTCCAGTACAGAAGTGTCATCAAATTTAAGAAAGTTAAATGCAGTTTTACTTCCAGGTTTTCAGAGCAGAACACGCTAAGTTTGAGGGGACTTCGACAATTTTATGGTCAGAAAACCCTTCGATAATTTCATGTTTTAACACGCGTGATAGGAGCATACAGCCCCATAACAAACTTAGGCTGCAGATAACTCTTTTTGACTCGCTCACTGGATTTCGTGCCGACCGGTTGTGCCCCCGCGATCTCCAACGACAGCGCAGCTCTGGCCGACTGGGCTCCCCCTACGCCATCTCCTGACGCCGACAAGCTCTCGCTAAGTGGTGCCCCGTCCTCGGACTCCTGCGACCATGTCTATCTTTCCTATCTTCATTTTACTTCCGTCGGTCGCTGTCCGTGCGCCTCGCTCTCTCCTTCCTTTCTCTATATATACCTTTTAATCCTATCCTTTTAATTCCTCCTGACCCCCATACCTTGTGAGCTACTGTTGAGGTGTCACACTCTGATGCACACAGTTAGGGGTATCACTTTTTTTTCCCTTTATGAATCACATAAGAGTAGAAAGAACTCATTTTAATCTGCTCTCGCGGAACTGTATAACACTAGTGTAGAAAAGTACGGTTGCTCCCGTGAAAAATCACTGCATATTGACGGAGTGCATGATGATGAGTGATGCGAAGCGTCCATCAGTCTGTCCATGCCTCCGTCCGTCCATTTGTTCTTGCTTCCATTCATCTGTCTCTGTAGGGTTGAGAGCTGGGCTAGTACAGTGACACAACCGTAGTCTTCCGTCATGGAAACCAACTAACCAGAGAAATTGTCGAAGCCTTTCACATTAAAAAATGTAAAGAAGGATGCATTAGTCAGACATCGGTTTCGTTAAGTAACCGAGAAGCCAGCTACCTCGAAGGACTTGATTGAGATCAGTGTTTGCATGTGTCATACTCTCCTTCTTGTCGTTTCAAAATTTTGTTTCAAACACGTGTGAATTCCCGCATAATCTTTTGTTTTTTGTTTTTTTTCGTTTTTTTTTATTTGATGTTACCCAGGGCTGTTTTAGTTATGTCATCTAAAAGTGTCTAAGCTTAACTGCCGTGTACTATCGCTTGAGTCTGCGCAAAAGCTTCTGTTGGCAATGATTCAGTGTTCGTAGTTCTTTTCTGTGTCGCTAGGGTTTTGGGTTATATATGAAGTGCTGCTTCTGAAATAAAAATTAGTTGCGAGTGTAGCGAGTGTCGTGTTTTCTTGTCCTCTTCGTCCCCGTCAAATTTGCGCTACTACACCATATGGTTAAATGATCTGTCTCTGCGTCCATTCATACATGCGTCTGTCCGTCCGTCCGTGCGTGCGTTCCTGAGTCCGTCCATTCATGTATCCGTGCACCCATTCATTCATTCGTGCGTCCGTCCATGCATCTGTCTCTCTGTCCGGAAGTTTGTATGTCTGTCCATCCGTCCGTTCAACTAGTGAATACTCCAAATACCGCAATCTTGCCTCTTTTCATTGTATATTCACCATATAGAAGTACCACCATCCAGCGGACATTCCAAGGGCTAAACGAAGGGTGGCATGGCGCGACTAGAGGAGCGGCACGCGCGCACTCTCTTACGGCCGGCGCTTCGAGTTAGTTCCCACCTTTCACCGCCGCTTGTTCACGGCACTGCGGCCCCACCCTGGCTAAACCTTGCTAAAACCAAGGATGTTAAACCCAGCAAGATTAACGTGGCAACTTTTTCTGGTCAGATAGAGCTCAAAGTACGTCCATCTGTTACATGTTTTTTTTAATAAGCATCAAATTCTAGGCAAATTCGTCTCTGTACGTTATTTCAACAGTAACAACTATCTTTTTTTATTTATGATTAACGTGCTCGAGTTTCCTCCTTAATTTAAAAAGGTGCACGCGTTGCGCTCCTCTAGTCCAGAAGGGAATGGTGGCTATCCTACTACTACGACGACTACCACTACTACTACTACTACTACTACTACTACTACTACTACTATTAAATACATCGCGAACGTGTGACCCACGGCTTACGGAGCTTCGTCGCCGGAAAGCAGGGTTCGTACGGTGATATCATAGCGTGTAGAAGCGTACGCAAGCCGTTCGCTCATGCCTGTTAAAATAGCGCACGCGCTTGCGCGTGCCAGCACTCGTGGCCACGCCTTTATAATCAAAGTTCACAATTGCAGATGGAGCCACACAACTTCCTCCCCGAGTATCTTTCATAATTTTTTGCTCGGCAAAAGACAGATAGGGCTCCTTTTTCGGTTGAAGGGCAATCGACAGTAAGCATCGCACGCAAACTGATGCTATGGCATGCACCCTCCGTGTGATGAATATAGCAGCATGATTTCCTGATGTTTCAGCAGTGTTCCTCGACAGCGCTCGCGAAATGTTATCCGCGGCAGCAGAATACAGTGTGCGTACAAAATAATTGATTTGGACTTTATTTAGAACATAAGAGAGACGATGAAGGCGGTAGAGACTGTCCTTTTAGCAATAAAAATTATGCAAAAACCGTTGAAGTGGCCTGGCCTTTTTTTTTGTGAAGAGCTGTGTTGTATTTGCTGGAAAGGATTCTTCTCTTGAAATAATGCAATAATTTTGACCCTTCTCTATTGCTTTTGTTGTCCATTTTACTGCACAACGCTCTCCTCACTTTAGTTCTTACAGGCTATAACTATTCGGCATTTTTGCCTGCATACAGCTCGTGCACAATGTGAGCGCCAAGCATTCAGCCCATCAGAATTTCGAGCTCGTGGGTTACACTGTCATTTTCACTACCGCAATCGAAAACTCACAAAATGCAGTGAAATCATGAGTTCATCGAGCGTGAATATCGAGCAAGACGTGAGGAAAAATGGCAGGGAGATGGGGGAACGGATGGCAAGGTAGAATGGAAAACAATTTTCAACTGATATTTCTCGTATATTCGTGAACTAATCGGCTAGTTGGTTCTGCATATCTCACGTCAACAGAGCGAAAGACGAGGACACATAGGCATACTCACGCAATAGACGACGTGCTGTTTTATTGGCAACTGAAGCTTAATTGGGGCGAAGAACGTAAATAACTGCATAGCCACGTATCACTCCTCGTCAATAAAATCAGGAACATGAAAAATTTGCTCTTAGTCTTTGGCGTATGTGTCTGTCTTGTCCTCGTCTTTCGCGCTGTCACATCTATCATGTGAAAAATTCAAGCGTTTATGCCCCAATCATGTAACGTGAATCATTATTCTGGCCTCACAAAGGGTGCCAAAACAATGAAAAATACCAAGAGAAAATGAAACGCTCCATTTTGTATCTTCGGAAGCTATTTTAGGGCCCTTATATAGAAAGGGCACGCAAACATGGACACAAGAATGCAATCAGGACACCGCAAATGCTACTCTGAAATACCCTAAAGCCACAGAAAAGAAGATGAAGTGATTAATTTTATGGCCAGGCTCATCACTCGGGTTAAGACAAACGGCGGTACGCTGCAATTATTGCGCGGCAGCGGTGGTGGAGTGGCCTCTGTCGGAACTTCGGCGGCGACGTAAAAGGCGCGAGCAAAAGCAAGTGTGGCGGTAACGTTGCAGCGCGGCGGCGCACAGCCCTAGGTCCGTGAAGAAGGTGTCCTTTCTTAATAAGCTAGCTAGGACTTCATTCTCGTTCATTTTTGACAAACTGATCCATACCCCGGAAGATCTATATTCTTAGTGAGAGCTTCCTGCAAGAGCATAATGAAGCTGGTTTTTTTTGTCCCAGAAGGAGATTTGGCTCGTGTTGTTGGGAGAGTGGGCGCTTTGACTACGACGACGATGTCAATACTGTATTGTCTCGCCTGCCAGTCAACCTTTCTAACAACTGGTACTGCCAAATAAAACTGCATAAAAATAACAACTGAAAATAAAACGCCATCTTCCGCTCTGGATGCTTCGCATCCATAGCGGGAGGTGGTGTTTATGGATGTATGGATGCGAAGAAAGAGCGCGCAGTAATGGTGATCAGATACAGTAAGGGTAGTCACGCCTAACACTGAATTAACTCCGCTCCAAGATGCTTCGCACTTAAAAACGTCTTTGTGGTACCACAAGCCGGGGTCTATGCATTATTGTGAAGCATTTCCGTGAACCTAACTTGCGCATCAGGATTTCAAATTTGAATACGCGACATTTGAACAATTTGACAAAAAATCGTTCAATATATGACACTGATTCCCGTTTACTAGCCAGTTTGAAATATATGGGTGTCATTGCGTTTCATATGAAGCTCATGATCTCACTACTTCTGATTGTGTTAGCGGTGTGTCCTACACATTATTAATTCTTCATGACCTAATGTTTCCTTTTTTGAAACTGTTTTTTATAACCAAAAGTACAGCGCCGGGCCGTCGGTACGACCAGTGTCGAAATCAGGTAAGAAATGCAGTGACAGAACATCAATGTTACTTTATATATATATATATATATATATATATATATATATATATATATATATATATATATATATATATATATATATATATATATATATATATATATATATATATACTTTTCAAGTAAGTAACTGTACGCACCGAGCAATGAGCAATTACCGTCAGTATTCTCATCTAAACTGTCTTCAATCAGACCACAACGGTACAGTATTACTTACCTTCTATATAGTAACCCACCATAACAACCGGTGCAAGCGGCAACAATGGTGTCTGCCGACGACCGCGAGGCCGATAACACGCCAGCATGGGCCATACTAAATAGGCCCAATTATGGTTTCTCATTATCGGTTCAATAACGGTAGTCCGTCTCGTACCGACGCTTGCAACCCCTCGTCGGTGCAAGGCTGGCAAGCCTTCATAGGCACCAGCAAGTCTGTATCAGCCCAACGCTGGCTAGCCGACAGGGAATCAATGTGGGTGAAAATAGCGTGAGCGTGATTCGTCAGCGAGGTATTAATATTGCTTCCGTCATTTGGCGACGTCAGATCAAGATCTGTTCATTGCCAGCGTGTTCCCTGGCTGTCGCAAAAACCATGAAAAATACACCGACGCATCACGCAAAGACTCGACATGTTCTTGTACGTGTGATTCTGTATAAACCTATATACACAAATTCCACCAGAAACACGCCACGAAAATGTGGTGGTGCTGGCGTCGGGCGTTTGGTTACGCTTGGTAGGCGAAAGCTGCGGCGCCTACCGCAGTTTCTGCAGCTTTCGCTGGTGCGTGCGCTGTTTGTGCCAGTGCAAAGTAGAAAGAGTGTTGTGCCGACGAACTGTCACGGTGAATTGCATGGGAAGGCACAAGAAAATTGGACCAGGTCTTCTTTTTTTTCAGTTTTTTTGTTGACGAAAATGGTCGCCAATCAGTCGTAGCTGTGAAACGCGAGAACTTCCTTCGATGCCTCTTGACCGGTTATATTTTAGAGCAGCTTACCCATAAAAAGCGATTAGTTCCTTCAAGTGTTGGAATAAGCAATGGAATTATGCTTTTTAATAAGCCGTGGAGGAGCATTGAGCACGTTTACCTCAAATCACGTTAACGTTCTGGATAGCATTGCCATATGCGAAGCATTTTCACGGTTGCCATTGTTGATATAACTGCGAAATTCTTTGACACATCAAAATGATATCGCCATACTGGCCTGAACTAAAGATATCACTTGGTCATCAAGTCAACGATCTGGCATGTGTTTTTTTCTGCGTGGGTGCGGTTCATTAAAGTAACTGTAAACGGAAGGAGGGTGAAGTGATGGCGTAGTGGTTAGAGCGTACGCCTCGCATTCAAAAGGCCCGTAGTACAAATCCCGGTGCCGCGCAGTTCCCAACCCGATAAAAAAATCCGCGTGGTGATGGAACTGCATTAAGAGGCCTGGGCAGTGGCCTCACCGGTAACCACCGCCGGGAACAAACTCCCTCGCCAGAGAAGGATCGGCCACCCTGGTGCAGTATCTGGCCATTACCTCCCACATGCATACGTCAATTAACTCATGGCCCTGAGTCCCCAGCAGCTGCGAAGCAACTGACCACAGCGGCGGTCAGATCAGCAACGCAGCAGAGGGTGCTAAGAATCTCTGGATCCGGACACGCCGCCATTGGAACCTGAACTTGGCAACATTTAACGCTAAAACCTTATCTAGTGAGGGAAGTCTAGCTGTACTACTCGAGAGCTAGAGGGTGTTAAATGGGATATAACAGGGCTCAGTGAAGTTAGGAGGACAGATGAGGCCTATACGGTGCTACAGAATGGGCACTTCCTTAGCCATCGGGGCTTGGCTGACAGAAGAGAACTGGGAGTGGTGTTCCTAATTCACAGAAACATAGCTGGTATAATGTAAATGCAAAGTCAAAAGCGGTATCAGCGTCGGTACAGAAGCAGCAAGAGCTAGCCGGATGTACGGGCAGCGTCGCAGCAGCAACCAGGCAGTCTTAGCTCGTGCCTCGCGCCAACATGTCGATGTCGCTGCAGTAGTGGGCATTCCTCTTCACTACACTTCGTCCCCCGTCGGAAAAGGAACCATCCTGGCGACTCACGGTGAACAGAGTACGAGCGGATCGTAATAAGGTTTCAGCCGCTGTACGTGAACAGTTTCACGTCCCCGAAAGCGCTCGTCTGTGGATGGCGTAACGGGTTCGACGAAGTAGTTAACTGGTGAAGTCTGCGAGACAATGCGGTAGGGTCCCTGGTATTTTCAAAAAAACTTTGAGGAAAAGCTTGTAGGCACAGCGGGAACCCAAAGCCACACAAGAGTGTCCGGAACAAAGTTAGGGTACGGGTGGTTGTCGTCGCGCCGAGATTTTTGTCTCCATTGGTCGATGGTTGTGAACGACTGGGTGAGCTTACGGCATTCCTCGGCGCGACGGGCAGCTTCAGAGATGGGCGGAGACTCGGAGGAATCGGGGTGGTAGGGCAGATTGGTATCTAGTGTGGTGGAAGGGTCTCGGCCTTATAAGAGGAAAAATTGTGAAAAGCCCGTAGTCGCCTGTGGAGCAGTATTCTAGGCGTATGTCACAAAAGGCAGAATGAGGTCCCAGTCGGAGTGGTCTGAGGCAACATACTTTGATATCATATCCCCTAGGGTACGGTTGAATCTTTCCGTCAATCCATTCGTCTGCGGATGGTAGGCGGAGGTAGTCCGCTGAATGATACGGCATTAGGCAAGGAGTGCGTTGACGACTTCAGAGAATACACGTCCTCTGTCGCTGAGAAGTTCACGCGGTGCACCGTGACGGAGAATGAAGTGCTGCAGGATAAAAGAAGATACGTCGCGTGCTGTGGCAGCAGGCAAAGCGGCTGTTTCTGCGTATCGCGTCAAATAGTCAACAGCGACAACAATCCAACGGTTACCGGAAGCCGTGAATGAAAGAGGCCCGTACAGATTGATCCCAATGCGGTCAAAAGGCCTGGCAGGGCAAGGGATTGGCTGGATCGGACCAGAGGTATGATGAGGCAGAGCTTTCCGTCGTTGGCACTGCGGGCAAGACTGAATAAACCTGTGCGAAAAGGTGTACATGTCTCGCCAATGAAACCGGGAGGAAAGCCGAGCGTATGTTTTGAAGATTCCCGCACGTGTGCACTGAGGGTCAGCGTGGAAAGCTGAACATATTGCAGCACGAAGATGGCGAGGTATGACCAGTAACCACTTTTGGCCGTCAGACTTGCAATTCCTGCGATAAAGGAGGCCATCGCGGTCCCAAAGTGAGCCGCTGGACGGCGCGACGTTCGAGAAGATAGAGAAGTCGACGGATCTGAAAGGAATCGCAGAAAAGAGCTGATCCAACCATCCTTGCGTTTCTCAGACGCCATGTCACAGTTTTCTGAGAACGCAACCATTTTGTCCACGGCAGATAAACATGCACAGCTTTCGGAAGACATAGGTGAGCGTGATAGAGCGTCGGCATCAGTGTGACGTCGGCCAGACCTGTAGACAACACGCATGTCGAACTCTTGCAACCGCAAAGCCCAGCGAGCTAAACGGCTGGAGGGGTCCTTTAACGTGGATAACCAACAAAGCGCATGGTGATCGGTGACTACGTCAAAAGGGCAACCATATAGGTAAGGTCTAAATTTACCTAGGGTCCATATAATTGCAGGACACTCCTTCTCTGTCACAGAATAGTTCTTCTCCACTTTGGTGAAGGTACGGCTTGCGTATGCGACTACGTAATCCTGGAATCCCGATTTGCGCTGCGCGAGCACGGCGCCGAATCCAACATCGCTGGCATCGCTGTGCACCTCCCTAGGAGCAGTCGGGTCGAAGTGACGCAAGATTGGCGGCGAGGTTAACAGGCGGCGCAACTTTTCGAAAGCATCGTCACTGGTGGGTGACCAAGCGTAAATTTTCGACTCACTACGTAGAAGTTCAGTCAAGGGGGTGGTGATCATAGCAAAATTCCCAATAAAGCGGCGGAAATAAGAGCAGAGGCCAAGAACGCTGCGCAGATCCTTCACAGACGCAGGTTTAGGGAACTCTGCAACTGCCCGAAGCTTGGCAGTGTCAGGAAGAATGCCCTCTTTAGATACATGACCGAGGATGGTGATCTGACTTGCGCCGAAGCGGCATTTCTTCAGGTTGAGCTGAAGGCCGGCGTCAGTTATGCACTGCAGCACTTAATCTAGCCTGCGGAGAGGCGTTGGAAAATCCGGTGAAAATATAATCACGTCATCCAAGTAGCACAGGCACGTTTTCCACTTCAGGCCACGCAAAACAGACAAGAAGAGAGCAGAGTGGATTAGGAAACAAACGGGGGTTACGGATATCATAGCTGAAATCAAGAAGAGGAAATGGACAAGGGCCGGGCATGTAGCGCGTAGACAGGATAACCGCTGGTCATTAAGGGTAACTAACTGGATTCCCAGAGAAGGTAAGTGGGTTAGGGGGAGACTGAAGGTTAGGTGGGCAGATGAGATTAAGAAGTTTGCGGGTATAAATTGGCAGCAGCAAGCACAGGACCGGGTTAACTGGTGGATCATGGGAGAGGCCTTTGTCCTGCAGTAGACGTAGTCAGGATGATGATGATGATGTTATGATGATGATGATGATGATGAACGAAATGATGACTTAGACTATGCTTTTTTCTGATTATATGTGGCTGCGATGACACACCTAGCACAAGTGTATCAAAGCCCCGCCGCGGTGGTCTAGTGGCTAAGGTATTCGGCTGCTGACGCGCAGGTCGCGGGTTCAAATCCAGGCTGCGGCGGCTGCATTTCCGATGGAGGCGGAAATGTCGTAGGCCCATGTTCTCAGATTTGGGTGCACGTTAAATAACCCCAGGTGGTCGAAATTTCCGGAGCCCTCCTCTACGGCGTCTCTCATAATCATATGGTGGTTTTGGGACGTTAAACCCCACAAATCAATCAATCAATCAACAAGTGTATCAGAGAGGGCTGTTCTGGCTCTGCAGCACTTCAATAGATTTTCACGTATTTGTGAATTCACAGAAAAACATCATGCGGGAAACTTGCTCAGTCGTACGCATTTCGCGGCCTCGGCTTGAGCGTATACGAATTAAGCAACGGACCTTACAAGCACGTAACCGTAGTGTCGACGACATGTTAATGAAGCATTATCACAAGCGTATCACGGATAAAAGTGTTGCCGAGGTGGCTCTGTTTATTTACACGGATAGCTTCTTCGGTAAATGTATTATATTCGAGGATTTATTGCAACAATTTATGGCCACGTATTTCCACACCGGGCATTTGCATATTGTACTTTAAAGCCTTTTGCTGAACTGGGTCTTTCCCTGCATTAGTACAAATTAAAGTGTGCACGTGTGACGTAGGCTGCACCAACGACTATGACATTTCGCAAATGAGCTAGATCGCCGCAGTTAAGATACCTCATATGTATTGATGAGGTTCTCAAAGCTAGAGCTACACGTCAACATAGCTCATATGTTCATTTCAGCAGCCACTTCATCTTCCTCTGTTACGGCCGCCGCTTGTAAACATGCAAGAGGGGTCCAGACGCGATGTTCTCAAAGGCAGTTTGCGCACCTGCTGTGGTTGTGGTCATGTGTTCATAGATCTGGTGGCACGCTTTCAGCTGAGACGACTGGGCGGAGCCAACGTGCCGTGACGTCACTCAGTGCACAAACATGGAATAGGTCTATACGCGTTTCTTATTGTTTACCAATTGATTGAAATATATGTCCTACATACACAAAAGATGTATTCATTTATATATAAATGAAGTTATATACAAGATTACATTACTGGTTACAATGTTGTTGGAAGCTTTTTCCTTGAAGATTACAATTTTGTACTTGGTGAAGTACATGGTGAAGGGATTCTGGATATGAGGTTATAAATGAAAGTTGCAGAAGGTGGTGTCAAACATGTTTCTCTAATTGTGATGGGACGCTTATGCACACACAACCTGCACGAGTGACAGAAATGGGACACCATATGCGTGATTAGCGAACAGTCGTCAACCGCCATGATGTCCACGACGGTTGTCGTGATGCTATGTGGCGTTCTTTGACTGAGTTGAGCGTGGGCAGGTGGTCTGGCCTAGAAGGGTAGTAGTACCCGTGCGTTACACACGTCATCGGTATCTTTCATTCTACCGAGAAGTCTTTGCACATTGAGCAAACACATGGCACTCCGTGTCGTTGGTTGGTAGTACCGATGATGTGGCAGCAACCGGAAACTCGTGAAAGCATTATGGTAGCTTTGGCACAGGACTGGTCGTTCAGAATGGAGATGATGGGGGTGAGGTTGTTGTCAAACCACCAATGGTCACATCCCTTACAGCTGTGGCCAAACGAGTGACCGAGGAAGTCACGCCTGAAGCGCTCGTCGGCCCCGCCAGCCTCAACTAGCGCCCGCTTTCCGGCGCTTGACCCCTGCTTTCTGCGCCCGCTACGATTCGAGATTCGCTTATGTTTTGTATGTCAGTCAGCTAGTTATAAGAGCTTGCATGACTCTTGGAGTGCTTTGTTACTTCAGACGAGCGCATTGATTAGCGAACCTTCTTACGAGACACGCGGTAGTTGGAAAAACGTTTGTTGAAGTAAAAGGAAGAGTGGTGGCCCCTCATTTTTTGTGGTCCAGGTGCATGCCAAGTACACAAAGTGAGGGGACCTTCGGTATTTCGACCCTGATGTGGGTAGCGCATTGGTCTAGCGCTTCGAAGTCGAAGGTATTCTTCTCGTGCACGCCTTCAGTAGAAGCAATTTCAACTGTTCAGGTGCGCAATAAATGCTGCAGCTTTCGAGGTAGTTCTCGCAGTTATCTGCCCTTCAGTTCTATTTCCTCGCGTCCATAGCGTAATACCATCCACATAGATGGCGTGATGTAGGTTCCGTATGTTTTCGAGAAGCTGGGAGAGCTTAAGGAGCACCACGTTGAATAGCAGTGGTGACACGAGAAAGCTTTGAGGTGTGCTTTTCTTTGGCAGCTAAAGTTTGCACTTAATAGGCTGATTATTCTTCAGTAGCTGTATGGTCAGCGAGAAAGATTCGAACATATTTATAAATCTCAGAACCGCAATCGGTGTGTTCGATATTTCACAGTATGCATCAGGGTGAACATTATTGAAGGCGCTCATAACATAGGTGGGAAAAAAAGCAAGACTAGATGTTATTGTTTGAGTGATCAATAGTCTAGTTTTTTTTCTGGGGTAAGAAAACCTAATAAAATCCCAGTAATTGTTGGGGCTCAATGATCCAAAACAACCATGTGATTATGAGAGACGCCGAAGTGTAGGGCTCCGGAAATTCGAATTACTTGGCATTCTTTAACGTGCACCTAAATCTAAGCACCTGAGTCTCAAGCATTCTAGCCTACATTGGAAATGCGGTCGTCAAGGCCGGGATTTAATCGCGCGTCCTGCGGCTCAGAAGCCGAGTGCTTTAGCCGTAAAGGGTATCAGCGATTCTTGCGTAGAACGTAGCTGGCGGAATTTGAAGAAATTATATCGGTAGTACCTTTGTGATGCGAATGTGTGGTATGCATGGTTGAAAGCGAGAATGGTGACGAAGAACAACGAGGCTGTTTGCAGGTTCAGTAACAACGCTTTATGAACACACAGAACGCACGCACCAAACGAGATACACAAACACAGCGATATCATAACCTTGCGATTTAAAGTTCCCAAAAGGCATGAGCTCTCAGCGTGCACAGGCTCACTTGCTTGCATGTTCATCGAGTTTGGCAAGGCGTAGCGGTGACACACAGCGTTGAGTTGAGGTGCTGAGTGGGTAAATGGCAGCGTCGGAGTAGTTGGTACAGGTTGCTGGGAACTAGCGATGGAGCTTAACGCTTACCGTTGTGAAACATTTGGAGACAGAGGAAGTTGGCAGCCACGTGACACCTTCAGCCTCAACACGTGGAACGCAACACTGAGGTATCACACCCTCGTCCAGCCATCCGACCCCCTCGAACAACTCGCGCCATCTGCCTCTTCTTTTGCATTTTGTCTCGCCTGCCTCCTCGTGCCCATGCCTCTTTAGCGCGTGCTTGAGGATTCCCATCACCTTCTTTCTTCGCCGTACACACAAGCATACTCACTCGTTGGGGAGCACACGAGAACCCTTTGCTCTGAAAGTGCGAGGTGAGCAGGTCATCTATCAAATTCTCAAACAACTTGCCTACGCACTAAGTGCGTAGGCAAGTTGTTTGAGAACACCTATCAGCTTATTCAGCCTAGGTATCGTAAATGTTTTCACGTGCCCGGATGTTCTCTTTTGTTTCGGAATTGGTTGTAGAACAGTAGGAAAGCAGTCACCAACTAAAACCCATATTCTGCTAAAGAATCGGCAGCTGTGGTATTGTGATAGAATACCGACATTATTGGCTCCCGGAATTTTAGATTTAAACCTATTACATCGAAGCACTTTATTTATGCTTGATTACATTGGCGCTAACCAATAGCACTTTACTGCTATAGCTACATCCCTCTTTGGCCCTCGTTTTCAGTTCAACTGTAATTCACAGATGCTTTTATACCATAGGCTTCACATCTACTCAAGCGGCGATTACTTCGAGCTGATGCTGCCATTACTAATGCAGTAAAATCCCAGCGCAAATGACGAAGAGTAGTCGGCAGTCCGATGCAAAGTATCACCATCGTGCTCGTAACTTGCTTCACGTAGGAATCACTGTCCAGGACGGTGATGAACTGCGGCCTTATGTCGTTACTTACAATAAGGAAACCAACATTGTGCAAACAATTACTATGGCTGGAACCATTACTATTGGATCAATGACACGTGTACGCAAAAGCAAGTGGTGTAGCACCAACCACGTTGACCATGTCATTTCCTTTATCACAACTATCATGTAGTGACATGCCCAACTGTTGTAGAGAATAGGACACATTCGTTGCTGACAGTTGCAGGCAGCTCTGCAGAAATTGGATGTAGTCAAAACTACGTCGGAGAGCATGCCATTCGTGAAGCATCAAATTATTCAGAAACTAATGAATTTATGCACCGATAGCTTTACTACGCAGGTTAGCAGGTCGCTGTAAAGTGATGTAGCAATCGAATATGAGTTAGTTCAGAATTTCTTCTGCCCTCCTCTTTAACATAAATGCCTATTTTTTTTACTTCATGCTACTTGTATACGTACCCGATAGACATTGTTTTTCTCGGGTGGAACCTACCTCAAGCAGAAGAATGAATCATTTTGTTATTTTTTTCTGTTTTTGTGCTTACTTAGAACACTTGACCATTACGCTCTGACCCTGATTTATTCAGCTGTTTGTTAACGTCTAACTTCTGCTGTGCTGGTATTGAAGTGTAGACCTTTTTTTTTCGTGGAAACCGTTATGTGTGCGCGTATTACCGCTATATTAAATTTATTAGCTGTTTGCTGTCTCACTCATTGTTTCATGTGCACTTCTTAATTCTGCATTTAATATACATATGTGCAACTTTTTGCGTTGACGACCAAGTGCTGCCTCGTTTTGTTTTAATGGGTGTTTTTTGCTTACAGACCTGCAATAGACAAACAGACGGGCTATCTGATTGCCCTTCACCCTGCAACTGTAAAGTCAAGACGTTGAATGGAGTCGACTCTCTAACAGGGCATTGTGACAACCCCGAACCAAGAGATTAACTTTTTCTCTTTTTGATCGACTTTACAAAAGAAACAAATAAATTATCTCTTATATTCATAACGTATTTTCATACGAAGGGCGCTTTTTGTGTTTGCCTTTTTTTCTTTCAAAATAGAGGTAGCGTGCATTAGGAACTTTGACTGCATCTATACATTAGAAAAAGAAATATTACCATACACTAAGTAGCAGTAATCAAACGACTAAAACGTTTATAATATTTACCCTCTGACCTAACAAATTTTTTTTTAATTTCTGTGAAGATGGCTCATGAGTTGTGAAATTTTGTGTGCATTGATCAATGATGACACTGAAACATTGTAACCCGCTATGACTCGAAGGAAGAAAACTTGAAATTCAGCTTTATTGTTCCTACACAACAAATATTTGTCCGCAAAAAAACCAAATCAAGCTAATCATCATTAGTCAATTGAAGATTCCACTGGCCTACTCAGCAAATATCACGGTGAAAAAATACCACTTGAATGAATGTCCGTTGAATGAGCTATTCAGTTGACACAAAGGTTTTTTTTTTACTTCTTATTGAAGCACTTTTTCACTCCCTGCTAACTAACTTCAATTTACCGAGGTTCACCAGTAACAAAGCAGACATTTGGACTCGTTGGCAATGGTTCATTGTGAATGAAAAAAATTGGACCGTAGTAGAAAATAGGGACTAGAGAGTGCACCTGTGTTGTTCTCTTTTCTGGTCCCTGTTTCGTAATGTGTCCCTACTTTTCCCTTTACAATATTCACTTCATAAAGCTTTAACGAACATCTTCCGCAGCATCCAAATCATGCTGATCACTTTAAATGGTTCAACCACGTCTTTTGTATATAGCATAGATTTAACGTGACCTTTGCAATATGCTCCGCTAATGGTGCGCCCACACAGCAAGTCGCAAAGGCCACGAATGTACGTTGAATATGGCGCTTATTTAGCCCATAAAGAATAATAGGCCCAAAATTAACATTAAACCCGACAGAATGTCAATATTATTTCGAAGCTGGTCGGAGCCATAGCCACACCCACAACTTCGGCTTAGCCCTACAACCTCGTGCTTGTTATTGCGATTCTCAAACGAAAGTGCATGTCTCTGTCGAAAAGCTGAGTGTTGTGCGTTGCATCACTGTTACTATGGGGGAAACTGAAGTTTTTTCCGCCCAGCCGAGGGTTCGTGAGAAGATTCACCGGGGAAGATTTGTTAGAGCTGAGAAAGAATAACTCAATTCGTGACCACTGCAGTATGTACGGCACAAGTGCAGCAAAATATTGCCACACTCCTTGTAAGAATATGAATAAGCATACATTTACATTTATATGAGCAGCATAGATGTTAAGGGAGTTCAATATTTAATTCAACATTTTGTGTTAATATAAACATGCTTTCATCGTCCTCGTTACAAAAATATTTCCATTCACTCATCACAACTTATGGTTTTTCAAACACGATATCTTCTGCAACACGTGTGACTATCGACGGCGCATCCCTGTTAGATGTATTCATCTCAAACATTAACATCGACTTGTTAGAGGCTGATATTGTGTACACTGACACTAGTGATCACCTAAGCATTATATTACTGGTAAATCGAATGCACTCCATTGCTAGTAAAACTACAAAGCCAGTTCTCATTCAATCTATTAACTCATCAAGTTTTGAAGAATTTCGCAAAGTTATTGCCCAAGAGGCATGGCATAGCGTTTACATATCGATAGTGACGTTGCATATAATGCTTTTATTAGAACTTTCCAAACACTTTACCATGATCATTTCCCCAAGAAAAAAGTGGCACGGGCACCCAGGGCACGCACACCTTGACTAACGCCTGAGCTTCTTCGTATGATTAAACGCAAACATGCCATGTATGCTCAATTTGTGAAGTCTAGAGATCCAGCCCTCCTAAGCGAATTTAAAAAATATCTAAATAGTCTAACAAGTCAGCTTAGGTCTGCAAAGAATGCTTATTTCGTAGCAATGTTTAGTGACCCAGTTAATCAAAAAAGTGATGCGGTCTGGCACAAACTGAATGCTTTGTTAAAGCCTACTTCACTTTCAGTACTTCCGGACGTTTTGAGTCACAATGGCCAAAAACTTTCGGGAAATGCGATACCGAATGCGGTTAATTAGTTGATTTCATTGAAACCTCAGTTTAATAATGTTGATGGCCTTGATAATTGTGCTCAGTTCCTGCCTGTAAATGCGTTTAGTAACACTCTATTTCTTGCCCTAACTACACCACAGAAAATTTTTTCTTGCTTCAGTACTATTAGTAACAGCCGCTTCTTGGACGCCGATGGTATCCAGATTCGCCCCATAAAGCATGTGGTTGACATCATATGCCCTGTTATAACCCATATTTATAATTTAATATTATCTACAGGTGTATTTCCAAAGCAAATGCAGATTTCACGCGTTGTTTCTGTTTACAAGAAAGGTACTAAAGAGAACATTAACAATTATTGACCTATTTCAATAATCCCGGTGCTTTCAAAAGCAATGGAAAAACTAATGCATATCAGATTATTATCATTTTTTAATCACCACAATTTGCTTCAAGATTTTCAACATTGGTTCAGGAAGCATCGCTCTACTGAAACAGCCCTCTTGACTCATAAATAAATCATCATAGATGCATTTAGTCGTAAAAAATGGCATTGGGTATATACGTCAATTTTTCTAAGGCATTTGAGCTCATTTGACCTCAATCATTCCATCCTTCTCAGCAAATTAGAAAACTATGGTGTGCGTGGGACAGCGCATGCTGTTTTAAAATTTTATCTTTCAGGCAGGACACAATTCGTAGATGCCAACTATGAAATATCTGCAAGGAAGCCGGTCGTTGTAGGTGTGCCACAAGGAAGTATTTTAGAGCCACTTTTATTTTTTATTTATATCAATGACATTCTACACCGCACAAACAACGCAGCATTTGTCTCTTACGCCGTTGACACAACAGTTTTTATTACAGGGAGAATGGAAACAGAGATAGGAGAAACGGCTAATGAAACACTGTCTGCTATAGATACCTGGGCTTCAGTGAATTTACTAAAACTAAACCTTTCAAAAACACAAGTCATTTTATATACGCCTAAAGGAAAAACCTTGATAAATAGGATGAGCTTGTTATGGGCTCACAGCAGTTACACATGGTTGATTCTGTTAGTATTCTTGGTGTATATCTTTCACGACACCTTACGGGGAATGTACATGTTGATATTCTGTACTCTAAGATGTCATCGGCCATTGGTGTCCTTGCACGTATGCCATCTCTTCTTCCCACTAAGGTGAAAATTATGATATACAATGCACTGGTATTATCTTTGTTACAGTACTGTAGCTTAGTGTGGTGCACAACCGGTGTGACGAATTTGCGCAATTTGCACTTACTACAGAAAGGGCCGTACGACATATCGCGGCTGAACACTATCTGTCCTCTACAAAACTTCTTTTTCTAAAATATGATATTCTTCCAGTTTTCTTTTGTACAATTACAGGCTAATGTTATGCTATAAAGAGTTTGTCAAACATGGTACCAATACCACAATAAATCTTGCTAAACTTAGCATAAACACAAGTGTCCGAGTCACCAGGCACAAAGAAGTTTTCACTGTACCCACCCCAAGAACTTTTTATGACAAACAATCATTGTCCTACAGACTACCTTCTTTGTTAAACTTTTTAAACCGCGAAGATTTCGATCCTTCCTCTAAACAAAACTGTCAAAGTAAACACGTCGCCCAACTGATACATTATCCTCAATGATACATCTCTCAGAATTTATGCCCATACTTTCCTTTTTATTATTGCTTTTCATGTTCATGCACTTAACGACCATACATTTGAACTACTTTCTTTTTATCTTAGCACTGTTTTCATAAACTTTTTGTTTTGTATTACTATTTTGTGATGTTATACCTACATGTTTATTGGATATTTGTTTTGCATGATTGACTGCCATTCCTGCTGCTTTGTCAACTTTCGAACGGGGTCAGGACCTCTACTCCACCTTATCTAAAGGAAATAAATTGATTGATTGATTGATTGATTGATTGATTGATTGATTGATTGATTGATTGATTGATTGATTGATTGATTGATTGGAGTGTTGTTCGAATATGCCATCACTCTAAGAACTGTTTCTTTTTTGCGTGGCTACTTTACATATCAGGGACTCTGTGGGTGTCGCATTTTATTAGATGGTCCATCTTTTTACTGTGTTAGAAGAGAGCGTTTCATGCAGTGTTGAAGCTTCACATTCCGTTCCGATGTTGCCGTATCCTCTCGCTGTTGCTGCCTTATATCTCGCCAAGAACTGCGAGAACAGACATCGGTAACTTCAACGCAGGAGCGTTAAGAAAAAGCTTACTTCAGCAGTGATGTCAGAAGGAACTCAAAAAATAAAATTCAAGGCACAGCAGTACTCGTACTCTATATATCTGAGAGGCAATCAAGTATTCTACCACAGAGCCATGCCACGTTTCAGACCTAATTTTAAAATAAACTCTAATGCCCATCAAAGGTTAATTGTCGTTGCAGTACTGGCTACCCTATTTTATAAATATTACAAATCTACTCCTATGATACAGCCCTCACGTCGAGTTAACAATAAGTGTATACTTAGGCGCCATCCACTGAAGTTTCAATCTATGTAGCCATTCCCAGAGCTACCATCCTCGCGAGCACCAGCGGATGTCTGCGTACGTCTTTTAGAGATCGTGATATCCCTGTTGCTGTTGGCGTTGTTACGCCACTGTAAACAGCTTGTTTTATAAAGAATAAACCCCTGTTTAACGTATGTCTATGTGTGAGTTTCTACATATCCTATGCATCACTTCGTAACGTTGCGCTCAATAAAAAATTACAACACTTCTTCCAGGTTGGACGTTAGGAGTCGCAGAGTGCGAATGCACGTTGTGTGGGCTCCAAAGTTTTCAAATGATTTTGACAGAGTTCCGCAGAACACCTGGACACGAAGATTTGCAAAGGTGAGCCTGCTTTTTTTGGCACCGACATATAATTTGAGTCGCCACGTAGATCGTCCATTGCATCAGCCGCCTCAGTAGCGGGTAGAGCTGCAGAGAACGCACCTAGATAACGCCATGAGAACGCCTTGACGGCACGTCTAGCATAACGATGGAGGTTGTAAGCGTGGAAGGAGAAGATATGTAAACAGATGATTTTACCAATAACGCCAAATGGTGTGAAGTGCGCAGAAGAAACACCAAGAAAACAACCGAAGCGAATTCAGGCTGAGACGCTGCTGCGCCCACGTGTGCTCATAGAGCCATCAAGCGGAAAGGTGAATGAACCGTACGACAAATTCACTAAAGCAATCCAGTTACCTCGTCTACCACCAGAAGATTTCGAAGTGATTGTGCGACCCCGAGGACGACTCAGCGTTTTGGAGCACAGGCAAGCGCGCATTTACTGCTGCTTATGAAATGCTGCTGGCGTCGGTCGCGAAACAGCAGCAGAAGACAGCATATGCATAAACTACCAGCAGAATATCATGGTCATAAGCACGCCATCCGAAGAGCGAGCCAGGCAGTACGAAGCTATCACGAAGATACAAGTGGGAGAGCAAAAACACGAAGCCAGCGCCGACAGAGCCGCGTCTTAAAATATATCAAAGGGACTTATAAGGGGGATATCCCAAGAAGAAAGTTCCGAAGACATTTTCGACAACTTAGTTACAGCAAGAAACCCAAGCATACTACACGCGAAGAAGATGGGCAACACAGACATTGTAATTGTTCTCTTCGATGAACTGCACGTGCCAAGATACGTGAAATATATAGCACTCATCGTTTCGGTGCTCTCTACCGAAAACACATAGACATTTGCAATAAATTTGTAAGACTGGGACACAGAGCGGACGTTTGCCCAACCCCATCGAAACAATATGCAGGGAATGTGCGTGACCAACCCAGCGCAAGAACATTAGTTCGAAGCAAGATGTCCGCTATGTGGACAAGTTCACCTTACGGGAGACAGACGCTGCAAAGCGATATACAAAATACCGTATCTGATACGGCGAAGAAGCTGGGAGCGACGAAGAAGCCGAGAACTAAGCACAGTACAGCATCAACGACCACAACAAACGAGCTGCCAAGGCAACGGGCAAGGACACCGAGGCATCAGAAGGCCAAAGAACCGAAGGCTCTCCGACAGCACCACACGAAGGGTACAGTCGGGGAATGGCCAGTTGCAGGTCCAGGTCGAAGACCCGGTCCAGAAACCGTTCAAGATCCAAAGCAAGCTCAAGGTCGCAACCGAGTCGTGGAGAGGCAGAAACCCATGCACAGGTGAGCTTTTGCAGCCGTGGTCTCTGCTACTGCTGTTACACCTACAAGCGCGGGGTCCGCCTTAGAACAGTAATAACAGAGATCAAACAAACCCTATACAACAAATAATGCGTGAAAACATGACGCTAGGGGAAGAGATAAAAAAGCTTAAGGGGGAAAACGCCAAACCTAAAAATCCAAAACGTACAGAACCAATCAATGCCACGCCAACGGGTAGTATTGCATCGACGCCTATTCGTGCTCCGGTGACGCTCGTTGCAGCACCGCTGAGTGGAGAGACGCCACCGCATAAGCGAAGAGCAAAAGAAAACGCCACAGAGCAAGGCGATTCAACGCTAGAAGAAGTAAAAGACATGTTTCAGGAAACTATCCTAGGTTTCAACAGCAGTTCTTGCAGATGTGCACAGACCTAGAGCAACAGATCACGCAAATACAAGTAGAAATGTCGCAAAGGTTCGACACCCTCGAGGTTATAGTAGCACTGTTGGCAAACGTGCCGAAATACCCGCAGCCACTGGCAGCTAGGCCGGTCAAGAGCAAACCGTACAGCAGACCAGCTGCAGCTGAAGACAGCTGCAATGAACTCCGGCAGCCAACATGGCGCCGTGTAACGAGTACATGATTTGGCAGCGGAATCGTCACGGGTTTCGTCGTAAGAGGCGTAACCTGCAGCAATTTGTAAAAACCAAGCAAGCACCAAATGTAATCGCCCTCCAGGAAACAGGAGGGACCGCTAAATTATCCGGATACGAGTCATACAGCGCTATAGGTGATAAAGCAGCAGTGACAGACTGATACACCGAAATATCACGGCTGTCGAACACGACACTGGCATAAGAAACATACACCACACCCTACTATAAATTATCCCTTCTCGAAAAAAAAGGACGGAAGCTTGTTTGTGCTGAACGTATACAGCGCACCACGACAAATGGTGAAGTTTGGCTCGCTTTTTCGCAAAGTGCTAAACGTCGCGGGCAGCCAGGCACGGATCATCGCGGGAGACTGTAATGCACCGCACGCCGCCTGGGGTTACACCCTTGAGAACGCTGAAGGCAGCAACCTGTGGAACGACGCACAACACGAGGAGCTCACGCTAATGACCAACCCACAAAATCCAACCAGAATGGGAAATAGTGTCCGCAGAGACACTACTCCGGACCTGAAGTTTGTAAATAATATATTCGACCCGCGTTGGACCAACACGAACTTAAATCTAGGCAGCGATCACTACATCGTATGCACAGGGCTTCAGGCGGGCCCGCGAAAAAAAAAAATGGCAGCATATCTACGGGGTGACTGATGGAGAGTGGGGCGAAGCACCCGTCCGTCCATTCGTTCTTGCTTCCGTCCGGCCATGCGTTCGTCTGTGTGACCGTCCATGCGTCCATCCGCCTGTCCATGCGAGAGTCTGTTCGTGCGTCCGCGCGTCCGTCCGTGCGCCCGTCCCTGCGTTCGTCCATGCATCCGCTCCTGTGTAAGTCCATGCGTCCATCCGTCCGTGCAGCCATCCGTCCGTCCATTCATACATCTGTCTGTGTGTCCGTTCGTCCATCTAGTCAACACTCCAAGTACCACTATCTCGCAACTTTTCATCATATATTCGGATGAATGGATGGATGGATGGATATGGCTGTACCCTTTAGATCGGGTGGTGGCTAGCGCCACCAAGCCATAATACCTAATGAACCAAAAGCTAGATTTAATCATTTTTCCTTTAAATAGTGAGGTTGTGGATTCGTACTTTGCAGTGAAGGGTTTAATTTTCACTCGTGCCTTGACTTTAGCCACCAATCATATAACCTCCTTCTAGTTAATTCTACCCGCTTAAAGTCTATTTGGCCCTCCCTGTCCCTAAACTCCAGTGCTTTCAAAAGCTCAGCGCCATCATCCTGAACTATAACGTTAAGTCCTTTACAGAACATTATCAAGTATTCGGCAATTTCTTCTTCCTCTCCACACGCACTGCATACCGTGTCTACCCCTTCGTATTTGGCCCGATATGTCTTGGTTCGCAATACTCCCGTCCTGGCATCAAACAGTAGAGGACTACCCCGAGTATTATCATAGATCCTTTCCTTTGTTATTTCCTGCTTTAAAGTGCGATAGATCTCTAGTGCGGACTTCGTAATCATGCCAATTCTCCACATATCGCTCTCAGCTTCCTTCACTTTCTTCTTAACCGATAATTCTTTTTGACTTGGCCCCTTCTGTTTTCCAAGTATTTACCAATCAATTTTCTGGTTCGCTTTCTTCATTTTGTATCGACATTCTTCATGTTCAAGTAGCTGAATACCTTCCTAGCCCAATGCTCCTTCTTTATTTCTCTCAATCACTTCTCAAATTTTATCTTGCTGCTAGCTACCCTGCCCTCAAATGATGTCCATCCCATATCACCTTGTACTCCCTGATTTGGTGTATTCCCGTGAGCTCCTAAGGCAAGCCTACCTACTCACGTTGCTTAATTTCTAATCTTGCCTGATCTCATGCACAAGACCGCATTGCCGAACGTCAGACCAGTAACCATGACCCCTTTCTATATTCCTCTTACAACATCATACCTATTGTAATTCAACAGTTCCCTGTTTTTAATCACCACTGAATTCCTGTTACCTTTAGTCGTCACGTATATGTCGTGTTCCCTTAGGTACTCGGTCCCATTGCTTGTCCATACGCCCAAATTTTTGTATTTATCTGTGATTTGTAGCGTAAGCTCCTGTATTGTAAGCTCACTACCATCATTATTATTAAAAATTATGGGTGCTGATTTTTGCTTACTGAATCTGAAATCTAAATTATCTCCCTCATTCCGCATATAGAAGCACCACCATTCAGCGGACATTCCAAGGACTAAACGAGAGGTGGCACATGCACACTTTCTTACAGCTTGCGCTTCGGGTCCACTTCCCACCTTTAACCACCTCGAGTTCATGGTATATACTAGTTCACTGTATTCATGGCACTGCGGCCGAACGCTCGCTAAACCTTTCGAAAACCAAGGAGGTTACGCCCAGCGAGTATAACGTAGAGACCCTTTCTTGTCAGATAGTGCTCAATGTACATGCCGATGGCTTCTAATTGGGACTGAAAGACAGGAGAATTCGGCTTTTAGTTAACGCGCACGCTGCGAATTTTTTATTGTTCAATAACGCACAGAAGAAATCTCCCACTGGCACCACCTTGAAGTTCAAAGCGTAAGGCTGGTTACGCACTACGACTACGACGAGGGATGAACGGGTGCCGCTTTACGCAGCTTCAGCCCTAAAAATAAAGGCAGAAAAATAATGTTAACCGAGTGGAACACCTTTCGTAAGCTAACGGAGGACAATGCAGCAGAAAGCATCGAATATATACAACAGTGGACAGACACACTTCAGCGTAGCGTGCAGAAAGCCTGCAAACACGTTCCCGAACACGCTGGCATGGATGTAATAGACAGCAATCTCCTCCACATGTGGGAGGCAAAACACAGCTTGCAAGAGCGTCGGAAAGGTCAAAAGCACAACCAGTGCCTCAAAAATAGAATCGTCACCCTCGACAGAGACATAGAGGATCACGCAAATGGGTTGTACCTACAGCAATGGGAATGCACGTGCGTTTTAATGAACCGACAATTCGGAATGTCCAAGACTTGGAGCATGCTTTCAGGCCTCCTCGATCCAGAGGGCACAAAAACAACACAACGCTAAAATCTGCAGCGTATGCTACACAGATACGCAGACACAGAGGCAGAGCTCCTGTGCGCGCTACGCCAGACCTACCTAGGCGATGCAACAAAGACCCGACTACTGGAGTACCACGGAAAGAATAACATAGACCTCGACGCATCTATAACTGAAGCAGAAGTTCTATACGAACTCGGATAACTGATTTCCAGTCCGCCCCGGGCCCTGCGATGTAACAAATAAAACACTTTGCAACTTGGACGACAAATCCGTCACTGCTCTCACAAAGTTCATGAACGAATGTTAGGAGAAAGGAGTCATACCCCCGCAATGTTAAACTGCCAAAAGCGTATTTATACCCAAATCCGGTAAAAGACTACACATAGGAAATATCAGGCCTATTTCAATGACATCGTGCATCGGAAAGCTCATAGAAAAAATGACCACAGTTTCCCGAGTGGGAACACTGGTTAGCATGCAAAGCATATATGTTGAACTGCGATAAATGTCGTTTGTAATTTGCGACATGCGTGCGTGTTATGAGTGAACACGAGTGAACACGCACGCACGTATGCTGCAAAAGAGGGTGTCTATTGATGAGACACTTTGGTTATTTTGAGCAATATGACTTTATGGTCCGTAAAGCGAAGGGTGAGTGGGTCTGGTTGCAGCGGTCGAAGGTCGAAATTTGCAATGACGTGGTCGATGCACGTCCCACAAACCCTGGTCGGATGATGTTTGCCGTCGTGCGTTGCTGGTTTCAGTGAGTACCGTGACACAGCTGTGGCCGAAGCTCCGGTTGAGGAAGTCGTGCTTGAAGCGAGCGTTGGGCGTGGCGTACTGCTTGGCTCTCCACGCCACTATCGCGGCGCGCTCGCGCTCGCGGCCGGCATCGAGATTGGCCTTGCGGTGTCGACGCTTGCACGCGGCTTCACCGTCCGGATTCTCTTGCCGATGCTTACGCTGCGCAGCGGCTTTCGAAGCTGGGAATCTTCCACTCGACGTTGACTTATCGCAGCTGCTTCGCGCTGGGGATGCTCCGCTCGACGCTGACGTCTCGCAGCTGCTTCACCTTCTCGGAGCTGAGGATCTTCCGCTGGACGCCGACGTTTGCGTTCCGTATCGCGAGCTCTTCTCAGCGCGTGCCTTGTCCACGGACGAAGTGTCTTCGGAATTGCTTGCGGTTCCGCCAACATATTGGCTGACGCTATTGGAAGGGACGTCAGTAAGTGTGTTTCCGGATTCGTTAGCATACATTTTCACTAGTGACATTGGACGCGAAGCGACCGCACAAACCAACCGACGAAGGGCGGCGCGCACCGACACTCGATTATTTATAGCGAGTGCTGGACCCAGCCTGCGCGCGTTAGCATACAGCTGGCGCACGTAAAACTAAAGGTGGCGCAGCGTGCAGAGGGGAGAAGCGAGCACAGCGCGCGCTGTGTTGAGAGGAGGAACAGATGCCCATATGGATGGCGGAGAAGAAGGGGAGGCTGCGGACAGCGACGGCGCATGACTAGCCCCTAGTATGAGATGATCCGCATGTAAAAATAGTTTTAACGCGTCTAGTCAGATATATGGACAATAACAAGCAATACCCACACAAGATGCTAAGCTTTCAACCACGACTTTCGACGCAAGAAGTCATGTTGCAGCTAAAACACAAAATCATAGACGCTGAAACACACACCCTGGGTACAAAAGCCATTTTGGGCCTTGACCTGCACAAGGCATTTCATAACGTCTCCCACGAAGCCATAGTGCGCAACTTGCAACAGCAGCACGACGGCCGATGAGTGTACAATTATGTGAAAGAGTTTCTCACTAACCGTAAATTATTAATCGTGGCCGGCGAAGCGCAATCCGAGAAAATCGAAATCGGCAACAAAGAAACACCCCAAGGTTCGGTGCTTTCCCCCTTTCTATTCAATATGGCGATGCTTGGTTGGCCCTCAGAGCTGGAACGCATCGAAGGACTTCAGCAGTCTGTATGCAGATGACGTCACCCACTGGGTTTCCGGTGGGAATGACGCACACATCGAAGAAATTTTACAGCACGCAGTAAATACGGTTGAGCGATACATGGAGACCAAATACATAAAGTGCTCTCCCAAAAATCAGAGTTACTGCTCTACAGGCCTACAAGCAGAAGACGCAAGTGCAGTGAAGAACGGCCAAACATGGAAATCTTAGCAGGGGGTAACCCAATTCCTCAGGTCCAACAAATTAGAATACTGGGCCTCCGCATATCCGAGAACGAACATAATGGGGAAGCAATAAATATACTGAATAGCAACACGCAGCAGATCATCATACTGATCTGAAGAATCGCCAACAAGAATTTCGGATTAAAAGAACACAACTTGCTGCAGCTCATACAAGACTTCGTCATCAGCTGCAAGGTGTATGTGACCCCATACCTAAAGTTGCGAGCAGCGGAAAAACTAAAGATAGAATGCATCCTTAAAAAAGCATATAAGCAAGCACTCGGCTTACCAATCACCACATCTAACGAAAAGTTTGAAGCACTTGGTTTGCATAGCAAGCTAGACGAACTTATTGAGGCTCATATGATTGCACAATTTGAACGACTATGAAAACGCGACACAGGGAAAACCATAATGCACAAACTGGGCATCACGTACGCTGGCCAAAGCGGGGATCAATACAATATCCCAAAAGAAACCAGAGAGCGCATCATGATACCGCCGTTACCCAGAAACATGCACCCCGATTATCACCAGGAGTGGAGGAACGCTAGGGCGAAAACACTACACAAGAAGTTTCAAAACTATGTGGATGAGGTCTATGTGGATGCGGTGGAGTATACGGACGGTCGACACAGGGCGTTAGTCACTACAAATCAAGCGGGCCACCTGCTCACCCGTAGTTCCGTTAAATCAGGAAGGTCTGAAATCACCGAGGAAGCAGCCATAGCCTTGTTGCTTGCGTCTATAACAGCCAGCGTGTTTATCAGCGACTCTAATACAACAGTTTTTAATTTTGTTCAAGGTAGGGTCTCGAAAGAGGTGAAAAGAATTTTTACCAACTTTCATGGAGAGCACGACGTGTATGTTACATGGATGCCCACTCGCCGTTCCCTTCCGGGCCACGAAACCGCGCACAATCTAGCTCGAGAGTTAGTGACCTGAGCAGCTGCAGGAATGACGCGAAGCCCGTGTGCTGAGAGAGAGCGCATGGTCTCATACAATGAAAGTACTAAACATTGCCAATTAGTAAGGCAGCTTTACCCTCCACCACATTTCTAATTAAATAAACAGCAGGTGACAGCATGGCGCCTACTACAAACAAGCACCTTCCCAAACCCAATTGCTTACAGTCATTGCTATCCAGATCTCTACTTCGACAAATGTAAACGTTGCGATCAGCGGGCGGACTTGAACCACATTATCTGGGCTTGTCCTAACTTCGTGAAGGGGCCAAACACCAAATATTCTAACGCACAGCAGTGGGAAATCCCGCTGATTGGCTAAAACATCCAGGACCAGCTACAATTATCAGGCAAGCTGAAAATGCCGCTAGGACCCAAGGACTGTTAGTTGCCATCTAGGGGAAAGGATATAATTCGTCATAAACTTGCCGTTTTGAATAAAGTTGTTCCTCCCCCTTCCATTCGTCTGCTTTGTATAACATCGATTCCTAAGTTACGCAGGATCAGCGGACATTTTTGTTTTTATTTTAACAATAAAGACTACGATTGGGGGGGCGAAAGTGGCCAGAGAGTTACTTTTCTTGAATAAATATTTTATTCGGCCAGGCAAATCTCTGCAAAATATGTTCACCTTAATATTGATACGCCATGACTAGGGCCGAAAAGCAACCCTGCTGGAGAAGTGGTAGGTCAAGGTACACCGGGATGTGTGAGCCTAAAAATAGCACGTCTGATTCACGAAGGCATGTCCGGACCTCATACCACAATGCTTTACACCTCGTATGCCTTGTCCACACACAGGAAGAAAACACGGCAGGCCTGCGCGGAAAGTGCAGCACAATCACACCGGGAGCTAAAATAGCGTCCTTATAGAGCGTCGTTTTCTAAACACTCCTTCAGCAACTGCTGCAAGCACACTTGCTGGGTACCCACTATGGCTATAATAATAATAACTTCTGGATAGTACGCCGGCATTTGCTATGCTATCCTTCGTCATTCTTTTGAAAAGTGTGGTAACGTGTGAAAAACTCCCAAGCATTTCCCCGAGGGTGAACATGGTTGGGTGCGAATGCACGGGGTGTTGCTATGAGGAGGACTAAAGCTAAAATCCGTTGGCATTCGCCATTGAGTTAACGTAAACTCCCCCGTGTCATCACATTGCGATTCCCAGGAACCATTAGACCCTCTCTGGAAATCTTGGTGAGTTTACGCGTATATGTGATAGTAAATTCGCACTATAATGATGTTTATGTCTGCGACCCGCTTCGCCCGCTTGCGCTCGGCCTCACAGGCCCTTTGCCGCGCTGCCTTGTCTTCAACCGGCGTGACATCATCAACGACGCGTGCTATTCTCGCATTCGATTGCGTTGTACTCGTTGTTGGAGGTATCGCAGTCAAGGTTAATGCCTGCAATAGATCCATACCTATGACGACTTGCCGATCTCGAGCAAGTCGTGGCGCAGCCACGGAGCGGAGGGTGGAGTGCACGCAATCACGTGCTGTGTGATGTCGCTGCGCCGTTGCTACAGACGCTTCTCTCCGCTCTTCGCGCCATTGCTAGAGGAAAGGAGGAGGTGCACCACGGATGGCGGATTCAGGGTCACTTATAAAGTGCGTTCGCACTTTCAAAATCACAGCGTATCCACGCAGTGCATGATGATGAGGAGGAGAAAAACTTTTCATCCCAAGAAGGAAAGGTGTGGGGGTGGAGTGTCAGAGGAGCCTACCCAGCGTAGGTCTCCGCTACCCTCTTGGCCCAATCCAAGATCTGGTCCTGGACCTCGCGCACCGAGCTGCACATAGCAGTCTCCCGCTGCTCATTACTATTAATGTGTAGAGAATTGGGTGGTGGTATTGAGTACACCCCCACTTGATATGGTCTAGGTTAGCTCTTTGTTGACAGAAAATGCTCAAAGGGGTGGGGTATGTCGCCGGGTGTATAGGGTGGTGAAAAGATGGGGTAAGAAAAGTACGGGTCTGTAACGGGCGCCATAGTATTTCATGGTAGCGCGAAGCTCCATGATGTAAGGGGGGGTATATAGTGCGCTGTAGGCGGTAGTGATTTGTTATATCGTGGAAGGTCAAAAGACGATCTCTCACGCTGAAAAAGGCTGCGTGTTCTAAGGCGCCATCAGAGGCCTGCGTTCGGCCGGTCATTCCTCGAGCACAGGTATGAGCCGCCTCATTGCCACTCAATAACGCATGCACGGGCGTCCATATGAGAGCAACTTCTTGCGTGGGAGGATGTTTCTTAAGAATTGAAAGGGCAGTTGATGCGATGCGACCTGCGCTGAAGTTGTGCATGGCAGTTTTGGAGTCATTTACAATCATAGTGATATTGGGGATGGATAGACCTAAAGCGATGGTCGCCTCCTCTGCCTCCTCAAAAGAGTTGACAGTGATGGATGCCGTTGGGAGCGCCTTGCCGTTATAGTCGACGGCAGAGAGGGCATAGGATGAGGAGGATGGGTATTCTGCCGCATCGACATAGAGCACGTCATTGGCTCGATACAATTTTTTCTGAAGAGCTTTCGCTCTTCAGAGCTTTCGCTTTTGTGTGGATTTCAACATGTTTTTGAAGCTGTTGAGTCTACTCAGTAAGGTCTGCAATACGTGAGGGAGCAGTGCTGTTGCGGGTCTCTCTAAATTTGTCCCATTCTGTGAGCATCAGTTGTTTAGGTGCAATGGGTCTGTGTTTTAGTAGTAAAGTAATGCTAATAATGTAATAATCACTGCCAAGATTAGTTTGTGTGTTAGTCCAAACCAATGAGGGGGCATTGTGAGTGAGGGTAAGATCGGGGTACGTATCTTTGTTCACACTGTTCCCCAAACAAGTAGGCTCCTCCGGGTCATTGTGCAGTGTAAAACGATCTGCCTGAATATGGGACCAGAGGGCTCTACCTTTCAGTGTGAATGCAGTGTAACCCCACGCTGGGTAGGAGGCGTTGAAACCCCCACTATGAGGAGGGTGTGTTTGCCTGCCGATGATATAGCTCGGGAAAATAGGAAATCGAAGCGGTGCCTTTGCTCTTGTGGTCTACTATATACGGTGAGAATGTATAAGAATGGTGAGTCAAGTTTATCAGGTAGCATTTGGAGAAAGTCGTGCTCAATGTCGATGTCAGCAAATTTTGAATAGGTAACTGTAAGGTAGTTCTGAGTTAAGACAGCAGTGTCTGATTTAGTATCAGCCGGGATTTGATGCGTTCTATAACCTGGCAGCTGCTCTACAACATTTGTTTCTTGTAACGCAATGATTGGGGAAGGAGTAGTTTGTGATTTGATGTACTGCAGGAGGTTTGCCTTTTTTCGGCGAAACCCTCTGCAGTTCCATTGCCATAGGCAAAGTTCAGTGCGCTTACGAGGATCCAATTTCGCTAGGTTTATTAGGCTTAGGTTGGGCAAGCTCTGGATGGTTAGCGCGGACCGTGTCAATCCACTGCGTGACTCTATCTAGGGTTTGTTGCATCGGTAACATAGCTTGCTGTATCGAGGCCACGGACTCATGCAGCTTCTGCAAGGAAGCTGTGGAGAAGGTAAAGAAATTGTCTAGTTTTTCCTCAAGTTTGGCTACTTTTTCTTTCTCTTTGTCAACCTTCTCTAGTTTCGCTTCGACTTGGTCAACTCGCTCATCGAATGACAATATGAGAGTCGAGACTTTTCGTTTTTGCACATGTGGTTGAGCGAGGTGCCTTGCTATAGGGGTGGTTAAGAGAGGAGAAGGTGCTGGTGAGATAGGTGTAGGGGTGAAAGATGGGGCGCGGAGGTGTGGGGAGGTAGATGGTTGTTTGAAGGACTGAAGCTCTAGGCATAGTTTTGCATTTTTGCCCTTAATTTAGCCATCTCATCCTGCAATAGTTTGAGCTGCTTTTGAATGGAGCTTTCAGTGGAGGCTTCATTAGCCCAGCTCACCTCGTGTCCAGAGCCAGTCCGAGGGCTGGGGTCTTGATGAATGCTTTTGTTGCGGCTTCAGCTGCGACTTTTACGGCTTTGCTGTCTTGTGATACTGGGTGAGCGTCCTCTAGGGGCGTTCTTGAAAGATGTGCTTGAATCAAGGAAATGGAGCTGCATCTTGTTGGAAAGTTGAGGGTGCGTGCTTTGGTTTGGGCTTGTAGAGCTGTGGGCACTGGGGCGAGCCGGTGGGGTGGTCACTGTTGCACACCACACACTTAGGTTCACATTCGTGATCAAGGAGTGGGTTCGGAATGCCACACATTGGACATAAAGGCTGAGGGGCGCCTGGGCATACGTCTGGTCTGTGGCCAAGCTTGCGACAGAGATTACAGGCTTCCGTCTTATGACGATAGGGTACGCATCTGGTGATGCCACCCTGATAACTTATGTAAAAAGGCACGTGCGTACCTCTGAATGTGACCAAGATGGACGTTGTGGAACCCATGCGACGTCCGGTCAGGATGGGGCCTAGTTTGTCATAGTCCAATGGGCTTGACAAGACGATTTTAGATGTGTGTTCCATAGGAATAATACGGATGATCCCTCGGCAGGTATTTGATGGATCGGTAATGGGGGGAACCACTTCAAAGCTGCGCTCGTCCATCTTGATGGATTCGATACGGTGGTATGCTTCGGTGCATGTCGAGTCTGGTGTGCTTATGAGCACAATGTTGCTTACAGAGTTTATGTGGTATTGGTCATGCATGGAGCTTGTGAGCGCTGCCGCTTTTAGGACGGAATGTATGAACCACTATACATAGCCTTCATAGATTACGAGAAGGCGTTTGATTCAGTAGAAATATCAGCCGTCATGCAGACACTGTGGAATCAGGACGTCGATGAAGTATATATAAACATCCTCGAAGAAATTTACAGGGGATCAACTGCTATTATAGTGCATCATAAAGAAAGCAACAGAATACCAATCAGGAAGGGTGTAAGGCAGGGGCACACAATCTCCCCAATGCTATTTACCGTGTGCTTATAGGAGGTTTTCAGAAGCCTAGAATGGGAACAGTTAGTGATAAGAGTTAATGGAGAGTACCTTAGTAACCTGCGCTTCGCCGATGACATTGCAATGCTGAGTAACTCAGGGCACGAATTGCAACTCATGATTACGGAGTTAGACAAGGAGAGCAGAAAGATGGGTCTTAAAATGAATCTAGAGAAAACAGAAGTAATGTACAACAACCTCGGGAAAGAGCAGCGCTTCGAGATAGGTAATAGTGCACTTCAAGTTGTAAAAGACTATGTCTACTTAGGGCAGGTAATAACCGCGGAGCCGAACCACAAGATTGAAGTAACTAGAAGAATAAGAATGGGGTGGAGCATATTTGGCAAGCACTCTCAAATTATGACAGGTAGATTGCCACTATCCCTCAAGAGGAAGGTATATAACAGCTGCCTCTTGCCGGTACTTAGCTATGGAGCAGAAACCTGGACACTTACAAAGAGGGTTCAGCTTAAATTGAGGACGACATAGCGAGCAATGGAAATAAAAATGGTAGGTGTAACCTTAAGAGACAAGAAGAGAGCAGAGGGGATTAGGGAACAAACGGGGTTAAGGATATCATAGCTGAAATCAAGAAGAAGAAATGGACGTGGGCCGGGCATGTAGCGCGTAGACAGGATAACCGCTGGTCGTTAAGGGTAACTAACTGGATTTCCAGAGAATACAAGCGGGTTAGGGGGAGACAGAAGGTTAGGAGGGCAGATGAGATTAAGAAGTTTGCGGGTATAAATTGGCAGCAGCAAGCACAGGACCGGGTTAACTGGCGGAACAGGGAGAGGCCTTTGTCCAGGAGTGGACGTAGTCAGGCTGATGATGATGATGATGATGGTGGTGGTGGTGGTGGTGATGATGATGATGATGTATGAGCTTCGGAAGTGGAATGTCAGCACAGCTGAGGCCTCCACGTATTCGCAGGACTATTTTTGTAGTCGTCCGCTAGAAGTGGAGGGGTTCTGGGGGCATTGCGACGAGTCGATGGGAGAGCTTTCTGTGACTCTTCTGGCGAAGTGATGATAGCAGGCGTCAATTTCTTCAGGGATGAAGTGGACTTTCTGGCCCTGGAGTACACTTGACGTCAGCTGCCTTCATCATCGTCGAGAGCTTAGGCGGAGGGAAGCTCTTCTCCCTTTATTTCGTGGATGACCATATTGGTAGGCCTATCCGGTAAGCCTAGCCGGTAGGCCCACCGAGGTAGTCGAACGCTGCCAAAAAGTCGATCTTCGTGGATGCGAACTGCGAAGCACTCACTGGAAATCACTTCAGATGATGTGGTCGATTCCATAGAAACCTTCACATTTGTTCAAGTTGCCATTGAATGACTTAAACAGTCAGAAACAGGAGTTTTGCCGGAGCGCTTGCGAAACGCGGCTGCTCCCGGTGGTGTCTATGGCGCGTCTTCTGCATGATGATGAGTGGGGCGAAGCGTCCATCAGTCCGTTCATCTATCCGTGCGTGCATTCATTCACCCATGCGTCCGCCCGTCCTTCCGTGCATCTGTTCGTCCATGCGTCCATCCGTCCTTTCATGCGCCTGCGCGTCCGTCCATCTGTCCATGCGCCCGTCAGTGCGTCCATACGTCCGTTCATGCATCCGTGTACCCTGCGTTCGTCCATGCGTCCATCCGTCTGTGCGTGCGTCCGTCTGTGCGTCCATTCATCCGTCCGTGCTTCTGTCTCTCTCCGTCCGTCGACTTAGTAAACACTCCAAGTACCGCCATCTCGCATGTTTTCATCATATTGACGCGCGTATGTGCCAGTGGTGAGGACAACGAAGCACCGCGAGTGTCTTTGGCCGAGGGCAAAAGACGAAGAATTCGTTGCAGTCTGTTTCCTGCGATCGATAAATTGTATTTGTTTGAGGCGCTTTGTGTGCTCGTCAATCTCGCTTCGTCACACTGGTGGAAGTGCTGGGTACGTCTTCATGCTTGGCACCCCTTCGCGGACCCGACATTCAAGCCCGGAATCACTACCACCCGTCGACACACCAGTCCACCGCTCCAGCCGCCGTCTGCGAGGCCTAGCTCCCGAGCTCAATCCCTTTCCAGAAACTGCCAGCAATCGCTTGCCTCCTTCAACCACCATGGCCACTGCAGCTACATCGCACATGACACTTCATCATCATCATCATCATCATCAGCCTGACTACGTCCACTGCAGGACAAAGGCCTCTCCCATGTTCCGCCAGTTAACACGGTCCTGTGCTTGCTGCTGCCAATTTATACCCGCAAACTTCTTAATCTCATCTGCCCACCTAACCTTCTGTCTCCCCCTAACCCGCTTCCCTTCTCTGGGAATCCAGTCAGTTACCCTTAATGACCAGCGGTTATCCTGTCTACGCGCTACATGCCCTGCCCATGTCCATTTCTTCTTCTTGATTTCAGCTATGATATCCTTAACCCCCGTTTGTTCCCTAATCCACTCTGCTCTCTTCTTGTCTCTTAAGGTTACACCTACCATTTTTCTTTCCATTGCTCGCTGCGTCGTCCTCAATTTAAGCTGAACCCTCTTTGTAAGTCTCCAGGTTTCTGCTCCGTAGCTAAGTACCGGCAAGATACAGCTGTTATATACCTTCCTCTTGAGGGATAGTGGCAGTCTACCTGTCATAATTTGAGAGTGCTTGCCGAATGTGCTCCACCCCATTCTTATTCTTCTAGTTACTTCAATCTCGTGGTTCGGCTCTGCGGTTATTACCTGCCCTAAGTAGACATAGTCCTTTACAACTTCAAGTGCACTATTACCTATCTCGAAGCGCTGCTCCTCGCCGAGGTTGTTGTACATTACTTTCGTTTTCTGCAGATTAATTTTAAGACCCACCTTTCTGCTCTCCTTGTCTAACTCCGTAATCATTAGTTGCAATTCGTCCCCCGAGTTACTCAGCAATGCAATGTCATCGGCGAAGCGCAGGTTACTAAGGTATTCTCCATTGACTCTTATCCCTAACTGTTCCCATTCTAGGCTCCTGAAAACCTCCTGTAAGCACGCGGTAAATAGCATTGGGGAAATTGTGTCCCCCTGCCTTACACCCTTCTTGATTGGTATTCTGTTGCCTTCTTTATGAAGCACTATGGTAGCAGTTGATCCCCTGTAGATTTCTTCCAGAATGTTTATATATACTTCATCTACACCCTGATTCCGCAGTGTTTGCATGACGGCTGATATTTCTACTGAATCAAACGCCTTCTCGTAATCTATGAAGGCTATGTATAGTGGTTGGTTATACTCTGAGCATTTCTCTATTACCTGATTGATAGTATGAATGTGGTCGATTGTTGAGTAGCCTGTTCGAAATCCTGCTTGTTCCTTTGGTTGATTGAATTCTAATGTTTTCTTTACTCTGTTAGCAATTACCTTTGTAAATAGCTTGTATACTACAGAGAGCAAGCTGATCGGCCTGTAATTCTTCAAGTCCTTGTCATCTCCTTTCTTATGTATTAAGATGATGTTAGCGTTCTTCCAAGACTCTGGTACTCTTCCCGTCAGGAGACACCTCGTAAACAGGGTGGCTAGTTTTTCTAACACAATCTGTCCCCCATCTTTCAGCAGATCTGATGTTACCTGATCCTCACCAGGAGCTTTGCCCCTTTGCATGCTCTCCAAAGCTTTTCTGACTTCTTCTATCATTACTGGTGGGATGTAATCTGGTTTACTGCTAGTTCTTATAGTATTAAGGTCGTGGTTGTCTCGGCTACTGTACAGATCTCTGTAAAACTCCTCCGCTATTTTAACTATCCTATCCATATTGGTAGTTATTTTGCCTTCTTTGTCCCTTAGTGCATACATCCGACTTTTGCCTATCCCAAGTTTCCTCTTCAATGCTTTGACACTTCCTCCGTTTTTCAGAGCGTGTTCAATTCTCTCCATGTTATACCTTCTTACATCGCATACCTTACGTCTATTAATCAACTTCGAAAGCTCTGCCAGTTCGATTTTGTCTGTTGTACTTGACACTTTCATGATTTGACGCTTCTTAATTAGGTTCTTCGTTTCCTGGGAAAGCTTGCCAGTGTCCTGTCTAACTACCCTGCCTCCAACTTCCACTGCACACTCCGTAATGATACTCGTCAGATTATGATTCATTGTATCTACGCTAAGGTTGGTTTCCTCACTAAGAGCTGAGTACCTGTTCTGCAGCGACACTCTGAATTCCTGTACTTTCCCTCTCAGTGCTAGCTGATTGATTGGCTTCTTGCGTATCAGTTTCTGTCGTTCCTTCTTCAAGTCTAGGCGAATTCGAGACCGTACCATTCTATGGTCACTGCATCGTACCTTGCCAATCACTTCCACATCCTGCACGATACCAGGGTGTGCACTCATTATAAAGTCTATTTCGTTCTTACTTTCGCCATTAGGGCTCCTCCATGTCCACTTGCGGTTTTCTCGTTTTCGGTAGAAGGTATTCAAAATCCGTAAATTATTGCGTTCTGCGAATTCTACTAGTAGCTCTCCTCTGGCGTTTCTAGTACCGATGCCATAATCTCCTACTGCCTGGTCTCCAGCCTGCTTCTTCCCTACCTTTGCATTAAAGTCGCCCATCACTATAGTATACTGTGTTTTTACCTTACTCATTGCCGATTCCACGTCTTCATAGAAGCTTTCAACTGAAGCGTCATCATGGCTGGATGTAGGCGCGTAAGCCTGTACTACCTTCATCTTGTATCTTTTATTCAGTTTAATTACAATACCTACCACCCTTTCATTAATGCTATAGTATTCCTCTATGTTGCCAGCTATGTTTCTGTGAATTAGGAACCCCACTCCCAGTTCTCTTCTGTCTGCCAAGCCCCTGTAGCAAAGGACGTGCCCATTTTGTAACACCGTATAGGCCTCATCTGTCCTCCTAACCTCACTGAGCCCTATTATATCCCATTTAACACCCTCTAGCTCCTCGAATAGTACAGCTAGACTTCCTTCACTAGATAAGGTTCTAGCGTTAAACGTTGCCAAGTTCAGGTTCCAATGGCGGCCTGTCCGGATCCAGAGATTCTTAGCACCCTCTGCTGCGTTGCAGATCTGACCGCCGCCGTGGTCAGTTGCTTCACAGCTGCTGGGGACTGAGGGCCGTGAGTTATTTGACGTAAGCATGTGGGAGGTAGTGGCCAGATACTGCACCAGGGTGGCCAATCCTTCTCTGGTGAGGGAGTGCGTTCTCGGCGGTGTTTGCCGGTGAGGCCGCACACCAGGCCTCTTAATGCAGTTCCATCAACACGCGGATTTTTTTTTTTTTAATCCGGTTGGGAACTGCGCGGTACCGGGATTTGAACCACGGACCTCTTGCATGCGAGGCGGATGCTCTAACCACTACGCCATCGCCGCATTTTTTTTGTAATGGTTAGCACATGACACTTCAGAATCCCATGATTCCTGACTGCTTTCATGATGAGACCTATGAAGATGCACAAGACTGGCTGGACCAGTTCAAATGTTGCGCGAAGTACAACCAGTGGGCCACCCCAGAAGACAAGCTCGCGAATGTGTACTTCTACCTGAAAGACAACGCCCAGACGTGGTACATCAACAGGGAAAGAAGCATGGCTACGTGGGATGACTTCCGCAACCAGCTGATTGACACCTTTAGTAGTCTTGACAGAAAGGAGAATGCGCAACGTCTCTTGGAAGCTCGAATCCAAAAACCTAACGAGAGCGTCGCTATGTTCACCGAGGACATGACCCGTCTTTTCGGCAGGGCGGATCCCGAGATGCCGGAAGACAGGAAGCTGCGGTATCTAATGCGAGGCGTGAAGGAACAACTGTTTGCTGGGCTTGTGAGAAATCCGCCAACAACAGTAGCGGAGTTCACGAAAAAAGCCACAGCTATTGAACGGGCCCTACAGCAATGGTACCGCCAGCAGAACCCGGTCAACGTTCGAGCGAGTAGCCCTGTTACGACTGCGGCGAGCCTCTGCGACAACGACAGGCCTCTGCGGGAAGTCATCCGGGAGATTTTGAGGGAGGAGCTTCGGCAGCTTGGTTTAATTCGAGCAACTGAACCGACGCCGGCATTGTCTTTTGTCGCTGATGTTGTCCGGGATGAGGTCCGCCAGGCTCTCTCTTCATCCGGCTATAATGGTGTGCGACGACATTTTACTTATGCTGATGCCGTCCGACGCCGCGTCGTCACTCCTTCGGCACAGCAGACCCCAATGGCTGGACCACCACCAGCCCTGCAAACGCAGCCACTGTCAGCACCGACCACTTTCGCAACCTAACCGATTCCTCCGACAAGACGAATGCCGTATAACCAACATGCCCCACAACGTCGCCCCACAACGTGGCCCAATAGTGAGTCTCCACTTACCTACCAGCGTCGGAAAACCGATTTGTGGCGTACCGCTGACCGTCAACCGGTATGCTTTCATTGTGGCGAAGCTGGGCACGTCTACAGAGTTTGCCGTTATCGCGACGCTCAGTACAAGAGAATTCCTCGCTACCCTGATTACATTGCGTACGACGATCAACGCATGTACAACTAAGCCCCTGTGAACACACCGCCGCAGAATCAAGTAATGCCCAGATCACGTTCTCCATCTCCTGCGCGGCCCAGTTCACCTAATCGTCGCAGTTTTGCCGACGTCACCAGGGGCAGGTCCCCTAGCTCGCGACGGGGAAACTAGACGCCGCGACCTCGGGGGGGTGGGGTTGCCAATATTCGGAATTCCGAACAGCCCCCTTTGCAGACAAGCGACAGCTCGAAGCCATCAAAACCGAAGAAGACGACAGCAACAACTAATTCGACGAATGAGACAACTGCCGACGTAACCGACGTTATCAGCGCTGACCTCGTCGTTCACATTGACGGCCACAAAGTGACGGCACTTGTGGACACTGGCTCCCACTTTTCTATCATAAGCCTACAGCTAGCCGAAAGACTAAGCAAGGTGAAAATGCCATGGCAGGGACCCAATATAAGAACTGCAGGAGGTCAGTTGATGACACCGGTTGGAAAGTGCACGGCCCGACTCTTCATTGCTGGTTCCACCTTTGTCGCCACCCTCGTCATTCTCCACGAGTGCTGTAAACAGCTCATATTGGGAATGAATTTCTTGCGCGAATACGGGGCTGTGATTGACATCCGTGACAGAAGCGTAACGTTCACTGTAAGCTCGGAGACTGCTGCAGATAAGGAACACCAGCCACCTCGCTTCCGTATTGCCGATGACGACGTCATACTGCCGCCACGAAGTTGTTCTCTCGTATCCGTGCAATGTGACAAATTACAAAATGGTACTGGCATCGCTGAACACATCAAGGAGCTCGCATTCACTAGCGGCATTTCTGTTGCCAGGGCTGTCATCACTGTTATTGATGGATGCGCTGAACTGCTATTGACAAATTTCAGCAGAGAACGTCGACACATAGTTAAAGGCACGGCGATTGCCTATTTTGACGAACTCTCGCAAACAGAAGATTGTCATTTAGTGGAGGAAGCAGCAGCGTCTACTATCACTACACCGACACCTGTAGACGTTGGTCCAATGTTATCTCCCATTGAGCGAGACCGCCTTCTCACGCTGATCAACAAGTTCCACGGCTGCTTCTCATCCACATCAAGAGTTGGTCAAACGGCACTGACGAAACACCGCATCATCACGGATTCCGATGCCAGACCCATCCGTCAAAATCCTTATCGAGTCGCCCCAAAGGAGCGTGAGGCAATTCAAAAACAGGTGAAAACGATGCTAGAAGATGGTGTAATTCGGCCGTCTAACAGTCCTTGGGCATCACCTGTAGTACTCGTCAAAAAGAAGGACGGTAGCTTGCGTTTCTGCGTCGACTATCGTAAGCATAATCAGATCACAAAGAAGGACGTCTACCCTCTGCCGCATATTGATGATTTATTGGATAGACTACGAAACGCACGCTACTTTTCGTCTATGGACTTAAAAAGCGGCTACTGACAAATTGAAGTGGATGAGAGAGATCGTGAGAAGACCGCCTTTGTTACGCCCGACGGACTTTATGAATTTCAGGTTCTTGCTTTCGGTTTGTGTTCGGCGCCAGCAACATTCCAGCGTCTCATGGACACGGTTCTGTCGGGACTTAAGTGGCAGACCTGCTTGGTGTACCTCGATGACGTGATTGTCTTTTCGGCAACTTTCGAGGAACACTTACGAAGGCTCATAGCAGTTTTTGAAGCAATACGCTTGGCCGGTCTTACTCTAAAACCAGAAAAGTGCCACTTCGGCTTCCACGAACTTCGATTCCTCGGTTACGTCGTAAGCAGCCAAGGGATCCGACCCGACCCGGATAAAATTGCCGCCGTGGCAAACTTCCCGACGCCATCAGACAAAAATCTGTGCGACGTTTTTTAGGACTCTGTGCGTGTGTGTTTTTTAGGACTCTGTGCGTGTGTGTTTTTTAGGACCGGTGGTTTATTGCTAATTTTTCGCGCATCGCATGGCCATTGACACAGCTTACTCGGGTTGATACCCCCTTCAGATGGGGCGAAGACCAACAGCAGGCATTTCACGAGCTTCGTCAGCGAATGCAAACACCCCCCGTGATGGCCCACTTCGATGAAGACGCGCCGACAATACTTCATACAGACGCTAGTAATGTGGGTCTTGGAGCAGTGCTCGTACAGTCGAAGGACAACAACGAAAACGTGATCGCCTACGCCAGCAGGACGCTGTCCCGAGCTGAAGCTAATTACACTACGACGCAAAAAGAATGTCTTGCAATGGTATGGGCAGTCCTGAAGTTTCGTCCTTATTTGTACGGCCGCCCATTCACCGTTATCAGCGATCACCACTCTCTCTGTTGGTTAGTCAACTTGAAAGATCCGTCTGGCCGCCTTGCACGATGGAGTCTTCGGCTCCAAGAATTTGACTTCACTGTTGCCTACAAGTCGGGAAAACGACACACCGATGCCGACTGTCTTTCTCGGTCTCCTGTTGAGACGGCATCCCCGGACAACGACGATGATGACACGGCCTTTCTCGGAATTGTGGACACTGCCATCTTTTCTCAACAGCAGCGTGGCGATGCTGAGCTGCTACCACTTACAGATTACCTACAAGGGCGAGTGAATAGCGTTCCAAAGTTATTTGCGAGAGGGCTGCCGTCGTACTGCTTGCGAAATGACGTTCTTTATAAGAGGAACTTTTCACCCACCGGCAGCAGCTACTTGCTCGTCGTTCCTTCTTCGCTTCGCCGTGAGGTACTGCAAGCCTGTCACGACGAACCTACCACTGGTCACTTGGGTTACGCAAGAACATTGGCGAGGATAAGGCAGAACTATTACTGGCCAAGACTTGCCGAAGTTGTCAAAACTTACGTGCAGGCATGTCTAGATTGCCAGCACCGCAAGCCACCATCCATCAAACCAGCTGGCCTGCTGCAGCCTGTTCGAGTGCCGGCGACACCATTTGCACAAATTGGCATGGATTTTCTGGGCCCCTTCCCAAAGTCTGCCACTGGAAACAGGTGGATAATCGTCGCCACGGATTACCTGACCCGATACGCGGAGACAGGCGCTCTGCCACGGGCAACGGCACCTGAAGCGGCGCAAATTTTCATCGAAGCCATCGTCTTAAGACATGGTGCTCCCGCAATAGTCATCACCGACAGAGGTACTGCGTTCATGGCCGAGCTTTTGGACACCATTTTCCGACTAAGTGGTACAGCTCACAGGAAGACAACGGCGTATCATCCCCAGACCAACGGGCTCACCGAACGCCTCAACAAGACCCTAGCTGACATGATAAGCATGTACGTAGATGTAGAGCACAAGAACTGGGACATCATTTTGCCCTACGTCACGTTCGCGTACAACACGGCTCGTCAAGAGACCACTCGGAAGACACCCTTTAGTCTCCTTTACGGACGCGAGGTTACAACAACGTTAGACGCAATGCTTCCTCATGAAGATGATGGCAATGAGACAGACGCCGAAGAGTTTACCCAGCTAGCAGAAGAAGCCAGACAACTTGCCAGGTTGCGAATCACCAAACAGCAAGACGACGATGCCAAGTATTACAACCTCCGGCACAGACCCGTCATATACAACGTGGACGACAAAGTATGGGTCTGGACACCTATTCGTCAGCGTGGGCTCTCCGAAAAGCTGTTGCGAAGATACTTCGGACCCTACAAGGTTCTGCGACGCATCAGTGACGTCAACTACGAGGTTGTTCCGGACGGCGTGCAGTGTTCAAAGCGGCGCAGACATTCACCAGAAATTGTCCACGTGCTTCGAATGAAGCCTTACTTTCAGTGACTAACTGTGCAGTTTTGGTTTCGCCTTGCTTCTCAAACGTTTAACATCGGGACGATTTTTTTTATAGGGGGAATAATGACGCGCGTATGTGCCAGTGGTGAGGACAACGAAGCAGCGCGAGTGTCTTTGGCCGAGGGCAAAAGACGAAGAAGTCGTTGCAGTCTGTTTCCTGCGATCGATAAATCGTATTTGTTTGAGGCGCTTTGTGTGCTCGTCCATCTCGCGTCGTCACAATATATTCATCATATAGAGGTATACCGCCATGCAGCGGACAATCTAAGGACTAAACGATAGGTGGCACGGCTGGACTAAGGAAGCAGCACGCGCGCACTCTCTTACGGCCTGCGCTTCGTGTCTAGTCCCCACCTTTTGCCGCCGCTAGTTCGTGGCACAGCGACACAAATTCGATAAAGCTGTTTAGAAAAAAATTCGGCAGATGACATGTACCTGGGAATCCATGTTATGCGAAGCATGCGGAGGAAAGGTGATCTCGTTGCAATTTTTATTTAGCGGCACGTCATGAAATGACGCTAAAATAAATCTATAAATGTCGCACACATGGACATATGTTGAAGAGTTGCAGATGTTTATATAACCAGTTGTTTGGACTAGCGCAAGGATGCTAACTGGAACGTATTAGTGACACCAGCATCTGATATGAAGATCTGATGCTCACGAAAATGCTTGCCCTGGACACTGCTACATAAATCAACTTCAGCGCACGACAACTAACCACATCTGACGTTAACTCGCCTTGACGGCTGAATCAAAATAGTACATATGTAATGTCTATAAAATTGGGTAGGCAGCACTGAAACCACTATTAACGTTTCATGAAGACTAGCGTGAATTTAAAAAGTAGTTCTGAGACCTGGCGTAGCTCTGTGGTAAAGTGCTTCATTGGCACCCAAAATGCTTGGGTTCGATGCCAGCTGGGACTCGTCGGGTCGACGCTACCGATGTCAAGTATTTCTTAACACTCACGCGTTAAAATTGTCAATGTGTGTTCTCGTCGTTCCTGAGCGTTCCAAGTCTCAATTACCTCTGACGCATGCCCGCATACTTGAATAATGTCATCATCCCGCCGCGTATACATCGTCAAACACTTGCCGCCAGACAGCGGCACACACCAGCCCGTGAGTATGTGCCACTGTCTTGCGGCAAGTGTTTGACGACGTATACGCGGTGGGATTGTGACATTATTAATGTGTTGATGAGTGCTTCGTATTCGTCAAACCATGATAATTTTGGTTCATGCCAAGTAAATGGGGTGACCACGAGAGCACCCAGACGTAAGCGGTCAGATAGATAGATAGATAGATAGATAGATAGATAGATAGATAGATAGATAGATAGATAGATACGCTCAAAGTCGCCGAAGTTCGCTAAGAAATTTAAAATTATTGTCACAAACGTCCATAATACTTCAACAGAACATTTTCTTCTTAGAGATACAATACAGATGACGGCAAAGCAAACTTCATATACATGAACATGGATATCAGATGACGTGGGAAGAACGTGTACATTTTATAGTTCACACAAACACAGCCACACTAAAGTGTCACAAAAGGACAGATACACATATGAGTAATGCAAGGTAAACAATAGGCACAAATAAAACATGAATATGCACCTTTCACATATTTACATGGTGGCATGACATTTCTGCCGGTGCATCGACACGTCAGCCTACCAATACCAGGCCGGCTGAATGACAAGTTTCACTCGTCCATCACAGACCAACACAAAAGGGCAATACCAGTGCCGAAGGATTTCCTCTAATCCGAGGAAGGAAAGCTCATCCGACAAAACAGACAGCAGCTCCGAGTACAATCGCTCTAAGATCGGGAAGAGTGCGTGGTGGCGGCGGCCCGCTGCAACCACCTCGAAGTGGTTGCGCCAGATGCAGAAAGAGCCGGCGACAATGAGAAGACAAGCGAAGCGGCCTAACGAACAACGCCCAGAAGAAACGAAGCGATTTACTCTGAAGCAGCAAAATCCAGCATGTACGGTTCTCCAAAAAATACGTGCAATGACACAATGCCTCAGAAAATGCTGATTCATTTCGAGCAGTTCACGCATGTTGCTGACTGTACCATTCTTCACCTTTAGACGCGGTCGACAGCGGGAAGCACGCCGCATCCCAGGCGCCACATGAAGTCTTGAATATGTCAAGACAGAAAAAAAGTCGTTAACGTGCTCCAAGACATCCGACTAGAGCAAGCATGGTGGGCTGGGGGAAGCAACGGAAACAACAATGCAGTAGTTGTCTCAACTATATTGTTGTTCAACACATATATGCCAGTGCAGGTCAACTGGACATGGCGAAAAAACGCAACAGTTGTTGCAGAAAACAAAGGAAGTGCTCTTGACTGTGGCCCTCTGTTAAGGTGAACATTCGGCATCAAATGCCGAGGGTGAGTACTCAGAAAGTAATGTGCAAGCGTTCGCGCGGGAGATTTCTCCCTTGCACTAGGCGCAAAAAAAAAGCGCAGTGCCAGCAGCCCGCCGCGTATGGACACTGAAGGGAAAGCAATGCCTCCCTATGAACGCCGTTGTCCCTGTGCTGCACGAGAGACCAACTCAGTGCCGCCTGACCAAAAAAAAAGCAACATAAACCCGACTGCAAAGATTGCATGATACGTTAAGACGGTTACACCATATAAGAAAGGTACCAAATGCGACCGCGAAACACAGCCTGCGAAACGTACCTCCGCTCACGAAGCAGAAAATCAAAATCCCGTGCATCCTGAACTCTTAGTCTTACTTTTTCAAGAGCGTTTCACCGAACGGATATGCAAATGCCGTATTGGTTGTATAAAATAGCTAAAATGAGAAGGAACACGACCGGCTCAATGGAAAAAAAAGCGCTAAGTCTGGAGTTCAGAGAGCCAATGAAGAAATACCGCGATTTGGATATGTTAAACGGTGCACCCTAAATGCCGCCATACTGGAAAAATACACGCAGGCTGCGTAAAAGGCTCTCTTCATCTGAAATGTACAAGGTTGTGTTGTCAGTGAAAGCTGTGACTTTCACGACACTTGTACCAGTAAGCGCAAGACCCCGGACGCGTGAATTCACGTCAAGAGCACGCAAATATGGCTCAAGGCATTGGACAGGAGTTCAGTTCAACTGAACTCTACACAAAGAACAAAAGAATAAAGTGTGCAGCACACAAAGGCACAAAGATCACATGACATGTTTGTAGAGCTAGCTAATCACGGCACTGAAATGACGAAGATGGGACATGCCGAACATACACAAGCCTCTCTCCTATTTGTGATTTGAAGTGCCACGCTGAACTTTATGAAAATGTTACACCAGCAAGGCCCAAAATTCACCCTTGCTAAGTTTACATGACATCCTCCCTTTCCCTATTTTACAGATTTCTTTTTGTTTAGCCAATCTAAACATGCAAATATGTTCCAAACTACGTGCGAATTAATGAGTGTAAAAAGTGTATTTGTACTTGCAATCAATAAAGTTGCATAGAAGTGTTCCCACCTATGCAGATGGCAGTCGCAGCATATGTTGGCAACAAGTCAGCGACTTTTGACCAGTTCTTTAGCAATATACATCCTCGTGGACATGTTGCTCTTGGAAGTTATTGGTTGACAAAAAATAAACCAATATTTCAAGTCCCCCCCCCCCCAATCTTTCTACAAGCCACTTTCAAGCACTGTTTATATAAAAGCTATGCCTTGTTGTCCAGCAGTTAAGCTCTGTCATGGAACAAGCTGCACTGGTGACAATAGCGAAATCCCCCTTTTGCAGTCTATAAGCCTCTGAACTTTTTCTGCTCATTTTGCTAATAGGAGTGGTGTTGCAATGCCCCAGTGTACTTTGTAGATGACCTTCCTCTGATCATGCGCAGGTGTGCGGTCCGTGAATCCCAATGTATACCGAATAGCACTCAAGATTTCAGTGAGGTCATCGGTAAAGCGTAATGCAAAAATTGTGACATAACTTTCATGAACAAAACAAATGAAAAATGGTCACCGAACATTGAACAACGTAAAGAGGATGTTAATGAAGTTTTCCAAGCAACATGTTCTGACACAGAGCTTGTTGAACGTTGCTGAGTGACTAGACATAGCTACTGCCTGAACAATATGATTATGCCACCCCGTGTAAAAAGGCGAAAAAACAGAAAAATTCTGGAGTCGCGGTGCATTCGTTATCGTGTATCAGCTTCACACAACCCCGGCCTTCTATCTATCAATGTTTACAAGAAAATATGTGACCAGTGTACTGGTTGAACTTTGCGCACTCATTGCCAGCATATAGTGAGAACGCTACCTGCATAGATGGCAAAGCTTTCATGTCATTTTGTTATTAATTGTTGTGCAAGGTCCGAGTAAACAATTTACAGTCAAGCCACAAATCCAGAGTGTATGGGGGGGGGGTAGTTTGTGTGCGTGCACGGTGCTGCGTTATCTTGCAGATGTGTGAGTCATACCTGCTGCAGCATGCCAAAATAACAATGATATGCACTACTACACGCTTCTTTGAACACAACTTTGGCAGATGTGTTCAGAAACATAATTGTCGAAAGTGCTGAAAGCCCGCTTATGAAATTGTGTACATGGCCTATGAACAGCTCCACTTGGCTCCTTTCTGTATGTCCGAAAAGTACAAAAAAGAACGATTGTAGCAGCAGCAATGTTCAGAGTTTAAACCACTACGGTGTCTACTACCCACATCACCTCTGTTCACACCGCTATTTCATGAATCACAAAAGCAGACGGTATTTCTGGACAAGAACTGATCACATGCAGAACAAGCAGCAGGATGCTACGAAGACCTATTGCTATAGTAGATAAGAACTCACCGTTAATTTTACTATAATCTAACTGCAAAAGACTTTATAGACTATCTTAACAAATTCCGTTTAATTAGTGCCATGGTGTGGCAGTTACAATTTCTGTAACTACTAACACCATGGATAGTTGTGTGGGGTGAACAAAAAATTTTGCATTATATATGAAATCTTACGCAAGACAAATCATATAGTAGACCACTGCATATGCTTACGTGCGGAAAAGAACATATCGTAACGGAACCTTTGGAGCGCGAACGGGAGCTGTGAGATAAGAAGATCAGGACATTGTTGTCGCCCCACCGCAGTGGTCTAGTGGGTAAGGTAGTCGGCTGCTGACCCGCAGGTCGCGGGATCAAATCCCGGCTGCGGCGGCTGCATTTCCAATGAAGGCGGAAATGTTGTAGGCCCGTGTGCTCAAATTTGGGTGCACGCTAAAGAACCTCAGGTGGTCGAAATTTCCGGAGCCCTTAACTACAGCGTTTCTCATATTCATATGGTTATTTTGGGACGTAAAACACCACGTATCAATCAATGAGGGCATCGTTGTCTTTTCCGTAGCCTCCGCTCAACCAGCACTCTGTCACTGCGCGTGACAGAGTCCTGGATGAGTACACCTCGCCTTAATCATAACAACATGATGGAGGTATTAGCCTAATGAAGGCAATAAATAATGCATGAACACAAATAGTGAGCATTAAATTGAGAAGCAAGGCTTGCATATATTGCTTTTTAAAATCCAATCAACACTACATGACAGTTGTACATCTTATTACGGCAGGAGCTAACATGAAGATAGAGGATCGAATGAGTGTCATGTCGCTAAATTAAGTGTTTTGTTCGAGCCAATGTTTGAATAAGAGAATTTGTGTAAGTTGTGGCAGCAACCTTAATGCTGTCTGCTGCCTCGGTAAAGAAAAGATATGTTTTCGAATAACAAGCTCTAACATTCCTTCAATGGTTTTTTTTTCATCAGGTATACATCCCAGCAGATTCATTAGAAATTCTCAACTTTAACAAATGCTTCTGTTGTAATGATACTGGGCGCAAAACTTTAGCTGCAGAGGACAAGGCATTTAGCAGGGGTCCGGCTGCTCAATAGCTTTATACCACTATGTCCATGATGCTAAAAATGAGTGATTTGATAAGAGGACATCCATTTACCAGAGCAGCGAGCCGTATCAAGGTTACTGCCATGGCTTAGACAAACAATTTTTGTTCAAACAATCAAACAACCTAACCCTGAAGACCTTTTGGTTCCAAAAACAAACTTTCTTTAATAATTTGATTCTCTTTCAAGCCCCCTTCCCATCATCATCTTAACTTCTGCCATAATAAGACAACTGTCATGTAGTTGTTCATAGAATTTTAACATATGGACAGTAAGCCTTTCTTCTCAAATTAATGCTCAACCTTTAGGTTTATGCTTTAACGACTCTTATCAGCCAAAGAACCCAGGGTAAAAATGCGTGAAGGGTCATCAATTTGCAGTCAGAAGTATTTTGAACTCTTGGTAAATGTCCTTAAAACAAACCATGTAATTTTACTATACAAGAAAGAATCACTTATGTAAAAAATATGCGAAAAACGCTGTATTTTGCCATGTTAGATTTGATTGATATATGGGGTTGACGTCTCAAAACCACCATATTAGAGACACCGTAGTGGAGGGGCTCCAGAAATTTTGACTACCTGGGGTTCTTTACCGTGCACCCAAATCTGAGCACATGGGCCTACAACATTTCCGCCCCCATCGGAAATGCAGCTGCTGCAGCCGGGACTCGATCCCGCGACCTGTGGGTCATGGGTGATTACCATTTTGCCAGGTTTCCTCACGACCAACAATAGCTTAAATTGAAACAAAAATTATTTCAATACCATAGCCATGAAATTTTGCTGACAAAGAAACAAAGACTGTAGTAACAGCATGAACCAACACTCATGTGTAAATTATTTTTCTCCTTTCACTCAATTTCTGAGCACACGGTTTCAAAGGCCTTTGTGGTATTAGAAAGTTTTTCCCCAAAAATATGGCTCGAACAACTTCTTCCCACATTGAGGCATCAAAGCACCAGTTTTGGAAAATAATGCAAATGGTCAAGAAACTACTTCACAGACTAAAATGTCAAGACCATGAACTCGCAAATGCTTAAGGGTTAATGCTCAGTCACAAATTCTGAGGCAGCCCGATGGCTTCTGTGTGTCCATCTGTACTGCCTTCTGTCTACCTTTGGGCCAGTTTTTGTAGAATGTCTGCCGAGAAAACAAAAACATTAGAAACAATTCACTTTTTCTAGCATGCCCCATGTAATACAATTTGACTTCCTCGGCTTCATGAGGTAGCAGTCTCGAAAGCATGCTAACAGCTGCTGCTTTATGTATTTATATCTCATACCCCATTAGCAGGCTCCGAAATAATGCCCCGTCATTGTTAAACAAGAAGTCTAACAGAAGAAAACAGAAACAACATTTTACACTAGACATAGATTTAACTTCTTACCACTTACTCAAAAACCTATTTTCCTTACGCATTACATGCATACATGTTGAAAATACTGGGCATGCAAACATGACCGGAGGTGAGTCAGGACACTTCAAATGCCAACTAACCATGAGAAGGCAGACAAACGGTGCATATAAGACAGTTAAATCGAACCCGCTGGTCGCGGGTTTGATTCTCGGCTGCGGCGGCTGCATTTCCGATGGAGGCGGAAATGTTGTAGGCCCGTGTACTCAGATTCGGGTGCACGTTAAAGAACCCCAGGTAGTCAAAATTTCCGGAGCCCTCCACTACGGCGTCTCTCATAATCAAATGATGGTTTTGGGACGTTAAACCCCACAAATCAATCAATCAAAAGTAGCACAACACAATTATGCTCTGTAAGCACTCACATGAAATCCACATTGGTGCCTTTTTAAAAAAATTCAGCTATAGAATGAACGACAGCAATGCTGTCTTCTGTTATTATGGAGCACTTTTTTGCTTTCCTTGGCCTGGTTTCTTGTTTTCTCCCATGAGACAATCCCGTACAAGTTAAGCTTTAGTTGGTGAAGAAGTTGAAAAGCATGAATTTAATATACAACACGAAAAGTAATAGAATAATTTTGCATGACATGAGAAATTGAAATTCTTGTAATGTACCACCACCAAGTAATAAGTAAGCAGGCTTTGATGACAAGTGTCACAAAACAATGGAGTTTCTGGAACATGCCATACACAGATAGATAATTCTGCTATTGAAATGTACTGTTACTACTGATTCTGTAGCTGCAAGTACCTGCTGAATCTACTCGAGTACACTCAGCAAACCTATGTAATAATATTGACCGACAGAGAAAACCCAGTTCTCACTTAGCTGCCCCCATCACAGCATCATGTTGCTTCACATAAGGGTTCCTGGTATGCAGGATGAAGATGCATGAACTTTGCGGCTGTGTCGTACCACAGAGAAGGTGATTAATATCGGCTCGAATTACGTGAGCAGCTGAAAAATACTCCATTGTGCAATTAGCAGTAACAATGCAGTATTGCTAGCTACCAGCCACTTCACCGTACACCCGCTAGAAATTTTTGCACCAGCAAGATTTCGCAGTGTATACAAGCATCTGAACACAGTATTCAATGCCACCATCTGCATTCTCTATTTTTATATCTAGATCCATAGAACGTGCACACAGTAGCCAATAATTGTGCCAAGTAGAAGAGTCCGTTTTAGGTATTCTATAAAATTCATAGACGAGAATCAGGCACATCACTCAAGCCTGTTGTTTAGCATCAGAGGTGAAAGTGTCCTTGCAAACGTACACAGAACAATTATTAGACTTTGGAAAATGGTAAAAACAAGGTTTAGGTTTGGCAGAAACGAATCACATACAGTAAAGACAGTCCAAGACGCTGCAATGATAAGGTTGTAAATTTCAAAGTGGGCCACTATTTTTCACACTATGCATTCATTTACAAGAAAGATAACAATGCTTGCTGCGAGAAACAAAACTTTACCGTTTTTGCGAAATTTCACTGACCAGTACGCCATTCTACTGAAAGCCAACACTTAGTGAAATCGAGTCACGTTTCAAGACAAAACGCACTCACGATGGCGACAAATAGGTGGAGTACTCTTCTACAGCATGATTTATTGGAACTAAAAACTATGATAACAATAATTTCTTAATATAGCTAGCAAGAACCTTTCTGCTGTCATTTATGTGAAGCAATTTTATCTCAGTGGGCGGTCACAAGAATAAAGACCACATATTATTGAGCGCCAAAACACAGTGACTGGATGTGCAGCAATTTCCAGCTATGCTCATTTATGGAAACCATTGCACTTCTCCCTCAAATAATGGTTCACATAATGAACATTTTGGCAAGAATATTGTTAAGTTGGTAGATAGCATACATCCTGACGTTACTCTCTTACCCTCACTTATATTGCAATATTTTCACTTCGACATGACTAGCCCAAAACAACACTCTTCTTCATTAAATTGAAACTTTGTACATAACCTCTGCGTTAGCCACAGATGCTGAATAAGCACCTCTTATGGGATGCTTGGCTCACCGTGTGGTCAGCACTGAGCAGTTCGTCAGGGCACTTCTGTTTGCTACCTGCAGTACACAGCAAAAAACTTAGGCGTTCAAACAAAAACAAAGCAAGTATGGCAGCAGCATTTCGCCCTTTGAAGATAGAGAGGGGAAAGGGGTAGTGCAGCATTGTTCTTCATAAGCTATACATACGTGCATCAACTGTTTTAGTTTGGCACGTAAACAGTATAGAAGAGTGAAAATGGTTAGAGGAGACAAGCGGCCGCATATTTGAAATCCTCCAAAGAAGGCAGAAAAATGCACATGGGATTTTACGGTATATATTCTGTGTCATCTATAAAAATATGCAAAGTGCTGAATTTCACTAACACTTGCACACCATTAAGCCAATGTGAAACGACAACGTATTGCACTCGCTTGGCTGTCCAGCTGGTGCTTCCGAAATTTCCTGAAGTTGCACAGACAGCAAAGTGGTCTGGCCAAGTTTAAGTATACCCATTCCAACAAGCACCACTGCCTTCAACTCTAGGTGACAGCAGCAAATGAAGTCTTTTAATAGTGGCATGCGACTAATGCTAAGTATCTAAGCGTTTGAATAAAAAATGCAAGTATATTTCAGTTTCATGTTCAATTTCAATTGTGAATTCTTCCGCGTGTCACCTTTTCTTTGATGTTGGGTATCAAGATAAAGGCAAAATATCCTTAAAATATATAGTATTACAATATGTTTACCAGCAACAGTCATAGTACATTATACCAAGTAGTGCTAGCGACATCACTGGAAACATTGAAACCAATGAAAATGGCATATCTCAGAGACCTTCACAGTCTTTCATTAAGCTGCAGTTAGAGGCAGCAGCCGCTAAATGAACTTTGAACCCCTTTCTGGTTAACCTCCCTGCCTTCCTTATTTCACGTTTCTCTCTTCTTTTTTTTTTGAACCCCTTCTTTCAGAAACCGAGTCAGCTGCTTTTCTTCGAAAAACTTGCGGGCGCAAAGTGCAGACATTGACGGAAGTAGATATAGCCCCGGCTACTGGGACTATACCGCTCAGAGTTTATGTGACGGCACTCTTGCCAAACCGTTGCAGCGAAGGCGGCTTCTTCGTCTCTTTTCGCCCTATAAGGTTGGAAAACACCTGTTCTAACACACTGTGCATCTCTCGGGGTCGCTCCAATCAGGCGATCTTTTCCGTATGGTGCTTCCGTTTTGTTCTTTTTTTAATACATTTTTTCTGATAGTGAGAGCCGCCATAGCATAGGTCAATAGCGCCCAACTGAGACGAGAAAATCACTAATGGACACTGCGAAAATAGCGAGAGCCAAAAGGACAACAATTTCGACGTAACTTAAGCAACTATCAAGACCTACAAACAATAAAATAAACGCTGCCGGCAGAATATGCCGCGCTAATATCCATAAGTGCATTATTGCAATTAGATAGAGCCCAGCTGTCACACCCCTGCTACTCAAAGTGGCTTGTTTATCTACACGGAACACGCCAACTGAACTTCGTTCGTGTCGACTGATAACGCAACTGCACCGAAATGGATGGGATGCGCTGTTTTGTCGGTCATTCACCCAGGACGTAGAGGAATTTTCGTCAACTATAACGCAATGCGTACAGTCACACGACACGTGACAGCAGCTATCAAGCCCACACCACTAAACCCCTGGTAACCAACTTTACGGTCAGGGACACGCGACATTTTTGCACAGAATTGGCAAATACACCGAAGCCGCGCGCACGCAAAAAAAAAAGCCGCTTTCGAGTAAGCCTCAGTGCGACTTTGAAGCAGCATAAAGATTTAGGGCATTTTGTGGGCAGTCCAACAGGCCGAAGGCGGGGGAAGTTCACGAGAGCCGTAAGATAGGACTTACCTGATAGCGAAATCCACAAAACTTGTTTGCTGGTCAGCTTGGCGGGAAAGCTCCGACACAATGGCGACTTGAAGCAGTGAAGTTAACGACACCTTGCGCAAACTTCTGGTGGCATATTGTCCGACTTCACGCAACCACAGGTTAGTCGAACAGAATAGAACAATGAATGCACGCCTTGGTGTCACAAATTGCTGTTGAACATGGTCATTTCTAACAGGTCCTCGACCACGACGTTCCGCCGTGATAAGTGTTTATGTTGGCTGGCGAGTGCCGTGCATGCGCGACCTTGCATGTGCCGCGTACATACATCGCGTGACCACGTCTGAGAGATGTTATCGCGAGCCGGCCCGCCGACGCACGGGTGCCTGGATCGCCGCACGCGACAGTGTTCTGGTGTCGCGAAGAGGCCCATGCTCTAAGGAGTTTCTTGTTGAAACAATATTAAAATCATGCTTTGCGGTTGCGGTATAATAAGCTCGCTGTATTCTCTGTACCTGCAATGCAGTACAATGGCCTGTGTACTTGAGAATAAGACAGTTCGTAGAAATGGTGAGGCTGTCGTAGTTACTTTCGCTGCAAAAGCATTGTAAGTACACCATGAAATTGTACTTACGCGCTGTTTGACTGACGAGATGAGCTCACGCATTCAGTTGTGCAAAGCGCATATACGCTATTTTTTGCATGCAATTCCGACCACTTTTTTTATTGTGAAGCGAATAAATTAGAAAAAAACTTCCTTACCGAGAATAAAAATAAAGATTGTGCACCAGCTCTATTAATTTCAACGCACTTGTTTTTTATTTGTTGTACGCGCAATCTGACAACCCTGAAATGCTTGCTAATAGGACATATGAATTTTCACATCAGAGTGATCACAATAATTCGAAAGTTGCCGCAAGCTCATAACAACGTGTGGAACCCACTAACTATTACATCAATACTGGTTTCAACGACATATCAGTGATGATAATGAGATGGAACCACCAATGTTTATGTGCTCTCTTTGCCAAAACAACCCGCTTACAACAATACCACTGTGCCGCATTATGAGTTATATCAAACAAGTGTGGCTGCTGTGTGTTAGAGCCAAAAAAAGGGGGGGGGGTGGGGAATGGTGATGCGCGTGGCGTGTAATCCTCGAAAAGAAAGAAAACGAAAAATACTTGCGTCCCAACACCCCTCTGTTATTATGACGGATTCCGTGTGGTAGTGGTCTCTATATATTTCACCATCTGCCAATTAAAGAGATAAGTAATAACAATTATGAAAAATTGCCAAAAACACAGAAATTTTGTTAGGAAGGCGTGCATGTTCTGCTAAACAAAATTCACATATTTTTGAGTAATTTGGTTGTATTTTTGATAGATTGTCATCGCGCGGTGGCAGCACGTGACCCTTGCCGTCACATTCTCCAAGGCGCACCCAGGGAGCAAGTGTTCAGACTATTTTCTTCCCTTTTTCCGCCTCTCCTTTCATCCTACAGTTTCTTTACACAAACACGCTGATGCTTCAGCTCCAAGCCGGGAGCATTACTCGCTTCCAGTGCCGTTCGTAGTTGGGTCATTCCACACCAAACATACCAGCTGTTTCTACGACCACCTCAAATCGATCCGAAGAAATATCCTGATGGTTTACTGCATTGAAAGCACTGAATCACTAGAATATTTCCGGAAGAAGAAAAATTGTGGTCACGTGAGTGCTTTCCGAATTTATCAAAATGTCGTAGGAATGTTGTTTGTGAAAAAAATTATTTTTTAAAGTGTCACTTCCTTTTTCAATACCAAATTCAGTTTATATAATAAGTAATGGTGACTGTGCAAGGCCTTTTAGGCTAATCATTATCCGTGCAATTTTGGGCCCCATACACCGACAAGAATTTGTCCGGAAAGGGTTATGTTTGCTGTTTTTCTATCGCATTACTGCTCTTTAATGAATGTCCGAGAAATTAATAATTACAATATAGAAGGTACATTTAGCAAAAAAATAACAATTTGATGTCTCAAGTCGCAAAACTTTACAAGAAAAGTCACCAATTTCCGAAAATCATCAACTTTGTCCATATTGAGGCCAATTAGCACCACTTGGTGGTCTAGTAAAGATAACATTTATATCCAAAGGGAAAGCAATTAGGCAGCTCTTTTGATATCCCAAGTTTTATTATTACAATTTTTGTTTCGTGGAAGAAAATCATTTTTGAAGTTTCCGATTGGCGGCCATCTTCCCATGGTTGTATGGCAGCTTCCCTCTTGTTACCCGTGGCCCCGGCATTCCACGTGACCCTACCCCCCCCCCCCCATTGTAAAAAGCTTGATGATCCCGCAATAAAGCCAGAATAAAAGTAAAAATGCCTACTCCCGTAAAACGAGATGTAGCGAAAGAGAATTAACAATCTAGGTTGAACTTTCGTTTAAAAGCAAGAACGTCGGATAGCGAGAAGAATTTGCTTCCTGCGGGCACAAAACATGACAATTTGCAGTGCTGGAAACACTAATCACTCCAGCCTGCTTCCCCAGACTGCGAAAACCTTGAACGTTCAATGCAACAATATGCAATGTATAGTAGCCATAATGAAAGGTAAAGACTGGAAGCATAGTTCTAGACGGAGTCCAGGAAAGTGTCCAGGCTACCCTTCCAAAATAACAATACACTGTTCTACACTAATGAATAGGGTTTGCTAAAACCATGAAGGTTACGCCCAGTGAGTTTAACGTGGCAACTTTTCCTGGTCAGTTAGTGCTCAAAACGCGTCCTTCTGTTACGAGTTCTTTCAAGTAAGCGTCAAATTCAAGCCAAATTTTATTGGATATGAGGTCACCGACACTCGTCTCTGTAAGTTATTTTATCGTAAACAACTGTCATTTTACGTGTGATCAACGTGGGCGGATTTCCTCCTTAATTAAAAAAGTGTGCGCGTGCCGCTCTTCTAATTCAGCCATGGAGTTGGCTACCTACTACTATGCGAGGACTACTACTACGACGACGGCAACTACTACATACATCACGGACGCATGATTCATGGCTTATGGAGCGTCGCCCCGGAAACTTGTAACGAATTTTGTGTTGCATTCAGTGGCTGGCGACGATGAAGAATCACGCATGAAGCCGGCACGTAGCCTTTTTTCGTGAGGGGGGGACGCACCATTTTGATTTCTGGAGGAGCACCCATTTAAATGGGCCATTTTTCTCTATCTATGCCATGGCAAAAAAAGCTAGAGTACTACTAGAGTACCAGAGGGCCGATATATTCGAGTCAGTGGATGCAATTACAGGAGTCGCCATGAAAACCACCAAAGAAGCCAAATTTTCTCAAAGAATACAATTGCGACACTGAAGAATAGCCAGGAGAAACGACAGGAAAACAAGCAAGCGTGTCAACAGTCTCTCATTAGGACAACTATCAGAGCACGAAGTCAGCGTTCTATCTAAAAGACGAAACTTCAATACAACTATGCCACATCTGTCACAGATATATGTTGAAGTTCAGATACAACATTTAGACAGTGAGGCAACAGACGACGTAACACTTTGCCATTGCAATCTTCACGAAGCTACCAGCACCACCACGACAGAACCTAACAAAATCTGTAAGAGCCACACCCAAGTATTCAGAAAATACCCAGCAATAATCACCTTGCCAGTGTAGAAAAAGAATGAAATGGTAGAGAAGAAAACGCAGGAAGGTTAACCTGTCCAGGAAAGGGGGTTTGCTAAAGTACACTTGGAGACGGGAAAGGGGAGATAAAAAGAGATAGCAGAGAGTGAGAAGAGAAAGAAAAATATCACATTGTCACAGTGCTTTAGGACGGAAGCTAATGACATTCTGAACGGCATATACTAGACAATTACACAGGATGCGCTATCGGACTGTTCTCTGGCATTGATTAAATTGATAACCGATCCACAATACCCAACGAGAATTGGCGCATCATTGAGTCGAGAAATGATTCCTCACTTGGCATTTGTGATGAATATCACCGGATCAAGATAGCAGAAATTGCAAGAGAATCTAGGAAGTGACCACTTCATAGCTCCCCCTAGAGAATTTAAAGTGACAGACTGGGATGCCTTTCGTAAAGCGAAAGAAGGACCAAGATGAATACGACAGCTTAGGCAGCCTCTTTGCGAAGCTCAAGGAGGATGCTAATGTTGCGACCAAGATTGTCAAAACAAATCTGAGCTTTGATCGAATAGCTGCGCGTCTCGCGCGTCTAACAGAGGCGAAGAATTGCATCTTAGTTTTATGGAGGACGCAAAAACTGAACCACACGCTTTGGAAGAAAATTACGGAGCTCTATCGTGAGATTGAATCCTACTGTGTTGAACTGTCCAAACAGCAGTGGGATGAAGTACGCTCTTCGATTGACGAACACATGAGACCAGGAGGCAAATGAAATCTCCTCTAACAATTACTTGATGAGTCACAGTCTAAGTAAATAAAGTTTTTTCATTCCATTCAGAGTCTGAGGGAAATCAGAGAATGGCTATAAACAGTTTCGTTTACAGCCAAATGGCGAAAGGGGTGTCCAAAATGACCCTCCTGCAGACGTTAGTGGACAGCTACCTTCCACTGAGCCCTTCGGGAGATGCAGACTATCCGCGTTATCGCAGAAGAATGGTGGAGATACTGGACGCATCTTTCACCAAGCTAGAAATTTGTGAGGCCCTACTTGAGCTTAACGGGCGCTCTGCACCGGGACTGGATGGAACCTCTAATAAGCTTTTACGTAACTTAGACGCCAAACTCATTGAAAAGCTGACCGAGACAGTCAACAAAATGTGGGAGGCAGGGTTCATCTCCGAATCCTGGAAGTCTGCTACGGTTGTGCTCATCCCGAAGCCAAGCAAACCTCTAGTGCCGAAGAACTCGTAAGAACTCTTAGCCCAACTCGCTGACGCCTTGCATTGGCAAAGCGGCTGAACATACGATTCACCATCGGGTATCCCAATACATCAAAAGCAAAGAAATATTTCCACACATTGTGGTAGGATTCAGAACTTCACTTTTTACTTAATACGTCATGCTTTTTATCAAAATGCAAATTATTGACAATACCACCTGGTAAACTAAAGGCACATTAGCTCTAGACTTACCCAAAGCTTTCGATAGTATCTGGCACAAGTTTTTGCTTGAGGGAATTTCTTATATGGGTGTTGGAAAACGTTTGCATGTCTACGTTAGCTCATTTATCGGGGACCACAGGGCCACTATCAATATCGGTGAAATTCAATCCTTAAAATTTATCTGTGGAGCGAGAGGGACCTCGCAGGGAACAGTTATCTCTCCTCTACTTTTAAGTATTGCTATAAAAGGCCTATCGGAGCGAGAGATACAGAGAGAGTGAGAGCTCTTTATTGAAGAGCAGATAATTCAGCCGGCGTGTGTGTATCACTTACTTAATACTCTGCGTGGGGAAGGGTATTGGGGACTGAAAGGCAAGAAGAGAGTGAAAAAATATTAAAAATTAAAATAAGAAGAAGCGTCTCGCTACGGAGCGCGGGCTTAACCATGCTCTCTGTGCGGGCGATATCACCGTGTGGTGCATGGGAAGCTCCGACGCCTGGGTAGAGCAGGCGCTTCAAATGGCACTAATCATAACAGCAAACTTTTTGGTAGGTTCGGGCCTGAGTCCGTCATCGGCCAAATCTGAAATGTTACTCTACAGACGCACGCGTAACGGTATGAGGAACGTGACTCTTTAAGAGCAGATTCCGATAGCATTATACACACGGGATGGGCAGAAAAACACCAAGGTAGACTCCATCAGGGTTCTCGGGCTCTACCTAGGGTCTAAAGGTGGCCACTCACCCGCATCACCTGCAAGACGGCGAACATGCTGAGGCGCATACTCCGGGTCTCGAGTCGCAGAGGTCAACTGAGCGAGAGCAATCTCTTACGACTCTATCATGCATTTATCATCAGTGACATTAATTATGTTGCTTCGGCGTTGGGCTGGTTCAACAGAGAAGAGCTAAAACATTTACACGCTAATGCGCAAAAGCATAGAGTTCTAGGCCCCCCTGTGCACACAAGCACCGAGAGGCTTCTACAACTGGACATCCACAAATTCCTCGCCGATGTAATTGGTGCCCAGCAGATGGCTCAGCTCGTAAGACTATCGTCATTCTGCCGCTCAATGTTGAATGGGTGCAAGGCCTTATAGCTCAATTCATAACCAAACTTTGTGACGCTGTGTTGCTCTGAAGTGTGCAAGTCTCGAATAGCTCTGAAAGATGCTCCGTTAACCCGTACTAACGATGATGTGCTGAAAGTTTCAGGGTAAAAAATACACGTTCTTGGAATCTTTTGGTTCAACCAGTTGGTTCTGATGCACTTCAGAAGGTGGATGGGGTCTACTACATAAAAAAGGGGTCTTGTTTTGCCCACTGGGTGAGGGTACAATATATTGTCACGACGCAGACACAGCAGGAGTTCAATATAGAAGAGCTCACTTTAATTAAAAATGAAAGGCGCTCGGAAAGAGGACCGGGCAAGAGCTTCGTCTTCTTCTCTTGCTGAGCGAGCTCTCCTCTGCAGGTTGAATGCGGCATTTGCCTCCCTCCAGGAAGAGCATCGACCCGATGCTCGGCTACAGAATGCGCGATGTATCTATAGTTGACGTATTACGCAACTGGCTCACTGCAATATGGCTTCATCCGCACAACGTGTACGATTTCAGATTTTTGAGGTCGCGAGGAACTGTCAGGGATGACCTTATAATTCACGTCACTTAGGCGCCGTATAACATTGTAGGGACCAAAGTACTTCTTCAGTAACTTTTCACAAAGGCCGCGTCGGCGAATAGGGCTCCAGACCCACACTTTCTCGCCTGGTTGATAAGTGACGTATCGGTGTCGCAGGTTATAACGTTGTGCGTCGTAACTCTGCTGTCGGGCGATTCGCACGCGTGCTAGCTGCCGTGCCTCTTCAGCTCGTTGGGTAAAGGCTTGAACATCCGTGTCTGTATCCTCGCAGTCGTGCAGCAGCATGGCATCAAGCATTGTCGTCACTTCACGGCCATAAAGAAGACTAAATGGCGTGCTCCGTGTAGTTTCCTGCTGCGCCGTATTATAGGCAAACGTCACGTATGGTAGAACGTCGTCCCAATTTTTATGATCCACGTCGATGTACATACTAAGCATATCAGCAATTGTCTTGTTGAGGCGTTCTGTTAAGCCGTTGGTTTGTGGGTGGTAGGAGGTAGTTTTTCGATGCGCTGTTCCACTCAACTCAAGCACTGACTTGAGGAGCATGGCCGTGAAAGCGGTACCTCTGTCTGTTATTATAATTCTAGGAGCGCCATGCCTCAGAATGATATTTTCAATGAAAAATCGTGCCGCTTCTACTGCGGTTCCACTTGATAAAGCCTTTGTTTCTGCGTAGCGAGTAAGATAGTCCGTAGCGACAATTACCCACTTATTTCCAGTATGCGAAGTCGGAAATGATTGATTGCTTTATTTGCTTCGTCACAGTACAGTGTAACAGGAGGCGGAGGGAAAAGCCGTAATGACGGCTTGAGGGATCCTCCGCCCCCTTTGTGAACAATGGCAGCAGATGAAGGACATCACAATATCATACACTTTCACATTGTTTTACGTAAAGATCATGCCACAAAGGAAGGAAACCTGAAAACGTAGTTGATACATAGCTTACACAACAAAGGAACTTGCAGCAATCTTCTGCACCTGAATAAATACATAGTTTATAGAACATATAACATAGTTTGCTACATAGTTTATAGAACAAAAAGAGCCGCTAATTCTGCGACACTTAAATGAGACACATCTATACCTTTGCTAATATAAGTATTCAGAATTCGCGGTAGAGTACATCGAAGCATCTGAAAACCATAATTAGTGCGAAAGTACGGAACGTTCCACATTTCTGTATTTCTTGTTTCATACGCCTTTTCCTTTAAGCAAAGATTCGCCATTTCCGTAAACAAAAAGTTTGCGCGTTTGCAGCTAAGGCAGTACTCTCGTAGTAGTCTGTATTGATATAGGTCAGTCACTTTGATTATCTTATATTTTTTAAACAGTGGGTCACTAGGTGCTAGAGCTGTAGCGTTTTCTATCAGCCTCAGTATTTTCTTCTGTATTCTCAGTAATTTTGTTAAGTTTGTTTCTGTAGTTGTTCCCCAAACCAAATAGCAATAGTTAAGATAAGAACTAAACAGCGATTTGTATATCAATAACTTCACCGAATTGGGGATGAGGTACCGGATACGGCTGAGTATTCCAGTTATCCGGCCTAATTTTATTTGAATATTATTTACGTGGTCATCCCATTGCAAAGAACTGGAGAAATGTACCCCAAGTACTTTCACTGACTTCACTATTTCTATATCTGAGCCTCTAAATACAATATTATTCTTCAAAGTCACTTGTTGACCTTTCGAATGAAAAACTACCGCTTTTGTTTTAGTTGCATTTATTTTTAACTTATTGTTACTTGTCCAGTTGTCTAACTTCTGTAAGACGTCATTAGCTTTATTAGAAAGAATAACATCTGATGATGAGGTGACAAATATACTCGTGTCATCTGCATAGATAATAAACTTAACTTCTGGGGAGATATGGACTATGTCATTAATATATAAAGTGAATAATAAAGGGCCAAGAATGCTCCCTTGTGGTACCCCTGAAATTATATTTTTCTTATCTGATACTAAATCATTTATCGAAACAAATTGACATCTATGCGCCAGATAGCTTTTAAGTAACATGAGTGGGAGCCCGCGAATGCCATAATGGTTTAATTTTTCAAATAAAATGCCGTGGTGAATGTAGTCAAATGCTTGTGTGAAATCCACAAAAATTCCAACCACTTTATTTTTTTGTTCAAATTGTTGTAGAATATATTCTTTTTGATCCAGTAGGGCGAGTTCTGTAGACTTATGTTTTTGGAAGCCATATTGTGATTTTGTCAGGACATATTTGGTGCAAAAACAGGATAAGCGACTAAAAATAATTTTTTCGAAACCTTTAGAAAATACGGGGAGAATAGATATCGGTCGATAATTTGCAACGTTATGCTTGTTCCCCTTTTTGTAGAGAGCTATTACGCGTGCCGTTTGCATTTTCGAAGGAAAAACCCCTGTCGAAATACAGAGATTGAATATGTGTGTTAGTGCTGGACTGATCTGATCGATAACATGTTTCACTGGTTTTATTTGTATGCCATCAGCGTCGCAGCTGCGACTGTTTTTTAAGCCGAGAAATACTGTGCGGACTTCTGGTTCGATAGTACCTGCTAAGAAAAACGTGTTTGCAATTTCTGGACCCAGAGTTCGGCAAGTAGCGGTTGATCTGTCGCTAAAGTCTCTGTAAACGAAGTAATCATTAAAAACATTGACCATAGCCTCTCCACTGACCAAGTTTCCGTCATGGAGTACCTCCTTAATTTCTTCTGTTTTCGAATTTCGGCCCATCAAACAGTTTATTCTATTCCATAAAACATCTGCTCGTTTTGAACACACAGTAAATGCTTGTATATGATACAGCTCCTTTGATTTCTTCATTTCTTTACTTAAGGCATTTCGGAACTGCTTGAAAGCAATTAGGTCCGCCTCGTCGCGCGTACGTATGAATTTCCGGAATAATCTGTTTTTTCTGTCTATTTTACGTAAGAGTTCACGTGTCATCCAAGGCTTCCGACAACCTTTACGTTTTTTCCGCTGTTTATAAGGGAAGTGTTTTTTGTATATACAAATAAACGATTCTAAAAAAGCGTCATAGGCTGAGTTCGCATCATTTGAGTGAAAAACATTGTCCCAATGCAAAGTGCCAATCTCTAAACGGAAAGCATCTAAAGCAGCTGGCGAGACATGCTGATAACTATAAGGAATGTCATTCTGAATTAACGTAGGTGCAGCTGTTTTTACAGAACAACATATCGCCATGTGATCACTAATAGGATACGTAAGGACAGCACAGGTAACACACGACAGATCACAGTTTGTGATAAATAAGTCTATGGTGGTCTCCGAAGACAGACTAATTCTAGTGGATCTATTTATAATGTTTTCTCAACCGTTGCATGCAATAATAGTTTCAAAGTCACACTTTCTCGTGCTTTCATGCCCCATGTCAATATTGAAATCACCACCCAATATAACAGTGTATTGATGTTGATTTACAAATGTTAAGAAAACATCTAAAAATGCAAAAAAATCAGACAAGTCACCATCAGGTGGCCGGTAACACACAGCAACTATGACATCTTGAAACTGAACAGATAACATTTCGTAATGAGCAGTAACTGAAGTAAACTTTTCGAGCAATACGGCTGGTAAAGAATTTTCAAGTAGCATAGTGACACCACCTCCTCGACGACTTGGCCGAAAAACAGAGAACGTTTTCATATGAGGTAGTTCAAATTCTTCTGAAATATCCGATTTCCAGGTTTCCGTTAGCATAACAACATCAAAACAACCTTTCATTTGATTAAACAGACACTCGAGTTCATTTACTTTGTTTCCCAATGATTGTACATTTAAATGGAAGCATCGGAGAAAACCTCTTTGTACGTTTCCAAACCGCTTCGCTAACTCACGAAGGGCGATATATCCGAGGTCATCCATTTTACAGAGCAGTAAAAACAAACAAAAAAAAGAGATACCAAGAAACAGCACAAAAAAACTAACATCAATTGCTCAACGCTGACAAGTCATCCTCACACCTGATGACCTGCGCACGTTCTCCACTCTTCCTACGCACCAAGACCTTCCCATTGGAATGCCATGCAAAGTCATAGCCAACTCTCCTAGCCCAGGTTTTAGCTGCTAATAATAGAGCCCGGGAACGCTTGGTCATATTCTCAGTTATGTAGACATTTTCTTGTTCCTGCCTCAAGGATTTTCATTTTTCAAACCACATATTTCGAAGGTCCTGGTGGACAAAGCGAAGGATCACTCCACGCTCTCTACCTGGCCTCGATGCCATCCTGTGAATAGCGGAAATATCCGCCGGAGCAAGTTCCGTCAAACTCAAGGTTTTCGCAAGATCATTTACCTTGTTTAAAAGATTTTCACCTGCAGTCTCAGGAATTCCATGTATCTCCACATTTAGACGTCGGCTGCGCCACTCGAGGTCATCAAAATCAATCTGAAGCTGGGCGAGACCCTTAGCTGGATCCTCCTTCTCAAGTTTGTCGATCTTGCATTTTATGTTTTTTATTTCCCTGTCATGCCCACTCAAGCGTTCTTGAATTTTATCAAAGTGATCCGACAGCAACTGAATTGACCTGTCTATTCCCTCTACCTTTTCATTCAAAGTGAGGAGAGAAGTTAATTTCTTGTCTATGTCCATGATCGTAATCTTAAGCTGAGCATCTCCTATTTGATCAGCGGGCCGTGTGGTACTCTTGGATGCCCCCGGCCTGCAGGCCTCACACTTCCATGCTTTTTTCTTAAACGACTTTTTCTTTTCAGCATACTCCTGTTCACTCATGCCTGAGCATACTGAAGCATGAAAACAGAATTCGCACTCACTGCAAACAATAGCACTCGCGGCATCTTCAATTTCAGCTCTGCAACCGCAACACTTTGTCATGTTTGGGCCCCAAAATCATTCGTCCTCAAACCAAATCGCTTGGCAGCAGCGACAGCGAATGAAAAGTCGTAAACGAACAAGAACGAGAAGTTTAACCAACCTGTAAAACACAGCAGAGGTTATCCAACGTGCTTTCCTCGCCGTCGCCGCTGCCAAAGTGCCCTGCCAAAATCACGCCCCTGCGCAAAGTCTCTTTCTGTCGTGGTGCCGCTGCTGTTTGCTGATGATCTGCGCCGATGATCTGCGCCGTAGAACGACGCAGTTACTTCCAAGCAGACAGGTAGAATGGGCGCGGGAAATTTGAAGTTCAGTCCAGGCGATTTTAGGCACAGCCTTGGGTCAAGGCACCACAGGAAGTTTTCGAAGTCAGCGCCTGTAAAACACAGCAGAGGTTATCCAACGTGCTTTCCTCGCCGTCGCCGCTGCCAAAAGTGACATCATGGTTGGAGCGTCCTCGTCAAATGGTCCAAGGATCCATTCCGATTTGTGCAAAAGGCATGGTGGGCACTTGAACTGGTTGCAACAATCCGGCTGGTTTTAAAGGTGGCGATTTTCGTCGTTGACAATCGAGGCACGTGCGGACGTAATGCTTTACAGTGCCTGGAAGCTTCGGCCAGTAATACTTTTGTTGGATTCTGGCCAATGTGCGCGTGTATCCGAGGTGGCCGGAGGTTGGCTCATCGTGGCAAGCGCTCAGGATCTCATCGCGAATCGATGTCGGGACGACAAGTAAGTGGGCATTTCCGCTGGGGGCAAAGTTCTTCTTGTATAGGACACCACTGCGCAAGCAGAATGATGGCAGGCTCCTTGCAAATATCTTGGGAACGCTTGTAGACTGGCCGTTAAGAAAATAATAAGAGGGAGCAACTCACTGTCTTCTTTCTGCTTAGACGAAATGGTGACCGTGTCGACCACTCCTAAAAATGCCATGTCATCATCTTCTGAGACATCATCTTGCTTTATAGGCGACCTGGATAAGCAATCAGCATCAGAGTGCTGTCGTCCCGACTTATAGACGACCGTCATATCGAATTCTTGTAGGCGTAAGCTCCAGCGCGCTAGCCGACCGGATGGGTCCTTCAAGTTGGTCAGCCAGCAAAGAGAGTGGTGGTCGCTGACTACGTGGAAGGGACGGCCGTAGAGGTATGGGCGAAACTTCAGAACTGCCCATACTACAGCAAGACATTCCTTTTCCGTTGTGGAATAATGGGACTCGGCACGGGAAAGCGTCCTACTTGCATATGCAATCACTCTCTCGGCTGAGTCTTGCCACTGGACGAGTACAGCGCCTAAACCTACGTTGCTGGCATCAGTGTGGATCATGGTTGGAGCGTCCTCGTCAAAGTGAGCAAGCACAGGGGGCGTCTGCAGGCGCTGTCGTAGACCGTCAAATGCTGCTTGTTCCTCTTCGCCCCATAAAAATGGAACATCGTCTCTCGTTATGCGTGTTAAGGGCGACGCTATGTGCGAGAAATTGGCGATAAATCTGCGGTAGTAGGCGCAAAGGCCAAGAAAACGTCTTAGGGCCTTCTTTTCTGTTGGCACCGGAAATTTTCGGACGGCGTCGATCTTGTCGGGTTCCGGACGAACACCTTCATGGCTCACCACATGTCCTAAGAATCGGAGTTCCTTGAAACCGAAATGACATTTCTCAGGTTTCAGTGATAAGCCAGCGGACCGTATTGCTCGAAATACTAATAGCAGCCGTCTTAGATGTTCCTCGAATGTTGGTGAGAAAACAATGACGTCGTCGAGGTATACCAGACACGTCTGCCACTTAAGGCCTGATAGGACGGTATCCATCAGTCTCTGAAATGTTGCTGGGGCTGAGCACAATCCGAAGGGCAAGACTTTAAACTCGTAAAGCCCGTCAGGCGTAACAAAAGCAGTCTTTTTTGTGTCCCGCTCATCGACCTCGATTTGCCAATAACCGCTTTTCAGGTCCATCGACGAGAAGAAGCGTGCATGCCTCAGCCTGTCAAGTGAATCGTCAATACGCGGTAGTGGATATACGTCTTTCTTTGTCACGCGGTTCAGCTTGCGGTAGTCCACACAGAAGCGTAAGCTGCCGTCTTTCTTCTTAACTAGCACTACCGGTGATGCCCAAGGGCTTTTTGACGGCTGAATGATGTCATCATTGAGCATTTTCTGGACTTGTTCTTGGATTGCTTCGCGTTCTTTCGGTGCCACGCGGTATGGGTTTTGTCGAATTGGTCTTGCCGTCTCTTCCGTTATAATTCGGTGCTTTGTCAGTGGCGTTTGATTTACCCTCGAGGTCAACGAAAAACAATCTTCAAACTGGCCGAGAATATCTAGAAGACTCTGCCTCTGCGCTGGCGATAAATCTTTGCTCACGTCGACAGGCAGTGGTGTTGAAGCGGCCGGTGTCTCTGCCTGTTGTACTGCGAAGCACTCGCGGAATTCTACAATTTCTTCGAAGTATGCAACTGTGGTACCCTCTGCAATGTGTCAACGCTCGTTGCTGAAGTTTGTCAACAGGACCTCTGCTTGCCCAGACACTACATTGACGAGACTTCTGGCAATAGCGATTCCTCGAGAGAGCAAAAGCGTCGATATTTGTTCCGCGACACCTTCTCCACTATGCTGCGTGTTACACGTGACAGAGACGAGGCGGCATGACAACGGTGGCATGGTCACGTCGTCAATCACGCGCATGGGCTTGCGCTGCAGCACAGCGCTATGGTCCGCTGAGAAAGTCAGTACACCGTCCGGTATATTTATAATGGCACCGTACTCCCGCAGGAAATCCATACCCAAGATGGCCTGTTTACAACACTCAGCAAGAATAACGAAGGTTGCCACGAATGATGAATCCCCAATCTTGATTCGTGCGGTGCACTTTCCGGTAGGTGTCAGCAGCTGGCCTCCGGCTCCTCTAATTTGCGGCCCCGTCCATTCCATTTTTACCTTCTTGAGTTGGTCGGCCAGATTCGCACTCATTATTGAAAAGTCCGCACCAGTGTCGACCAGTGCGGTCACGTCGTGACCGTCAATTGAAAGTGTAATGTCGGCGGTGACAATCTCGTCTTTCGTCGATTCATTCGAAATGTGCGGCACTTCATGCGGAGGTAATGGGGGATTTTCAAATCTTCGGCAATTCGCAACCTTCCCCCCTAAGGTCGCTGCTTTTAGTTTCCCCGGCGTGGACTGGGAGACCTTCCTCTTGCCATGTCCGTGGTGCTACCCCTATTAGATCGGGGAAAATGACCTGGGGAGGGCGAGCGTGACCGGAACCCAGGAGAAACGTCTCGCGGGATCGTCGCGCTCGTTTGAACGTTGCATCTTCCGTCGAAATAGCGCCGAGGGGTAGTGGACAGAAATCCTTGATACCCGGCAACGCGATGAGGACAATACCGCACGATGTGGCCTGCTTCCCCACAATGGAAGCACAGGGGCCTCTAGTCAGGGGTACGCCATATGTCGGTTTTGCGGAGTGGGGGTCGCATCGGCGTCGACGTTTCCCTGTAGTACCAAGGCACTGTCGGCGGCTGTTGCTGGTGGTACTGTTGAGGTGGCGGCACGTTAGATCTAGGCTGTCGACGGAGAATATCTGCATAAGTTGGCCTAACTACTTCAGTGTTCGGCTCGGCAAGTGAAAGCGCTTGCCTTATTTCTTGGCGAACAACTTCTGTGACCGACGCAATCGCGCAGTCATTCGGTGTGGCAGCGAGCTTCTTCACCTCTTCTTGTACAATTTCGCGTATCATGTCACGCAAGGAACGCTCGTCAGGTGTTACGGTGGTCACGGCGGTTGCGCTGATTTGTCCGCGGTTGTTTGGACGGTCGTACTGGCGGTACCGTAGCTGTAGTGCGCGTTCTATGGCGGTCGCCTCCTTCGAAAATTCGTCGACGCTTGAAGGTGGGTTCCGTATGAGACCAGCAAACAGCTGCTCTTTAACACCACGCATGAGGTGGCTGATCTTTCTGTTCTCGGACATATCGGGATCGGCTCGATGAAAGAGACGAGCCATGTCCTCAACAAACATTGCAACAGACTCGTTGGGCTTTTGTATCTGTGATTCAAGGAGTCGTTGTGCCTGCTCCCGCCTTTCGGTGTTTGCGAAGGTGTCCAGGAACTTCCGCCGGAACTCGTCCCACGTTGACCACACGCGATTCGTGAACCACGTGCGAGCCCCGTCTTGAAGAGGGAAATACACGTACACCAACTTCTGCGCGGCGTTCCACCCGTTAACGTTGGCTGTGCGCTCGAACTCCTCAAGCCAGTCATCTGCGTCCTCATTAGTGTTGCCATGAAAATCCACAGGAGTTTTAGGGGTGAAAACAGTCACCTGTGTCGTGCTTGGGCTCGTCATGGTGGGGCAACTGCTTCCCGGCGTGGTCATGTTTTCTGTCCAAGGACCGAACTCTGGGCTCAGGCCTAACAGGCGGCGGCTGGCGCGGTGAACGGGTGTTTCGACGAGCGGAAGTCTTTGTGGACTAGATCCCGGGCTGTTGGAGGGTGTCCTGGACGTGTACCCAGCACCTTCACCAGTGTCACGACGCAGATACAGCAGGAGTTCAATATAGAAGAGCTCACTTTAATTAAAAATGAAAGGCGCTCGGAAAGAGGACCGGGCAAGAGCTTCGTCTTCTTCTCTGGCTGAGCGAGCTCTCCTCTGCAGGTTGAATGCGGCAATATCAACTGCCCGTGTTTCAGAAAACAAGGACATCACTTTTCTGTTTACGAAATTGTTATCTGTTATTACTGAGATTACAGGAAAGCCTGCATTTTCAAGCCCTATAATTGTTTTTGTCAGGGCTGCATGTAGTTGAACTGCTTCAATGTTGGCTACTGGCAGAATGTGAGCAACATCCTTGTGCGCTGATAGCAACGACTGAATCATAAAAACATGCGCAGTTTTGGCCGCTTCGGATGAATTGGAAGCTGCACCGGTCACTGAGCCACCTTTGTATTCAAAGTACGGCTGAATATGAATCTCTTGCATCAATATAGGGACAGTTTTTTCATGTGGTTTCGTAAGGCTTGACCACTTCTTCACATAACGCAAAAACCCCTCGTTGTTCTGATTATTATCAGGGTTCACGTTATATTGCGAGCAAATTCGCATGAGCATAGATGGATGTGGCAGTGCTATCTTGCCAGCACCGCGAATGAATCGGTAGGCGTGTGGGGAAATAGTGTGTACAATACTGGAGATTATTGAAAGTTCTGCAGAGTATCGCAATGAGTGGTCCTTTCATTGCAGTAGGTCAAGCTGCTCCTTTATGAAATCAAGGGCCTCCGTTTTCTCTTGCGGCAAAAGATCACCCGACTTGAGGTCGTCGAGCAAAGAAAAAAGCAAGCTGAAGGTTGCCTTCACTTTTTCCTCCTTGTCGTAAACGTCTGGAGCCTTGAAACTGCTCACACGGTCTAGTATGGTGTGAAGGCTGCGCAGATCGTCCAGCGTAGCAGGAATGAGGAGGTCCTTGGCAGGGACTTTCACTTTGTTCCAGAAGGCCGTGATTTCCATGTTCCTACTGTAAAGGGGGTTTATTGAAGAACTCAGCAAGCGTGTGGTAGCTTTAAAGTAAGGCAGGCGAACCCAGATGACGGTGCTTGATCGCCGATCTCGTGCCTTTTTTTCTTGTGCTGATGATAGCTGTCCTGATGGTATCAACGTCTTTCTTATTCACTACAATTATTCACTACAATTGTGGTGAATAAGAAAGACGTTGATATCATCAGGCCAGCTATCATCATCACAAGAAAAAAAGGCACGAGATCGGCGATCAAGCACCGTCATCTGGATTCGCCTGCCTTCCTTTAGAGCTACCACCCGCTTGCTGAGTCCTTCAATAAACCCCCTTTACATTTGGTGGAGGTTCTGGGTAGTCACAGGAAGACGTGTTTGACGATCCGAACTTTCATAACCAAAAGGTGGTCGGTCCATGTAGTTGCTTCGTGGTCGGACGTCTGTGTAGGCGGGCACGCGACGACGGCAGTATTGGGAGATATGGCCAGGTCTGCCGCACGCTAAACAGATCGGCCGGTTATTGCGCGTTCGCCAGGCATTTGCAGCAAGGGGCGCCGCCCACGCGGCATACGGCTGAGTCGAGGCTGTGGTAGCGAGGGGAGGAGCCCATGCAACGGAAGACTGAGTAGGAGCGGTGACATGCGGCAGTCCATTGAACGGCGAGGGCTGGTGTGGCTGCTGCCTCTTTACTGCGTCAGCATAAGTAAGAGGCGCGGCGACAACTTGCTGCTAAAAGGGCACTGGCATAGCCTCGGCAATCTGGTCCTGAAGTGCATGTCGGAGCATGGGAGCTAACGGTGTCGGTGGTTGCTCCTGCTGCTGCTGCAGGAGCTCTTGGCGCTGACAAAACGGCAGGAGCGAAAGCTGACGTGTGACCTCCTCACGCACAAAGTCTTTCATTTGTGCTAGAAGGCGGGAGTGGTCAGGTACGACGTCCAGTGCAGCGAGTGGTTGGTTAGGCTGAATTGGACGACGGGTGAGAGCTCGTTACCGTCGCAATTCGTCGTAGTTCTGGCACAGAGTTACCACTTCAGACACCGTGCCAGGAGACTTCGCCAGGAGCATTTGAAAGACGTCGTCATCAACACCTTTCATAATGTGCTGGATCTTGGCACTTTCGCTCATTGCGGCATCGACGCGCTTGCAGAGATCGATTATATCTTCGATATAGGCGGTAAACGTTTCGCCAGGTTCTTGTGTCCGTGAGCGCAGGCGTTGTTCGGCGCGCAACTTCCGCACGGCAGGGCGACCGAAAACCGAGGATATTGCCTGCTTGAAAGTGGCCCAGTTCTCGAACTCGGATTCGTGGTTTGTGTGCTACAGTTTCGCCACATTAGCCAAGTAAAAGTTGACGGTGCTAAACTTAGCAGCGTCATCCCACCTGTTTGGTCCACTGACTTTTTTGTAGGACGACAGCCAGTCCTCGACGTCCTGATCTTCGGCGCCCGAAAAGATCGGGGGGTCTCGCTGGTGAACCGGGTCGGGGCAAGTAGGAGCCGCGAGAGGTGCTGTCTGCTGGGCAGCGTCAACTTGCATGGTTGACGGCAGAGTGCGGGATCGGAGTTCGAGGGTGTAGGTGACGCAGTTACCCAGGACGATCCACCAAATGTAAAGGGGGTTTATTGAAGGAATCAGAAAGTGGGTGGTAGCTCTAAAGGAAGGCAGGCGAACTCAGATGACGGTGCTTGATCGCCGATCTCGTGCCTTTTTTTCTTGTGCTGATGATAGCTGACCTGATGGTATCAACGTCTTTCTTATTCACTACACTACTAACAACGACAGATCTTTAAACGACTAGTGGATCTTTGCCACTTATGTGAACAAACAGCGCAGCATTCTCTGCTTTTACTGTGGCCCAGTAGGTGGAGAGGCCGAGACTCTACAGGCGCGATACGAGCTCCTCATACGATGACAGCTTATTGCAGTGCTCTTCTTCCTCATGCAATGCTATCGACTGTCGAATGGCTTCTTCTAAATGGGATGCTTCTAGGCGTTTTTTCTTTTGGTCTGGCCCCATTCGCACTGTTGCATGGTTGCTCAAATAAGTCGAGGCATTGAGAAATATTGTCGGTACTGCGTCCGGAGTAAGCCGAGTAGCACCCATGGGAGCTTCTATTATCCTGCTGGTTCTTGGATCCGTGTATTTTGTGTCGTCTTATGGTACTGCGGCTTAAAATGGAGCTCGCACACCTGAAAATCATGTGAGAAAGCGCTTTATCACTGGCTTTTTGCTCCGCACGCCCTTTATTTACTACGTCATAAAACAAGGAAGGCATTGAGGTGTCTACTGGCATCTAAATTTAGCTGTCTTTCAAGGAAAAAATTTCAAGTAAACATATTTCAGGGAAAGAAATTAGGCAAACGTTCCGGCGAGAATGGCGCATAGTAACGCGAACAGGTGCCAACTAGCGGTAAGAAATGCCATGTACAAATCAGATGCACGACTCGACACACAAGCACACCTTCCCGTTTATCAGTCAAGTAATCAGAGGCGTAACAAGAAGCTTGACGTGCTGGCTAGTGAAATAATGTTCACACTGAAGGGAAAACGCTTATTTTGAGGATGTACTGATACGTGCGTTTACTGCTTCATTTCGACGAGTGCGAGGTGCGAGTGGCGTAACGTAGAACGCATTTCTCGCACCGCCTATGAATTCGATTGAGTGCAGCGTGAAGGTGCGTCTGCTTTACGCCACCATTTTGCAGCCACGCTGACTGCGTCGCGGCAGGACGCGCTCGTCTAAAACATGAAATCCATGCTGTTTTCATCACTGTCTCGGGACGCTACATCATCGTGGTTGTGAGCGTCAGCGACGCTCAGCGAAAAATTCTCTTATGCCAAGGCTTACCCTACGTCTGCTCTGAAGTGCACACAAGATCGTTACTTTGGGGCAAAAACGCGACATGTATCAGACGGTGCCCTTAGGATTGACTCAGAAGCACGCATAATGGATGTGCACTTACCTTCAGATCACGGAGAGAAATTGTCGTCTCGAGGAATGGCACGCTCCTATTTCGCCGTTCGGTCGTCCTTTGGAAAGGAGAAGACGCGAACCTTCGGTCTGTTGTCATAGTTGCCGTGACAGTTGGGCACGCAGCGCCGCCCCATCGTGCTGGTTTGCAGCCGTACACTACGTGAATATCCAGTGCACAAAGCGCATCACACATCCATGCCGCAGTTCACAGACACAGACACGGTCTTGTTCACTCGCCAACAGCACCACCAGCAGAACGCGAAAGGGTTCGTGAGGCTTACTAATGCAGCTGTTCCAACGGAATGAGCAGGCGTAGGCATGCCTGTGCGGTGAAACACGACGGTCAAGAATGATAGACGTTACAACCCACAGCTGGAAGAGTGAGTGGGCCTGATTTTTTCTAGGTGTTGTTGTCTGTGTGGTCAAACACGACGGTCAAGAATGATTGACGTCACAGCCCACAGCTGGAAGAGTGAGTGGGCCTGATTTTTTTTCTAGGTGGCGTTGGTTGGTGGCTACAGACAGACAGATGTTCAAGCGGAGAAGAGAATGTAGTGATTGGAGAAGAGGAGAAGTGGCGCGGGTAGTTTGACGAAGTATGGCGGGGAAGCTGCTAGCCGATGCCTGGAGAAGGAAGTGGTGTGAAATGAAAGTCCGTTTTCCCTTTCTGCTCCTGAACGCGAAGCTTAAGCGCCCTCCAGAGTTTTCTTCTTGTTGTTGTTGTTGTTGTTGTTGTTGTTGTTGTTGCTGCTGCTGCTGCTGTTGTTGTTGTTGTTGTTGTTGTTGTTGTTGTTGTTGTTGTTGTTGTTGTTGTTGTTGTTGTTGTTGTTGTTGTTGTTATATATCGTTCAAGAATTGTGCTTCTGAAGGCCACTGACACCCACCATGCCTTCTTAGGCGGAATATCTCTATAAGAACGACCCGAGGGCCAGAGACCACATTCAGATGAATTGCGTTGTTTCTTTCTGCAACGTCAATACCTTTGTTTGAGCAAGCCAGTGTCGTTAAGATGCTTGGCGCTTTTTCAGTCAACTGACAGGCCGTCGTTGGTAAGTGCGTCAGTGAAACTTCAATAGGTCCACAATAGGCATGAGTTAACTAAGAGTCAACTGGCTAGGCCCACTTAGGGATGGTCAGGTTTAAACTTGATCACCCTCGCGTGGGTCCTCGGACGGCAAAGATTTGTGATGTGAGGTCCTGGACTTTAATCAACTTGTTCATTTCTATTTGTTGAAAAGGGGGACTAGCTAAGGCACAGCCTCACAGGACATACTCGAAGTCCGCATAATCACAACACAAAGGGCAATCCGGGCTTGAGAACCATTCGGGTATAATGGGTGTAGTGTCGCATTGCTTGGGAAAGCCTGAAAGTAACAGCTTGGGCCCTGCACAGCAAGGTGTGTAGCGCGGGAAGCACTTTTCTTGAAAGAGAATGGTACTTCCATATTTTGTTGTACGTGCAGAGAGGCTTGGATCACCCAGGAGATGACGTGTTACCCGGCACAAGGTCAGTCAAACCTCGTGCAGCCGAGTGTGCCTCCTTGTTCGGATTAATTGAAGCACCCTCAATAATTCCAAGGTGTGCGGGAAACCAATCGGTGATATATAAAGCACACACCATTGTAATACGAAACCTGCCCCATGACCATCTGCGCTGTCAATCACTTCAATAGTGAGGTTGCTCGACCGCTCCGTGGCATGCTCCTACTCCCGACATAAGAACGCATTCCCCTTCACTGTAACAACCTATGCCCTTCAACTAGGACTAAATATTTAATGATATAAGTTAAAGCTATTATATACCGCTACATGTACAGTGTTAATGAGATCAAACAGATAATCATGCCAAGAAAAGTAAAGACGAGGTTATGTGAGGTAATTGTATACAATATAAATTCGAGAAAGAAAAGTGGATGAAAAGATTACTTTCCGTGGACAGGGACCAAACCTGCGACCTTCGAATAACGCGTCCGATGCTCTACCATCTCGGTTTCCCCTTTATTGGGTATATATGTGAATTAAGCGAGGGAGCGTCAGCCAGCGCCGCCTGTAGCCATGACAGTGATTGTGGAACACTTTTTTGGTCCCTGCCCATGGCAAGTTATCTTTTCATCCAGCTTCACTTCTTCAAATTTACAATGCAATTACCTCATATAACATCTCCTTTACTTTCCTTGGCATGATTATCTGTTAGATCTGATTAGTATTGTGTCTAACAAAGAAACACGAGCCCTTAATTGTACGCTTATTTTCTTCATACTTGGACAGTGGGAAATACGTAACAAAGCAGTAATTATCCTGGCACATGTACGGTTTTTGGAGAGTATCTGATAATTGATAGCATTGTACAGCACTTAACAATGCCGCATAGTGTTGCATAACGCCGGACAACTGATCTTTTATAAATGTAATGAAATATTACTTGAATATACTTGCCACTCCCTGGATCACTGCCCCTGGAGATCCAGCCCAGGGCTGGTTATTTCTCACTGGAATAATAAGGTTTATTACCTACCTACACCTTCGTACCTCCAGCTATTATACCGCTATTCTCTCTCATAAACACCTCGGTCAGCGATAGTTTCTCATGCGTAGAACTGTGCTATGCACTCAAAGAATGATAGGACACAGAAGCTCGCTCGACGCTTATGTCACTTGACCTTTTTGTGAGCACTGCAGCGCCCTAAGGATCAACCCACACAAGTTTACTCAATTTTTCATTCTAAGAGTCTCTAAAAAATTGGACCTTTTATTTAGGACGTTTTTTTTATTCAGATTTTCTCAGCTATTCTCTACTTATCTTGCTATGGCAAGAAATGCACTGTGCCAACGCAAAGGTACCTCATAAGCCGTCAAATAAATTAGCCTACTTTCATATCCCAGGGATACGTATATCAATCGGCTAAGTCATTCCGTTAGATTCGCATAGGATGCGCAGATGGGTACGACATCTTTCATTGTTTTGTTAGTTCCTTATATAGCTGCCTGTATCGCTGAAGCAGAGCAGCCGCCTTGCACGCTCATTGTCCTAACAACCACTTTTTTGGATGAGCAATCGCTTATTCTTTGTGGGCACATGGTTCGCCTATAGCGAGCTGCGAATACAATAATCCATCCGCAAGGCTGCTAGAACTCATATTCTTAGTGCCAGGCTGCTTAATGCGTTCAGAAAACAACTTTCGCTGGACTGTACGTTGAGTATTTGGGTGTTTTTCTTTTTCATTTAATCACCCAATTCTTTTCAGCCAACGATCCTTCTATTGCAGAAACAGGAGCACCAATTTCTTCACATCGCGCGCTGCGATGTGAAGAAAGCGGTTTCAATTACTTTTCTTTTTTAGATAATATGAAAAGAACACCCTTTTGCGCATAAGTTGGGGTAAATTGGTGAAATAATTACAGCAACGTCATTCAACTAACGATTGTCTTCGCGTGGTTCGTGCTTTAAGTATAATACTTCGGCTTTGTGAACAGTGAATTCAGTGCAACGCCCATCACTAATGCTCTCACTTTTTTATGTAGTGGGATGGTGCTGCAATTTGTTACGCACGAAGAAGACTAGTCCGCTTCGATCGGCTTAGCGAAAGAAATGCAAGAATAAAAATTTAGGTATTGTCCGAAAAATACCGAGTCATTACGCCGCATTTTGTTCAATGTTAGATGTTTTGCTGTTATTGAAGAATAAGTACGTTAACGTACGAGCCATCGTACCGGCAGTACTAAACTGGAAAGACCATAAAATAGCTGTGGCGAGCATCTCGCGTAGCGACGTATACCAGAGAGCTGAATGCTCAGCATGATAAAACAACGCTTTAGATCTAGCGACATGCACTATGCGAGATGAAACCAGCATTACAGCAGCCGTGCTACCAATACAAGCAGAATCATTTTCCTGTGAGCAAGGCCTTGAATCTACCGGTATAAAGTAGAGGTTGAAAAACCAAACTCTATTTCATGTTTCTCCCAGCACATATTTTAAACAGAAATTATCCATGAAATCAACAGTACCGAATATTACTTCGGATTTCAGAGTCTTGGGCAAGATTGCAGCTAGAATTCTTTTTTCGGAGTGTGGGTGGGGGAAAGAGGTATTTAACCACACTTTTCATGCTCTTGCGTGTGTTTGTACGTGTGCGTGTAGATATATTCTTTAACTAAAATGAACAATATTGAAAAAGTAGAACCCCCCTCCCCCTCTCGCTACGCTCATGGCCTTAGGTAAATGTGTTTCACAATTACAGAAAACGAGAGCTTACCACACGCTCCTTTTATCTTAACTACAACGCAAGAAGCCGGCGCCCGCCTTGGTGACGCTCATCTTCTTTGACGAATTGTAGCGCAGGCACCGCAGTTTATTCCGGCACAGCAAACAAGTTTTTTAAAGCTTCTTGACTTATTGGTAACTGCACCCAGATGCTGTGATAGCAATCAAACATTTGATAGGTAGTGGCGAATATAAAACTTGGGCTGGTTCTTTATGAGTTTCTTCTTAACGGAGCCCCCTTTCTCGTTTCCCTGTAAAAAATACCGAGAAATTGCTTTTTACAGTGCGGAAGTAGATGGCGTGAACTCGGTTCAATTTCAAGTTTATGTCCGACATTAGCACTGAAAGAAGCATTCGCAATAAAAAAAAGCACCTTTTGGCGAGTCTGCTATCTCCCAAAGTTTGAAAACATGTGGATTCCATGGTGTTAAAAATTACGATTAGGTAATGAATCTTCGCTTCAAGAAAGGATGATAAAGTTAAAACACACAGATGTATGGCTCTTCGGAAATATCGGCTGTGCTTATGCAAAAAAAAAAACAAGACTATTGTGGTCGCAAAGGCCAATGGTCAACGTTAGTCCACTCTAGACTATTCTTGAAACTCGACAAGAAACATTACACATGTACATTTACTACGCATAAAGTAACATTTATATGTGCCTATATTTACAAGCACCGATCAACCTGCTTCATGCGCCCCCCCCCCCCGCGGTGGTCTAGTGACTAAGGTACTCTGCTGCTGACCCACCGGTCGTGGGATTGAATCCTGGCTGCGGCGGCTGCATTTCCGATGGAGGCGGAAATGTTGTAGGCCCGTGTGAGCTTTGGGTGCACGTTAAAGAACCCCAGGAGGTCGAAATTTCCGGAGCCCTTCCCTACGGCGTCTCTCATACCCATATAGTAGTTTTGGGACGTTAGACCCCACGAATCAATCAAATCAACCAGCTTCATGTGAATAACTTACACTCATTCATGTGTTCAGCCATGATTACTTGGCTATCATCTTGTGAATGAGGCGTTTGATGTATGAAAATGTGCAGGTGCCGTCAGTGTTATGCACCGTATTATGAGCGAGGATTATGTCATTTTTAGTTTGCTTGTTAAAGGGCCACTCACCAGGCCTAATACCAAATTTTAGTTAGACCGCAAAAGTTGTTGGGTGTCTGATGAAGAACGTTTTGCCACAGAGGTTTTACAGTGCGAATGCACTTCATAAGCGACCCTTGATCCGCCGTCCGCTGTGCGCCTCCTCCTCTCTCCTAGCAACGGCGCGAGGAGTGGAGAGGAGAGTTTGTAGCAACGGCGCAGTGACGTCACACACACGTAATTGCGCGCGCCGTGCCGGTTGAGGACAAGGCAGCGCGGCGAAGGGCCGGTGATGCCGAGTGCAAGCGGGCGAAGCGGGCCACGGATCCCGATCTCCGCGCGCGGGATGCCGATGGGCGACGCAAGCAGCGCATCGCCTGCGGTGATGAAGGCCGGCAGCGAGACGCCGAACGAAAACGTATGAAACGAGCTGAGCCCCCCTTCCCCGAAGCCGATCTGGCGGGGGGACACGCGATGTGTGAGCGAGCGCGGGTCCTGGAGTTTGCTCGTCAAGACGCGCGCTTCAAGCGCGACTTTGTGAATCGCAGCTTCGGTCACTGCTGCGCCGTGTGTGACCGGCTGTGGTTCGATAACAACCTGAGCTGCATTTCCGGCGTGAGGAACGAGACCAACAGGTTGAACGCGTTGCGGGTTCTTTGGAACGAGTTCGGAAGACGGTCGGGCGAACACCGATGCGACGACATGGATGCGCAAGACCAGGCGGCTAGCTCCCTTCGGTGCGTTGCGGGTGTGTGCCTGGTACCGAGAGACCCTGCTGGCCGGGCGGGTTCCGCGTTGAGCAAGAGCCACGGCTACGCGTACCCGCCTCGTCCCGCGGACCTCCCCGATCTGAACCCGGTGGAAGAGCGGCTCATCTCGCCTCGACTCCCCTTCATGAGCATCTGGCGGCTGACGCGGGGCAACGATCAGTACGGCATTAAGGGACAGATCGTGAACGTGACCACCGACGTTCCAAGCGTAATAAAAAACACATAAACATCATTATAGTGTGAGTTTACTCTCACATATGCGCGTAAACTCAGCAAGATTTCAGGGAGGGTCTAATGGTTCCTGGGAATTGCAGTGTGATCACACGGGGAATTTACGTTAACTCACTGGTGAATGCCATCGGATTTTAACTTTACTCTCCCTCATAGCATCACCCCATGCATTGGCACTTAACTATGTTCACCCTCGGGGATAATGCTTGGGGAGTTCTTTTTTTTTGGAATCGCTTCATTACAAGCTGAGAAAACTGTTTTCTTGAAGCGGCAAGAAACGAGGATGAGAGAAGGCGAGCTCGAAACCCTGCGCTCCTCCGCGTAGCCTTCCAACACCATCTAGAGGAAATTCTTCGGTGGCGTTGAGCCTTCTCAAGCAAAATCTCATCCCTACCCTCTCCTATACCCGACCAAGAGGTCACGTGCACATGAAGTACCTGAACAAGCCCAACGCACGTGCACGCGAGTGGCAATTTTGTTGTTGTTGTTGTTGTTGTTGCTGTTGTTGTTGTTGTTGACCAGGCTGTGTTATTTCGTGTCGTGGTCTACTGCCTCTTTCTGCGAGATAATTCGGAAACGCTGGGCTACCCTCACCTTCAGAAACGCTGCTTGACTTGATCTTGCCTTGCTACCGCCTCCAGTGCAGCACAAACGCGTTTCGAACGCTCTGTTTCTGTGCCAAGGCAGCACAAACGCACTGACGTGTTCCGAACGCGCTACATTGAAGACGGTTTTAAGTCAAGTTCAAGTCAAGTAACGTTTCTGAATACAGATGTTAGACGCGGTAGAATAGATGAACCCAATGAGTGCGCGAACGCGTACGAGCGTTCCACGGCTGTCGTCTGCTCGATGCGCTGACCGCGGAATCGCGGAGACACGATCTCATGTGAAACGCCGGCACATTAGCCCCGCATCTCGTTGCAATTCATGGGGAAAAATGCAAAAAAGACGCGCAAATTTTCTTATTGCGTCTGATTATTTATCTAGAGATTTCTTAAAGGGGTACTGACACAAAGTTTCGTGTCCGGGATAGCCTGCGGGGTTGATTCTCATAAACATTCATATATCATCTGCAAGATATCAACAGCGAATATAGCTTGGAACGCATTTTAAAATAATTTTGAAGCTTGCGCAAGCGACCGACTCCATAGCGCTACAGACCCCATCAGAGGGGACTCCGAGGTGACCCCTTACTTCCTGCACGTCACCACGCTACGGTCATCAAACCAAAACAAGTTATGATGACATCATAGCCGCCATTTTTCTTTTGCCGCGTTAGTTCCCGCAGTCCATAATTTTAGGCAGCTAGTTGCGAGTGCAGGGCTATGGCCCACGCTTAAAAAGTTATTTCTTTGGCGACATTCCAGTCCCATTTCCTATTCGTAAGTAATTCTTTATGTGGACCGTGCGGAAGTGCGTCACAGTTTTGTGTGCTGACGTGATCAAGAGCTACACACGCTAGGTGGCGACAGTTGCATCCAGTTTTTTTTCTTTTGGAACTCTCTCAAATTGAAACTGATGAATAATGAGGGGCCCGTAAATAAGTATCTGTCGCGGGCTGCAGCAAACGATGTGTCGTGTCTTGACCAACAGGCCCTAAGCAACGCATTGTAGCATAAAAACCAAAGCCAAGGTTTTTGTGTCAGTACCCCTTTATTCTCTTCAAGCAAGAAATACATAAACTACGCATGTTGTGTTAAATACTTTTCGCCCTGCCATGTTCCACTGTTGGAAACACTGATCTCTATTAGGAAAGCTGGATTGCGCATCGAGCCGTCACCCCCGGAAGCTTTTCAGGCCTGCGCGTCACGTGACGTGACGTCGACGACGTCACATCGCGCCGGCCGGCCGGCCGCCCTTCGCTGGGTGGCTGCGCCAGCCGCGAGCGCCCTTCACGCCTACCGACTCGGGCGAGGTGCCTTGACACCATGTCCGCACGATTTATCAAGGTATCGATTGATTGTATGGTTTAACGCGCCGACGCAACGCAGGCGATGAAGCGCGCCGTAGGGGAGGGCTCAGGATCAAGTTTGACTACCTGGGAATCTTTATTGTGTGCCGAAATCTCGTACACACGGGCGTTTTTGCTTTTCGCCTCCATCAGAAATGCGGCCGCCGCAGCCGGGTATCGAAACCGCGCCCTAGTGCTCAGCAGCGCTACGCCTTAGCCACTGAGCCACCGCGGTTGGGGAACTTATCAAGGTATCAAGAAATAATGAATATCGTGAATGGAATAATGCATATTTATTTATCACAGCCAGACGCCGTCTGTACAAATATCACAATGCGCATTGTTCTCGGTCCAGGCAGACGACAGGCAACACAAGGTGTTGCCCTTAATGCTGAAAATATGCCAAAAGTACAAAACACAATATCTTGCCACATAAAACTCAAAACAAAACAGATTGTAACAGCAAAAACATCCCCGAGCTTTGGAACAGAAAAAGCACACTTTCATTTAAATTGTACGTTAGAGGAAAACATACCATTCGTTTATCATAGTAGCAGTAGCAACACAAGGTATCAGGTTCTAACACTTGCCAAAAAATACAATACATAAGAACACTGGTGACTAAATTGTGGTCCACAGCATGATAAATGACAGAAAGAAAAGTAATTGTACTGCCACAGGTAGGTGCATGTCCTAGGGAAAAAATCAAACAAAAATCTAAGAAAAAACAAATCACAGTGCACAACATGTCTGTACACAGAGTGCACAAGGAAAGTGTACACAGCTTAGGTACCAAAACGGACTGTACAACTGCTACAGTAGGCACCGAGGCAGTTCGAGTTAAAAAAAAAGAAAAAAGTACAGCACTTTTAAAAGCTAACAACTTGTAAAGAGATACAAAACTGAAAACAAGGCTCATTTTACATAAGGCAGAAGTATACCAAGGAAATCAAGTCATGACATGCAATCAAATACACTCTGTGCAGTTTCACAAGAATAAATGTGAAGAGAAAGACGCGACACTTGGAAAATTACTTTCCAAGAAAAATTCGGGCCTTTCTATTTTTCGCCTTCTGATCTTTTTCAATGCGTAAAAGATCGTTCCTTTGCTTGCACAAGTTGTTGAGCATTATATTTGCTGCACAGTTTGCAACCAATGTGATGAGGAGCTCGTAGGTGTGCCCGTTTTCACACGTATCTATGTCCTCAAGCCTTGGCAGAGAGTCCAGTGTAAGTTGCCGAACGACATTCTTTTGGTTCAGCCCATGGAGAAACTGGGTAGAGGTACTTTCCGTCATGAGCTTTCTAACTACAACCTCTGTGTACATAACTACTGTGATTACAAGAGCAGAAGGAAATTTGAGGCCACCCCGATCCAGTTGTGCGATTAAAGAATGGGTGTCCTCTCCTGTTTCGGCCGTATTTCGGGTAACGACCAATTGCCTCTGGCAGCTTTCACACTTGAGAACTTTCATTGCAGCGTGTGCACAATACCCACCAACATAACCAATCACCGGCATTTGTGCTCTGAGCTCATCAAGGTCAGCATCGCTAACATGAACACTAAAAGAAGTGCCCGCATCCCTGACACTGTCCGTCTCTTCGATGCCTCTGAGATCATCGTTGCTCATCCTTGGAAGGGCATTTTGAAGGCGAATCCTTCCCTCGGTTTCGCAAAGCTGGCGAACAGATATGTGATACTGCCCACCAGCCATCTGCCTGTACTGTCCAAAGCGACTCTCGAGGGTATCCGTCTGGACTTTCCCTAGCAGAATATACTTAAAGTGAAGCTCACTAACGCAGTACTTCACCAATGCCAAAAGGGATTGAGCAGAGAGCCTCAAGGCACTCAATGTCTCCTGGGTAAGTACTCCGGTGTCGTGCCTATAAAATTCCCACACATCGAGCCATGTGATAAAAGCGCTTAGAAAGCTTGCCTTTGGGTCATCTGTGTGGTTTGACATGGGCTCTTCGTAAACATTACGGTGATGGAAGCCCTTACTAGGTGTCTTTACATTGACAATGCTCCACCAACGAAGAATTATTTTGATGAACTCGGCGGTTGCTGTAGCATGTTGAAAATCAGTATGACCCTTGCGAGCGGCCAGGGCTTCGGCTACGTATGGATTAAAAACCTGCAGTACGAGTTTGACGTCCTGTCGTTCAAAGCTGCTTGGATTTAGAGCTTTTGACGTCAAGCCATACCCAGACTTCAGAAGCAGGGGTGACTCCCCTTTATGCAAATCTCTCAAATGCTTAAATGAAGCAGTCATCTTGCATTCGGGATGAACTTCATTGTTCGAAAGCTCGAAGCGTGGGTAGAAAAAGCAAGTTCCAGCATTTTTCTGGTTGAGCCAGTTATTTCTTATGCATTTAAATAGATGCACAGCATCCACCACGTAAAATAACGGCCGATCTGGGTCTGCCGGATGCGGGTAAACAGGGCTAAGCTTTGGTTCTGGCAGAAACATCTTCATTGCCTTCCTGTTCAGCGAGTTATTGTCACAGACAACGGCTATGACCCTGTATCCAATTTCTTCTAAGCCCAAGATCACCTTCTTCAGCATGCAATGAAGATCTTCACCCTGTAAGGTTTTTACCGGAAGAATGTGCGCCACCTCCTTGAATGCGCTCAGCAAACTTTGTATCATAAACACGTGCACCGATGTGGCTGCTTCGTTGGAGTTAACTGCTGCACCACATATGTTCCCACCTTTGTAATCTAAACAAGGTTTGATATAAATCTCATCAAGCATCAGCGTCACAGTGTGTTCATGTGCCTGCAGATGTTTGAATCTCTGAGACACATACTGAAGGAAAGTGTCGTCAGAAGAATCAACTTGTGGGCACATTTGAATAGACGAGCACACTTTTCTAATAGTGCTTGGGTGGGGCAAAGTTAGTGCACCTGTGCTTCTCAGGAACTTGTAGGCATGTGGTGATATTGTACGCAAGATGCATGCAAAGACCATCACCTGTGCGCTATACTGAATGCGCTTTGCAGAAAGGAGTAGTAGCTGCTCCTTCATAAAGTTCACCGTCTCTTTCTTGCCTTCATCAATGCTGGCTTCCAATTTGTCCAGAAGGGAATGTATTGCTTGAGCCAGGTGGCGATAAGTGCAGCGCTCCTCAGACAGCATCGACAGGTTGTTCAAAATTTCCAACAAGGAACTTACTTTTTGAACTGAGTCTGGTACAACAGCGCTACCAAGGTTCTTGATTGGTGAACCTTGATAGCAGGCAAAGACTTCAAGGTTTGCAAACACGGTCAATGACGCATTCAAACAAGGTTCACGATAGTCGATAATGTTCAAAAACATGGAGCACTCTTCTTTATGAATCACAGTCCACTTCGGAGACACTGACACCCCTTGCAGGCGAGCCCTTAGTTCTTCGAGGGACGAAAACCGGTCTCGTTCTTGCTCCGCTTCATATGACGCCAGCGACTCTTCTACAGCACGGGCGAGTTGGGAGGCTTCTTGTCGGCTCCTCTTGGCGTCAGGGGTTTCTCTCGTGCTCTTGTCTCGTACTGAAAGGTAGGACGGACAGCCGGGAAATACCGTTGGGACAGATCCAGGACGCAACCGTGGTACTGGGAGTGCAACTTCAATAACTCTCCCAGTCCTTGGATCCGTGTACGATGTCGTCTTCTCGATGCATGAAGCGTCGAAATGATCCGCGCACACCTGCACAAACGTTTCAAGAACGTCTGAGACGCCACTTCTCAAAAGAAAAAAATGCGCTCCCGTTTGCATGACCGCGTTTACAGTCCGTGTAGCTAAAACAAAGTCTACCTACGTTTCGCAAGCATCTAAATAAAAGCGCTGCGCTAAGCGGTACAAGCAACATGAAAGGAAACGCGGGAGCGTCATGTCACCGCACTCCACGAAGCGCTTCCACCGAGAGCTTGCAAGAATGGACGACACCACGGCACTGTTAGTGAACAAAGCGCAGCTGACCATCCTTGCTGCGAACGCTGCTGGCGTCAGCGCTTCGCGAGGCCCGGCGGCCACACGCTCAAGTATTTCCCATCATAGGTGATTTCTACCCGAACAAGCAACGACAAGCTAAGAACAGGAGCATCTCAAATTCTTACCTTAGTGCACGAAGTCGGCACGAAGTCCTTCCTAGGAATGGCGCGTAGCCATTGTTTGAGAGCGTCGGCGTCTTTAGGGAAGGAAAACACTTGTATCTTCTTTCCTGTTTTGTAGTTGCCGGTGCATCCGGGTACACAACACTTATTCGGCATTGTCGCATCACTCCAGCATCACGCACGGAAACGAAATTGCCGCAAAACAACAACGGAAAGCAACAAACGCGAAACACCGTCAACACCACGCCGCCGAACCGTCACCACCGCCGCCCGCACTGCGCTCGCTGCCGCTGTGGCTTCCCCGAGAGTCGGCCGGCCGGAAATGACGTCAGATTGCTGGGCGCAGGCCTGAAAAGATTTTCCGGGGGTGACGATCGAGCGCGCGTGGTTGAAGCCACCGGAAGACGCCGTTGGTGTCCCGGAAGCCACCGTCATGAAAAGTCGTCTGCTGCGGCGCGAGGGTATGGTCGCTAGTGAAGGCTTTTTTTTCTTTTTTTTAATGAAATGCTGGCCTGTAGAGAGCTTTGGACTTCATGAATCAGCCAGAAATGTCGTCGTGAAGACATTTTATTTATAAGTATTTCAAATTATATTCTTTTTTACATATTGTGCAACAAAATCTGTTCTCTCAATATTTTTCCGCCTATTTTTTTTCATCAAGGTGCGTTGAAGTTGTTCGGTTTTTTTATATGCACTTCCTCACGCTCTAGGCCTAAAATATACCAGAAGTGGTCAGTAACTTAAAGAGGGACAACTGGACGCCGTCTCCAAGAAACAGCCTTTGCGGGGACCATTTTGCAGTATGATGTTTTCACCCCTCAGTTCAAAAAGCTCATCTTCGAAATTATGTTGTCCCAAAGTTGTTTCTTTTCTGGATCACTCACAAAAGACAAATCTTTACGCTCCTGGATACCAGTGCACTCTTTCCTTCCCCCTTTTTTTGTAAAAAAGAATGCCGTGACAATTTTCTTATCTGTCACCTAACTAACGAGTAGTTGTAACGTTGTACGTAACAGCACTGCACCATTTTTGAACGGCGTCACTACGGCGTCTGTCATTTTTCGTGTAGCGTTATTCGGCGTTCTAAGTGATGCCTAATCGTTGGGTTTGTTGCATGCACTAGTTATAGACCACAGCACCCCGCTGTTTCGTAGGCATCGCTACAGCATCTGTTACATTTTGTTCAGAGTTGAATAAAAGCAAAAATGGTATAAAATAAAAAAATGGCAGCATATCTACGGAGTGAATGATGGAGTGGGGCGAAGAATTCGCCCGTCCATTCGTTCTTGCTTCCGTCCGTCCATGCGTCCGTCAGTGTGACCGTCCATGCTCCATCAGCCCGTCCGTGCATGCGTCTGTTCGTGCGTCCGTCCCTGCGTTCGTCCATGCAGCCGCCCCTGCGTCCGTCCATGCGTCCATCAGCCCGTCCGTGCATGCGTCTGTTCGTGCGTCCATCCCTGCGTTCGTCCATGCATCCGCCCCTGCGTCCGTTCATGCGTCCATCCATGCATCTGTTTATGTGTCCGTTCGTCCATCTATTCAACACTCCAAGTACCACCATCTCGCATCTTTTCATCATGTATTCCCCATATAGAAGCACCGCCATCCAGTGGACATTCCAAGGACTAAACGATAGGTGGCACACGCACACTTTCTTATACGGCTTCCACTTCCCACCTTTAACCACCTCGAGTTCATGGTATATAGTAGTTCACTGTATTTATGGCACTGCGGCCGAACGCTCGCTAAACCTTTCGAAAACCAAGGAGGTTACGCCCAGCGAGTATGACGTAGCAAACTTTTTCAGTCAGATAGTGCTCAATGTACATGCCAAAGGCTGCTAATGGGAAATGAGAGGCGGAGAATTCGGCTTTTACTTTCTTACGGCTTGCGCTTCGTATCAACTTCCCATTTTTAACCACCACGAGTTCATTCATGGTATATACAAGTTCATTGTATTCATGGCACTGCGGCTCAACGCTCGCTAAACCTTTCTAAAGCTAAGGAGGTTACACCCAGCGAGTATAACGTAGCAACCCTTTCTTGTCAGATAGTGCTCATTGTACATGTCAATGGCTGCTAATGGTGATCGCAGCCTGCGCGTTAACTAAAAGCCGAATGCTCCTGTCTCTCATTCCCCATTAGCAGCCATTGACATGTACATTGAGCACTATTTTTTATTGTTCAACAACGCACAGAAGAAGTCTCTCACCGGCACCACCTTGGAGGTCAAAATGTTATACTTGCTACATACTACGGGGGAAGAACGGGTGCCACTATAAGGAGTTTTGCCCCTAAAACACAGAAGTTACAATCACATTGACTGCCACCAGATAATAAATCAATTACATGCCTAAAATGCCCGGAATACGCCAGCTTCAGGAACAGTGAAGAGACCCTTCCGTGGCTTCACAAGCGCCCGCATTGAAAAGCAGGGATGCGTCATTGAGCCTCTTTAATGAAGGTCAGTGGTTGGCAACGTCAGAGCTTAGTCGTCTACGTAGAGGACTAACGTCACTGCGTTGCCGCGTACGTAGGACCCTTCATACGCACACATCATGCCCTCATTCTCTGGGTGCGCGCCCGCAAAAGGAAAAGGGAGCAGCGTTGATCTTGAAATTTGAGCCATTTTCGCGGCGCGTAGCGTCGCAAATTTTGGCACACGTTATAACGAACGCCTCATCTACGCATCGCGCTTTCCAGCTCAAAATTTTCAAACCCGTTGAGTGGCCCTTTAAAGCATGGGTATTAAGATCAAGAGTGCCCAGCGATGGCAACTTGTCAAGAGTCATGAGTCATTCAATGCGAGCAAATGGACACTGAGCAGCAATGCCGAGCAGCGGCAGCGGCATCGGAATTGCAGAGAAGACAACGAGACACTCGCGTTTGCACGAGGCAGTTGTCGCTGCCACGGGCCTGCGCACGCTGGCGTTCAATACAGTGATTAATATACTTCCGATCACAACAGTCGTGTCACTCTCTTTCTGGGAAGGCAAGGTCGCACTTTCGCCACATGTTCAAGACCGATAGAAAAAAGTTGCAGCTTGAAGAGCAATTTTGTTTTCCCTGTGTCTTTTAGGAGTGAAGCTCTTCTTATTTAAACCTTGTCCCACATCAGGTGCAACCGGTGGAAAATGAAAGCAGTATCACCCGAACAGTGTAATAGATGGCGCTGTCTTATACAAATATATACAAACTGCATTTTAGTGGGAATACGCTAGATGGCACTTTTCTGCTACTCTGATTGGCTGCTGCGTGGACTGTGCCTGGGTGCGCGGGGAACGAGTGCCTCTCTGTATCGGACTGGGCCTGGGTGCGTGGGGAACGAGTGCCTCTCTGTACCCTGGATCGTCACCGTACGTGTCAGATTGTTGATATGTAGGTGTAGGGATGATAGTTGTCATGGAGACGTATGGATGATGATGGGTTGATGAGTTACGTACGACTCTGGCACAAAGTGCCTCCGGGCAGTGCATCTCCTTCCTATCTGACAACGGCACAAAGCGGAGTGGCAGGCGCGCCGGCTCGTGCTCGTCGCTAGGCAGGCAAAAAGACAAATGAACAGAGACACATGCACGGACGCATGCACAGGCAGGGGAACGCACACACGAACGGACGCACGGACGCATGCACAGACGGATAGATTGACGAGCGCATGCATGGACGGACGGACTCATGAACGTGCGGATGGACAGATGGAAGCACGCACCGATGGATAGATGCATGTACGTATGGATGGACGCGCAGATGCTGGCATGGACAGAAGGACGGAGGCTTCGCCCCACTCATCATCATTTCTTCCGTTGATATGCTGTGATTTTCTAAATGCGAAGCATTTCTTAGCGAACTTCGGTGACGTTGAGCGTATCTATCTATCTATCTATCCACCTACAACTTTTAGCTCTCCTGCCCGTTTCTATATTGGTATCGATATCAAACTTGGTATGGCATAACAAGACCGTATAAGAACATATTTGACTAGTCATAACATAAAAGTTATGACATGTATATCATCAATGTCACAATTTATATTTCATGGTCCTGCAGCTCTTGTGGTGGTTTCGATCACATGACATGTTGCGAAACTGGTATTGTATGACATGATTGCATGGCGAATATAAGCGACAGACCCTAACATGAAAATAATGACACGGGTGTCCTGTAACTACAAGACTACACGCCACGCTCAGAATGCGCTCGCCGCTGTTTCGCTAGCGTCACAAATACCAAATTCGGTACTACAGTACCTGAGTGGAGTACGAAGGTATGTGACTAGTGAAAACATGATAATCATAAGATGCATGTCATGTAACAACTTGACTACATGCCACACTCATTATGTGGTGGCGGCCATTTCGCTAGCGTGACTTATAACAAATTGGGTATTACGGGACGTGAATGGATGACGAAGGTATGATACTGGTGCAAACATGATACACATGAGATGCGTGTCACGTAAGAACATGACTACATGCTACGATCATGTTGCGCCCTCGGCCGTTCCGCTAGCTTTACGTGTACCCAACTCGGTATTACGTGACATGAATGGATGGCGAAGGTTGTGGGGTCTCAAAATGGCGAGCGACACGCCGCGCCCTTGGCACAGCGTGTTTAAACACTAATTTGAAACGACAATTTCGTCTGCCGAATGGATACATCAATCGCTATCAACACAATAGGACATCCTTACACAACATTACGATACACTATATGACAAACACAATAAGACAACAAACACACAATAACATGACAAACACAACAACACAACCAAGGCGGCGTCGCGAACGCCTCACTTACCACGTGGACCTACCGCAGGCGGCCCGTAGCAGACCCACCACGAGAGAGAGCCGTTCGCGGCAACCACCCCGCGCAGAAGAGACTCGCTCAACTCTCGCCCGCCACCAAGGCTTGCTTCCATCAGGGGTCACTGCCAGCACTACCACTGTAACAACCATGATGATGATAGTGGTGCTCAACACGAACACAACGCCATCTATCGCCCGGTGGTTGTAACCCGAGATGTGGCTTTTGTCAGGACACGTGCGCCACGTGGCGCAAACAACTTTACAGGGGGTGTCAGCTCCTCCACATGTTATGTGACTGGTGCAACCATGATAATCATGAGATGCGTGTCATCTGACAATATGACTACATGCCACAGTCGAGGCGCCATTACATTTTGACGTCATGCGGTTCGCGTGCTCACTGGTGTTCATTTCGTCGCGTCACGCCGGCGTTGTCATACCAGGCGCCGGTCCTGCCATATACACGCAGGCGCGCGCCGCGCTGCGTTGCTTGACACATGCGCGTTTCAGTGCGTCCGGCGTCCCTCCGTCACAAAAAGAGGGAGACGCAGTGTTTTCTGGGTAACGCACCAGCGCGAAATGCAGCATGTCGCATTTCATGCCGGTTGATGTCGGGCCGCACCGACGGACGCTGGTCGTGCCGGTCCCACCTGGCGTCAGACTACAGAGTGCTCGCCTTTTGATAGGATAGTGTTACTGTGCCCATAGTGCGCGCGTGTCAACGCTACATTAGAGTATATTGGGCCCTTCATGTTGCGGTCGCGGCCGCTTTGCTAGCTTCACATTTACCAACTTTGGTGTTACGTAACGTCAATGTATGACAAAAGTATATGACTGGTGCAAACATTATGATCCTGACACGCGTGTCATGTAAGAACCTGACAACATACCACGCTCATAGCGTGCTTGTGCCATTTTGCGTGCTCCACATATATAACCACGTCATGTGAATAGATGACGATTGTAATGACACATCCAAACATGATAATGATGACATGAAAGTCGTGTACGGAATCATCTACCTCCACCTCGTAACGTTCTGTGGACTTTAAAGTGACATATAAACTCCTCTCATTTGAGTTTCGCATATCATCGATTACCACTGTACGTGGGATCTGCCAATTTTTTATTGTTAAAAAGGCCCCTTAAACGTGGAACGGAGAAACTTACTTCTTTACAGCACTTGAACGGCTATACTGAAAACAACATATATATCAGAACAAGTTTTGGTATGATGGACGAAACAAAATCACAACATATCCGCGGGGTGAATAATGGAGAGTGGGCGAAGCTCCTATGTTTTAAAGAACGCGATGGGAGGACACAAGTTCTATGACACGAGGAACAACGGAGATAAGAAGATGGTGGACGAATTTCGACGACTGGGGCAACACCGGCCGCCCACCGTCGCGCAGTGGTAGTACTAGTCCTCAGAGCAAGACGTCGATCGAGCCACCGAATTCACGTTCGCTCTCCTCAACGTTCGTTTCTACACTGCACACGTAGACGATATAGAAATGGACCCCGTACTTTCTGACGTCGACGTCCTTTTCTTCACTGAGACTTGGAAAGCTGCGAAATTCTACATCACAGGATACGTCCCCGTCGTGAGTGTCGACGATTCCGAACGGCCTGCCGGTGGTGTCTCAATTTACGTGAAGCATTCAGAAAATGTGGAAAGAGTAAAACTACCACTTTCTACCGAAAGCAACTCGAGTAGGGAGCCTACATGATCGTCTGTGGTCATGCAGGCTCCCTAAACAAGAGGGCTACAAAACGTCCTCTAGTGTGGGACGATTTAGCATTTCTCAGCGTATATTCATTTGTTAATAGCATAACTAGCGCCATCTACGACCGGATTGTTGAATAAACGAGCGGTGGCTACAAGCGATAATGGAGACGAACGGGTGACGCTATAAAGAGCTTCGCCCCTAAAACAGAGAATAGATAAAGGGAGCTGGAAGAGCGTGAGTGTTTATTCTAGGATGGTCCCCTCAGAGTGCCATTCTGTCCTTGAATGTCGAGGTAATCATGCAGCATCGACCAAAGTGCCTATTCAAGATAAAGCACCAGGTGAAGGTAGGCTGGTCACAGTCATTTTTCAGGCACTCGTAGATGCTATTTGCATGCCTTTCACTATGATGCCGCCGTCCGCTCAAAGTAATTTACAAACACTGGACGCCTTGCGTCCAGTGAAAATATCTTGCGTGTGTCTACTGAACTTGTTATAAAAAGCAGTGTCGATGTACCAAAAAAATGGCAGAAGCCGTAGTGCCTGGTATTTTGTCCTTACATGCCAATGTTTTCACGAATCTGCTGCCATCGTAAAATGTAAGTTTCAATTAGACTCTTGCCCAGGGGGGGGGGGGAGGAAGCAACAAAAGGGAGAAGGCAGAGAGGTTAACCAGAAAGACATCCAGTTGGCTACCCTACACTGGGGGATTAGGGAAGGGGACAAGAAAGACGAGAAACAGGGAAGAGAGGGAAAAGAAAAAAAGGTGAGGAAGAGACTGACAGTAATTTCACTGCAGCGTGTAGAACTCATCCGCATGTGAGAGGCATTCACACAAGCCTGTCTTTCTCAGGAAACACAGCAGGGCTTTCACTGCCTTGTGACTGTCGAGGCATGTGGACGTTGCTGTAATTGCACCTGCACAGAAAGTGGCCGATCATCCTGTCACTGCATTGCGTTGGCAAGTACTTGTCTATCTGAGGTAAATCGAGGACAATGGCACAGCAGGTGTTCGATATTTTCATCGGTACCGCAAACATCGCACGCCGCACTGTCAGTAATTCTCATATACGTGGTATAAGCTTTCGTGAAAGCAACTCCCAGCCAGAGGCGATAGAGAAGCGAAGCTGCACGTCGATGTAGGCCGGGTGGAGGCCGGAGTTGTAGTGAAGGGTCGAGCTCGTGCAGTCTTGTACGGCGTATGCTTAGTGTGTTCCACTAAGTCGGTGTGAGACTGCGGGACAGTTGACGAATCTGCCTTGCCGCATCCGCTCTTGAAAGCGGAATCGGAACGCTGTTCGCTTTTTTATGTGACGTGCGAGCAGCATGATCTGCAGAATCATTGCCGCCTATACCACAATGCCCAGGTAACCACTGAAAGACGATGTCTTGGCCTTTTTGTATTAAAAGGTGGTGAAGTTTCACGGTTTGATAGGTCAACTGGTCGTGGCATCCGCGTCGGAGCACTGATATCAGGCACTGTAACACTGGTTTTGAGTCAGAAAACACAGCCCATTTACCTGGTCTTTCTTTTGAATTGATGAGGTCCAGTGCATTGCGCAGAGCCTCGAGTTCTGCCGTCGTTGACGTTGTCACATGTGAAGTCATAAAACACTGAGTTACCCCTTGTGATGGTATAACCACTGCTCCACCTGAACTAGACGGCGTAGTACAGCCATCCGTGTAAATGTGCACGTGGTTACTGTAGCTTTGTTCCAGTAGGAATAGACTCAGTTGTTTCAGGGCATGTATCGGTAAGTCCAATTTTCTCCTCATTCCTGGAATCATTAAGTGAACTCGCGGCCGGCTCAAGCTCCAAGGAGGAAGCAGTGGCTTTGATGCAGGTGCGTATGTCTCTGTAAACGAAGAACGATGCTTGTAGACAATAGTGCCGTATGTCGTGCGGGGCCTTTCAGCAGCTAGGCTCACCAGGTGGTGAGAAGGGGTCCTGGCATAATGCCTGAGGTGCATGCGCATTGTCTCGGTAATAATATGAGTCTTTATCGAGTGATCCTGAGCGATGGCAATGGTTTCAGCCGTTAAAGCACTGCGGGGTAATCCAAGGCATATCTTAAGTGCTTGGGCTTGAATGCTCTGAACTGCGCACAGGTTGGTCTTGCCGGTGTTAGATATTGCAGGTAAGCTGTACCGTAAGAATTCGATAAACAGCACTCTGTACAGTTGTAGCATGGGTGGTATGTGCACTCCCCAATTCTTTTCTGCAAGGAATTTGAACATGTGGCATGTTGCGATCAGCCGCTTCTTCACACAGTTCACGTGTGGAGTCCACGACAGGTTTCTATCTATTATGACTCCCAAGAACCTGTGGCTTCTGCTGAACGATATGTATTCTTCATTAATCGATATCCTGTAAGCAGACATTGGTTTCCGCGTGAACGCTACCACTGCACATTTTCCACAGGACACCTCGAGGCCTTGTTTACGAAGGTAGCATGACGTCGTTGTAGCAGCCTTCTGAAGGCGGGCGCGAAGCTGAGGCCTTGTCACACCTGATGTCCAAATGCAGATGTCATCAGCATAGACAGAAAGTTCTACAGTTCTAGGTAGCTGCTCGACTAGACCAATGAGAGTTAGGTTGAAAAGTGTAGGGCTTAGCACTCCTCCCTGAGGAACTCCTCTGCTGTTGTAATAATCAGGTGTTTGGCCATTCGCTGCCATCACGTAAAATGATCTCAGCTGTAAGTATCTGTACACCCACATACATATCTTGCCACCAAGACCTACTGTTTCTAAAGCACTAAGGATGGCTTCATGGGTGACATTGCCGTAAGCCCCCTTAACGTCTAGAAACAGGGCAGCGCACAATCTCTTACAGGTTTTCTGGTGTTGAACATATGTCACCGGATCAACAACGTTGTCGATTGGCGAATGGCCGCGCCTGAATCCGGTCATGGATACTGGATAGATTTCGTAGTGCTCTAAATACCACTCCATTCGTATTAGAATCCTTCCTTCCATCGTTTTTTCCACCCAACTGGCGAGTGCGATAGGATGGTATGAGGCAATATCCAAAGGAGATTTACCAGCCTTTAGAAGAGGATAGAAGCGACTTGACTTCCATGTCTGGGGAACCGTACCAGTCTGCCAGGAGTCGTTGTATAGGCATAAGAGTGCCTTCCGAGCTTCGTCTCCAAGATTACAAAGGGCACGGTAGGTAATGCCGTCAGGTCCGGGTGCTGAAGAACGTCTGCACAGTGCCAGTGCCGCCTCTAGCTCATCCATAGAAAACTGGCATTCCATACGGGAATCACATGAGGGCCTCTTGCCCACGAATTTCCCACAATTTGATGCGCTGCTTGATAAACTGTTCCATGAGCAGCGTCCGCCGCAAAGTGTTCATTCATGTGTTTCTTGAAATCGCGTGTTTTCTCCGTACGATATAAAACACCATGTCGAGAACACATGCATCAAGACCCGCTACTTACGTCTGCAGTAACCACTGAGCGGCTGTCGTGTCTGTGTACCATCTCTGATGAAAGGCCACTCCTCCTTCTTTCTTTGTTGTTGTCTCTATTTTTTACAAATGCGTTCAACGTAAACTATGGGCATCCATATAAAAATTGCATTAATTTATTAGAAGAAATTCTCTCATTTTGCAGCAAGTCTAAGTGTGTGTTCTTTTATTCATTGTGGTAGAAGTTATATGAGGAATCTTCAACGAAACAAAAAGAAAAGACGAAACTGATAGGGGCGCCTCATCTTAATCACAGCCGCGAAACGTAGAACGGTGTTTAACTGGATACGCACTGTTTTATCAAAACAACCAAAAAGACTCGGGGAAATGCTGTAATGGCATTTATCGAACTGCAGTGTTAACCTTATTGGTACTGGCATTTTCGCTGTCTGCAATAGTCAAGTATGCACTTTTTCTGTCTTTTAATCATCTTTCTCAATCGACAACTCTGAAAGCTGACGCGATACGTAGCGGATACTTCTTTAGCACTTGTGATGTTTATTTTAGTTGTCATAGTGCGTATATTTAACGCTTCTTGAACAAACTCAGTTTCCTTCCTCTTGTCACGGGCCGCTGACTCACGCAAGTCTTTGTAATTGCATCACATTTAGCTGACGTCACTACTACTTAAGCAAAATCTGCTGACACCACACCGGCATAATGGGCGGCTTCTGTACGAAGTCCCCGTTACTGCGTGACGGGGCACTTTATTTTTTCTTCTTGACTATACTTCTCTTATAGTAAGCTTTTGCTGCATCTAGGCAAGCAAACTACTCGCGAAATCGCAGTGCACGCAGTCTTGTATTTAACCCTACTTCTCTTTTCCAGCCACCCATATAGGTTCTGAAAACCACATTGCTGTAATAAAACCAAACTTCTTAGGTGTAGATCACCCCTTCTCTTCTTAGACCGTTTCAGCGACACCGATAATAATAAAAAAACGTGCACAGCCAAAGAAACCGCAAATTTTATTAGCCATTAGGACGAGGTGTAGCTTTGTAGAAAAACATTGCTGTCTACATGAGCCCATATATGCAACCTCATATGTAAAACTGTGCTTCAAAAAGAAGTTATGTTCAAAAGAGAGAATGCGCCTCACCGAATGTGTGTGTACCATGCAATACTGCATGCTCTAGCGCTTGGAGAAACTTATTTTGAAAACAATATGTCATCCTCTCTCAAAGTTTTGAACAATAGGGAGCCCATAATTTCTACCATGAAAGGCAAGCGATTGTCAACTCCACTACATTTTTAAGGCATATAAGTGTTGGTGCTCGTTTTTTTTTCGGTCGTCATAATTACACCACTCTTTTCAGATCACGTCACTGGTTTTCGCGCATTATCTTTAAAAGCATACGTCGGGAATAAGTTCAACCTGGTAGTATTACTCAATGAAAAACGTCTTCGTATGTATGCTACAAAGCAGCTGTTCATTATGTGTCCCAGGAAATCCCATGAATAATCCTTACTTCAGTATTGAACTGCGTGTCAGGTCTTCTTTCATTTTCAGTGAATATATGCCCCCGTTCAGCGGTACATATCTTCGCAATATTTTGCGAAAAATCTGACTCATTCTTGTCCGCAAGACCACTTATTCGCAAGCAACGTGACAGCGCTCTGAACGCCTTCTCTTCTGAAGATGGTATAAGCTATCCTAAGGCACTTTCCTCCCACAATCGGTGATTGTCTAGTTGATCTGACACCTGTGTATATTCCTTTCTTAATTAAACAGTTTCGTGTATTGTAAGTTACTATTTTTTATTTTTTTCTAAAATTTAGTTTCTATTTCCTTGTATTTTTTACCCCCTTCACCAGAGCAGGACAAGCCATCTGATCCGAAAAATGGCTAACCTTCCTCACTATCTATTTTGCTCTTCCTCCTCCTTCTCCAAACTAGCAGTGCTTTGAACTAACGGCGTTATCATGTCCAAATTTATCAAGGATTCAGGCATTACATAGGTTGAAAGACTAAAAGCAAACTTTGGGAGCCGTTTGAAGGAAGTCCGTTGAACGACGAAAGCTATGTTGCTAGAAAATTTTGTTTTTCATTTTTTGAGTTACCCAAAAGGTATTACCAAGTTACGCTAGTTGATTTTAAAGTAATTGAGTATATTCAACTAAGTTTTTCTAAAATGCCTGTTCAGGAACCCCACGAGCTCCGTGAAGCTATTTTTGAGTGTGTGAGAAGCCCATATTGAACACCGCAAAATATGTACCCTGATAACTTCCCCATCTGGTGGTGTTGCAGGCTTTGCTGCACAACAGTTCTGCACTGCGACGCAGCTGACAATGTTTCCTTTTATTTAAGATATGTCTGAAGATATTCTGACTACTTTTTGTGATATTGTGATATATGCACGCTAGCATACTTTCTGAGCTTTAATACTTGAAGTGCAAGCGTAGCTAGAAGCTCCCTGAACATGGCTATCGACCACACGACGTACTGACACACATAAGAGATCAAACTGGCTTGCGCTTCAGTTTGACCTTTATTTGCCAGGAATAAAAGGATTCTATTCCAGACGACATGTTCAGTTCGTATGTAACCCGTACCCCCTCCCCTCTTTCTCTTATTGCAAAGAGTCGCTCATCAATTCTACCGGTCCAAACGGCATCCCCGAAAATTTCACAGATCGGAATCGCTGTTCTAAGCTGAAGTGAACTATACCACTCCGTCAATATTGCCACCTACTCCTAGTAGTGGGTCGTATGCCAAGGCGAAGGCTCACACCTCAAAAATAAAGGAGTGCGCGTGGGCCCCCGCTCTAGAAAACAAGCCCAACCAACGAGCTTGGTTAGAGCCCTGTTGCTCAGACGTCAATAAAACTTGTCGACACCCCTGGAGCGACGTGACAATTGGTGGAAGTGCTGGGTAGCCCCTCACGGATGTTTCAGACCCCTCCTGGAAGCGGCACCACAAGCCCAGTGCGTGTCAACACTCCCGTTCATCGGACAAGCCGCAGGATCAGGGGATTACCACCCGAAGCTGACCTTACAGTTCACACCAGTATGATGAGCCCGTCCGGTCAAACCACTTTAACAGGTACGTAAAACCCAACAGTCACTCGGTACACCCTCGAAATTCCACAGGTTCCGACATCGTTTCATGGCACCGAGCTCGAAGACGTCGAGGACTGGTTGGTCGACTTCGAGCGCGTGGCTGCTTTGAACGATTAGAACGACGCGGCCAAACTACGGCGTGTGTACCTCTTTTTGGAAGATGGAGCACGTACCTGGTACATGAATCATGGGGAACAGATGACATCGTGGCCCGAATGCTCCCGCCAGCTGTTGTATACTTACAAAAGTGCTGATCGCCAAGAACGAGCGCGATCCAGGTCCGCATCCAGATGCCCAATGAAACTGTCATGACCTATGTGGAAGATATGACGCGCCTGTTCCGACGGGCTGATCCGAGTATGACAGAGGAAAGGAAGCTGCGTCACCTGATGCGGGAAGTTAAGGAGCACCTTTTCGCTGGCCTTGTACGGAGCCCTCCGAACACGGTCGCCGAGTTTTTGTCCGAAGCCGTCACGATGGAAAAGATGGTTCAGCATCGATCCACCCTGTATGAGCGGCAAGTGAACACGTCTACTGCTCAAGTTCTCACGACTATTGGGAGCAACACCGAGTGCCTGGGTGACCTTATCCGCTCTATAGTACGCGAGGAGCTGCAAAAGGCTGCCGCACCACCACTACCTACGGTGAAATCCATTGCAAGCATCGTCAAGGACGAGCTGCATCATGCCCTTCGTGAGTCTGGATAACGTCACACCTGCTCCGACTGACTACCACCGTGCGACATATGTGGAAGCCTTGAAGCGCCCAGCTTCCTCTTTCCCGATCTTTGTTCAGGCACCTACTACGGTTTCCCTTCATTCGGCGCAGCCTCTACGGTTCTACGAGAACACACGCACGCCCCCACCCCTCGTTTACAACAGCCCCGTACATCTTGCGGAACAACTATCACACTACCTTGACGACAAACGCGCTTCGCCTCGGAAATCTGATGTTTGGCGCACTCCTGATCGCCGACCTCTGTGCTTCCACTGCAGTGAAGCGGACCATTGGTACCGCCAGTGTCCATACCGGCGCCTCGGGCTGCGCGGCTTTTCAGTATATTCAGCGCCTCCTCGGTATGGCCTGCGACCCCGGGACATTGAGGACTACCTGGCTCAACAGCGCATGCCACCGCCTTCTGGACGGCAGTCGCGCTCACAGTCGCCGAGGCGCTTTTCATCTTCGCCCTAGCGACATGCTGGCGCACGGTCCCCCAGTCTCCGCCGGGAAAGCAAGCGACCCTTGGAGGCGAGGTCACTGGCAGTCGACGTGCTGAAGACCTCCGATCGACGCTAACAGGAAAAGGTGTAGATTTGACTGAGCGATTTGTGCGGCTTTCTCTGGATATACCAGTGCTGATGTACGGCTATGCATTAGGTGCTTTAGTTGATACCGTGGCTGACTATTCGATAATAAGCGGGAAAATGACCAGACTACTAAAGAAGGTAATCACGCCCTGGCATGGCGCCGTGATTCGAACGGCTGGTGGCCGCACTGTCTCTCCGCTTGGAACCTGCACGAGTAGAGTTCGGGTCTGCGGTTATACTTTCGTAACAAGTTTCCTTGTGCTCCGTGAATGTTCACGAGACTTTATTCTTGGTGTTGACTTCCTGCAGGTGTATGGAGCTGTCATTGATCTTCAAGCGAATCGCATCACCTTCTGAGCGGACCGAGCAATCGACAAGCAGGACGACAAACAATGTGCCGATGTTCTTCGTGTTTCTGCTGAAAGTATAACGCTTCCTCCAAGAGCCAATGTTATAGTCGACGTCACATGCTGTGGATTGCGAAATGGTGAAGCGATTGCAGAAAGTAATTTTGGACTCCTGCTGACTCAAGGTGTTTGTGTGGCTAGGAGTATCACACAGCTACGTGATGGCCGATCTCAACTACTCGTTACAAATTTCAGCAACGAACACCGACACCTTTTCCGTGGCACTTCGTTAGCGTTTGCAGATGAATTAGGAACCGTTCCCATCTGCTTCTCATCGAACGCAGTGGAGGCCGCCGATACGTCTCTAAACATTATTAATATTACTTCTAACCTCACACCAGAAAACCAGACAGCACTGCGAAAACTCTTGCTTGAATTCAAGTCATGCTTCGCTACTTCCTCTAAGGTGAGCCAGACTTCAATCACTAGGCACACAATCATCACTTACGACAACGCCCGCCCCGTACACCAACAGCCTTACCGCGTGTCAGCGAAGAAACGAGAGGCCATTCGTACGCAAGTTCCAGAAAGGCTTGATGATGGCAGAGCCTTCCAACAGTGCGTGGTCTCTCCGGTCGTCCTAGTCAAAAAGAAAGACGGAACGCTACGTTTTTGCGTCGATTACCGGAAGCTGAACAGCGTGACTAAAAAGGACGTGTACCCGATGCCACGCATCGACGACTCATTAGACAGATTACGCCGCGCCCACTGTTTTTCCTCTTTGGATTTAAAAAGCGGCTACTGTCAGATTGAGGTTGATGAGCGAGACCACGAGAAAACGGCTTTTGTAACCCCTGATGGTCTGTATGAATTTCGAGTCCTTCCTTTTGGTTTGTGCTCAGCGCCCACGACTTTCCAGCGAATGATGGACACTGTGCTTACTGGTCTGAAGTGGCAAACTTGTCTCGTATACCTTGACGATGTTGTCGTTTTTCGTGAAACCTTCCAGCAACATCTTCACCACCTCAGGAGTGTGCTACAGGCTATTCAATCTGCAGATCTTACACTCAAACCGCCGAAGTGTCACTTTGGTTATGAAGAGCTCAAATTCCTTGGTCATGTAGTCAACGCGAAAGGAGTCCGACCCGACCCCGACAAACTTGCCGCTGTAGCTGCGTTTCCGCATCCTACAGACAAAAAGGCTGTTAGGCGCTTTCTGGGCTTGTGCGCCTACTATCGACGATTTATTAGAGGGTTTTCAAAGATAGCGGAACCCTTGACTCGCCTTACACGCGACCACACACCGTTTGTATGGGCTACCGAGCAACAGGCTCCTTTTGCTGAGCTATGACAGCGGATGCAGTCAGCCCCCCTTTTGCGCACTTTGACGGTGATGCTGATACAGAGGTGCACACTGACGCCAGTAACATCGGCCTCAACGCAGTGCTCGTCCAGCATGAACGCGGCAAAGAACGAGTCATAGCCTATGCCAGCCGCTCACTGTCCTGTACTGAGGTGAATTACACGACCACAGAGAAAGAGTGTCTCGCAGTAGTGTGGGCGATCACCAAGTTTCGCCCGTACCTCTATGGTCGTCCATTTAAAGTGGTGACGGACCACCATGCCCTCTGCTGGTTGGTGAACATTCGTGATCCCTCTGTACGACTAGTACGATGGAGCTGGCGTCTACAGGAATTTGATGTGATCATCGTATATAAGTCTGGACAAAAGCATGAAGACGCTGATAGACTGTCGCGTGCACCCATACATTTAGTCAATCAAGAAGAAGAGGACGATGACGGTTTCCTGGGCACCCTTAGCTCATCTGACTTGAGCAGACGCCAGCGAGAGGATGAAGAGATTCGACCGCTCATCGACTATCTGGAGGGTCATAGCACCGTTATACCTCGCCATCTATCTCGCGTCGTGACGTCTTTCTAAAAAAAGCCCGTTCTACGAGCCGCGCTAACCTCCTCGTCGTTCCGAAGAACATGCGGGACGAAGTCCTCTCCGTATGTGATAACAAGCCCACATCTGGTCATCTAGGTTACTTGCGAACGCTCGCCAGAGTAAGCGAGGCGTACTGCTGGCCCGGACTTTCGGCAAGCGTGAAGCAGTACGTCGAAAGCTGTCGTGAATGCCAGCATCGAAAGTTGCAACCAAATAAGCCGGCTGGATTACTTCAGCCAATTGATCCACCCCACATGCCATTTGACCAAGTCGGCATGGACATTCTCGGCCAATTTCCTTTATCGTCCAACGGCAAGAAATGGGTCATTGTTGCAACTGACTATTTGCATAGAGAAAGAAGAAGACAAGAGAGGAGGACACTCCGCGAAACCTGGCCTCAGGAAGTGCGTCACGATTACGTAACCAATTAGTGCTCTCATCAAACGTCAGAGGACGCAAGCGCAAAAAAAAACAGTTATAATCAATGCAACAGAATTGTTTTCACAAAATAATATTTATTCGCCCAAATTAGGTATGTTCTTTATACATAAAAAACAATTTATTCAACACACCTTACGCGATGGTTTTTCTTCAGTCGTACTGTCATAAACACCATCTACCCAGCGACAAGCCCATGCATGACTTGACAGCGAGAAGCTTTCGTCGCTTTCGTCAACGTCGGCTGCGTCGGCGTTTTCAAGCATGAGATAACAGGTGAGCACGTTTTCAAGCGAAGCTTGTTGAATGACATGTTGTTGGTCTTGTTCGGTCATTTTTTTCAGAAAACGGTTACACCTGTGCGAATAAGACACCATGCAACAAACATAGAAAGATGCACACACACACGTTGCGCTTCGTGTGTGCAAGTTTGTTTCTTACGTGGCGTCTCATTCACGCAGTTGTAACCTTTTTCTGAAGCTTGTAAGGACTGGGAGGTTCGCTAAAAAGAAAGTTTGTGGCTCTATGCGGCGGCTAGACGGGAACATTGTGCAACGTATGCAGTATAGCAAAGGCGGCACGGCGTCAAGCCGAGGCGACGCGTGCTGCGTCTGCCACGGACGCGAGCGTCTGTAGGCTGAGCATAGCTGGGCAGCTAGGTCATAGGCTCGGTGGCTCGGTGCAAAATATTGAGAAGCGTTCTCTGGACCTCGCATGCTTCACGACACGTTTCCCGAAGGCTCGCAATACGAATAATGCTTGGTGTGCCGGAGGCAAATCTGGACTAGCCAAGTGGCCATCATCTTCGTTTCTTCGCTAGCCTTGTGCCACTATTGCAAGCTGCTCACAATTTTTTTTGACGTTTCCAATATAATTTTACCGCACAAATTTCAACTACGATTTTTCTTCCCAATGTACTGCTGATACTGCGCACATACGAAGGTGTTCTAAAGTTTCCAGGCCGCGATACCATTGCATTACAAGGGATAGCGGCCTGGAAACTTCTGAAGATCTTTGTACGTGGTCTTGATGTATATCTTTGTAAGTCAGAGTTTTATGGGTCAGAGATGTATCACTGGTTTTGTATTGTGCATCGATTAGCTAATCATTCAAAGGGGTTTGTTGGTACACTTATGACGTGCACATATATATTTCGCAATTTGACAGCGAAGCATCCACTTACTAACATTTTCAGACCGCGCTAATGCCATGCCGTCCGGCGGTCCAAGCTACGGACAGCTACTGCTGTGTATCGTGGTCCTTCAACAATGGCAGAACCTACAAGAAGCCTGGGACGAGTTTCTTCCGCATACCACGGGACGGCAGGTGTGTTAAAGCTTTTGTATGGTTTGCATGTCTTTAGGCTTACTGTTTGTACTTGCTCAGTGAGGGTAACAATAAAAAATCACTATTCAAGCACTTCCCCATTCAGCTGGTAGTTCATTGCCAATGCAGGATGAAAGCATGGATGCAGTATGCTGGACGCGATGATCTCCTTAGTAAGCCGGCCAGCCTATTGCACGATGCGTACAGGGTTTGTAGCGACCATTTTACTGCTCAAAGTTTCATGGACCCTGGGCACACAAGGCTTACAAGAATGTCTGTTCCCAGTGTGCAACCAGCTGCACCATGTAAGTGATTGACTGAAACTCAAATATGTGTAATATCAGCCACTTGTATTGAATCAGTGGCGACAGTTAACCGCGAAGATCTTTGTAGCCGGTGGAGAAACCTCACTATAGAAGTAACACTTGGAAAGTCTTAAATTTTTTGAACTATGGGCTATTACCTTCCTAACAGCAGCCTTACATTTCTGTCCTTTTTTGATTCTCTTGACCAGCGCAACTTGTTTTGAAAGACTTTCAAGGGCTATTTCACGTTATCTTCAAGCCTGAGTGCACATGTACATATACCTTTCATCGGTGAAAGCTGGCACTGTTGATAATTCCAAAAATCACAAATTACTTGTTTCCTAGTTGGTGCCTTCTCTTTTCCTCCACGTTCGACCAATTTGCGCATTTGAAAGAGCTGTTTAAGTTTCCCCATGCTACAAGCTTTGTAACTTGTACCAACTGCACATATGTGCACGTTCTCCGAGCGTCGCTTCAAATAATGACTGTGACATGACTGCAGAAGCTGCACTGCATGGTGCGGATGAGCTTCAGTTTGTGTTATTTTAAGCCTCTTGCTGACACATTGTCATAATTTCATTTCTTCAGGACCTGCGGTAGAGGCTTCAAAAAGCGGCTCCCACACATTGAGGTGCCCCGATGAACAGGGTGCGTTCAGTGTCGCGATTTCTTTTTTTTTACCCAAATTGACTGTTGACCAAACCTCTGCAGGTGGCAGCTCCCTTGTAGCTGGTGAAAGAATTTCTGCTGACTTCGTCTTGCCGGAGAAAACCTTAACCAGTCGTTCAGCTGTCACAAAAGGAACTTGTGTGACCGGTAAGTTGTATGTTCACTTCAACACCAGAGTGGATTGATATTGAGACTTCCGCAGGCCGCTCGCAAGATTGTTCCGACAGCACTGTCCGAGGCACTGAACAAGCTTCACAAGATTCTCCTGCAGACGTCTCCGCCAACAGCTCCACGCCTGAGTGCCCTAGAGAAAATGGTGACTATGCTTTTATTGCAGCTGTTTTTAATGTGCTATTTTATGTTTAGGACATTCTGAGGAAACTATCCTCAAAAGGACACTACGTGTGCACTTACAAAATGTAAGGGTGGGCTCTCAGTGATTTTCATTTTTTTTGTGCATTGTCAACATTGTGAATGGTTTGTTTTTAGGTAGTGGAATCGAAAACTTTGCACCACAGAAAGTTGTGCACCTTGGGTCGGAAAGAGCGAGGAAAGTGCTCGTATGGGATTAGTTGTTCTTCGCTTTTACATCCATTTTTTATTGCAGTGCGTTCCTGTGTGCCAGCGACAATGTCTTCATCAATGAAGTACAAGCAAACCTTGCAAACATCTGCAAGCCGAAGTAGCAGCACAGCGGAAAACTATCAAAAGACTGCGGAGACAGCCTCACCAAACTAACCACTCATTCGTTGCATACATTGTTTTGGTTACCCGCTATGAGGAGTAGGGACACTGTGTATTCGCTCGGAGTGATTTGCATAACCTTAAAAAAAATGTTGGGTATCCTGTCTGTATTTTTGTAGCAAATGCGGGCGAACTGTACACTTTACTGTGGGTCGCTTGGTCACTGTGTATGCTTTATCTCTCCAGCTCAAGTAATATATCGATAACAAAACCGCTTGTTGAATGGTCTCCGAGCGGGTAAGGAACACAGTATGAAGTGGGCACAGTTCATGTTATCACGCTTTTTGTATTTTAGCTTCTCATCAACCTCCTCATCTCGCCCATCAAAATTTTCAAAAGAATACCCAAACTTGTAGCGTTTGATGGGGCTGCGGACGCTGCCATTTTATTTTTATATAGCTTGTGAGTGATGACGTACGATGTAGAGCCTTTGTGAAAAATAATGAGCCAAAGTGGTTTCCTTCTGCTATATATTAGCCCTGTAATACCGTTCTCGTAACACCAATTAAGGTCCACAATTCTGGATAAGTGATGACTACAATCTATTTTAGCTCGCAAGCGTCACAGCAACACCCAGACGCAAATCACTGGGGATCTTAAGTTTTTGATGATAAGAAGAGCCACAAGACCTGCCAGTGTTGTAGCATAAAGTTTGTCTTTCACGTAGTGAGCAAGCTGCAAAGCCCTATCTTTCTGAGGACAAGCAGGCATCAAGTCTGTTTTTTTTTTTCATTTTGGGCTAGCTGTTCTTAAGCACAGCCAGCACACTGCAGCTTTGCCTTTCTGCTATATTGTGTCGTGTGATTTCTGTGCACTCTTTTTTTTCTATGCATTATTTTGGTTAACCCCTGGCGTGATTCGCGACTTCATTGCTGTGTATATGTCACTTCTTCCTTCTTCTTCAGCATTGTGTGCTGTGTTTTTGCCATAGATCCTTACTTACCCACGGGCCCGGTGTGTCATACTTCACCAGCTTCTCGGCTTCTGCCAACTCTAGCGATGTGTGCGTTGTCTGTGTTCTCTCTGTATTTGTTACAATTTATTTGTAAGGCGAGATGCATTTGTTGTCTACCTTTGTCATATTGTGCTTTTTATATTATCAGGTTCAACCTTGCCTTTGAATAAAATATTGCGGATACTCTGTCTCTTTGACTGATATATACATTGATCACTTGTTCCAAAAGAACAAGTGATCAACAAGTGAACAAAAGAACAAGAACAAGTGCGATGAATAAAATCGTAGTTAATTATCACTACCTGCATCTCTCTCTATTATAACTTAATCGAAATAAAAATAAAAAAATAAAAATTCAAAATTTGCGCCAGTGAAACCGAAACAGGAAGCGCACGCCATTTGCTCTCACCAACCACCAGGTGTGCTAGAGTCGATTGGGCCGCTGGGGTCTACGGGAGTGTCCACTCTTCACGTTTTTTTATTTCTCTATGCTATTTGACCCGCTATGCTATACCACCAGCCACGGCTTCTGAGGTAGCACAGTCCTTCATGTGCCACATTGTTCTACGCCACGGTGCTCCATCTACAGTGATAACCGACAGAGGAACAGCGTTCACTGCACAGCTTATTGATGAAGTTTCTCGACTAAGTAACACTAGGCATCATACGACGACTGCTTACCATCCGCAGAGCAACGGCTTAACCGAGTGACTAAATAAGACAGTCACAAACATGATCTCCATGTACATCGACGTTCAATACAAAACATGGGATCGCATTTTGCCTTATGTGACGTTCGCCTATAACACCTCCGTTCAAGAAACAACCCGATTTACACCGTTTCGCCTTCTCTACGGCCACGAAGTTCAGGCGAGGCTGGATGCGATGCTTCCTTGTGAAGACGCCGATCAATTAACAACTGACGCAGAAGAATTTGCAGAGCGTGCCGAGGAAACTCGCCAGCTCGCCCGGCTACACATTGGTCAGCAGCAACAGGTCGATTCACGACGTTACAATATGCGTCACAATGGCGTATCTTGCAGTCCGGGAGACCAAGTTTGGGTTTGGTCCCCTGTTCGTCGCCATGGCCTCTTCGAAAAGTTGCTCGGCAGATACTTAGGTCCGTATAAAGTATTACGCTGCGTGAGTGACGTAAACTACGAAGTGGTTCTGGACGCTACGTCGTCACGATGGGTACAACGAAAACAACCGACCTCTGACATAGTTCACGTGGTGCGCATGAAGCCTTATTTTGCGCTTTCCTAAAAGACCACTTTTTCTGTGTTTTTTTATTTATGCTCCGACAATTGCCTCATCATTGGTGAACTTATCGCGTGTAACATTTGATTATTGGTGCCCTTTTTCATTGTTTAGGCTACTTTGTTTTGGTTTTTTTTCAATACTTTACAGCATCGGGACGCTGCTCTTTTTTTGTTGAGGAGGAATATTGCCACCTACTTCTAGTAGTGGGTCGTATGCCAAGGCGAAGGCTCACACTTCTAAAAAGAAAAAAGTGCGCGTGCCCCCCCCCCCCCCTCTGGAAAACAAGTCCAACCGACGCGCTTGGTTAGAGCCCTGTTGCTGAGACATAAATAAACCTTGTCGACACCTCTGGAGCGACGGGACAATATCTAGGCTTGTATTCATTAAAACCAAATGAAATAGGAGAGGTATTGATTCTGAAATGCGACTAACACGGAAAAGAAGAAGGCATAAAAAGAAAGCATCCATGTGACAGGCATACCTATATCAATCAAGCACGCCTGGTGGTCTACATGAAAAATAACTTATCAGGCATTAAGTTTCATCCGGTTGGCCCACGCATACTCTCCCACTACTATCGGTATGGCAGGCCTCAATAATCAGTCGCCTTTTTTTTTCCTTCGTATGCGGGTAAAAACTGCGCATTTATCAAATTTTGGCACCTGACATCAGTAGACGTCTACAGATGCCAGTAGAAATAGCGCGCGAGATTTGATCAAACTTCGCAGATGCTGTCCGAGTGATGCATACTCTTGCCCCTTCCCTCTCTCTCACACACATACACAAACACACACACCGGCATGCAGCCTTTCATTATGATTCGCCCGACGGAGTCAAAGGGCGCAATGCATCATGTAAGCTTGAGCCGCAGCCGTATGCAGCCTGTGCGAGCTTTTGCTCGCACATTTAGCATATCACTCACGGGTCCGTGTCACCTAGTTGGACATTCTGCCAAACATTACGGCGACGGCATGTATGCCCCTCGAGTGTCCACAATATTGCCGCGAACCATGCATTGGGTTTGTTTATTTGTGTTTTGTTTTTTCGGCCTGGCTGCGTCGGCCTGTGCTATCACTGTTTTCACAGCGTTTCGAACAAACGCTATCACAACGTTTCGAACAAACGCTATCGAACAGCGCTTCGAGCGTTCCGAATCACTGTTTTCACAGCGTTTCGAACAAACGCTACCGAACAGCGCTTCGAGCGTTCCGAACGAACAGCGTTTCGAACAAACGCTATCACGGCGTTCTCGATACAATTCGACTATTCGAGAAACCCTCGCGCCGAGGGATATAAATTCCCGCACAGCCGATGCCGCGACTTTCGATCGCCGACGCTCACTAGCGTGCACGTCGTTTTGCCGGCCGCTGCTTCGCCGCCTGTGTATTCTTTCAGTTGTTAGGGGAGCACAGGTTCGCTCCAATAAACTTGTTTTCCTTATAGACAACCTCGTCGTCCTTTGCTTCGTGACAATATTGCAACACAAAAAAACAAGCCACAATAAAACAACTTTTTTTGTTTAACGTTACCCAGCAGTACAACCCCTCCAAAAATTCGCATCAAAAACAGCGCCAATAACGAGAGACAAGAAAAAGAAGGAGACAGACAGCGTCACTGAACTTACAACAAGATTTATTTGCCAGAACCGCACAATATATACTTGGGCAGTATCTAACAAAAAAAGAAAATACAAAACAAACAAAACAGAATCCACCTAACTACCACATAGTCATCTTCACAACGCACCATGAGCAGCACGTGTGCTAACGTGCCGAAGGAAATCTATTTCTTTTAATGATAGCGCAATCGAAGGCCTGCTGACACATGCACTGCCCAGCCTTTCTATTTCTGAAGCCTCATAAATTTCACGTATCAACTGGTCCCGATGCCGCCTAATGACGGTACAGAGCTGAAAATCAGGGACACAGCCGCAGTCTCGGCAATGAATGCCGAGATGGCCCGAAACTGTAGAGGAGACGTTGTGAGCGTGCTCTTTCAGCCGCTCATTTAAACACCTGCCTGTTTGGCCGATGTACCACTTGCCGCAAGACAGGGGTAGTGAGTACACCACTCCTTCAATGCATGGAACGTACTTCTTTCGATGCTTGACTTTGCAGCCTCGCTCGCCCCTCTTACCAGGATTCACGGCTCTGCACAACCTAGCCAGTTTTTCTGGAGCAAAAAAAACCAGGTCTACGTCGCACCTGCTGGCTACATTTTTGAGATTGTGGGTGACGCCGTGGATATAGGGAATAACGACGAAGTTTCGTTTCCCACGTCCCTTATCCTTTGTACGGTTCTGAGCATTATTTTCTGGGCTCGTTCTGATTTCTCTAAGTAGACACTCAGCAACGGCGGTCAAAACGTACATCGGGAAACCAGCTTCTATAAGGCGTTTAGTTTGCTTATTAAAGCTGGACAGAATTGTGTGATGGCAGGACTTTCGCAAAGCGTTTGTGTAGCAAGTCTTAGCAATAGCGCGCTTCACCAATTTCGAATGTGCTGAACCAAAAGGGAGGATTGGCTTGTTGGCGCGTGGCTCATAGGCCCAACACACGTGGGAAGGACTCAACGTTAACATTAAATCTAGGAACCTGATGGCTCCTCTGTCCGGAACTTCATGTGTTATAACAAGCGGAGAAAGACACTTACTGAAAATTTCTAAAATACTAGTCAAAGGCGGACCATCCGAGGAGGTTCCAGCTTGAAACAACACGAGGAAATCATCAACATAGCGAAATACTCTCTTAACAGATGTGGATCCCAAGCAATTCTGAATGGCACGATCACGGCTGGCTAAAAATAAATCACTCAAAATGGGCGCAAGGCATGATCCTATGCACACCCCTTGACGTTGCAAGTAAATATGATCGTCCCATTCTGCAAATGTCGACCTCAGGTAATACTGTAGCAGTTCCATAAAGCCTTCAACAGATATGCCTACTGCATTTTGGTAATTCACAACGCCAAAACTGTCAATGCACCCGCGAATGCAAGCTAGAAGCTCACTGTGTGGCAATGAGTAGTACAGATCTTTAATATCGATTGAGCATGCCTGGTAGCCATAAAATTTGTTATCTTTCAGCACGGAAATCACATCATCGGAACTTTTTGCTAGGAATGGATCGTCTATGCTTAATAACATCAGTTTTCCCTGAAGAAATTGTGCCAGTATTTTTTGCCACGAGTTGGCCTCTGATACTATAACACGAAAAGGACAGTTAACTTTGTGCGTTTTCGCATTAAAGGAAATTTCCATGCTAAGGTTTTTTTCGCCATCCATCTTTTTTGCCAAACCATCAAGATTCAATCTTTTACAGATACTTTTTGCATAGGTTTTAACCTTCGGAAGCGACACATTAGCTTGGGGCTGAAAAACAGACAAAAGCGCTTCACCTGCTTTTTTCTTATAGATTTCATTCGGAATAATAACAAAACCTCCCTCCTTATCTGCTGCTACCAAAGACAATGACTTATCCTTCAGGAAGGTTTTTACCTTCTTTACAGGAACCCTGGTTAAGCCTGCTCTATGGTTACAAAGAATGTCACAACCCTCAGAAACACACCTCTCAGCACAGTCAGCAGGTACCTTCCTAGAAATGCTGCGGACCAGGCCCAGAAGTTCTGCCCTTGACCTTCTTGGTTCAACCGCATATTTGGGGCCACGGCTAAGCACACTGCGTATGTTCTCAGGCACAGACACATTCTTCAGAGAATGCAGTCCTTCCTTGCTCGGGGAGAGCTTTTTTTGGCAGCGAAGCTCGTAGCTCAGTCAGCATCTGCCGCCAACGGAATTCCGCCGCGGCATTAGCTAGGTCAAGGTGATCGAGCCACTTCTTGCCTCTATTGTTCGTAGTCCCTTGAAGCGAGAGAAACAAACACTGCTTGTAGAAACGAGCTTGTCGGTGCCACTCAGAACTAAGGACCTTGAGGAGCCGAAGACAGTGCCCCTGTGAAGGTCTGAAACCGCCGAAGAGCAGCAGAATGTCGGGGGGGAGTTGTTTGTACCGGATAAGAAAAGAGAACTTTCGGGCATTGCACACGGCGTAGACGTACATGGCGACGATGACACATGGCTGAACGGTGAAACAATTAAAAGAGCCCAATGTACTAGAAATGAAAGTAGCTAACGTGGTTGCTTGGGCGAGTTGGTACGACATGATTCACATAAAAAACAGCGCCAATAACGAGAGACAAGAAAAAGAAGGAGACAGACAGCGGCACTGAACTTACAACAAGATTTATTTGCCAGAACCGCACAATATATACTTGGGCAGTATCTAACAAAAAAAGAACATACAAAACAAACAAAACAGAATCCACCTAACTACCACATAGTCATCTTCATAACGCACCATGAGCAGTTGTGGTTGAACCAAGAAGGTCAAGGGCAGAACTTCTGGGCCTGGTCCGCAGCATTTCTAGGAAGGTACCTGCTGACTGTGCCGAGAGGTGTGTTTCTGAGGGTTGTGACATTCTTTGTAACCATAGAGCAGGCTTAACCAGGGTTCCTGTAAAGAAGGTAAAAACCTTCCTGAAGGATAAGTCATTGTCTTTGGTAGCAGCAGATAAGGAGGGAGGTTTTGTTATTATTCCGAATGAAATCTATAAGAAAAAAGCAGGTGAAGCGCTTTTGTCTGCTTTTCAGCCCCAAGCTAATGTGTCGCTTCCGAAGGTTAAAACCTATGCAAAAAGTATCTGTAAAAGATTGAATCTTGATGGTTTGGCAAAAAAGATGGATGGCGAAAAAACCTTAGCATGGAAATTTTCTTTAATGCGAAAACGCACAAAGTTAACTGTTCTTTTCGTGTTATAGTATCAGAGGCCAACTCGTGGCAAAAAATACTGCCACAATTTCTTCAGGGAAAACTGATGTTATTAAGCATAGGCGATCCATTCCTAGCAAAAAGTTCCGATGATGTGATTTCCGTGCTGAAAGATAACAAATTTTATGGCTACCAGGCATGCTCAATAGATATTAAAGATCTGTACTACTCATTGCCACACAGTGAGCTTCTAGCTTGCATTCGCGGGTGCATTGACAGTTTTGGCGTTGTGAATTACCAGAATGCAGTAGGCATATCTGTTGAAGGTTTTATGGAACTGCTACAGTATTACCTGAGGTCGACATTTGCAGAATGGGACGATCATATTTACTTGCAACGTCAAGGGGTGTGCATAGGATCATGCCTTGCGCCCATTTTGAGTGATTTATTTTTAGCCAGCCGTGATCGTGCCATTCAGAATTGCTTGGGATCCACATCTGTTAAGAGAGTATTTCGCTATGTTGATGATTTCCTTGTGTTGTTTCAAGCTGGAACCTCCTCGGATGGTCCGCCTTTGACTAGTATTTTAGAAATTTTCAGTAAGTGTCTTTCTCCGCTTGTTATAACACATGAAGTTCCGGACAGAGGAGCAATCAGGTTCCTAGATTTAATGTTAACGTTGAGTCCTTCCCACGTGTGTTGGGCATATGAGCCACGCGCCCACAAGCCAATCCTTCCTTTTGGTTCAGCACATTCAAAATTGGTGAAGCGCGCTATTGCTAAGACTTGCTACACAAACGCTTTGCGAAAGTCCTGCCATCACACAATTCTGTCCAGCTTTAATAAGCAAACTAAACGCCTTACAGAAGCTGGTTTCCCGATGTACGTTTTGACCGCCGTTGCTGAGTGTCTACTCAGAGAAATCAGAACGAGCCCAGAAAATAATGCTCAGAACCGTACAAAGGATAAGGGACGTGGGAAACGAAACTTCGTCGTTATTCCCTATATCCACGGCGTCACCCACAATCTCAAAAAAGTAGCCAGCAGGTGCGACGTAGACCTGGTTTCTTCTGCCCCAGAAAAACTGGCTATAGGTTGTGCAGAGCCGTGAATCCTGGTTCGAGGGGCGAGCGAGGCTGCAAAGTCAAGCATCGAAAGAAGTACGTTCCATGCATTGAAGGAGTTGTGTACTCACTACCCCTGTCTTGCGGCAAGTGGTACATCGGCCAAACAGGCAGGTGTTTAAATGAGCGGCTGAAAGAGCACGCTCACAACGTCTCCTCTACAGTTTCGGGCCATCTCGGCATTCATTGCCGAGACTGCGGCTGTGTCCCTGATTTTCAGCTCTGTACCGTCATTAGGCGGCATCGGGACCAGTTGATACGTGAAATTTATGAGGCTTCAGAAATAGAAAGGCTGGGCAGTGCATGTGTCAGCAGGCCTTCGATTGCGCTATCATTAAAAGAAATAGATTTCCTTCGGCACGTTAGCACACGTGCTGCTCATGGTGCGTTGTGAAGATGACTATGTGGTAGTTAGGTGGATTCTGTTTTGTTTGTTTTGTATTTTCTTTTTTTGTTAGATACTGCCCAAGTATATATTGTGCGGTTCTGGCAAATAAATCTTGTTGTAAGTTCAGTGCCGCTGTCTGTCTCCTTCTTTTTCTTGTCTCTCGTTATTGGCGCTGTTTTTTATGTGAATCATGTCGTACCAACTCGCCCAAGCAACCACGTTAGCCCTCCAAAGAGTTGAAATGCTGCTATACATGTGCTTATACGAGAAAATTACGCATCCCATCGAAGGCTGTTGGTATACCACGCTATAGAAATTCTTCAACATTTGCTACGGATGGCCCCTTCATTTTCTGATTCTTTTTCTTGCTTTGTTTGGCGACGTCAGACAGCAAGTAAAACCCTGTAGTTTTTGAGTGGGTAGGGTAATACGGGGCGAAGTGAATTAATATTCAAGTAACTTATTGTAAAATTTTTGCATCTACAGGCTATTTAGATGTTTCATAAAATGAATCAGAAACCATTTCTGCGGTTATTAGACGCGGTGTGTTAGGGAATCGAAAGTGACGACTTCCTCAATCAGCTATGTTTAGGTGTGTCAGATAACTCGGGTTATTAAACGAAAAGAGCGTGGTATCGAACGTATCGCATGGACTGTATATGCGACAAATACACAAACTTATGGTGTCTCTAACTTTTCGCCGCGTAACGTTCTCTTTTTCTTTATTACTCTCCCGGAGTTTCGAGATAATCAAATGTGGCGCTATATTGACTGAAAGGAGTGCATGCTACTATAGTAAGTAAAGGAAATTTAGTCCCACTACGCATTGTAAGAAAAAAACAAGATCGCTTATACTAACTCGCGATCCATGTAAGTTCCTTGTTCATAAAATTTCAATTTGTTGAAAGCCAGCATTTATGCCGCTCTGCTTTTTTTTTACAAAAGTTCCTTTTGCTTTTGTCTGTGTGATCTAGTTAGGCAGGCAACTGCTAGAAAAACGACACACGTTAAATTTTAAACGAATAAAAAACCACTAAACGAAAAAACGTTGTCTTCTTCCGCATTTGCATATGACTGTCCTGTGCTGTTACAGGCAGCGGCTGAAGAACTCATTTGCAAAGCAACCAATACGCCACGTAATCAGCTTCTCCAACGTAAACAGAACGCACTTCCACTCATTATTTTTATAATTTGTTCCCTCCACGCGATTCTCATTTTCACAGGACATGCTTGAATGGGAAGCACTGCAAAGTCAAGCCTGCATTCCCTTGTTTCATGTTTGTGGATTCTTATTGTGCGCCTTAAAAGGGTTTGAACTTAAGCGCCATGATAAGGCTTCATTTCGAGAGTCAGCGCAAACACACGAGGCAACACAGTCGGACAGCGGCAAGCGCATTCAGTTTTTCTCATTCAGCGTGTTTGCCCTATTTCTCTATATGTTGTGCAACTCCACCTACCGAAATTCTTCACCGTTCGCTGCGTACGACCTCTTTCTTTTCTTTTTTTATTTCGTTCTGTTTGGTGACTTCACAAGTGAGCCAATATCAGCATCTACTTTTGCTTTTAACGTATTTGCTGTTCGATGAAAGGCCTAGGGAATTGTCTTTGTTTGGATTGCGGCCCTGAGTAGAATCTCGAGATGTTTTCGTGGATTATTGGGTGGCTCTCGATTTACACACCAAATTATAGTCTTGTAGGACAAAAAAGTGGCTAAAATCAGTGTGGTGGGCACTTAGGTGATGCCACCATATTTGTATCACTCTCCTTTCTCGACTCACCCTCGCCGATTTTCTCATTCAGCTAAGCAGTGATCAGGGCTACTCGCTAATGCTCGTAAAGCAGATCACACAAGCAAAAGGGCACCATGGTTTTCTAGCATGAAGGGGTAACCCACACATGGCTAATGCAAACACCTTGTCTTGAAAATAAAATCTAGAGTTGGCCTTGTGCCTTGATTTAGGTGTTTGGTATAGTAGCCCTCAAACACCAGCCTTTGTTTACCCCGGTGTATTCCTTCTGTTTACTGTTGAGTTGAGCTCGCTGCCGAAGCAGGTCCCCTGAGCCTCAAATTCTTCCGCCAGGTTCCACAACAACCCCAGCTTCTCGCAATCCTTGAATGAACTCAACGAATCTTAATTCTTGATTGTCAGAGTGAATTCACTCTCATTTTAGATAAGGATTCGGTCCGATATCATAAGTATCCCACATAACTCCCAATTTGTACCTCAACAAATAATGTTCTTCTCAAAAATACCCTATTTGAATATCCAGAAAACCGGAGGTGAATCCTCTACTGGAAGTGCTTAGATGAAAAAAAGGCGCCGTCGTACTGTGCTCTCGCCATTGAAAAGGTTCGCTGTTCCCCTTAATTTTTCTTCACCAGGTACTTGATGCCTACTTTAAAAGCGCACCGATCGGAATTTATATGAGTATATCCTTACCATGGCTGTAAAAGTGTGTTTCAAGTGCAAACCAAAATACCCTATCACAAACGTAACACGTTTAAGACCTATTCATCCTCCACAAAGGTTTTATAAGTGCCCCTATACAAAGTAATATGACTAAATAAAGTGTATCGAGAAGGCCGTAAACGGAAGCTTGTTTTTTATTTGCATGCATGTCGTATGTTTACCTTTCTCTTCATGTGCTTACTGGGGCGTTCATTGACGTTAAACTGCAACCACTTTCTGGAGCTCCAATACCCGTAAAAGACACCTTCATCTGCCTTTCCTTGATGCCTTGGCATTTCCAATCCTATAAAAATTCTACACCGCATATCTCTGCAAAGCACTGACAACGAAGTTGGCTTTCAGTATATGAGCAACTAAAAATAAAAGAAAACCTAGCTCCCACTGTGAAGTGTATTATATCAAAAAAAGTTTAAAGCACAACATTTATTGGCAGGCATTCTACTTTCTTTCTGAAGATGTAAGGTCCATGATTTCACTGCGCAATCCGTTTAAAATGCTCGGGCCACTTTACGCTTTCTAAGCTCTGGCTCTTGCGTGGCGTTTTATTTACTTCCTATTTTTTTGTTCGTTCCCTTTGCTAGAATATTTAGCCTACAAGAAATTAATAAAAACCGTGTGTTAACTAAAAAATCTGGTTAAAAAGACAAACCACTAAACCCACTCGTGGTAAACGTAGGGCTGCTCAGAGCGTCACAGACCTTCAACTTCTCTCAATTGAATTCATCCGAGGCCTTTTATAAAGGTTTGACGCATGCGCCTATTTTTCAGTTCATTGTCTGATGCTACAACGAGTAAAGCACGGGAATGCTCTTTTGTTTTACTTATTGGTGTTCTATCAATCTATTCATTCACATCACTGTTCCAAAAATGACCGATGTCATGTTGCGTGTTACATGTTAAGAATAAGTGCCACGCAAAAGCGTGGTGTGCTAGCCACTGACCATGTTTCCACAGAAGTAAAAATACAATACGTAATATGTGTTCATAAAACACATATGCAGCCAATCGGAGGCACAGCAAACTTCGTTGGAGTTTCATTTTTAACCGATTTTTTTGTCACAAAAAATCATAAAGCATATCTGCCTCTTGTCCCTCAATACATACTGTCTTTATTACTGACGATAAAATAAGAAACATGTTATAAACAAAAACCAAGGTGTTCTTTACGTCAAGTAATTTTACTGTGTTTAGTGCTGGACATCAGCGTGTTTTTCTTTTTTATACAGATTTTTAATCAGAGTTCCATCGCTGTCGAGCTCCTGCCGTTTTGGCCACGAGCTCTACGACGAGGCTGGAATGTTTTGCACAGCTTAAACGTCACTTGAGGGCCAAGTTAAGAAATCGTCATTATTTTCTTGAATTTATACACTCGATGACAATAAGAAAGTAGGGGAGTATTTCAAGGACCTCCTTTTTGTAGTACCCCACACCTAGAGAAACCGTCCAGCAATCAAGCCAAGAAGAGCTGTAGGAGTTTTTTCTTTTTGTTTTTTTATAACCTTTAATTGAATGATTCTCACTTATAGTAAAAGGCTTTAATGTGGACAAATATAACCATTTCCGTCAGTGGATTCTGATGTGGACCCTCTGAAAATAGGTGGTCGAGAGAGCGCCCTTTATTCTAGCCTAAATGGTATGGAGCATGTGACGCGTAGTTCAAAAGTAGCGGGCTCAGATCCACTTCACCGTATAATATCGAATAGTGCCATAAGGCATGGGTGCTTCCCTATTCCACAAACATTATGAGTTATGGTGTATTGGTTATCATGCAAGAGTGCTCGTAGTGATCGCCCCAAGGAAGTTGGTGAAAGGCTCCATATAGGCCACTCTCCAAGATTTCACTGTGACTGTGCAGCATGTTCTGCGCACGCCTGGCGTTTTTTTTTTTTTTGCCATTTCTCTGCGGCCCGCAAATGCCAGACCTTTTTCCGTCGGTAAACTTCTCTGTCTTTCACAGTTCCTCGGTTTATCTCTCTCCTCCACCCCACTACCTTGTAACTCTCAAACTGCTCGCAAGAAGTGGCTAAAAGTCAGACACACAGAAAACAAAAAAGCAATCTTCGCTAAAAAGCATCGCCTTTACCACTGCCGCACCGTTGTAGTCATGAGCTTGTCGCTGTGGCTGTGTCACCTCCATCAACATTGATTTGTTCTAGTTTGTTACAGTGATCCTTGTTCGCGTGTAAGTCAGTACTCTCTTTAGCGTTTAGTGAGAGAAATGATATACTCAACCAAGAAGCGTACGTGTGAATACTCGATTTTTTATGAAGCTTTAAAAGTAGAGAAGCCTTTCTTCACGGCTTGTATTGGTCTTCTTTTTTTTTCAGCATCGATGTTGAGAAAGAGGTCGGTGCCTTCAAATATTTTTCAATTTTTTTATTTTTCTGATTTGATCTTTTGTTGAAATCCGCGAGAACACCGAATCAATTCTCTGATTTGAAATTTTCGTTGACCATGGCTTCAGTTACAACCAATACAATGGCAAAACAAAACATTCGAAAATGATCCACTGTGTGTTTTTTTTCCGAGATATTTTGCACATCGTGATTTTTACAGCCCGAAACGTGTGAAGTAATAAAAGGGAGAGGATAGAAAGAGAATGGAAAGCCAGAGACGTGGCAACCTCTTTGTTAGAATGCGAAAACATTCACAGGTGGCAATGCACCTGACCGTGCAGCGTTCCTTCCGATTTGATGAGCCGGAGGCTTTAAGACGTCAGAAGTATTCGATGTACTAGTGCGCTGACGATACGAGGCAGGTACTGTATTTTTTGTCAACGCTTACTTCAGAAGCCATCTCCGTTATTTTTTTTTTCGCACTTCAGGCCTATTTCAATAGGTCTTTGAAAGCCTTGCACCTAGCATCTGGAGGCGGGCAAGAAAATGCTTTTGCGCTTAATAAAAGTGCAGTGTGTAGATCTGTCAAAGAGCTTCATTTTCCGCTGCCTACGTGTGCACTTAAAGCCATCCTTCGGATCTTGGGGACAGGAAAATTTGCCACGTCACGCATCGTATAGGTTCCGATGGTATTAAGGCCACCTGGAGAGGATATTGCCTTCCACGCAACAACACGACTCTTGAAAGCAATTTGCAAGCTCTCCCAGAGCCGGTTATACCGTTTGCTCGTATTCTTATACTTTTCTTGGGCGTATTATTGTACGGCAACTGCAGCATGACATCCTTTCATGTTGTTTTGTGAAATCCAAACCAAGTTATTGCGGCGATGGCGGCCCTGCCTAACGGCGTCATATAAGCCATATTATATCTCTTAAGCTCGTGCTTGCTGACTTGAACAATTTCCAAACCCTGCTGTTTTTCGACATCGTTTTACTTTTAAAATGAAAAGTCAGCAACAATTTTATTCCTGTGCGGATGCAATTGCATAACTCTTCCATATTCATTTCTTTCATGTGAACCATCAACTTAGATATGCATATCTTTACTATAGCTCTAACTCTTCATTGGAATTTTACGAAACAAAAAAAAATCGGCAGATCCCAAGTACCTCGGGAATTCAGGTTATGCTGACCACGTGAGTGGAAGGTGATTGTGTTCAATGGGGTGTAGTAGTTTTATTCAGTGAAACCTTGCGAAATGACGTGAAAGACATGTACAAATGTTGTATACACAGACATACTTTAAACAGTCGCATATTTTTCATATAACCAGTTTTCTTACAGTTGCGTAACACTGTCAACAGAAACATGGGTATTTAGCTACACTAGCAGCGGTGATCTGATGTGTAGCGTTTCTGCTAGCGAGCATGATAGCCCTGGACACCTATAAGCTTCAGCGGACGCCGCTTAGTTATAATAGACGTCGTACGTTAATCCGACGTCGTCGCTACATCACAATAGTGCATATGTATTGTTTATAAAGTTGGATAGCCAGCACTGCAACCATAATTTGCGTTTAATCAACATTAGAACAAATTTGAAAAGCACTTCCGAGACTTGGCATGGCTCTGTGGCAGAATACTTGATTTCCTTCGAGAATTCCAACTTCAATTCTTAGTGGGACCCTGACACTTATTCTTTGCATTCTACGGGTACAGGCTGCCGATGTCAGGTTTTCGTAATGCTCTCGTGTTAAAACTACTTATGTCTATTCTCACTGTTCTTGGGTAGATATAAACTGTCAATCACCTTGGCACACACCCGCATACGTGTGGCACTACTTGATCCCGGGTATGTGCCACAAGTGTGGAAGAAAGGATCTGACGGCGTACGCGACGGTATTCTGACATTATTCATGCTACGACCAGCGATTCATATTCGTCAAACCATGTGATTTTTCGGCCAGGATAGATAGATAGATAAATAGATAGATAGATAGATAGATAGATAGATAGATAGATAGATAGATAGATAGATAGATAGATAGATAGATAGATAGATAGATAGATAGATAGATAGATAGATAGATAGATAGATAGATAGATAGATAGATAGATAGATAGATAGATAGATAGATAGATAGATAGATAGATAGATAGATAGATAGATAGATAGATAGATAGATAGATAGATAGATAGATAGATAGATAGATAGATAGATAGATAGATAGATAGATAGATAGATAGATAGATAGATAGTAACAGGCAACAAAATTCTGTGGGATTTGTTTTATCGTTTTAGACGTGATGCCCTATGTTTTTGAAGGGCCAATACGTATACGCTTCAAATTAAAATAAAGTGAAAAATTCTTTTGTTCAGCTCCCATCTTACACCTTGGGATAGCGACCTTTAAAAGAAGGTTTTAAAATATTCTTAAGGAAAACCCGGTTTTATTTGTAAAATTTAACATTTTTCCCTCAAACATAGCGAGAAGTTCACTGACATGCTTCCAATTACGTTAGGTGAGTCAGATGCTCTTGACAGCAGCAGCGCATCGTCACCTTCACAGCCGCGGGGCTGCGAATGAAGTTACGGACGCTTTATGCGTGTGCGCCTTTCTTAGTCTCCAAATACCAGTACTCCTGTGCGACAGCAGTCAGTTTGTGCTTCGTGCAGTTACACACTCACGTTTTAAGCAAAACTACAAATTCATACGGTCTCGGAACTGACACAATCATACCTCGTTGTACCTAAAAATGGTAATGCCACGATTGGCACATCAACCACTACAGTCTCGAGCACCTGTTCCTAAAGGAGGTGTGCAGTCAGAGCCGGCGGTACGGCCTTCACTGTATGTGAACTGCGCGGCTTCTCACGCATCCTACCGTGTTCTTCAAAGGACTTCTTTTGTGTACTCATTCCTTATGCTCCTGAGAAACCAGTTATGGGATCCATTTCGGGGAAAACAAAAACTGTTTAGAGTCTTTTTTCTTTCGGCATAGAAACATCGGTGTACCATAAACAATTTTGTTCCCTGCGGCTTTCTCTCTCTTGTTGCTTCTATGTCCTCCTGACAGAATTTGTGGCTGACTGTATTGTTTGAATACGTCGTGCACTCAATGCTTTTCTGTGATTTCACAGAAAAGTACTTTTTCCTTCTCGTTTCAGTAGATTGTCTAACATTTGTTGTTTCATACATTTAAAGGTTTTTTTCCTCGTATTTTTCTCCCAGCTCTTCTCAGTTTTTCAATGTTCCAGAGTCTTGTCAGGTGTTTCGTAACAATGTGGTATGTGTCTGTCTGCGGAAACAACGAACCGTGACTGTTCAATTAAACACCTGAGGTAAAGTAATGAAAAACTGTAATGAATGGTGATGATGAAGGAAGAAAGAGTAGCGAAAAGTCAAGCTAACAACTGTTCATTCTTGACGGGTTTGAATGCAGCACGATGAGCAATCTGCTATCAGCAATCAGCACACCAGCGACCGCAATAGTATATGGTAGCAATATTAACAAAAACTTACATACTTGTTTCGTATATACCACCCAAAACACCCAACGTTGTTTTTTTTCCTTCTGGCAGCATCCTTATTTGTCGCAAGAACACGCACATCAACAGAGTTTCCAGGTCTGGCTACTTCGCGTCCACGTAGCTAGTTTTCTCGGCCAGCGGCAGCATAAAAATCGTCATGGCTACTCGGCTTATTTCTCGGCTCTACTTTTTTTTCTCTTCCCATGGCAGGAAGCACGTTGACAACATCGGATGATGCCGCAGCTGATATCGCAGTGCGTGGTGGTGCCAAAACATAGTGGCCGAGGTTTCTTTTCTGCTCCCAGCTTTGATTATTTTAGCATTCAGTACACAAGATGTAGGGCTTTCGGATGCGTGGCTGAAACTCAGGAACAACTGCTACAGGCGGCCGGAATTTTCGCATTGCCTTTTGCCTAATGTGGTATTGAACCAAAGTTGAAAGTGAATGGAACAATCGAAAGCACTCCGTATTCCACATAGGGGGTTGTCTGCATACAGCATTCGAGACCACACGTTCGACAAGCTGTCCGCGCCCTTTCCTCGAACTATCTGCCACCTGCCACTCGGGAATACTAGTTGTTCGGATTCCCTTGTCACGTGAGAAATCATCCTGCAAGTTCCTATGAGAATGACGAGTCGTCTATCTCGATATGTTGCCGCGTGCCACGCGGGGGGGGGGGGGAGGCATCTTTCGCGGTCCAAGAGGAAGAGCTGGCGTGCTTCCCCTGACACCAGTCCCGTGGCTATCTTGTTTCAAAGCCGTCGAGTGGCACTGTCCGTACAGATAACTGGTGTGCGTGGTTACCACATAATGAATACTACATCGAAAGATTTATTCTGCGTGGGGGTAATTTCTAGTACATTCATGCTGCAGTCATGTTTATCTTCAACAAAAGGCTGTTATGTTTAGTATTTTTCCGAAAACTCACGCGGAATTTGCGCAGAGAATGATACTTCTGAAACAGCCGAAGACAGTTCAATAAACTGAACGAAACGATTGCTCAAGTCAAATATTATTGCATAAATACAAGCTATTTTGATTTAAACATGCTTGCACCATGCATATTGGCACTTTCGCCAAGCAAATTTTCAATTCTGACTTTTGACTAGAGGCTTCCAAGTTGTTTCCAGAAACGCGTGGCTGCTGTTGGCTACTTTGAATGCCCGAGACCTTATTTGGATGGGTACTTTGCTAGTTATCACGCTGTTTATGGCTAATTTCTTTCGCATTTTTAACAGAGCAACTCGGCATGAAAATAAACCTTTAAACAAGCGCATAATACAGAAGTATTTTTAAAGCAGTTTTTCTAAATTTTTTCATAACAAAACAGCCCATTGAGATAGGCCAGTTCTTAGAAAATTATCCTATACAAGCTGGCAAAATTAAATCCCGCCACATCAACCAGATCTCTAAAGGTTCTTGCAACGATAAGGCATATCACATGCATCAGCTTAGAATATCACTATATCAGGTATGCAGAAAACATTTGATTGAGTGTATGTAGGCATACGACGAATGCCGCAAGCGATGGACCTTAATTCAGGTTTCACCAAGATGGGTTATACGTTGTCTATATACATACACTGCTGGCGTGTTCGGAGCCCCGCCGCGGTGGTCTAGTGGCTAAGGTACTCGGCTGCTGACCCGCAGGGCGCGGGTTCGAATCCCGGCTGCGGCGGCTGCATTTCCGATGGAGGCGGAAATGTTGTAGGCCCGTGTGCTCAGATTTGGGTGCACGTTAAAGAACCCCAGGTGATCTAAATTTCCGGAGCCCTCCACTACGGCGTCTCTCATAATCATATAGTGGTTTTGGGACGTTAAACCCCACATATCTGGCGTGTTCGGAATGCAAGAACGCGTGTTTATGCGCCATCTAACTGCAGCTGTCGCGGCAGAAAATTGGACCTGCACCCTCATGCTTAACAGGCATTATAAACCACATGGTTGTGGACGCAGAGAAAGACGCAAATCTGGCTCACTATTTAAAATACGAGCTGGCGGGCAATTTAGCACATTCAGACCTTCAACACACACTGGAATAGTTGCTTCGGAATACTTACACAGTCGCGCATGCTGATAAACAAGGAACAGCGTAATAAACACGAATAATGCACGAGTACAACTCACATTTCCGCTACAACTATGTCAACATTGTGGAGGTACCTGTGTATATCGCGCGTGGCTGCAGCAAAGCGCGTGGTTTCTCTGTGTCAGAGAAAGCTCGTGAGTTTGGGGAAAAAGTTGAGCATGTTTCACGCACCCTTAATGAGCGTGCCCTGCGCACCTACGGGCGTTGTTGGAGCAAGCGTTCACTCGTACCCACCTGCCATGCATTGCTTCTTCTTCGTTAATCTCACCGCAAAACTAACGACCACAGGAACGTGCGCTGTAGTAGCCTGCATTTGATGCCAGAGGACATCAGCATTGTTATGTATTCGCGTACCTTGATAGTCCCAAGCAGCATGATGGCACAGCGAAAGCAACAGGCATGCAGTGTGAAGAACATTCTGCGAGCCACAGAGCCCCACTGTATACTACGACATTTATGAGGGTATACGGGTGGAAAGTTTACACGGTAGTGTACGCCAGAAACGCGGTGCCGGTGAGTGTACACATATGTGGCCCCTGAAGCTTCGCCTGTCAGGTGCATGTTTATATGTGCCGTTATGAGAAGCATTTCTTAGCGAATTCGGCGTCATTGGGCGTATCTATCCTATCTATCTATCTATCTATCTATCTATCTATCTATCTATCTAGCTATCTATCCAGCCACCTACGACTTTTAGCTCTCCTGGCCGTTTCGTTAATGGTATTCATACCGAACTTAGTATGGCATAACATGACTGAGAGAAGACCATAATTAATTAGTCATAACATGCAAATCATGACTTCTATGTCTTCAATGTCATGATTTATATTTAAAGGTACAGCAGCTCTTGCGGTGGTTTCGTTCAGATGGCATGTTGCAAAACTGGTGTGGTATGACATTATTGCACGCCGAACACAAGTGACTGACCCTAACATGAAAAATTGGCAGATCCCACGTACAGTGGGAATCGATTATATGCGAAGCACGAATGAGAAAGGTTGATATAGCATTTTAAAATCGGCACAACGTTACGAGGTGGAGGTAAATGATGTCGTACATGACTTGATTATCATGATGATTATCACGTTTAAATGTGTCATTTACCTTCATCTATTCACATCAAGTGATACCACATTTAGTATATGTGGAGCTATCGAAACGACCGGGAGCAAACTATGAGTGTTTCCTTTTGTCATGTTCTTACTTGACACGCGTAGCACGATTGTCGTGTTTGCACCAGTCGCATACTTTCGTCATCTATTGACGTCACTTAACACCAAATTTGGTATATGTGGAGCTAGCAAAACGGCCTCGAGCGCATCATGAAAGGCCCAATATAATTCAATGTAGCTTTGATGTGCGCGCAAGCTGGGCACAGTGACGCTACATTAGCAAATCGCTAGCACTCTATAGTCTGACACCAGGCGCGACTGGCGCCTGGTGTCAGACTATAAGTGTCTCACGTGACACACATCTAATGATTGTCATTTTTGCACCAGTCACATACCTTCGTCACGCATTTACGTCACGTAACACCAAACTTGGCATGTGTGAAGCTGGCGAAACGGCCGCGAGCGCATCATGAGTGTGGCAAGTAGTCATAAGTGACACGCATCTTGTGATTATTATGTTTGTATGTGTCATTTACCTATTTCGTCCGTTCGCATCGCGTAATACTGAGTTTTGTACATGTGAAACTAGCGAAACAGCCGCAAACTCATTATGAGCGTAGCGCGTAGTCAAGTTGTTACATGACACGCATCTCATGATCATCATGTTTGCACCAGTCACATACATTCGCCGTCCGTTCAAGTACCGTAATATCAAATTTGTTATATGTGACGCTATCAAAACACTCATGAGCGCATCATGAGCTTGGCATGTGACCATGTTGTTATGTGACACGCATACGATGATTTTTATGTTAGAGTCTGTCGCTTGTGTTCGCCATGCAATCACGCCATACCATACCAGTGTTGCATTAGGCCATGTGAACGGAACCACCGCAAGAGCTGCAGGACCATGAAATTTAAACTATGACATTCATGACATCCATGTCATAATTTTCATGTTAGGACTGGTCAAATATGTTACTCATACAGTCATGTTATGCCATAGCAAATTTGGTATCGATGCCATAATCGAAATGGCCAGGAGAGCTAAATGTCGTAGGTGGCTACATAGATAGATAGATAGATAGATAGATAGATAGATAGATAGATAGATAGATAGATAGATAGATAGATAGATAGATAGATAGATAGATAGATAGATAGATAGATAGATAGATAGATAGATAGATAGATAGATAGATAGATAGATAGATACGCTCAAAGTCACCGACGTTCGCTAAGAAACGCTTCGCATTTAAAATCATGACATGTGTGTCATGTAACAACATGACTACATGCTACGCTCATGATGCGCTGGCGGCCGTTTAGCTAGGTTGACGTATACCAAATTTGGTATTACGGTACGTGAATGGATTACAATGGTATGATACTGGTGCAAACATGATAATCATGAGATGCGTGTGATGTAAGAACATGACTACATGCCACAGTCATGGCGCCAGTACATTTCGACGTGACGCGATGCGCGTACTCGCCAGCGTTCGTTTCGTCGCGTCACGCCGGCGTTGCGATGCCAGGCGCCTGTCCTGCCGTATACTCGCAGGTGCGTGCAGCGCTGCGTTGCTTAAACGCATGTGCGTTTCAACGCGCCCAGCGTCCCTTCATCACGAAAAGAGGGAAACGCAGTGCTGTCAGCGTAACGCATCGGCGCGAAATGCAGCACGTCGCATTTTGCGCCGGTTGCCGTCGGGCCATGCCAACGGACGCTGGTCGCGCTGGTCGCGCCTGGCGTCAGATTATTTAATATCTCTATTGCTAACGTAGCGTCGCTGTCCTCAAGCGTGCGCACGCGTCAACTCTAGATTTATTTGTATATTGGGCCCTTCATGATGCGCTGGCGGCCATTTTGATATCTCCGCATATACCAAATTTGGTGTTTCGTGGCGTCAATAAATGACGAAAGTATATTACTAGTCCAAACATCATAATGTAGACAAGCGTGTCATTTTAAGAAAATGACAACATTCCACGCTTATAGCATGCTCGCGGCCGTTTCGCTAGCTCTACATATGCTAAATTTGGTATCACGTGACGTGAATAGATGACGAAGGTTAACGACACATCCAAACATGATAATAATGACACGTAAGCAATGCTCGGCATCATTTACCTCCAGCTCATAACATAGCGCTGATTTTAGAGTCACATATCATTATTCCTCATTCGTGCTTCGCATATCATCGATTCCAACTGCACTTGGGATCTGCCAATATTAATAACTGATCCTCTCTCGATCATAAGCTGATCAGTGATCAGAAGTTTCTGATATGGAAATCTGATCATTTATTTAGGTGACTTGTCATTTCACGTTCCCACATTTCATCTCTGCCTGTATATCACTACGTACCCATGACATCGAGATGAAGAGAACAAAGTAGGTAGACTGGCGTGAGCTAATCGGTATTGCTGGCGCTGCTCGCTTACCTTGCCGTACATACATATATGCGTCTGCTCTTCCAGTCAATCTCCTTGTCGTAACAGTACGAACCCATGACTGTCGTTGTCGCCTGTAGTAAGTGTATTGTTGAGCTTATAAGTATGCGAATGAACGTCCTATTCCCGGCGCGGAAGAAATGAAAAATGGCTGTATATTTTCGTGCTTTGCTGAAAATGCCGAAAGACGATAGTCTTCCGTCTGGAGGCTTTGCGTGAGATATGGACGTTATCTGGCAGTAATGTCGGGAAACATGAACTTGTACAGACCGAGGGCCACTGGCAGGCGACAGCAGCATGAAATCGGTCGAGCAGTTTTTTTTTTTTTGCATAGCGTCGCATTTATAGCCAAGCGCAAGTTCACGTTTACACTTGAGAAGTGAAGTGAAAACAAAAATGCCAGAGCAGCTGGAAAACAACAACCACCCGCGTCGAAGATGTTCACAATAGTTCTGCCCCATCCCGCTGCACGTGCCATCGCTACATTGAACATTCGATTTCGCCTGCTTTCTGGGAACCAAAGTTGCTACCGAATTTCAGTTATTCACGCAAAGGACTCAAAAGAAAGAGCTCACACCTTTTCAAGCGTAAATTGTTTCGGCAGATACGCCAACAGAAACGACACGAGTGAGCGCACCAGCACAGACGGCGGCAGATTTAGCCGGCTGTACACTAAAGTGAGACACGTTGGGGCATGCCGACTCACTGCTGTTGCACAGTCTAATTCCAGAGTTTTCGGCGATTGTAATTCAAACCATGCTCACGACGATCGGATCTTTTTTTTTCAGGTCAAGTGTGAACGTGTTTTAAGAAACACCTGCTTTTTCGTGCATATCAACAAATTTTTAGCACAGAGTAAGAACCTCTAAGGTATTCAGAATTACGTATTTGTGTATTTTTCAGTAAAGGAACACATCGTGATGTGTTCCTTTATCAACATCTTTTATCAACATTAACACGGAAGTGCACTTCCATGTGGATGATGCGGCTAAAATATGTGTAATGTCTCTTTTTTTATCTACAATATTCACGAGTATGACCTGAGCCTCCAGATAAGATGGCTGGCCGTTGACGAAGCACCTTAACGTTCTTCGGGTGACTGAGTCTTTCTGACCGAGTGAGAAAAAGACAGACATACCAAACATCCTGCGTTCAAGTATCCTATACGAAAGACAATCAACTTGAAAAGATATGTAGCAGTATTGCGGAATGTGAATATAATGAAGAATAGTAGTAGGTCAGGCGCACGGATGCCACGCTTTTGTTGTGCCTACTTTCCCTAACGGAAAGGCTTTTCGATGAATTATTTATTCGCTACATCTTACAGATCTTTCTATAAACATTTATAAGGTGATGAAACAGTTATCAGAGAAGGCAAAAATTGTCAGTAAGAAGGGAACAAGACACATGCTACACTGAGCTTGTCCTTGTCTTTTTCCGTCCGTGTTTTTTACCGCGTAGTACACTTAGAACATGCTACGAGTTCTACATGCCGATAGAACCAAAAAAATTTTTCAAGTGAACCGAACGTTTCTAATGTTGAACGTTGATCGGATGTGCCTTACTCGGTTCCTTCCTCGTGATTGTGTTGATTATGGAAAAGGCGTCACTTCTTCTTTCACTCACTAATTCACTGTTTATGCAGACAAAAACAATGATTGCCTAGGTTCAAGGGACTAAAGGCAGATTACCTTTGCCTGACTAAGGTCCCTCCACCCATACATTTTCTCAGGTGAAGTGGAACAAAGGATACAAATTTCATTCTGCTTTCGAACGAGGGGACACAAAATTCAAATTCAAGAAGTATAACAGATGTCGACACGTACGTTTTAAAATAACACATTACAATCATCACCAATATGCAGCACCAATATATATATATATATATATATATATATATATATATATATATATATATATATATATATATATATATATATATATATATATATATATATATTAGGATGCAACAAGGAGAAATTTCTGACAGAATTACTATGTACCATAGAGAAATACATTTGAAAAAAAAGAAATTGAGCAATTTCCATCTAATATGCAAAAGCACAAACGACACAAAAGAATTATTTATAATAAATAATACAATTAGGTCTCCTTACAAGAAAGGAAGTACATCTTAACTTAATTTTTGGTTCTTCCTTTTCATCGAGTCGCGAAGTATGCGCACCTACAAGAAGCACAAAGTTAATATTTTAAGGCCTCGTCATTCTAAGTGAAATCTTTAATTTCGGTAGGTCAGTGAGCGAACAATCTATAGAAAGGCTAGGATTCTCTTCTATCACAACTCATACTTAGTATCAGCCTTTTACGCTCCCTAGCTGGTAAACTCACGTGTGAATAAAGAACTCACATAAGTGCTGCCAATGTTCCCAATCGCACTTAAGCAACAAAGCAGTGAACTATTCCAGTTGTTACAGATTCATCCTTACCTGTGAGCTTCGGCAGCTCCTTCTTTCACCCTGCATAGGGCACACAATGAGACAGGACCTACCTTGTTTCAGTGAAAACTTCAATTGATGAAATAAAATGAAATGCCCGACAAAAGGAAGAAAAAACATGGCAATAGAGCATGAAGGCAAAATAAAAAAATTATTAAACAAGACCATCTATAAAGTCAAACCAAGCGTCGGTTAACAGAAGCTTTTTTTCGGTCCTATCTTTTGCTATTTTCAAAAATCTGGTTGCTTTACTGCGCGGTGAACCAGCTGAAATCTCTGTTCTGTTTTAAATTACTTTTGTCCATTCCTAGTCATGTTATAATGTTATATTCTTTTGCTTTTGTTTCATGGCTTTTCTTTTTCTTAAGTGCGCAAGAAAGTTAACGGTTTTACTGACTGACGGCAAGTTCTCTGCTCTACATTGTTATTTTACACACGAATCCCTTTCTTAGTCGGCCTATGTCGAGCATTCGGAGTTGTCAACGGCGGTGTCCTCACGCCGGCAGGTGTTACCTTTTCGCTCCAAGGAAGCGTTCACACTGAGCATTCCAGCCTCCGAAAGTGCGCCGAATTCGATTCGGCAGCACCGATTGATCCGGAACCGATTTTTCCGGTGTCTGCCGCTGAATCACTCCCCGCCGACCAATTTCGCCGTTCGCTCTGTCTCCTCTCTGCGCCCCACTTTCCCGTCAGCTCGCGCCTCCCTCTCGACCGTTCGCTGGCTGGGCGCCTCTAAAGAACATCACCATCGAGCACCTGTTGTGTGTTTGCCGAACACTTCGCACACAACGCGCCATCTTGCTCGCCGCACTTCGTCTCCACGTTCGGCCCACGGCTACACAGAGGGACCTTCTCTTTTCTGCACGGCACCACGCCCAGATCTTCAAGGCGGTTCATCGCTTCCTTGAGGACACTGGACTAGACAACCGGCTATAGAAGCTGCCCACCACGTCTTTGGTCATGGACGCCATTTCTCTTCTACTCTTTTCTGCACATCTTTAATGCCCCCTCCCCCTCACCCCTACAGGCGCTCAGCCGTACTCCAAATTAGGGCTGCAGAAGTTGCGTTTTTTTTCCTTTTCTTAATCTCTCTCTCTCTCTCTCTCAAGAACATCAGGAAATGTGCGCTCGAGATACCGCTGAGAAACGCACACGCTGAGCCGAGAGTGCTGGTGCCCCACTCTCCCGTCCGATCGCGCCTCACTCTCGACCGTTCGCTGGCTGGGCGCCTGTCAAGGCATTGGCAGAAGTCAGTGAAGGCGAATGTCTGGCGGCAACGGTACCCCCTCTCTCGGTGCAAGAAATGCGTTCGCATTTCCTCACGATTCCTTTGGGGAGGTTGAGACATTTTCTTTAGTCATTTCAGTCTCATGTGCTACTCCGCACTTCCGAAGACTCAACGACGCAACAAAGGGCCATCCAGCGGCTTGAGGAGGCCCTGGCAAAGCAGAGGAGAAATGGAGCCGACGTCCTGGACAACGGGAGTGGAGGAGCCCGAGTATCCAACGCCTAGGCGGAGCACAGCGTCCTCAAGATCTAGGCCCTGGGACTATAGCACTCTACTAGCCATATATATAGTCTTCAGGTAGAGAATACCCACGCCCTGCGTGGCCGGTGACTTCCCGCACGCCGGATGCGTAAATAAATGTTGTTTCTCTCTCTCTCTCTCCCGCATTTTTATTCGTGATATTTTCGTCAGTTGATGTACTTCCACTCATCACCAGAACCGGTTCCCGAACTCATGGGCTGCGCATATTCGAACTTTTTATTGTTTATCATATGTTCAAAGTTAAAGGCAGTGTTGTCGGTCTCACCGTCACTGAAGTAGGTTGAATTGCGTACAAAAAGGAAGCATATCCGAGCTAGCAGTTTTGTCCCCGTTAACATGCGATTTCTGCCTATATCATTTTGTTTGTTTTTTCATCTTTACTTTGTCAATTTTACCATTGTTTTGTGTTGGAATGCCAAGTTTCGTGCATAACAAGGCCTGTTGAAGTGCAAAAATACTTGTAAGTTGGCACTCGTCTGCTTCTTTTCTTGTCTTCATCCAAGTGGCGCTGCATTCGTCGAAGTATGTACCGACTCTGGAGGTGTTAAGTGTTTAGAAACATGACTTAGAGTACTCGCGCCAAGCTATCGTGAATTGTTGTATACAAGGCGAAGAATAAATGTTTATGAACGCCGCATGGTTAACACAATTGTTCACAAAAGGTCACAGTTGATGATGGTCAATGAGTTTAAAGCAAATATTTGACGATTTGAAGTACGGTGTACTCCACTTTGGCGGCTCGTTCCTGCTGAGCATTCCGGCTGCAAAATCCGGTTCGGCGGCACCGAGATCCGCCAAAAGGGCCCTCTTCAGACCAATTGCTTTCAGGCCGATTTTTGCGGCGTCTGCCGCTGGATCGGCTTGCCGCGAACCAATAGGAGCGCCATTCAAGGAATTTGAAAAAATGGTGGCCGAGCCAGACTCACTTGTCATATCGCAGTACACGTAACTGAATATTTTAACCAAAAATAATTTAACTAACTCTGTGTAGTACTTTACGTCCTGACCTCGTGGAAGAAGTTGCAGTTGGATTGACCGAGTAGGTCACGGTCTTGTAGAGCAAGGCGAACCCGCCAAGACTGCTGGTATCAGTGGCTGCTTTTTCTGCACTTTATGCATTACAAGACCGCGGCTTGCCAGGTAGGTAAGTAGTACTTTTTCTTCCCGCTTAGTCGTTAGCATGGTCGGTCAAAGCAGTGAAAGTGTGCGAACAATCGAAGCCTACGCGACCTGATTCCAATACATACTGCCGTAGCATTGTTGGCGTCCGGCGTCTGTAAGCCGCGATAACGGCATTCATCCCCCGTTCACCCCATGGTAGATCGTATATATGTTGGCGCGCGACGTGTCCTGCACAAACGACGCGGCGTTTCGGTGGCAGGATACTTCCGCTTGCTTTACACAGTGGATCCTTCTGTGTGAACTAGGCAAGAGACAGCTTTGAGCTGCCCCGGATTCAAATAGCTGTCTCGCTAAACTACCACACTAACCAACTGAGGAAGAGTGGGTAATAATTTAGAGTACTACACTCTAAGGCAAAAGGGTGTTAAAAGGGTGTGGTTTGTCTTTTCAAAGGACTAATAGGGCTGCCACCACCATTAATCTCTTTAAAGACTAATGGCACAGGGTCTAACAGTTAGTCTCCCACGGACGAGCTCAAGGGACTAACATTTAGTCCTCACATATACACTTTAGTGAGCAACAATTAGTCCCACAATTCACCTCAAAAGACTAAGATTTAGTCCTCACATTTGCACCGTATATGGCAACTGTTAATCGCCACATTTACACCTTACGGGGCAACCGTAATTCCTCACAGTTGCACCTTGATCGACGAACGGTTGATCCACTCAAATACTCTAATCGAATGAACTTTTTCTCTTCAGTTCAAACATTGTTCTTTGTTTATTTTCCGCCAGGCCTAATACTTTTTCTGTCTGTTTTTCTGCGCAGTGAGCAACAAATAGCGCAGAAAAGAACACGCAAAAGAGTAGTTAGCCACCTATGTGTAACTGCTTTCGTAGTCACGGCAACAACGAAAGACAAAAGTGAGACACCAAAATCTTTTATTTTTCTACATACACATGAAATTTCTCCATTCTTTTAAATGAATTTATGGTGAATTGTACAAGCACAGTCTCGTTGTCACATCTTGTTCACTCCCTGTGGAGCTCCTCCGACGGAAGCGATGACACGCATAGATAACAGGCATTGCAGACGCCAGCGCACGCAGCCTTTTGCCTGTTGTGTTCTCACGGATGTACGTACAATACGATAGTAAAAAATAGTTAGACACACGTGACAGAAGATGAAGAAGCATGCATATGACAAGTACGAGCAAATAAATATAAAACATGCGTGTAAAATAAAATGCACAAATAACTTTACCTTCACATCTCGCACAGTCTTTCTGAAGCTGCTCTGACGAAAGAGATGGATGACATGCATCGCAGACGCCAGCGCACACAGCCTTCAGCACGATGTGTGCCCACGGCTGCACAATTAGTATGCAAAATAGTGAGTAACACGTGACAGAGGATGAATATGACTGCATATGAGAAATACGGGCAAGGTGAAATAAAAACATACGTGAGATATGACATGTTAATAATTTACCGTGATGTCACACATCATCAAAGACTCATTGCGATCCCTGTAGCGCAACAGCTTATGAGCGTGGCGGAAGCCACAACTCCGCGAACCACCGTGCCGCCAACAAGTCGGTGAGTCCTAAACGCGTGACGTCGTTCAGCTCGAGCAATCGAACGCGAGACCAAACACGGCGCTGCACGCGGAGTGTCTGCCGCCAGCGAACTTCGAACAGGAGAGCGAGCGTATGCTTGACCGCCGCCACGAACAGCGCCGAGCTGGGTTGGAGCTAGCGCCGAAGAAATCGACGGCAATGCGGCCCTTTTCCACAAACTCGAGCGAGTGCAGCGAGCAAACGCGAGTCAGCCGCCGCGGCGAATGGACGGCGCCGAGCTGCTTGCGACCGACTGACGGGAAAGCCAACTGTAATGGTGACCAATTTTCAGTCAGTTCCGACGCTAGCGAAAGCCCCGCCAGCCCGTGCGGGTACACTTATAGTGCGGGACACACTACAACCAAGCTCTTTACGAGAACCCGCAACGTGTTCTCAATGACTCCCAACACAGCGAGGAGGTCTCAGCCTAATATCGTCAGCCCGGAGCTCATCGTGGCGGCGATGACAGGCGAGCACTCAATGAGCGAGCGTACGGGAGGCCGACGGCAAAGGCGGCCAATTTCCAGGCGGTCGCAAAGCACAGGCGAACTGCAGACGCCGAAGCTGACCTTCGCGATGCATTTCGTGCGTGCGATATACAACACGACCGAGCCCGTTGCCGGCAAGCGCGATCCGTATCGCACACGCGACAAGTAGAGTAGAATAAAGAATGATAACCCACTTGCGAAAGAATCCAGCGCTGATTTCTGCCCTGAGTTGGACTTATGTACATATTCGATAGGCCTGCTGTCTTCTCGGCCGCCATGTTGGCCTTCCCAACTGTTGCTGTCGTGTGTTGGTCGCGACTATCTTGAAGCCAGAGATATACAGCGCGGCGTGGTGCCGTGTCGAGACTTGCTCCAGACTTCATGGTTGCGGCGAAACGTAAAAGTAGCAGCCCACGCTCACAAGCACCACGTCGTAATTCCTAGATCGTCGAATCCAGGCGGCCGTGGTCGAGCACTCCGAGCGCGATGCAACGCGAACCATCGCCAGCATAATACGGGGAAAGACTGAGCCAGGAGAGGAGGAGGATGGTGAGTGACCTTGGCAATGCTTTGCGCACTGCCCACTTTCCCCGGGCCGTTCATCTCTTTGGAGCGTGTTTGGAGACTAAGTGGTTTTCACGCAGCATGCTTCCCTTTGTGGTTGCTCCACAACGTTCTATACGTTCATCGCGCGCGCCTATTGAACTCCGTTATTCCTTTTTGGGGTAATTTTGCCTTGGAGTGTAGGTACTCTACTGTAGGGGAGCATAAAGCCGTCCCGTAGGCATCACACTTGATGAGGCGATAAGGCAAGTACGGCAAGTTACATGTAATTAGTGCTTCTTGTGCGTTAATTCATTTTGATTACACGTGCTTGCTTTCGCCTTAACGCGCCAAGTTTACCAAGTCATTCGTGTGGTTCTCGGCCAGACATTTGCTTTAGCGCTGCTTCTACAACAAAGCAGAGCACAGTGCCTTCTCATTTATTGCCCTCAATGCAATTTTTTTTAATGAATATTGGCATGCACGCATGTCTAAACATCTACAGAACTTTCTCACACCGAGAGACGTTGTAGTTTCCAGAGCGACGAAAGTTATGCGGGGTCTATAGCTGCTGTGCTTTTGTTTGCATATTTGTTTGCTTGGCCTGTCGACGTATGTCGATAACTTCATGGTTTCTTTCCGTATAAGGGTGCCAGCTGTTCTATAGAGTTTTCAACAGTTTGGTATCGGCCTTAAGTACACGTCGGAATACTTCAAGGGCAATCATATTCAATTTTCGGACCTTCCGCTGAAGTTCGCACCCATGCGTGTCTTGGTGCTACGCACCTGGACCCATCAAACCTGTGTTGAATTGCATAAGGGGTCATAAAGAATTGCTTGAAAATACCATAGCACTTTCCTGGTTCTGCGCCACATTCAAAAAAAATTCTGTCCTAGGTTAGCTGAAACCAGTTTTTCTGGGCAGGTACACAAATTGAGACTAGCGAGCTTCCCACTGGAAAAAATAGCAATAGCTTGCAAAAAGCTAGTTAAAAATTAAGAAAGACGGCGTCGGTGATTTTAACTTTGCAGATAACAGAAAGCTCAAGAAATGGGCTGTTCTCTCAAGTGCGCATTGTTTCACTCACCACCTAAAAAAGGTTGGATCTCGATATGATGAACAAGCGTTAATTCCTGCAAAGGACAAGGTAGCGACATCATGTGCTAAAGTAGACCAACCTCTGGCGAATCGGCAATACAACCAGCATAATAAACGCAAATTGATTCAATTACATCATTGTGTGTTCTGTATTTCCAATGCTGTGGACTCAAAAGTCCTCTTTAGCAATCATGTCATCGTTCGCTAATTGGGACGCTGTCTAAACATTTGACTTGGAGCACATTTGGAATATCAGAAAGGCCGCGCTGGCGTTCTTTAAGAGCACATTGCAAGAATTGGGTATATGCGCCGCTCTTTCTTGGTACATCGTTGTAGCTTAGTCGTAGAAATCAAAGAGCGCGTGAACCGGTTGACACAGCCCATTTAAACAAAGAATTTGAGTCAGCGTTCTTTCTGTGGCTCTGCTTGAAGAAATAGTAATCTTGGTCTTGTGTGGTGAAGGCACCGTAGGAAATGTTTTATTGTTTCTGAAGCGAAGCATTTCTTAGCGAACTTCAGCGACTTCAAGCGTATCTATCTATCTATCAGCCACCTACGACATTTAGCTCTTCTGGCCGTTTCATTAATGGCATCAATACCAATTTTGATGTGACATACCTTGACTGTATGACGAGCATAATTGACTAGTCATAACATGATTATCATGACATGCATGTCATGAATTTCATGATTTATATTTCAGTGTGTTGCTGCTCTTGCCGTGGTTTCATTCTCATGGCATGTCACAAAGCTGGTATGGTATGACATAATTGCATGGCAAACACAAGCGGCACACCCTAACATGATAATCATGTGATGCGTGTCATGTAACAACATGACTTGATGTCACGATCATGATGCGCTCGCGGCAGTTTTGATAGCTTCAGTTGTGCAAAATTTAGTATTACGGGACGTCAATGTGTGACGAAGGTATGATAAAGGTGCAAACATGAGAAACATGAGATGCGTGTCATATTACAACATGACTACATGCTACGCTCATGATGCGCTCGCGGCCCTTTCGCAAGCTTCACATGTACCAAACTCAGTATCACGCGATGCGAACGGACGGCATAGGTAAATGACACATTCAAACATGATAATCGCGACAAGCGTGTCATGTAACAACATGACTACATGCCACGCTCACTATGCGCCCACGCTCGTTTCTCTAGCTCCACATGTGCCAAATTTGGTATCACGTCACGTCAATAGATGACGAAGGTATGTGACTGGTGCAAACATGATAACTATGAGATGTGTGCCATGTGAGAACATGCCCACATGCCACAGTCAAGGCGCCAATACATTTTGACGAGACGCGGTGCGCGTGCTCGCAGGCGTTCATTTAGTCGCGTCACGCCTGCGTTGCCACGACAGGTGCCGTTCCTGCCATATACTCGCAGGCGCGCGCCGCGCTGCGTTGCCTTGACGCATGCGCGTTTCAGCGCGTCCGGCGTGCCTGTGTGACAAAAAGAGGGATACGCAGTGTTGTGTAGGTAATGCATCGGCGCGAAATGCAGCATGTCGAATTTAGTGCCTGTTGCCGTCGGGCCGCGCCGGTCGCACCTGGCATCAGACTATAGAGTACCCGTGTTTTGCTAACGTACCATCGCTGTGCCCAGCGTGCGCGCGCATCAATTCTACATTGGAGTGTACTGGGCCCTTCGTGATGCGTTCGCGGCCGTTTTGCTAGCTCTACAAATATCAAATTTGGTGTTACGTGACGTCAATGGATGAAGTATGCAAACACGATATTCCTGACGCGCGTATTATGTAAGAACATGAAAACATACCACGCTCATAGCGTGCTCGCGGCCGTTTCGCTTGCTCCGCATATACCAAATTTGGTATCACGTGACGTGAATAAGTGAACAAGGTAAACGACACATCCAAACATGATAATGATGACACGGAAGTCATGTACGGTATCATTTACCTCCACCTCATAACGTTGTGCTGATTTTAAAGTGACATATCAACCTTTCTCATTCGTGCTTCGCATATCATCGATTCCCACTGTGTAGAATTTGCCAATTTTTTTGTTTGCCAGAGTCCTATTTGCCCTTATGTCCTCCACCCTTTCGCATGTCTTGCATTGTTCTTGTGTTGTATATCTACCATGAGTTTTGAAATAAAGTTTGACTTGATATATTCAGCGCCGATTTGTGCTTGTCTCTTCTTTTGAACTGCCCTGCCTTTTCTTTGCGCGGTTGCGATTGCGCCCCCCCCCAACTATACAGTTGCGTAGAGAGAGAGGTAGTCCAGGCGCTTTTTTAGGGGCGAAGCTCTTTACAGCGGCACCCGTTCGTCCCTCGTAGTCGTAGTAGTAGTGTGTAACCAGTCTTACAGTTTGACCTCCAAGGTGGTGCCGGTGGGAGATTTCTTCTGTGCGTTGTTGAACAATAAAAAATTCCCAGTGTGCGCGTTACCTAAAACCCGATTTCTCCTGTCTCTCATTTCCCCTTATCAGCCATTGGCATGTACATTGACCACTATCTGATAACATACCACTTCAGATTAAAGATTCTAGGGTTTTCTCGAGCGCACTCAAAAATATTTGCTACATGTAGATCAATAGTAATGACCATGTACTAAGCCTTACACATAGTTTGATGTTTTGTCTATACTTGATTATTTCATATTTATGAACAAAGTGCAACAATGTGTATTTTCTTGTATTTTTGTTCGTTTGTTGAAAAATCAATGTTTTTGATGTTTTGATTTTTTCTCTTATATACAAATTGTATTCTGCTTGTATACTTTCTCCCGTTAGACCCCTTACTAGCCTATGGCTATGGGTCTAATCAGTGTTGTGCATTTCTTGAAATGTGGTCATAACAACCTCAATAAAATGTAAAAAATGTAAAGGGTTGCTACGTTATACTCGCAGGGCGTACCCTCCTTGGTTTTAGAAAGGTTTAGCGAGCGTTGGGCCGCAGTGCCATGAATACAGTGAACTAGTATATATCACGAACTCGAGGTTGTTAAAGGTGGTAAGTAGACACGAAGCGCAAGCCGTAAGAAAGTGTGTGTGTGTGCCACCTCTTGTTTAGTCCTTGGAATGTCCACTGAATGGCGGTGCTTCTGTATGCGGAATATGTGATGAAAAGATAGGAGATGGTGGTACTTGGAGTGTTGATTAGATGGATGAACGGACACACAGACAGATGCATGGATGTACGCGCGGATGGCTGCACGGACGGATGAACGCATGGATGGACGCAGGAGCCGATGCATGGACGAACGCAGGGATGGAAGCACAGATGGACGTGCGGACGCACGAAAAGGCGCATGCATGGGCGGGCGGATGGATGGACACATTAGCGGCCACCCAGACGCACGCGTTGATGGACGGAAGCAAGAACGAATGGACGGACGGATGCTTCCCCCCACTCTCCATCATTAACTCTGTGAATCAACACCCTCCTCCGCAGGGTTTACAAATACGCGCTAGGCATTGAAATCAATACCTCTAACGCACTACTCCACCAGACCGGAGTCATAAATACTCTATGTGAAATCCGTGAAGCCCATTTAACAACTCAATACGCAAGGCTCGCGACCACTAGCACAGGTCACCACATTTTATCGCCTGCCCGAATTAACTTCACCTCACTCACCAATGCTAAATACAACATTCCCCAAAACATACACCAACAATTACTCATACCGTCCCTTCCTAAAAACATGCATCCAACATATGGAATCGTAGAATCCAAACAGCAAAATCTCTTCAGAAAAAATTGCATGGAGCCAATGACGTGCTCTATGTCGATGCGGCAGAATACCCATCCTCCTCATCCTATGCCCTCTCTGCTGTCGACTATAACGGCAAGGCGCTCACAACGGCACCCGTCACTGTCAACTCTTCGGAGGAGGCAGAGGAGCCTGCCATCGCTTTAGGTCTATCCAACCCCAATATCACTAAGATTGTAAGTGACTCCAAAACTGCCATACGCAACTTCAGCGCAGGTCGCATCTCATCAACTGCCCTTTTAATTCTTGAGAAACATCGTCCCACGCAAGACGTTGCTCTTATATGGACGCCCGCGCATGCGGGGTTGAGTGGCAATGAGGCGGCTCATACCTGTGCTCGAGGAATGACCGGCCGAGCGCAGGCCTCTGATGGCGCCTTAGACCACGTGGCCTTTTCCGCGCGAGAGATCGTCTTTTGACCTTCCACGATATAACAAATCACTACCGCCTACAGCGCACTATATATACCCTCCTTACATCATGGAGCTTCGCGCTACCATGAAATACAATGGCGCCAGTTACAGACCCGTACGTTTCCTACCCTTTCTTTTCGCCATCTTATACACCCTGCGATATACCCCTCCCCTTTGTGCATTTTCTGTCAACAAAGAGCTAACCTAGACCATATCATGTGGGGGTGTACTCGAAACCCACCACCTAATTCTCTACACATTAATAGTAAGGAGCAGTGGGAGGCTGCTATGTGCAGATCGGCGCCCGAGGTGTAGGACCAGATCTTGGATAGGGCCAAGAGGGTAGCGGAGACCGACGCTGTGTAGGCTCCTCTGACACTCCACCACTGCACCTTTCTCTCTTGGGATAAATAAAGTTTTTCTCCTCCTCCTCCGTGGATATGCTCCCATTTTTGGTACCCTTTATTAACAGCTACTTTTAAATACTGAGCTGGCGTATGAACAATAGACGCTGTATGTGTCACAATGTTGAAAACGCATGAAATGCGTTTACATTCCAAAAAGTGTCTCACCTATTCCAACCCTCATTTTTCTTTTCATCGTCTGCAGTGTCGTCCTCAATTTAATGTAAACCCTCTTTGTAAACCCTCTAGATTTCTCCTCAACGGTTTCTGCTTAGCGCAGTTTCTTGTACCAGGACGGCATCGCAGAAGTTGCTGGCCACGAGATTGTAGCTGCCCATCGCCGCTAAAAATCAATTATATTGGTGGGGTCGGCCGCCGGCAATAGTATTGGTGTTTCGTCATACATGTCTCTATATTCTGAGGCATTTTTCACTTATGTCTGCGAACGGCGACATTTCCACCTGCAATGGAAACATCCAAAATCACTATACGTTACAAAAAACGTGACAACAATGACTTTGGTAATTACAGACTAATCAGCATCCTTCTCGCATTCTCTAAATGTCTGAAAAAAAGGTATATACAAGCGAATATATAGGTTTTTACATGCTCACAGCATAGTTACCGACTCTCATTATGGATTTAGAAAGAAACAGTCGACAGAAACTACTTTACTACATTGAAATAAATATATACTGGATAAGTTTGAGCGAAATGAATTTGTGCTAAGCATATACATTAATTTCTCGAAACCATTTTGTTGTATTGTGCATAGCATTTTATACATTAAGTTAGATTTTCTGGCATAAAGTGTTATGCTTTAGAGGTAATGAAGTTGTATATTTCCCATTCAGAACAGTATGTTGAAATTGGCAATTTTTATTCAAAAACACGTGACATCAAAACCGGAGTACTTTAAGGAAGCATACTGGGGCCTCTTCTTTTTAGCATTTACACGAACAATATTATGCATATTTATTTTGATTCTAGATCCATAATTTATGCAGATGACACCACTATACTTTTCTGAACTGACACTCATCAGGAGTTACTTTGGGTGGCAACAATTTTTTGAGAACTTTAGAATTATGTACCAATGAACATGCATTGTTAGTCAATGAAAATAAGACTGAAGCTATTATCTCTCTCTGTAGAAATAAGAAATCACACACTCCAATAAACCTATATTGGAAATCACAGTCTGTAGAAATAGTGAAATGTATAAAATTGCATGGAGTATATTTTACACAAAGTATGCAGTGGTACGACCATGTCAATGTTTCACTGAAGGCCTCTAGAGCTGTTGGTTTCCTTTCGCGTCATAGATCGCTGCTACCATTCAAAGCAAATCTTGCAGTATATTATGCTTTATTTCTTTCTAATTCAAATTACTGCGCGTAATTACTGAACGCAGGACGACACAAAGTAATCAAAAAAGATTTCAGTATACATAACAAAATCATTCGTTTAATTTATAATCTTCTATACATACATGACATTCATCATTTCTTTATTGAACACGACGTTATTAGCGCTTTCAACTTATGCATATATAGACGGCTAAGATACTATAAGATAGAACAAAAAAGACGTTTGCCTGCGCTATTAAAGTTAGCTGATACGCAAACTTACAAGTCGCACTGCCAACATGGTAATCAGCCTATTTGGGTAATTTTTCTTTTTTTTGTTTATATTTGGCCGAATAGGGAAATGTACGCTACGCTAGAGCCAGCTATCCCAACGTCGTGGCGGTAATTTACATGAAGAACACACAAACAAGGAAAATTAGGAATAAAGTAGGAAAAGAAGTAATAAAATGCAATATGTACATACTATATATATTATAGGGCTTATAATCTTGAATAAGAGCAGTATGTGTGGTCATAGTCCAGTTCATATATCGGGATCGCATTGCTGATAGAGTCCGTACAAATAGCGGCAAGGTATTGTGTGAACTAAAGACCATTCATTGGATTCGTGTTCATTGAAAATCATGGACAGGGCTCACTGCGCGCTTCCTTATAAAAACAAATTATGGTATGCAAATAGTGTCTTATCGGTTACCTTTACAATTAAATGAACTGCAGTTTGCAGGCTATAAAATTACAAACATTACATTTGCCAAGGTCCCCAAGTTTTTTCATTATTTTAACTGTTACACCACATCATTAGTCTTTACCTTCTTACCTGTATCATGCAATGTGTTGCCATGTTCTGTGCCTCTTTTCTATTCTGTTCGTAATGTTTGCTTCCGGCATATTTGCACAAAGCTTTTGCAACCATGCAACCATGCTCATCTGTGCCTTTCGTTACATCAAGTGTACACAACCTGTACTGCCTCCTTTTAAATTATCCCCATTACATGTGCGTCCATATATTCATGTAGTGAGTTACTGCTATCCTGTCGCCACCAGCACCTCTGCCTGATGTAATTGGGGGGTGGGAAATTAGTCAAGCGTCCAGTCACTTTCTTTAACTCTGTTTATCAACACTGCATTGGTGAGAGCAAAATTATTATTATTATTATTATTATTATTACTATTGTCGTTGTTGTTGTTGTTGTTGTTGTTGTTGTTGTTGTTGTTGTTGTTGTTGCTCCCGGGTGCTTCGTGGTTCTGCTTAGCGAGGTTTCTGCTGCTCCGCTGTTTCTACTTAGCGCAAAAAAAATGCACAGCACACGATGAAAACACACAAGGGACAGAAACTTGTCCTGTGTGTGTCTTTCTCGTGTGCTGTTTTTTTTTCATGTGCTAAGTAGTTCTAGTCAATAGCACCAACTAGGCCCTCAAAAATTCCCTTTCCATTCATAGCCAGCCTGAAGCTGAACACTCGCATGTGAGAAACAGAGAGCACATTGTAATAACCTGGACATGCATAAAATACGTTCACTAATTTTGAAAGCATCGAATTTAAATATCTACACTGAAAAAATGAAATCTTACAGCTCACCGACAGAGTGGGCTTTCTAATTAACCGAACGTCCATCATAGCGTGAGAAAATTCTTGATGGGAAATATGACAGTTGCGAAGAGGTTGTTGGCCGCGTGATTGCGGCTGCCCGTCGCACCGCCGAAACTCAATAAATTTGGAGGGTTCAGCAGCCGCTAATGGCATTGGTGTTTCGTCATTCGTGTTTGTATTGTTCACGCGTGCTTCGTCTTCACCGGCCAAATATAAAATGAGCTACCTCTGCCCACAACTTACAAAGCGCTAGTCTGCTCGCGCGATATTCACTCGCGTGACCAGATTCGTGCGCTGAGTACTTTCGAGCTCGTGCGCTGAGCTGGTGTAATAAATGACGAAACGTATCTATAGATGATAAAAAAACGGGACCTGAAAGTAAAGTAGCGCTTGCACTAACGGCTTCGCTGAAATGACTCGCCAAAGTTAGGGTGTTCAATATTAAAGTTTAACGATCGCCAGAAACAAAGAAACAATTAGACGCTTCTTAGTTTTCCACATCTTCACCAAGCTCGCCTTGAGTTTATTAAATTACTTTTAATTTTCGACAACCTTTAGGTCATAACACTCTCATTTCATGACTATGATGCCGATGAATAGATTATATTTCTTGTTTTTTAACTGAATGGTCAGCCGTGACATTAGTTAACACGTTCGTGTGTGATCACTGATTGTAGAACATACAATGCACTATAAATAAGAAAACGTCAAGGGACCCTAAAGCTTCGCCTTTAAGAGTTGAACGCGATAGCGACATTCTGTTCGAAATGCGTACTTCAAATACTTCGCGCATGAAATCTTTTCTGATTGGCTATGCACCCGCTACGTGGCCTTACGGGAATAGGCGCAGTAACGTGTGTGCCTTTTCTAGTAGGGTACCGGCTCTCAACCATGTAGCTTATCACATATTCTGACGCCCCTTGGCTAGGGACACTTGACTACGCATTTTTGCTGCAATATTTCCTGTTGCATTGTGAAGCATATATGCAGGACGCACGCGTTTGGGAATCATAAAAGCTATTTTCGCTCTATTTCCAAGCAGAGGAAGGTGTTTTCATTGTTTTCACAAGCAAAGACGCGGCCACGTGGTATAACATCCGCTTGCCACGAAAACGACTGGGGTGTGGTCCCCACTCGGGCCCCTAAAACCCTCGCGTGGTCCCCACTTTGTCGCAGGTTATTTATCATTTATTTTTATCATTTCTTTATTTGCATCGTTCTCGGTTTTCTGTCACGCATAAGATGATGATTTTACGCTCACAACCAACGACGCCTAAGCCGACACCGGACTTTCTGCGAAACTAACTCTTTAACGGTATCACGTTAGTAAAGAATCGTAACACAGATTATTACACCAAAATTTATTTAATCCCTGAGTGACAGCATTGCCAACTTTTGAACAGAAAAAGTATTTAATATTGGCTGTCCTACGACGAAAGGTGTGACGGTGGCCAACAATTTTTATTTTTTTATGTCCCGGTACGCCACTATGAACCTGATGTTTTATTACGCTGTAAAAGCAAGCACGCATTGTAAAATAGAAGATTGTTTGCGTATATGCCTTGACACTCACATTTCAAGAATGCTAAACTTTGTGTAAAATATTTTCCTTTTATTTCACTTGGAGGTATCATTTTCTTGTGATAATTTGCCTGTTTCATGCACAACGAATGCGCCAGTAGGCGTGCGCACAAGGAGGGAAAGGGAGTCCGCCCCCTAATCGTAATTTTTTAGGGGGGTTGAAAAGCCTCTCCACCTTGTTTTCTCATTTATGGTCACGCAGTTATGACAGATGACGGCATCCCAGGTCCCCTCATGTTGCATTCCAAGAACTGTTTTTTTTTTCTCAAATTTAGTTAAAGTAAGCCACAGATCTAAAGCAGATTACTGCGAGAAACACGTCATCACTTCGTTGTAGGCCTGTGTGGTCAGTTTTAGGTGCATGCTAAAAAACCCCAGGTGGTCAAAATTTCTGGAGCCCTCAACTACGGCGTCTTTCATAATCATCATATGATGGTTTCGGGACGTGAAATCCCACATATCAGTCAACGTCATCACCTCATTATCTTTTTTGTATTGACAATCAGATTCGTGGCCGTGTGTTAGAACATACACTCACCACTCAATCGACCTGAGTTCGATCCCCACTAGGACACAAACGACCCCGCTTCGATCCCCACTTTGACTCAGCATTTTTTATTTCTCAATTTATTTGCATCTTTCTAGATTTTTCAGTCATTCGTAAGACGATAATTTTTCGCTCACAACCAACGACACCAACGCCGGAATTTTTGCGATGCGAGCTTTTCGACGCTATCACGGTAATATCTCACTGGTCGGAGCTGCGTTTTGTGTCGAACAGGTATACGTGCAAAAAATGAAGGCAGTTTTTCTCACATCTTACGTTGAAAATAACGACATGACATTCATGAGTGGTAGCATATATGATACGCGTGGTTTGTCTCTGTAGCCTTCCCCACATTTCCAAGAAAAGTTGTCCACGAACATTTATCGAATGCAGGCTGTCAACACCCCCTGTCTCACCTGCAGCGCTCTGAATATGTTTTTTCATTTACTTTTATCTGCTCCCCTTTTCCTTCCCCCTGAAGGCGCTGTGCGTGCCTCCTATTGGGTTGTGAAAATAAGTTCCGTCTTCTTCTTCCTTGAACCATTACCGCCGCCCCTCCTCTAGACGTTCACTTTATTTCGTTCTCTTTCGCTCGATCGTTTATGCCCACGCTGCTCATCTCAGGATTGGATGCACAACAGGCGGCGCTTTGAAAGGGTTTGCCTCTTTAGAACCAATCTACACTCGAAATAGTCATGGAGTAGCGCCAAAATCATTCCATGAAACAAAATAAGAGCAATGCGACGCGCTTCGATGGCTGAAAACACAAGGAGAGGCTCAAGCCTTGCGCCGACGGTAATCAAACGTAGAGATAATCCCTTCTGCCTCTTTCCTCGTGTGGTATAGCCCTCTTTCCAGACGCACGCTAACTTGACCCCAACTTTCGTTTCGCTGGTTTTGATTCTCGTTCGTGTATAGCGGGTGGATAATGTACACACGTTGAAGGGGAAAGTCCCAACTAGTGCAACAGGAGAGCGCAGAGCTGAAGCCCGACAAATCTACGCTTAGCCACCAACGTGACTTTTTTCCATCGAGCACTTCCCCCTACTGATCATTATAATGCATCACATCGCATGTGGGGCACGTGCCTTCGATAGATTGGCTAGAGCTTCAAAGGGACTCAGACTGCTGCAGGCTGCAAGCGCTGTTCATTATGCGGCAGCTTGGGTCACGGTGGTATTCAGCAAAAACTCGCTTGCATTACAGGCGTTCACATGTTATGCATGGGGGCGTAGTTTGAAGAACGCGGATAGCCAACGCTCATGGGACTGCAGTGCGTTCAGATAGTTTCACCTGCGCAAAGATGGAACATTCATGGAGAACACACACACAGCGGTGAACTCAGAACTCGCTTCCCCTGTGAAGAAGGACAAGTGCGAAACTAAGCACCACTATCATTTCGTGTTGTGCGAGCCAAGAGTTGCGTACTCCACGCCACTCTCTAGCAGCTAGTGCTATGTTGGACAAACGGGCAGATGCCTTAGTATCTGTCTCAGAGAGCACCAGCAGAACGTGTCGGGGGTCGCCGGCAGTCACTTAGCGATGCGCTACCGAGACTGCGGCTGCTCTCCGAATTTTGAGGGTAGCACTGTCTTAGTCAGGCGTGGTGAACAAATCGTTAAAGAGATTTTAGAGACAGCCGAAATTCAGACAATGGGGGACGATTGTGTGCGCAGGCTTTCTGTTTCCCCCTCAAATAAGAAAATAAGCTAAGAAATGGCCCATGTATTTTCAGTAGCTTTTTTGTAGGCTTTACGTTGTTCTTGTATATCAATTTATTAGTTTTTAATGCTTTATATTTTTTATCTTTCGTGTGTGGCTGCCTAGGCTCCCCTGATTTCAACCTGTTTGCCCCGGTTGTTTTAGGATCGATTACACATTTTTCTTTTCTTTCTTGAGGCGTAAGAATGTTAGACTGCGTGATTGCCTTTTGTTGAATGTCCTTTTGGCAAGCAGTTGTCACGTGTTTTTGCCACTTCTTTTCTTCATGTTATCTCTCTGTTGTTTCAAAGCATGCTCACAAAAAGACCCTGCATTCTAAATAAAAAATCAGTTGTGAGTTCAGCGCTGTGCGTGTGTATTTTTTTTTAGTGTTCCGTATTTTATCGCTGGTAAACCCATCTTAATTACGAACAAACTTGCCCAAGTAGCAGTTTTAGTGCATTGAGCGCTAGGAAATATATCATAGGAATTCTGCCCTCTTTAGCTTCTCAGTGGATCCACAAAAACTGTTTCCTATGTGTCATAGATATATATTCTCACATTGTACTAAAAATTCATGAACAAAGAGCCGATGGACCAACAATCTAGCATAATCAACAGTTTCGTAAAATATTCACCGATTATCCCAGCGCCTTGAAATATTGAGTTAGGCTTTCATATAGTTAACTTAACTGCTGTTCTGAAAAACGCAGATGGTCGTTTACGCATTTTTCTAAAGACAACTACGAGGCTAAATTTAATCTCATTTTACTTTCTGTTCGATATAACAGATGCCCAATATTTTTGTTCAAAAATAAAAACCTTTCAGATTCCGATTCATATTTCAACTGGTCATGATGATGGATATACACAATTAGGGATGCCAAGTACGAAAATGTCAAAGGATACCGACCTATAGGTATTTTTGTGAATTTGCCCCTAGATCTTTAACAAAGAACACGACGAGTGAGAAGAGCAAGTCAGTGGCGAGAGCACTGCTTTATGCTATTGCGTTTCGCGGCTAGGAACAGCTCATCGTCATGGCCATGCAAACGGATCTTTGTTGCATGTTACACAGATCCGTGGACAAGAAACGAAATGAAAAAACCGTGCGTAACACAGGCCAGTTACAGAGACGGAGGAAACACTAATGCGCTTCGTATGCGTATCTGTCACTGTCTTGTGTTTCGCGCTGTTTTTTTTTTCACGTCGTCGATCATGTACCAACCAGCCAAAATAAGCACCTTTAGTGGACAAGAAACTTCAGCGTCACGAACTAACGAAAATTTTGCACCTGCAGCGTCATTTCAATGCAGGTCCTAGTTAGTTGCCTATTGAGTCTGATATAGGCATTCGTACGTGAAAAATTCACGTAAGTCCTAATAATTTCGGGGATGTGGGAGTATAAGTAGCTCATATTCTCGGTAAAGTTACATATCATATGATTTACTAAGCATGCCTATGCATAGTTATTGTTTATTGCATCAGACGGATGGCACAAACTCAAGTATTAATGCAACGAGACCACATTTTTATAACTTTTCTCATGCCATTCTCTTATAAAGCCTATTCCTTTTAGCGAAATTCCTGAGTATTCCCGTTATTCGCATAGTAAAAAGCCTAATGAAAGATACCCAGGACGAACCGAAGAGAACTTCGACATAAAGCGAACCACACAAAGCGACAGGCACGGCACAACTTCTTCCTCGTCAGGCAAGCCGTCGCCGAGATCGGAGGGCGAGTGGCGTGGAGCGAGCCAGCTACGAATGTGCTTCACATCGCTGAGACCTATTTGTGCCAAAGGCACGTGCACTCTGTTTCTCCCTCACTCGTTGTTTTTATGCTTCCTTCACCTTCCTGTTAACACGTTTCTGCTCTTACTGCAACGAGCTATGGCCCACACGTCATCAGGAGCACACGGAGCGTCCAGGTAAAAGTACTCTAATTGAGCACAGTCATAAAGACCTCGTTTCTCGTAGTAACATGAGCTACAGAGGCAGTCGTGCTCGCGTGATCCTGATCTCACCTTCTCCCGCGGTGGGAATAGAGGCACGTTCCTTGTCGCAAGGACTTATTCCCGTTGTTCTCGTGGGCGATAGTGCGCGGCAGGTGCTTGCCTTACTCTGTGTCCATGCCAGCAAAGTTGAAACTCCTAATGGCGCGTACCATCTTAGCTTTTCTGGAGTAGTGGCCAAAGGGAGGTATATGCGCAATCGCTTCCTACTATGATAGATATATAAATGTAATGTGTAGTTAAACCACGATGCATTGTGCATATGCAGAAGGATTGGGTACCAGTGTCTTTAAACACCTACACTCAAGGCTTAGACGCGCCTCCAGAGCAGTGCGTACCAGCTGCAGCTAACGTGTTCTTCTATCTCTTCACAACCATCTTGCCTCATCATAGCGTTACTTGTCAACACGGTTACTCAAGTTTGCGTCATTATCGGCTTTTTGCCAGCTACAGACTACATGCGTAAGCCCAATTTCATGCTCTCCGTTCAGCAGGACATGGAAAAACCCACGAAAAATCACTCAATCTGTTGGGCAAAGTTGGGCAAAGAACTGTATAAGCCAGTGCATTTTATTACATTCACGCACATTCATTATTTCTCACTCACAATATTGTTCTGTGCTGCTGGAGTTAACCATTCTCGTAGTGTCTGTGTTTGAAAATGCGGTAAACCATGCACGTTAACTGCTTGTTATAACCACGTAAATGTTTGCACGACTGCTTTCCCTCATACCTTAGACAATTTGGGGACACTTACGATTTATACACAATTAATTCATACGTCCTTACCTATGATTATAACTTCACAGTGTCTTTACGGCGCTCTTCGATCACCTTTCTCATGAATCGTCGTTTTCCGCTTATGTACTCTGTGGTGCGAAACTATTCAGCCATTGAGAGAGCTCTTCTTTGCGAATGGCCTTCCCAACCATGGGCGAAATCCAGTCGGCCATGCCACCTCAGGCAATAGTCATCTTTGCCCAAAGCCACAACAGCACGTTCGTACAAAGAACCGTGCGGCATTGCTTCTCCAGTATCACCTGGCCACTGTAACATTCACATAGCAGCAATGATTATTTGCCGGGGAAGAGGCGTGTGGCCTTTGGGACTCATAAACGAACGTGCCTAGTGTCCCAAAGAGACCATCTGCGGTCGTACGCTAGCAAAAAAGAGAAACAGGCCGAGATGTATCACTCGCAAGTTCTCCGTAAGCACCTTCTGTGCCGGGAACATGTCTTCTACTTGTACATGTTGAGTCGGTCGTAACTGCAGAAATGCGCCACCACCTGGGGCTCGCTCACCTTGTGTGCTTCTCATTTTATTTGCTAATCTGCTTCATTTAGATTCGAGAGGTTCCCTGGGCGTCGATAGACTGTCATTTCTAAAACTATCTATATCTTGCTCATACGTGACGGAGAATGAATCTATTATCAATACTAGCCCAACAATGCGTCAAGTTATATTTTCTGCTCTGAATATAATTTGGGACTAGCACTATTGCATATTATAGTTTCACCGTGGGTGCACATGAAAACCTCATTTCCAGAATGCTTATTGAACACATGTATTAAGGTATGTTTTCTCGCCGTGCGCTTTATCAAAAGTGTCCCAGAAACCACGTTTACGAACGGGGACACAAGCATAAAGGTTGCCCAGCAATCAATTTTGACGAACTCACTTTAAAATATACTCGCATCGTATGAAATATGATACAACACAAGACGCAATCACAAAGCGAATAACAATATTTCAAATAAGACAATACGATACCTATATTCTACCAGTTCTAGAGTGCCTTCTTTCTTTTCCTTTTTCTAACGAAAGCTGCTCTTCGGGTGGTTAGACCTAATGCAATTTTTTATGCGCACAAAATTCTATTCAACGTCTTCTACTCTCAGTAAAGCGTTTCTTTCTTTTTTTGCCATCTGTTGTCCATGAATCAACACCATGCGCATTCAGTTAGTTGCGAAATATCCACCAGCCTAATAATTCATTTCTTCAGGCCAGGAAAACTTGATCACAGCAATGTTTCGTAAAAGCATTGTTGCAAAGCCACTTCTCCTCATTATGGTTGGCCGAAGTCAAAGGTCAAAAGGCGGAGGAGGGCTGTACCTTTTCCTAGGCAACTAGCTAGCCGAAAGCCAGTTTCACACACTTCATAGATCTAACTGATAGTACGCTAGGGCTCGCTCTATACAATCAATATAACGTAAGGTCAAACTCTATTGAGTACTTGTAGAAGACCGACTACTCTTTCTTAATGCAACGCTCAAAAGAAGTGACGTGGCGAAAAATGTAACACGCCACAATACATAGTTGCTCTTTTGGGGGCTCTAGTTGTTCGTTGATTGAAGTGAATTAGGTTTTGTACTATCGACGTCACAGAACTAGAGTGAAATACTGAAAAGAAGCTTCGACATAGACGAAGCTAAGCCACTTTTTGAGGAAACAAGATGTGCGACTGGTGCCGGGATCGACAAACGCGTCCTTCTTTAGAGGCGAACTATTGAGAATTTCGAAACGGAGCAACCAAAAGACTTCACTGATATTCCATTTCAGCTTCTGAGGGGATCAGTGGCTAAGGTGCTCGGCTGCTCATCCTAAAGTCGCAGGCTGGATCGCGGCCATGGCAGTCGCATTTCGATTGAGGTGAAATTGGGGAGGCCCTCGTACTGTGCTGTTCGTTCGCGGTAAAGAACCTCAGATGGCCAAAGTTTCCTGGAGCCCTTCAGTACAGCGTCTCCCGTAATTATATGATGGTTTTCAGACGTAAAACACTAGATATTATATTATTATTCTCTGGTATGCCCCGTCGCGGTGGCCTAGTGGCTAAGGTACTCGGCTGCTGACCCGCAGGTCGCGGGATCAAATCGCGGCTGTGGCGGCTGCATTTCCGTTCGATGCGGAAATGTTGTAGGCCCGTGTGCTCGAATTTGGGTGCACGTTCAAGAACCCCAGGTGGTCGAGATTTCCGGAGCCCTACACTACGGCGTCTCTCATAATCATATGGCAGTTTTTGGAAGCTGAACCTCACTGTGGTAAGAGTGCTTCTCACAACCAAAATCGAAACTGGAAGTGAAACCGACAGCGGAAAATAACCGACGAAGACGAAAGTGTGCACGGGGTCAGACGAACGTGAGCGCGTGAGTTTCGGAACAGCGACGGGCAGAGGAAGAACGCGGCCAGCTAGCAAGAGCGCTAGGCGTTGGGCCTCAGGGGACCGAACCAACGAGCGGGTGTCACCAACCCAACCGGGACGAGCGTGGCATGTTCCTGAGGTGAGTGGCGGTTCCGGGCCGGGCCTGACATGCTGTTCCTGTGGCGGACGAGCGTGCGGGCCAGGGCAAGCGGCTGATCCTGTCCAGACTCGGGTCCGGCACAACCAGTCACCGAGATCATGGCCACGGTGCCACGTCGGAGCCGGTCCGGCACAACCGCCAATTGAAGGCGCGACCTCGGTGTTGCGTCGGCCGCAGCGTGGGGCCGTCTGGTCCAGCACGAGCAGCTGATGGTCTCCTCGTGAGCTCCCGTGCACTTGGCAACCTTCCCTTGGCGAGGTTGCGTCGTCGACGCCGTCGTCTTCAGCGGGAGTGTGAGTGGCACCCGACGGAATTAGACTTCCGAGTAGTGAGGACGCGTGGGTTACTCGCGGGCGCGTAGACATAAGGACTGTATGACTGAATTATGGAGCCAGTGTGTTGTACAGATAGCCACCGTGTTGTGATCGTTTTGTGTGAAGTCAATAGATGTTTCTCTTGTCCTTGTCTTGGGTTTCTGCGTCTGAGGGCCCAAGAACCACCACACTCACATACCAATCATCAATCAATGAATCAATTCTCTGGTATCACTCGTCTCTAGGGGCACATAAGAAAGGGTCTTGCGGAAGTTCCTTGTTGCAAGTTGGATTTGGAAGTACTTTGTACAGAGCCCCAGGTGGTCAAAATTTCCGGAGCCCTCCACTACTGCGTCTCTCATAATCATATGGTGGTTTTGGGACGTTAAACCCCACATATCAATCAAGTACTTTGTACAGCTTACATCGTAACTATCCTGCCTGCGCCGAACAGGCAACATATATAGTCCTAACGTTCTCTTAGCTACAGGAAGTACAGTGGCAAGGTGCCCTGTTTGCAATGCGTTATCCTATCTTACAGCCAACAATAGGCGTTCAAAAAGCAATGACACACTTTGCTGTTCCTGCGCGTGGTAGTGATAAAGATGACAAAGCAGAAGTTCTGATGTTGTATCGCGAACACGGCATGGTATGATTAGCAGGATATTACCAGCGAACCTGAAAAAATTTCGCTCACTATGGATATCTGGCCACTGTGTGATTTATCCAAATGAGATTGCAGACTCGTTAGCCAAAGCATCTTTAAGCGGACTACTCTTACCTATTTTACCTTATTTCGCCTATGTAACAGCACTCAGATATAGAAATGCTTGTTTACACAAGAAAATAGAAAAAATTATCATTGGATAAAGTCAGAGACTTCGTACATCTAAGATTTTGCTGGAACAAACAGTGGTGTGTATCTCGGCAGTTGGAAATTACAATCACCAGATTACGATGCAGAATTCCACACCTGAATTATTACCTACATAAAGCTGGACTCACAGCATCTCCGTTATGTCTCTTTTGCAAGGAATCAGAATCAATAGATCCTGTCAACAATATTCTTATCAAAGGAAAAGATACCTGGTCGAACCAATTGAGAAGCTAGGTTTAAAAATAAACGTGAAAGTAATTTTATTCTTCGGAGGGATTACATTAGGTTATAGCCACAGGGAGGTTTACTCTGCCGTGTGTGCGTACATAATGGCAACAAAAAGATTACCTTGTTAGTCTATTGTTAATATTATTTACGGCTACGAGACTACTTGAATGCCTGACTCATAATTAACTCACTTGATGATCCTGCCGCCCGGTTCTAGGCCAATCCCCCTTTGTGGGCGAGTGCCAGCAAAGCTAAAGGCTCGTCATCATCATCATCACTGCGTGGTGCCGTTACGTACAAGTTGCTGCGCGTGGTGGTGATGAAGATGACGAAGCAGAAGTTCTGATGTATCGTGAACACTGCGCGGTGCCGTAACTTATAAATAGGAGCCGGAAACCAGGCGCTACTTTCAGTTTTAAGAAACATGCACGCTTGTAGCGGTTAATGGGCGTCCTCAGATCTGATTGAACAGAGTGAAGCTGAAGCTGATAAATAGATGTTCGCATTTATTGATTTTCACAAGCTTTTACTTCATTTATCGACTTTCACAACTTTTTGTCGTCATATGAAAAATATGAAGGAGCTTGATATCACAGTAAAGGGGTGTGTGTGTGTGTGTGTGTGTGTGTGTGTGTGTGTGTGTGTGTGTGTGTGTGTGTGTGTGTGTGTGTGTGTGTGTGTGTGTGGTGTGTGTGTGTGTGTGTGTGTGTGTGTGTGTGTGTGTGTGTGTGTGTGTGTGTGTGGTGTGTGTGTGTGTGTGTGTGTGTGTGTGTGTGTGTGTGTGTGTGTGTGTGTGGTGTGTGTGTGTGTGTGTGTGTGTGTGATGTGTGTGTGTGTGTGTGTGTGTGTGTGTGTGTGTGTGTGTGTCGTGTGTGTGTGTGTGTGTGTGTGTGTGTGTGTGTGTGTGTGTGGTGTGTGTGTGTGTGTGCTGTGTGTGTGTGTGTGTGTGTGTGTGTGTGTGTGTGTGTGTGTGTGTGTGTGTGTGTGTGTGTGTGTGTGTGTGTGTGTGTGTGTGTGTGTGTGTGTGTGTGTGTGTGTGTGTGTGTGTGTGTGTGTGTGTGGTGTGTGTGTGTGTGTGTGTGTGTGTGTGTGTGTGTGTGTGGGTGTGTGTGTGTGTGTGGTGTGTGTGTGTGTGTGTGTGTGTGTGTGTGTGTGTGTGTGTGTGTGTGTGTGTGTGTGTGTGTGTGTGTGTGTGTGTGTGTGTGTGTGTGTGTGTGTGGTGTGTGTGTGTGTGTGTGTGTGTGTGTGTGTGTGTGTGTGTGTGTGTGAATTTTAAGTCAGCCGAAGCGCGGGAAGTGGTTGTTTTGAGTTCGTGATGCTTGGCTCTGCTCCTTCTCGCCACTCGCTCAGTGATATCACAAGTTAGATCGTGCTCAGTTATCGCCCTCGGTCGGCAGGCCAAGTACGGGAAAAACAAGACAGAAAGTTATGGTGTGCAGAAAACGTAAGTTGCAGTGAGCTACGCCGCGCAAGCATAGATTAATATATAATGTATTTTTATGTTACCCTCTCTGCGCAAGTTAATTGGGCAACACGTGTTTTTTGCGGCTATGCGGTCTGTTGACTAGGGTATTTCCAGTTCCGTGAAGGTTACAGGTTTGATTGCTTGTGTGGTTTGACGTCCCAAAACCACCACTTGTATATAAGAGGCGCCGTAGTGCAGGGCTCCGGAAATTTCGACCACCTGGGGTTCTTTAACGTGTGCCGAAATCTGAGCACACTGGACTTTAGCATTTTTGCCTGCATCCAAAATGCAGCCGCCGCAGGCGGGACTCGGTCGCGCGACCTGCAGGTCAGCAGCCGCGTACCTTAGCCACTAGGCCACCGCGACGGGCAATCTTCCAGGTTTCCTGCTGACAACAGGTGAGCACAGTTGTTAGGACCCAATATTAGAGCAGCTGTATTGATTTTTCGAGTGCGTGAGCAATCTCAATTCTCTGTAAGCCTACCTGGACTGGCAGAAGTGGCGCTTCACTACGCTATTTGCACAAGACAGCAATCGAGCCTCTGCCAGCCAAATACTTTTGAAAAAGACTTGTATTGGTGTTTACTCCGCTACATAGCTTCTTTTGTTTTACTTTTGGCGTGTAGTTCAAACGATGTAAAGCAATTATAATTTCTTCCGGTCGATACAATTCATGTAGCCATGGTTTTAAACTTTTGGGGGCTTTACTTCTAACACTGTCACTCAAATACATGAGATGGACTAAATGCTTCTAGAAATTGTCACAGGGAATGTTGCTTAAGCCAGCGTTTTGTCAAATGAACTTTTCTTCGTCAAGGCAACTATGTTGCCCCGACAAAGGCAATGCAACTTGCTGAAATATTGTTTCCAGCGAGGATCTCGAGAAATTTCTCATCGCTGTAAGCCTCTCCGTTTTTCTGAGCATCTATTTTGTTTGGTACTAAAGTTCTGTAAGAAATGTATGTGCGGCGTCATAAAATTCGTTATTTAAACAAATACAATGTGTCCTACTCATGATTGTTACCAAAATTTGCATTGGTTCGCATATTCAGGGTTCGATGTTTCCTTTTTAAATCCATATGTCAGTTCTAAAATAAAGCTGATTTGATAAATTGACCCTTTCACAGTACGTTTCCCAAAGCACACCGCAGAGTCATATCAGTGTCACAAGGATGCGTAGTGTGTTTCTTACATCACTAGTTACATTTATTCTCTCTTCTCCTCCTTGTTTACTCATTTCTGATGTTAAGTGACGTGACTTATAATCTGCTGAGCTCGGGCTGCTTCGCACACGCACCCAAGAGAATAACGGTGAGATGCTTGCGACATGGAAAGCGCCTTTATAGTCCCAGTGTGGGAGAGGATTAGATAGTGATTGCACCAGCCCGGCTGTTTCACGAGCTCTCCTGATCATGTGAAATGGAACGCTTATGACTTTTGCGCAACTGCAGCGCTTCCATCTCGGCGGTCAGTCTATTCCAGATAACCTGATGTGCACACCAGGCAAGTTACGACTTATGGTGGCGAAAGCTAAACTTTCTTTTTTTCAATAGAGGCCAAAGAGACGAATAGGAAATTTTTATTCCTACAGGAATGAAAACATAGACGTAATACATATGTAAAGCACAGTTCAGTGTGGGCATAGAGCAGGACTTGGGACCAATTTTGGTAATGCACATACACCCAAGGCAATCTGTAAAGAGATGTTCGAGTTGAAGTGTTCTGCCTACCCGCCCCCCCAACAGTTCTCCCTCATCCTATCGCTATGTGTCAACACGTGTATTCACGTTGGCGTGATTCGTTCTTTTTGTTCATGTAAATACTAAGCGTACGAGCATGTATTTTTGTTGTGTGCAGGAAAACATGCGTGGGGAAATCATGAAATATTGTTAAGTATGTTGCGCAATGCGCTGAATTCTCTGACTATGGCTCTTATTACAGAACAAGGCATTGCTTCAGGCTGTACCAGTATTACGTTATTAAATGACGGTAGTTCTTGCCCACAAAGCAAAGAAACACGACAGGCACAAGCGCTTTCACCGACAAAGGCGTTGCTTTGGCCTAGTTGGCAGAGTGCTCATGCCTGTCGTGTTTCTTTGCCCTTTGTGAGAGAAGCTAGTACTTCCTATTACACCTACGCGGTTTGATCCTTCGGACGTTACTGAGTAATCCTTGAATGAGCTGGCCTCGGGGTTTCCATATTTTATATTGCGCTTAACCACACGGGGTAGCAACTTATCATAACCGAACAAATGTTACCCCATCTACTCCCCCTCATATTCAGGTGGTTTTAACAAACCTCGCCATTTAAGTGACACGAACGCTTTATATGCGTTTACAATTCACACAATATTTTGCAGTTGTATTTGGGCGCTAAGCCATCATCGAAACAACGTCTTATCGCTTTCAGCTTTATGTACTACTGAAGTGTGGAACTCTTCAGCCACTGAGAGTTTTTCGCGAATGGTCTGCTTTCGTTTCCACCGTGCGCGATAGCCGGCCCGCCATACCACCTCAGGTAGTACTTGGTTTGGTGGAAAGCCAAAGCGATACGTTTTTACAAAGAATAGCATGGCGCAGCTTCGCCTGCCTTACCTGGCCACTGCAACATTCATATGGCAGCGATGATTATCTGGGAAGAAGCGTGCGGCCATTGGAAATCGTATGCGAACGTCCCTTTAGTGCCCCATAGTTACCGTGTACCGTCGTGTGCGAGCAAAAAGAGAAACAGTGCAATATGTATCCTTGCAGAAGCGTACTACCACCGGAGGATTTATTTCCTCATTTAGTGTACTTCTCGCATTTTTTGCTGATCTGCTTCGTCTTGATTCACGAGTATTTCTGAGCTTGGGTTGACTGCCTTTAGAAAACGATCTATTTCTTGGTAATAAATGCCCGACGTTGGCGCTTTTATCGATAGCAGCATGACATTGTGTCAAGTGCTATTTTCGGTGCCGAATATAATTTGCTTCCAACAGTTTGACGTGTCCTAATTGCCCGGTGGGAGCGCTAAGAAATGTTGCTTACAGTGTATCAATTGAGAACTTGTCTCATCACATTATTGTCTGCTCCAAGAGCGCTATATTATTTTCATTATATACAGATAATGCTAGCTCCTACACTTGGTAATACAGAAGTGGCAAATAAATACATAAATACATCACAATCATTCTAGAGTCAGAACATATTAACATGTACAAGCAGAACTAACAGGTAAGGGATAGAATGAAATGCACAACGAGACGCAACCGCATAAATAAACTAAATGCGCTGGATCCTGCACTGACAGATCCAGCTGTTTTAGATACAAACGCGAATATGAGCTATTTGCTTTAAAAATAAATCGGTGGATGATCATGAAACCGATTCTACGGTTGAAAAATCCCATTCTTTGATAGCTTTCGGAAAAAACTTATAACGACCATGTAGACAGCAGGAGCACTTATGAACTTTGAATGGTGATGTCCGAAGTTTCACTATGAATATTATCAAAATAGTCAGCATACGTTATATCAACATAATAACTATTCATCAGGTAAATATAGTTATTTCTTTCATACTTAGTTTTAGCCTCAATTTTTGGTAGCCCTGCTAGGGCACACATACCGAACGTTTCATGGCAAAATCGCTTGCGAAGGGAGGAATTAGCAAGCTCTGGCGAGTGATTCCGACACGCTTACTGTGTATGTATATATATATATATATATATATATATATATATATAGCATCATCTTAGCTTCAATCCTGATGAAGGCCAGACTCTAGGCCGAAACGTCAAAAGAAATCACGTTGTAACCAACCGCTCACGAATGATCCACCTGACTATATATATATATATATATATATATATATATATATATATATATATATATATATATATATATATATATATATATATATATATATATATATATATATATATATATATATATATATATATATATATTGCGAATTTCGGACCGCCTCCTGCACCATTTCTAAGACTCCTGTGGCTGTGACGTCAGAGTAGCAAGCGCACGAAGAAATTTAATTTCCGCAGCACGTACTTATGCAGGTTTATGCGGGAATCGAGAAAAGAAAGGTTCCGTGGGGAAATCTTCAGCGTCGAGGCCTCGCACAGCTCACAGAACGTGCGGTTGCACAGGAACGAAAATAAACAGTGCGGGCAAAGAACAGCCTGCTCACGCTATTGGCAAAGGTAAGCACGTGTACCGCGGGGAGTCTTGCCAATTGCACAATAGATACGAAGGCGGTCGGCTGGAGGTGCGACTGATTCACTGCTCCGAGACCATGATAGTACAGAAGTTCCTCCGGTTTATTGCTACAAGAGAAATAGACGGAAAATAGAAAGAAAAAGACTACATGACCATTAATGAGCGTCACTGAATACGCTAAAGTAGGTGTGACCCATTGCGCACGTTCCTGGCTTCGTAAACAATGAAAATGTTTGATAAAACTGTTGTCGTACCACGTGCTGTAACTTCGATTGCATTACGAAGTGTACGGTAGCGGGCAATTCTACATAAATTTATTCCCGTAGTCTGGAGAATGCGCGGCCATCAAATGTGTGTAGTCAAGATGACGGTGACAAGTTTATTGGGATGGCGTTGTGGTCAGGGTACTTGAGCGCTGATACGAAGGTCATGGTAGCTAGCGAATGCTATACCCACCGCGGCCACATTTCGATTGAGTCAAAACGCTTCAACTCCATGTGCTTTGATTTAGTTGCACGTCCAAGAACTTCGTGCGCTCGACATTTCCAGACCCCTCTGCTACGGCGTCGTTTAGGAGAGACGCTACAGCTAATAAGTTTGATACTTTGGGATGTTAAGTTCCAACTACTAATACATAATGATAACAAGTCATTTAGTTTTCTTTCACGAAAGCAAGGCGTATTTTCGTCGTACGCCGGCTGTGAACTGACTGCGAAGTTTGCAAAATATACGTATAGGGTTGAACCACCTTAAAATTTCTGCTCAAGTGGACTAATCATAGAAAGCGGGCTTGAATTTTTCTCTCTTTCAATGGTTAAACATTTCAAGCCGGGCGTGAAAGCCTTGGTATGTGCAAAAACTATCATCACCGGGAATGAGTAGGTGCCGTAGACGTTGTGCCAATTTCACTACTCATAACAGGACTCCTAAAAAATCGAAAAAGACAACAGACGGGCGGCAGGCACCATTCAAGATTCCTAGACAAAGGGTACCAGCCATTGTGAAAACCTTTATTAAATCATTCGAGTCAATACAGTGATAATCCCCGTGGTTGCACATTTCATCTTCCCCTAAAATATGTACGATGAGCTTCAGTGGTGCCTACAACGATACAATACTAAAGAACGGGAAAAGCAATGGCGACAGCCAGAATGCCCCCGAAGCAATGGAAGCCCTACGCGAACGAAGACGTGCGCCAAAATCAATAAGAGGTACGAACACTCGGTTTCAGCGCCAGTTTCTGTCGCTGTTTTTTGGACGTACCTGCCGTGTCTGCGACTGTTCGTTATTTAACTTGGACCTCTCTGTACGAAGAAGCAACCTAGAAACAGCCTTATCACCTGGCAGTAATATCACCTGGCCCAGCAGTAACCTAATTGATTTGATACGCGGAATTCAACGTCCCAAAACCACCATATGAATATGAGAGACGCCGTAGTGGGGGCTTCGAAAATGTTGACCACCTGGGGTTCTTTAACGTGCACCCAAATCTGAGCACACTAGCCTAAATCATTTCCGCCTCCATAGGTAACAGTAACCTATAAACAACCACACCGGACTTCATAACCTTCCAGCTCCGCCGTTTGAAGCCTTCCGAGACTTCGGGAAGCTTTGCTGTTTTTATACTTCTTCTCGCCTTCATTAACATAGAAAAGGATATATCACTATACGTCCTGACCCTCTTCTTGGGTACTGCTTTCCACTGCGACTTTTGTATTACTGCACTGCGAAAGCTTCTAGAGATTTATCCCCATAACAAGGTCACATCGTCATTACTGAAGCGCGACATTTACAAGTATATATGCGTGGCACTGGTTTCATGGACGGGCGTGCTAAATAATTGGCTGTGACGTGGAAGACTTTATGGTGACGATCATCAAAAAAAACACGCAAATACCTCTGCCATATTTACTCACAAGGGCTTCATTCATTCTTTTGTTAAAACAAATAAATAATCATCTTCTGCAGAGGCAGACAAGCAATGTCAATAAAATCAAAGGACTGCAAGAGTACCTTTTTAACCACGTATCAGGAGGCTCGTCTCTTTGCGAAGTAGACACGAGATCTCGTTGATACACGCAGCCCGTGTGTTCTTCCTCTTTGGCAGTACAGACGAGGGGATATTCATTAATTGGTTCTGCACGGGCGTAACTCATGCTCACGAGCTTACAATAGCTCGGCTCGGCTCGCCTTGTATACAATAAGAACACGGGCGGATTTGCAAAAGTTGTCGATGCACTCAGCTCGCAGTAAAATAAAAAGAAATAAAACAGCGTCGCCCTAACAAACGCACACTTTCTTCCCCGCACCGTAGAATCGATTGTCGTTGTCTCTTGCACTGGAGTTCTTCGACTAAGTGCTTATTTATTGTCGGGAAATCCTTTGTGTGTGCTCACCACACTGGTGGTACCAAGTCTGATGCTTCGGGCTTGTTGCCTCGTATTCGATGTTCACTAACCACAATGAATGAGAAGCGTAATCGAGTTATCCACTGACTCTATTTGGATAGAGCATTTGCGAGAGTAGGAGTGCTTCTGCTACTACATCAATTTAGGCTACACATGGGCACGGTTCGGTGCCGGACTCAGCCTCCTTGAGCCACGCGCCAGGAGCACGGAAGTCCGCCGTTCAGCCTGCCCAACAACACGTGCAAAAGGGCATCGTTTCACTCCTTATGGCTTATATATTATGCACGTGGAAATGACATACATACATACATACATACATACATACATACATACATACATACATACATACATACATACATACATACATACATACATACATACATACATACATACATACATACATACATACATACATACATACATACATACATACATACATACATACATACATACATACATACATACATACATACATACATACATACATACATACATACATACATACATACATACAGTCGGCCGAATCTTTTGCTATCATGCATTTGAGGCAGTTTTTCTGTGTTTTTTAGCCATACGAACCAATTCGATTTAAGTTAAGGACAAGTGCATGTCCACGAAGCAGTTTTTGTAACTTCGTTCCATAATAACTGACAGACAAAAAACTGGGTGCTGCGCACAGTAGCTACAGTTTTGGCCGACTGTGTTTGCATACACTTTACGTTATTCTGAAAACGGCTTATAAGAGCCGCACTTGGGAAAAGGAAGCACCAGATGATACGAAATATTTTCAGCACTAGTTTTTTTCAAGTGTTCAACTTCTCGGAGAAAGTTTATTCAGCCTGTTGGTTCTGCATTATAAGCCACAAAGTGACTCATCAAAAGACTATTGATTTCTTTTTTGATTCTGTGAGATGTTAGCCATGAAGCATATAAAAACGTGTGTGTGTGTGTGTGTGTGTGTGTGTGTGTGTGTGTGTGTGTGTGTGTGTGTGTGTGTGTGTGTGTGTGTGTGTGTGTGTGTGTGTGTGTGCGTGCGTGCGTGCGTGCGTGCGTGCCTTTTTATTGTAACAGAGAAACACTGAAAAGCAGTGGTAACAAAATTGGGCCCTCTCACATTCCGGCACTTCCACGTGCAAGTCGGTTCAAATTGGGCAAGACAATAGCAACGCTGCTCTGATCTTAGCAAACAACGCAGCGAAGAAAGGAACCTGCTCCTTTGCACGGAGAACCACTCAAACCAAGACAGCTTTTGTCTAGGCGTGGGCACCGGGCTCAAAGAGCTCGACCAGTTGTTGATTCCATCGAGAACACCCACACTGATGCATCGCTACTTGTTCAAGCGATAAAGCCAGACGAATAAAAAAACGCCCAGGTTCTTTTAAATTCAGCTGCAGTGGTGTTTGCAGAGCTAGCACCCTCATCTGAGCAGGCTCAATGTTTGCTTTTGTTCGCCGTTTTCTTATCTGCGTGGTCTCAAAAGCCTTTGTGAAGAAAGTTTCCGAAACATTTCAAAGGATACGACACACTTTTTCAAGTTTGTGTTCGTTCAATGCTTCGCGTGCTGTCCGGTGATGAAAGCTTCCACAGTTTTTTGGGTATACTTTTCTTTGCCAGGCCATTCCAACTAACTTAGGAGAACAGATGCATGCACACGTGGCCCATAAAGTAGGTGCAATGCGGCAGTTTTTTTTTTTGCTCTGTGGAAATGAGAAGGTTTCTTTCTGTACTGATTGCTGCCTCGTTCTTTTTCCTCACTCAATTCGGCAAGCCAGTTATTGTTTCTGCCCTGCCTCTACTTTCGCACTTTGACTGTCCTTGTATTCTTTTTTCATTTGGCAAGACATGTCATTCGAAGTGGACACATATGTGTTATAAAATAGGTAGTTTCCACCTCGAAGATTACCAATAATTATTTGTTGGCACTATAGAACCTGAAATCACGGTATGATCATCAGAGGCGCCGTACTAGAGGACTCCAGAAGCATTGGGCGCACGGGGTCATCAAAGGAGCAGTACCACCATATTTCGAACTCGAGATGTGGCGTTCATTTGGTTGCTTGGTATGCATGAGTATATTTAGCGAAGTATGAATCGCGTCCGTTACGTCGAATTTACGCCTGAGGCGCTAAGCTACGATGAGCAAGCTGCCATGACGTCCACAATTTCAGTGTTGTCATTGTGGTGCCTATAAGTGGTATACCATCTAGGGACGACACCTAGCGGCCTGGCAACCACATCACTTGCTTTGGTTGCTTGATTCGTGCAGTGAGTTCATGTCAATGATGCGTTTTTGTTGTGCCGGTTCGGGTGATTTGTCGTGGAGTCGTGACTGCGCATGTGGTTATTTGAAGCTACGGAGATCGCGAACAAGTAACACACACACAGCGTTCATATCTCTTACATGCCCGCGCGACCAAAGTGGGTGTCTCCAGCTGCCTGGTCACTGCTCGGTCAAGCATCGGTTTCAGATTCACTACTCAGAAGAGAGTCGAACCAAAATTGATTCACCACACTGCTAATCACCACCATTTCATATTTCTCTGTGTTTTTATCCTCTCTTATGGACGCCGACGACAGCGGTGATGACAAGTGGGTTCGCAAAGACATGCCTTTAAATCTGGTGCCCACCGGCGACTAGCAGCAGTCGCGCGACCATTTGCGACAGGTAACCAAAAAGCGACTGATGTTCACACTGGCAGAGGCTGCGTGCGAGCGACCGGAAGTCGCAATACCGGACGTCTGGATCTCGTTATCAGCGAGAACTCTGGAGAACGGCGCCGATCAGCTGATCGCCGCCAGCTGAGTGAGCGGAGCAAACCAAGCGCGCTTAATTTCTTGTTTTTATTCGATCTCGCCAGCGCAATGAAAAAAACAAAAGAACAAAAATTGAGCACCGCTGATTGGTCCCAGCAGCTTTGCGACTGCAGTCGCGCGACTGAAAATCGGTCAGGAAGCGACCAGCCAAAGCAGTCGCTTTGCGGCCATTTGCCACCGTTCGCGACTGTTTGCGACCAGTCGGCAATGGTCGCGTGACCGCTGCTGGTCACCGGTGTGCACCATCCTTTACGCGTGCCCGCCGAGCAGAGAAAATTTCACTTGAATAACACGTCACCATTTCATGTGGCCACGTGAGCAAAAGGGCGGGACCATGGAGGCTGACTGCTTGGCTACGCTGAAAATTGGCGGGCTTTGCGCCCGTTTGGAATACGGCTTGGTACTGGCCATATTGATTATTATTAAACGTATAAGTTCGTCCCTGTGTTGCATCATTAGAACTGAATCGTTACTAGCGGCTCAATAACGACGTGTCGACGCAAGAAAAAAATTGCCAGCATAAACACGGAGTGAATGATGGAGAGTCGGGCGAAGCATTCGTCCTTCCATTCGTTCTTGCTTCCATCCGTCCATGCGCCCGTCTGTGTGACCGTCCATGCGTCCATCCGCCCGTCCGTGCGCGTGTATGCCCATGGGTCCGTCCTTGCGTTCGTCCATGCATCCGCCCCTGCGTCCGTTCATGCGTCCATCCATGCATCTGTCTGTGTGTCCGTTCGTCCATCTATTCAACACTACAAGTGTACCACCATCTCGCATCTTTTTCTTTCATATTCCCCATATAGAAGCACCGCCATCCAGCGGAAATTCAGAGGACTAAACGAGAGGTGGCACACGCACACTTTCTTACGGCTTGCGCTTCGGATCTACTTCCCACCTTTCACCACCTCGAGTTCATGGTATATACTAGTTCATTGTATTCATGGCCCTACGGTCCTACGCTCGCTGGACCTTTCTAAAACCAAGAAGGTTACGCCCAGCGAGTATAACGTAGCAACCTTTTCCTGTCAGATAGTGCTCAATGTACATGCCAATAGCTGCTTATCGGAAATAAGAAACAGGACAATTCGGCTTTTACTTTCTTACGGCTTGCGCTTCGTATCTACTTCCCACCTTTAACCACCTCGATTTCATGGTATGTACTAGTTTATTGTATTCATGGCACTGCGGCTCAATGCTCGCTAAACCATTCTAAAACTAAGGAGGTTACAAACAGCGAGTATAACCGTCACCCACGGAAGATTTTCAGGCCTGCGCGTCACGTGACGTGACGTCGACGACGTCACATCGCGCCGGCCGGCCGGCCGCCCTTCGCTGGGTGGCTGCGCCAGCCGCGAGCGCTTGCCGCGAGCGCCCTTCACGCCTACCGACTCGGGCGAGGTGCCTTGACACCATGTCCACACGATTTATCAAGGTATCGATTGATTGTATGGTTTAACGCGCCGACGCAACGCAGGCGATGAAGCGCGCCGTAGGGGAGGGCTCAGGATCAAGTCTGACTACCTGGGAATCTTTATTGTGTGCCGAAATCTCGTACACATGGGCGTTTTTGCTTTTCGCCTCCATCAGAAATTCGGCCGCCGCAGCCGGGTATCGAAACCGCACCCTAGTGCTCAGCAGCGCTACGCCTTAGCCACTGAGCCACCACGGTTGGGGAACTTATCAAGGTATCAAGAAATAATGAATATCGTGAATGGAATAATGCATATTTATTTATCACAGCCAGACGCCGTCTGTACAAATATCACAGTGCGTATTGTTCTCGGTCCAGGCAGACGACAGGCAACACAAGATGTTGCCCTTAATGCTGAAAATATGCCAAAAGTACAAAACACAATATCTTGCCACATAAAACTCAAAACAAAACAGATTGTAACAGCAAAAACATCCCCGAGCTTTGCAACAGAAAAAGCACACTTTCATTTAAATTGTAGGTTAGAGGAAAACATACCATTTCGTTTATCATAGTAGCAGTAGCAACACAAGGTATCAGGTTCAAACACTTGCCAAAAAATACAATACATAAGAACACTGGTGACTAAATTGTGGTCCACAGCATGATAAATGACAGAAAGAAAAGTAATTGTACTGCCACAGGTAGGTGCATGTCCTAGGGAAAAAATCAAACAAAAATCTAAGAAAAAACAAATCACAGTGCACAACATGTCTGTACACAGAGTGCACAAGGAAAGTGTACACAGCTTAGGTACCAAAACGGACTGTACAACTGCTACAGTAGGCACCGAGGCAGTTCAAGTTAAAAAAAGAAAAAAGTACAGCACTTTTAAAAGCTAACAACTTGTAAAGAGATACAAAACTGGAAACTGTTAGTGAACAAAGCGCAGCTGACCATCCTTGCTGCGAACGTGCCTTTCTGGGCGATTCTCATCAACTGCTGGCGTCAGCGCTTCGCGAGGCCCGGCGGCCACACGCTCAAGTATTTCCCATCATAGGTGATCTCTACCCGAACAAGCAACGACAAGCTAAAAACAGGAGCATCTCAAATTCTTACCTTAGTGCACGAAGTCGGCACGAAGTCCTTCCTAGGAATGGCGCGTAGCCATTGTTTGAGAGCGTCGGCGTCTTTAGGGAAGGAAAACACTTGTATCTTCTTTCCTGTTTTGTAGTTGCCGGTGCATCTGGGTACACAACACTTATTCGGCATTGTCGCATCACTCCAGCATCACGCACGGAAACGAAATTGCCGCAAAACAACAACTGAAAGCAACAAACGCGAAACACCGTCAACACCACGCCGCCGAACCGTCACCACCGCCGCCCGCGCTGCGCTCGCTGCCGCTGCGGCTTCCCCGAGAGTCGGCCGGCCGAAAATGACGTCAGATTGCTGGGCGCAGGCCTGAAAAGATTTTCCGGGGGTGACGGTATAACGTAGCAACCCTTTCTTGTCAGATATTTCTTAATGTACAAGCAAATGGCAGCTAATGGGGATCGCAGCAGGCGCGCTAACTAGAAGCGGAATGCTCCTGTCTCTCATTCCGCATTAGCAGCCATTGGCATGTACATTGAGCACTATTTTTTTGTTGTTCAACAACGCACAGAAGAAATCTCTTACCGGCACCACCTTCGAGGTCAAAATGTTATACCTGTTACACACTACAACTGCAGCGAGGGACAAACGGGTGCCCCTATAAGGAACTTCGCCCGGTTTGTTAAAGTGCTAAACGTCTCTGATCGTTCTACGTCAGGGGCGTCCGTCAGTACGAGTCATGGTGCCCGTCGCGTCTTGGACGCCTTCGAAGGCGCTTGTCTTCGACGTTGTTGTTCCTACGGGGACTAGTGACGAGACCGTCGTTGATGCAACGGCCTCAACAGTCGGCCTCTCGGAGGTATACGGCGTGCAGCATCAGGGAGCTCGAAACTTCCAAGTCACCGTGAAGAGCATGACCTCCGTGTCTCTAATCGTCAATTCTGGCTGCCTGGTGATTGGCGGCGAGCGTGTTCAAGTCGTTCCCGTTGTCCCACAAGTGACCAACGTCGCCTGCCTGTTCCTGCTATCGTTTCTCTCAAACGAAGTTCTCGTCTAAGCGTGATCACCATATGGCAAGGTGCTCACTGTAACCAGTAGTTTGATGAGCGGGCGACGCGGCGTACTCACTGGAACGTGGTATGTTCGAATGGAGATGAACGCCGCTAATTTTGTGCCGAACTACCTGCGCATCTGCGGTCACCGTGCCAGGTTTGACTACCGTGGTCTCTAGCGTGTATGTCGAAGATGCGGCTCAGGGGACCATCTACGAACCCAGTGCACAACACCGTATTGTAGTCGCTGTGGTGTGCGCGATCAAGTTAGTGAGGGATGTGACCACCCGTGTCAACGCTGTGGGGATGGCCACCCAACTGTGGTTTGCCCTGTCCGCCGCTCTTACTCAGACGCTGCCGCTGGTGCCTTTCCACCACTGACACCGGCAACGGAACCAACTACCAACTCGGGGGACGCAGAGGAGGTCACCGAAGCTGTGCTGGCCTCACCCCTGCGAGTTCCTTCGGACGAAGCGCACAGCGAAAGCGCGATTGTCAATGCGATGGTTGGCGCATCGGCCTCCCCGCAGGTGCAAGAACCGTGCGCTTCGAAAGACGCTACACACTGCCCTGCAAACGGCGTCGGCGTCTTTTCTCTGACGCCACTTGATGTGCACTGCGTAATTGACCTCAGTTCTCAGGCTGCTGCTGTTGGAGTTGACCCTACGACCACTGTTATTTCGGAAAACAGTGGCGAAAATACCACAACCTCTTCTGTTGCGGCCGCTCCGACCATTTCGACATCGCGTCGTACACGTAAAAAATCGCCCACACAAAGGGTGCCTACACCGGCCTGCCGAGACGTGGACACTGCTGCCAGCATCAAGGATTTGGATCCAAGGTTGCCGGCGGCTCAGTCCCTACCTCCACAGGACACGTCTTCGGAAGACGGCTTCAGCCTGGGACTAGATAGTAGAATCGGACTGTCTAGCCTTGCCGATTTTGACGTCGACATGGGAGCTCCACGTGAAACAAAGCGAGGGAACACTTCCAGCTCTTGTTCCGGTGAACGCAGTGATGGCGTGGTAAATGCCAACGGTCCAAAAAACCTCGACCCTATTCTGGAGGGTCGAACAGTGCGTTGTAATTTGGTTGAGGAAGTGTCCCCTGGACACTTTCCAGGACCACGTCTAGAACTATGCGTCCAGGTTAGTCTTTCCATTTAAAAGGCGAAGCTCTTTATAGCAGCACCCGTTCGTCCCCCATAGTATGTAACAAGTATAACATTTTGAACTCCAAGGTGGTGCCGGTGAGAGACTTCTTCTGTGCGTTGTTGAACAATAAAAAATAGTGCTCAATGTACATGTCAATGGCTGCTAATGGGAAATGAGAGACAGGAGCATTCGGCTTTTAGTTAACGCGCAGGCTGCGATTCCCATTAGCAGCCATTAGCATGTACCTTGAGCACTATCTGACAAGAAAGGGTTGCTACGTTATACTCGCTGGGCGTAACTTCCTTGGTTTTAGAAATGCTTAGCGAGCGTTGGGCCGCAGTGCCTTGATTACAGTGAACTAGTATACACCATGAACTCGAGGTGGTTAAAGGTGGGAAGTAGACCCTAAGCGCAAGCCGTAAGAAAGTGTGCGTGTGCCACCTCTCATTTAGTCCTTGGGATGTCCGCTTGATGGCGGTGTTTGTATATGAGGAGTATATGATGAAAAGATGCGAGATGGTGGTACTTGGAGTGTTGAATAGATGGACGAACGGACACACAGACAGATGCATGGATGGACGCATTAACGGACGCATGGGCGGATGCATGAACAAACGCAGGGACGGACGCACGAACATACGCACGCATGGATGGGCGGATGGACGCATGGACGGTCACACAGACGAAGGCAAGGCCAGACGGAAGCAAGAACGAATAGACGGACGAATGCTTCGTCCCACTCTCCATCATTCACTCCGTGGATATGCTGCCAATTTTTTTTCCTTGTTTCCAAGTTCGATTTCCTTGGATTGCGCTTCACCGGCCACGATTATTGCTTTACGGTAAGTGAGGAAATCTTTCACATAATTTACACTTGTCGGCCGACGTGAAGCTGTTACAAGTTGCGCACTATGGCCTCGTGGGAGACCTTGTGCCTTGTACAGGTCAAGGCCCAAAATCTCTTTTGTATTTCTTTTGTTAGATAGATAGACAGACCAAAATTTTGTGTCGAAGGTCCCGAAGAAAGACTATCGCCTTTAAAAGAGGCGAGATGATGCTACTTGAAGTGTGCCCTAGATGGACGGACGAACGCACCAACGGACGGACAGACAGACAGACAGACAGACAGACAGACAGACAGACAGACAGACAGACAGACAGACAGACAGACAGACAGACAGACAGACAGACAGACAGACAGACAGACAGACACACGTATGGTCGGATGGGCGGATGGATGTAGGCACAGACGGACGCACGGATGGACGTGAGATGGCGGCACTACAAGCGTTCACTAGATGAATGGACGTACGTACGGACGGACGCATGAGCGGACAGACAGAAAAGCAGACGGATAGAGAGACATACACACGGAGGAATGGACAGCCGAACGAATGGATGCACACATAGACGGACGCAGGTACGGTTGAATTGACACACAGACGCAAGAACGGCTGCACGAAGAGGCGCACGTAAGTACGGGTGGACGGACGCATGGACGGAAGCACGGACGCATTGACGAACGCTTCGCTCCACTCATCATTCATTCCGTGAATATTCTGTGATTGTTTGTTTGCTGTTTCTCTTGACTCCTTCAGTTCGTCCCGCCCACGCGAATTTCATGTTCATTGGAGACGAGAAGCATTACAAAGCCAGGTGCAGCGTTTACATGCACCAATGTTTTCGAAGCGCCCTTCATTCTTTTCGTGAATGCGCAAACAGCATCGCAAGGATAGTTCACAAGCACGCGTTCTTCAGAAACGTTTGCTCAGCGTTCGCACAACAACGCCTCTGGTAGCAACGCGAAGAGTGCTGTGATAATAGCTGCATAGCACCCGGACTTCCCGGCATTTAGTTCTTGTACGACGTCAAACTAAAAAACATTCGGGCCTTTTGCTGCGTGAAACGCCGTTTCTTGATTGAAGTCACAGCAAAATCACTAGTCATTTTGCTTCAATGTTCAGATTTCCTTTTTGCGCTCACTTCTCGTTATGAACTGTTCTTGTTATGTGATTTAGGCGCCCCATTCCTTGTGGTCTGTCCTATTAGAGGAAAATCGTTTTCAGAACAAAAAAAAAGTGTACCTGCAACACACTTAAAGAAGTCTTGAGAGGATGACTCACCTCAATCACCGGAGTGAATCGAATGGCAGATGGTAGCAGCTCACCTTTCTTTACACAGCTGAGCAGAGTATCTTCTGCTAACTAAAAGCGGTACATGATCAACCTTAATGTTGAAGTCCACTAAAGGGACCAATAAGACCACCATTGATTGAATGAGTCCTGCGAAAATGAAAAAAAGACAATTACTCCTGAAAACATACAATGAACACAAGGGGCGTGAAATGAAAGGATCAAGATGCCAGCAAATAGCCTTCAGGTATTGATATATGTATCTTAACTCAGTGCTTAAGAAAACAATTTTAACTAATATTCTCCTTTCTACAAGAGACTTATACGAAATGAGAAAATTGATGAAACTTAGAAAGGGCCCAAACACTATGTGCGTAGGTGGACTGAGGTTGTTGCGCAGCACAAGGGTGGTATCAAATGTATGATAAAGATTGCATAAGCTTCAAATACGTAATTTTGTCGGACTTCTTCTACCTTCTTTCCTGGCACCTTTCCTTCTCTCTATTTCTGTCTTACCGGAATTAGAATGAGACTACCGGATGTGATGGCTAATTTCAGTTGAATAGAGGGCATGCCTGTAATAGTGCATTCTCATAGTGTAGGCAGCTCGGATATTGCAGGAAGCAAAATAATGGTTGTAGGCACTCTAGAATTTAACTAGTTCCCTAAAGTTCGAATTTGATTGATTGATATGTGGGGTTTAACGTCCCAAAACCACTATATGATTATGAGAGACGCCGTAGTGGAGGGCTCCGGAAATTTAGACTACCTAGGGTTCTTCAACGTGCACCCAAATCTGAGCACACGGGCCTACAACATTTCCGCCTCCATCGGAAATGCAGCCGCCGCAGCCGGGATTCGAACCCGCGCCCGGCGGGTCAGCAGCCGAAGTTCGAATTTCCAAGGGTTGCCCCTTCACTCGCTCTCTTTTTCTGTGCGAAGAAGGTCCTATTGTTTTCTTTCTTGTGATTTGGTTCTTTATAGAACTGCAACAACGCGTGAAGTTTGAATTTGGAACTGAACATGAAACACCGATCGCAACTAAAAGCTGCTATAGAAAAAAAGCCTTCTTTTTTCTCATATTTGCATACGATTACTCACGCAGAGTTGCCCCGTCGAGCAGCTGTGTAACTCATTTTGAAAGCTGCTGGTACGTCACGTAATCAGTTTCTCCTGCATAAACAGAACAAGTTTCCTTTCAGAATGCGTCTCTTTCAATCAGCTTTAATTTCCATACGACAGCCTTGAATGGGACGTTCTGCAGATTTGGGTGCGCTTATTTTTATACACCGATTCCCGATACACTCTTTTCACCTGCTGCTGTTCAAGCGCTTTAATGTTCGCTGCGGGCAGGATGTTTTCAAAGTTATTCCTATTATTTTAGATGCGAAGCAGCTTAAGAATGGGCCTTCCCCCCACCCTCCTTCTGTCGGGACACGCTAGCACATTTTCACGTTTTTTTTTCAAAGGTTAAGAAGTCTATATTTAGCTCTTCAGATAAAGAGAACATGCTTAAATATTCAAAAAGCTTTGGTACATTCTTATGTAGCTGAAAACAACATTGGTTTGAATATATTTTGCCAGCCAAGGGAAGGACAGTGTAGAAAATCAGTGGGCTATTTTCAAAAGCTATTCTTGCCCAACGATGACATTAAGGCACATCGGTAGACAAAACCGGATGTCATCAAAGGCTTTTGTTTGTAAACGGTAAAAGGGTTCGCCCCCAGTGCGCCTTTCAAGAGCAGCGTAGCGACGCTACCCGGCATAGGCGTTTCAGCAAGGGGGGGGGGGGGGCAAGGGGAGCACGAGCCTCCTCACTGAGAATAGTAGCAGACGCTGAGCCCCTCCCCCCCCCCTCTTAATTTTGACAGTGGTCACTGTCAGCTGCACGCTGGGGAAATCAACAACTGAGGCGAAGTTTTCCCTCAGCACAGTAATCGCTCAATTATATTGTTACAAGGAGATGAACATGTCCCTAGGGAATGTTTTAATATAGTACAACTTTTCTTAAATTTCTGCTGTGACGATTGTTCTTGAATGTTTCTTGCGGTGCGGAACGCCTACACGACTCTTTCATGCCTTGTACTGTAGCATTGCAAAGCAGGCTACAGTACAAGGGGCGCGAGCGTCTTGTACTTGCTTTGTTATGAATGGGAACGAGCACTCATTTTATGGCGCCGCCTCCAAACGAACACATACCCCCACATATCAAAACTACACGCAATTTCTCCACAGATATACACAACAGGGGTATGCCCATGGTGTAGTAACCACACAGCCACACTTACACACATAACCTACCAATGTACCGAGCGGCCAGCCAATGCAGTATCTAGGTTGGTGCGCTCACTACAAACACTCACAACGTGGTCTTGGGAGGCACGGCTTTCCGAGCTGGCACTGGGGAGCCAACTGGTGACCCTAGACCAGGCCCGGCGAGCCGCTGTGGCCAGTGGGGCTCTACAAGAGGGCTCCACCCGTGATTAGTCACGTAATTTTAATTCTTCAATAAAGTTTATTCTCTCTCTCTCTCTGGACCAGTCAGAGTATTTGCTGCACCAGGAAAATTGTTTCCTTTCATTACAATGAATAGCGTCATCGCTGCTTTATCGAAGCTCCTGTGGGCCGATTATTGTGACCAATCTTTTCAAATGTTTTAGTTCTGCCGTACTAGAAGCGCCAAAAAAAGGTTTGTGCTTCAGTCTTTGATAAATATGATCAGCCTTGCTCACGGCGACTAGGAGCGATCACAGCAGTTTGCAAAGTGTTGCAGAATTAAGCAGTGGACTTGAGTACAGTGGGAAGCTCAGCATCTGAGCTCACCCCGCAGCTTGACCAACCTACCAGAGAGAGGGTGAAATGCCGCGGGTTTTTTTTTTTTGCACGATGAAGCCCTAATTATGAGCCGTGCTAGTTAGTTTTCATTCAACTTGAAAACTTGAATTGTCTTTTACAGCTCATAATAGAGCTCTGACCGAAACAAAGCACACACGCGCCGCGCTGCTTAGTTCTCTCTCCCTCAGCAAGGATGAGCTCACAGAGATGTACACGCGCACATGCGCTCTAGTACGTTTTCGGAGTAACTTGACAATTACCACGAAAAGGGTTCTTTGCTCCTCCAAAAAAAATAAATTGGCAGATTCCACGTATGGTAGGAATCGATGATATGCGAAGCACGAATGAAGAAGGTTGATATGCCTCTTTCAAATCACCACAACGTTAAGAAGTGAAGGTACAATATGTCGTAAAGGACTTCCGTGTCATGATTATCATGTTTGGATGAGTCATTTGTCTTCATCATCTATTCACGTGATATGATGCCAAATTTAGTATACGTGAAGCTAGCGAAACGGCCGCAAGCACACTATGAGCGTGGTATGTTGTCATGTTCCTACATGACACGCGTGTCGGGATTATTATGTTTGCACCAGTCATATAATTCGTCATTCATTGACGTCACGTAACACCAAATATGCTATATGTGGGGCTAGCAAAACAGCCTCGAGTGCATCATGGAGGGCCCAATATGCACCAACGTAACGTTGACGCGCGCGCACGCTGGGCACAGCGACGCTACGTTAGCAAAACGCGAGCACTCTATAGTCTGATGCCAAGCGCCATGGGTGCGACCAGCGTCCGTCGTCGCGCACCCGACGGCAACAGGCGCGAAATGCGACAAGCTGCATTTGGCACTAATGCGTTACCCAGACAGCACTGCACCTGCCTCTTTTTGAGATGGAGTGACGCCGGACGCGCTGAAACGCGCATGTGTCTAAGCCACGCAGCGGGCGCCTGCGGGCATATGGCAGGACCGCCGCCTGGCGTGGCAACGCCGGCGTGACGCGACGAAGCGAACGCCGACGTCAAAGTGTATGTATTGGCACCTTGCTGTGCTATGTAGTGATGTTCTCACATGACACGCATCTCATGATTGTTATGTGTGCATCAGTCGCCTACCTTCGTCATCCATTCATGTCACGTAATACCAAATTTGGCATATGTGAAGCTAGCGAAACGTCCGCGAGCGCATCATAAGTGTGGCATGTAGTCATGTTGTTACATGACACGCATGTCGTGATTATCACGTTTAGATGTGACATTTAGATATGTCGTCCATTCGCGTCACGTAATACCGAGTTTGGTAGATGTAAAGCTAGCGAAACGGCCGCGAGCACATCATGAGCGTAGCATGTAGTCATGTTGTTACATGACACGCATTTCATGTTTATCATGTTTGCACACGTATCATACCTTCGTGATCCATTCACTCCTACGTAATACCAAATTTGGTATATGTGAAGCTAGCGAAGTGGCCGCCAGTGCACCATGAGCATAGCATATAGTCATGTTGTTACATGACACGCATCTCATGATAATGTGTATGTAGAAACTTCACGTGTATGTAGAAAAATAGAAGATTTCGATGTCTCACTTTTGTCTTTCGTTGTTGCCGTGACTGCGAAAGCAGTTACACATAGGTGGCTAACTACTTTTTCGCGTGTTCTTTTCTGCGCAATTTCTTGCTCACTGCACAGAAAAACAAGCGAAAAAAGTATTAGGCCTGGTAGAAAATTTTAAAAAAAACAATGTTTGAACTGGAGATCAAAATTTCATCCGATTGCAGTATTTGAGTGGATCAACCGTTTGTCCGGCGAGGTGCAACTGTGAGGACTAACGGTTGCCCGGTAAGGTGTAAATGTCGGGATTAACAGTTGCCCTATAAGGTACAAATGTGAGGGCTCAATGTTAGTCTGTTGAGGTGAATTGTGAGACTAAGGGTTACTTATTAAGACGTAAATGTGAGGACCAAATGTTAGTCCTTGAGCTCGTCTGCTGGGACTAACTGTCAGACCCGGGGCTGTTAGTACTTAAAGGAATTAAATGTTGTGGCAGCCCCATTAAACCCCCAAAAGGACGAACCACGCACCCTTTTAACAGCCTTTTTCCTTAGAGTGTAGGAGGCGGTGGCAATTCAAGGAACGTTTTTGAGTGTGGAGTTAGATACTTTTCTCTGAATTTCACCAGTCCTAAATGCCGCCCGCACCTCCATTTTATATGCACCTTGTTACCAATAAAAGAACATTGCATATACTGTACGCACGTGTTGTCACGCATATACATGCTCGACTGGGCAATGTACGAGGAATTCACCGTTATTCGAATGATCTTCGCGCACTCATTTAAATTTACTTCGTGGTTATGCGGCGGTATTTCCTGTTCGATGACATGAAGAATAAGCGAAAATCACCAGCTTCTCTTTATTTTGTTGGCGTTTGACGAAAAATGCTGAGAAAAGCAGTTTTTTTATTGCGACTCTGGTGAAAATGTCTTGGGAAAATTCTAAAAGTTATTGCGTGACTCCTGGTGTAATAACAAAGAGCTACCACAAAAATAGAAGACTTCATTTACATCTGGCTGGAGAGTGACATGGTGATTGTGTATCACCCGCCGAACAGGAGTAGTCGCAGCAGCGGCTACAATGTTGAGAGAGGTAGAAAACAAAATTATTGTAACTGCACTCGATGTGCATCAGGAGAAAGTCCACCTTTCCTGTCGCCCCTATCGTTTTCCGGAATTCAAGACATAACTGACGTAACTGATGATGTCCAGCTGGACGCTTGTGTCTGAGCTATGAGACAAAGACTACCACGAAGAGTTTGACATGCCCACACCGTCCAGACTGAATTCGCTGCCCCATCACGAAATTCGCACGGTGACCTACATATCTCTGGATGCGGCTTGTCCTAATTAAGGAGTTTGGATTAGCCCCGCCTGAGCTTCCAATGCCTCGTGAGAATTGGTGACCTATACTACGAGATTGAAAAAGTAAGTCATCCAGTTTTTTTTTTTTTTTTTGTGGCAAAGCTCCTTACGCCGTGGGTCGTATGTTCCGTGTCGTAGGAATCGTTGTAGCCGTCGTAGTAGCCAGTTGCATTGCATTACATGTGAATAAAGAAATGGCAGCATATCCACGGGGTGAATGATGGAAAGTGGGGCGAAGCATCCGTCCATACATTCGTTCTTGCTTCCATCCGTCCATGCGTCCATCTGTGTGACGGTCCATGCGTCCAGCCGCCCGTCCGTGCGTGCGTCTGTTCGTGCGTCCGCACGTCTATCCGTGCGTTCGTCCCTACGTTCATCCATGCATCCGCCCATGCGTCAGTCCATGCGCCCATCTGTCCGTGCAGCCATCCGTGCGTCCGTCCATGCATCTGTCTGTGTGTCCGTTCGTCCGTCTAGTCAACACTCCAAGTACCACCATCTCGCATCTTTTCATCATATACTCCGCATATAAAGCACCGTCATCCAGTGAACATTCTAAGGACTAAACGGTAGGTGGCACCACACTTTTTCACGGATTGCGCTTCGTGTCTACTTCCCACCTTTAACCACCTCGAGTTCATGGTGTATACTAGTTCACTGTATTCACGGCACTGCGGCCCTACGCTCGCTAAACCTATCTAAAACGAAGGAGGTTACGCCCAGTGAGTATAACGTAGCAACCCTTTCTTGTCAGATAGTGCTTATTGTACATGCCAATGGCTCCTAATGGGAACGAGAGACTGGAGAATTTGGCTTTTAGTTAACGCGCACGCTGCGAATTTTTTTATTGTTCAATGATGCACAGGAGGAGGAGGAGGAGGAATAAATGAGGAAGGACAGGGAGGTTAGCCAGTTCAGAAATCTCGCACCGGCACCACCTTGCAGGGCAAAGCGTAAGGCATGTTATGTACTACGACGAGGGATGATTGGGTGTCGCTTTAAGGAGCTTCGCCCCTATAACGGTGCCACAGCATATCCACGGAGTGAATGATGATCAGTGGGGCGAAGTATCCGCCAGTCCGTCCGTGCTTCCCTGCGTCCTTCTGTCCATCCATCCGTCTGTGCGTCCATCTGTTCGCTTCATCTCACTCGTCATCATTCACCTCTTGGATATGCTGTGGTTTTTTTCCTTGACCACACTGTACACACACACGCGCGTATTCACAAACGCTCCTCGACTCGACTTTCTTTTTTCACTTGACAGAGCTCAGCACTGCGCCACCACTCAGCTGAAAATCACGCTGCGCTACTCTAGAATCACAGCAGATTATTGTTGATATGCAGTGACTTGCCGTGCCTAGAGACGGCGCTCCAACCTGCTTTCTCAAGTGAAGGTGAAGCGATGAATGAAGGGACGTTCTAGAATACGGGGGACAGTAGACGTGCATCATCGGTTACCACACTATTCTAAAAATTTCCTTCTTGGTTTACTGTGGCAAGTTTTTGTTTGCTCTTATGTACTCACTAGCGGGGTAATCCAGCTGCTTCCAGCAGCAAATGCAACTCAAGCAGCAATTTACTGTTGTTTTCCGGCATGAGGAGGCCACTGATGTACTGATGTAATGTTTAGACAAATGCCTGCTCACCAAACGAAGACTCTTTTTCTTTCTCTTCCCCTCCCACTCATCCACCTTCGTACTTACTACAGCATGATCTGCGTCCTTAGGCCTCGTTACAGAATATCCCTTCACCCATGGCGAAATTTTGCCCAAAAACCGCACAAAAAAAACGCGGCCGACAAAAAAACGACCTTTGGCACTTTTTCACTCTATTCCAAGTCGGCCTTAGAAAAGAGCTCGGTTAAATCAAGCGTTTATAGAGGGATCTCGGTCCAATATAATTCTCTCTTATAATACACTCATGTTTTATCCTACATTGCTTTCCATGCATTTTTTCGGGCTTATGTCCGCGCTATACTGAATTCACTCTAAAAAACTGTAATTTTCGAATGAACCAACCACACCTCACTTTTCTCGATGCATCCGTATTTAAAATTCAAAATAAAAATAAGTCGACATAGTGTATCTTTCAGGCCGTGACAAGAAAGTCATGCGTCGCTCCTCATATGCATTCGAGTACACGTTATAATAAAAAGATAAATATTAAAGCTTGCCGTGTTGTGAAACGTTATCTACTTTGTGCATGAATGTTTCGCGCGCCACATTGGGCTTGAAAGGCTCGGACCGCTTCTTTTAGCATTGAAGTGACATGGGTTAATCCTGAATAATGAAACTGAAAAAAGTAACTTTCGCGTAACGCCAAGTTTTGCCTTGTGTTTTGCTCTTTTCGCGGGCAGCGTTCAACGTACTTAAAAAATAAAAAGCCTGCACTTTGAAAATTCAGAATGAGACTGCGAAAAGCGCTACTGGCGCTGGTAGTGCTGCGCGAAGCTTCACAGAGCCTATATATAGTTTAATGTATCAAACCCACTACTTCCATTTTTGTCAACGTCGGAAGTCTGCACTTTTCTGCATACAGTTACGATGGCGTCAGCGTGGGTTGAGCCATCGCGGTCGCTTTTAGTGCCCGTATCAGTGTTTGACCCATCATTTCATCGTGCGAAAGCGTGGCGCATTGATCCTCTGCTGCATCTTTGAAATAATATTATGCACATACCGACTTCACGTCTAAAAAAACAAGTAACTAGCAATTTCGTGCCACCTCCATCTCGATAAACATTGAGTTTCTACCGCTGTGAATTTTTCGTGAAGATGGTGTTTAGAAATGCCGGCTAAATTGTGTTCAATAAATTCTCTTTATGTATAAAAACATGCCAAATATGGGAGTATAATTATTATTTTGTGAAAAATATTCCATTGCATTATTGATTTTTTGTTTTCACTTGCGTCCACTGGGGTAAGTGAGGGCACTAGTTTGATACGTAGTCATGACGTACTTCCTGAGGCCAGATATTGCGGAGTGTCCACTCTCACCTTTTTTTTTTCTTTCTCTATGACTTCGTGCTCTACTATGGAAGAGCATAAAGCCGTCCCGTGGGCACTGCACTTGATGAGGCCCTGCTGACAAAGTGGTGTTCAGAACGAATTTTCGACGATCTAGAGTATACGATTACGATGTCTACTACTACGGGAGAGCTACGGGAGAGCTTTGAGCTTTCCCTATTAAGCGAGAGTGACCACCTTACTAGCATCCAGCGATTCGACAGTTCGACAATTGTTTTTACTCAAGCTGGCAGGAACTGTTGATTTCGAATAGCCTATTGCATCAACAAGGTTGGTTAATCAATCTATTGTGGTGTTTAGTGCAGACATTCAAACATATTGTTAACCATTCGGGACTTTTCTTTTTGCCGTAGAAGCATAAAAAAGAATTTCTATTCGTGATCGTAAATGATTTTCGTGTCTCAGTGTGGTCTCTGTTTGTACGCACATTACTATCTAATAATATATCGCATTATCCCTGGGGTCGCAGCGTTCCCATTAAATCTATTGACGGATTGATTGGCTGAAAACACTACCCACAGCGAGGCCCTTGGGAGGCCTCACAGTAAATGGTGTCCATATTCTGGGATCCCTTTGGTATCAGCCGCTAGCTCAGCCTTCTTGACCAAAGCACTTTGAGTCTGAAGGTCTCAGCCAAAAGCATGGCCGCTTCCCACTTCTCTTGGGTTGGGTAAAGGTTCGGGGGTGGAGATGAGTTGAGCTGGCGAGCCTAAATTATGTAGTAGGTGTCAGCCACCTCCTCATGGTATCGGCACATGTCAGTGAAAGAATGAAATGGAACGAAAAGCTTTCTTTTAGTGCTGGAGGACGCGCTTACCGCGCAGCAGGCGTCTCTCACGTAGGGACAGACAGGGAGTACGCGGCCGCTTCGTGGCTGGAAGGCCCATTGCTGGTCGGCGAGAAGTGAGCTCCTGAGGGACCTCTCCCACTTGTTTGGGGTATACAGTCGGGAGGAGTGTTTTTACACTCCCAAAGCATGTGTGCGAGTGTCAGCATGAGTCCACTCGAGGGGCACGTGTCGCTGTGACATGCATCAGTATAATAAACGTGAATCTTGGCAAGATTGAGGTACGCGTGGGTCCATAATAAGCCCAGGGTTAGCGCCTGAGGTTTGTCAAGTTTCGAATGTGGGGGCGGCAAAATGCAGCGTTCAAGGTAAAAGTGCTTTGTTATGCGGTTGTACTGTTACGGTGCATCATTGACAGGAGCTAGCGTGGCACTTTGCGAAGATGAAGAAGACGCCTGTGCGTTAGGCGCTTGCGCGAGAGGCAACTCAGACATCTTGTTCGGCTGCCGATTCTCGGTGGACGCTATCCTATAAGCCTAGACCTCGCCCCGTCACATTTGGTGGAGGTGACCTCGCCCCGTCACAGTACGTAATGGCTGTATCCCGACTGGTCTAACTCAGAAAGATGGGATTGCCCTGTGGCGGTGCGGTGGGTATGTGCGCACGCTGCATCATAAGCGATCTCGTTGAGGTAGTATGGGGCACCCGGCACCTGGCTGAGATGGGCGGGGAACCCGATGACAGTGCTTCAGAGCACTCCGGTCCATGCTGAGCAGGATACGTAACACCTGGTCGGAGTTAACGCCAAGTTTGAAGGCTTTTATGGCTGGTCTGGAGTCGGTGTAGATGAGTTCCCGTTTGCTGTCGAGCATACCTATAGCCAAAGCTACTTGCTCCGCTACTTTGGCGTTTCGGGTGAAGATTGCGGCAGAGTTAATAATCTGCTGCGTGGATGATACCGTGACCACGACGAAGGTTCGGTTGTTGTGATAGGCAGCGGCGTCCACGAACGAGACGTGCTCCGCTGCCATGTCTATGCGCTTGAGAATGGTGGTCGCCCGCGCAAGGCGCCTGCCTCTGTGGTATCCGGGGTGTACATTTCGTGGAGTGGGAGCGATCGTGTTAAGGTCGTGAATTTCACGGGGAATCAGAGTCAACTCTGGGGGATCCCTGGCCCTTGAAAAGAAGAAGCCGAGCCCGCTCAGAATCTTGCAGCCCGCCTTGGTGGTCATGAGTCGGGTCAATTTCACGCGTTCCAGGTCATCGGCGATCTCTTCTAACGTGTTTTGTACGCCAAGCTTGATGAATTTGTGCGTAGGAGTGGTGATAGAGAGGCCGAGGGCTCATTTTACCACCTTGCGAATAAGGAAGCACAGAAATGTTTTTAAATTGCCGGACACATTCGAATGTTATTGAAAAACCGCTGCAAGATGTGTTCGTCAGATCTTCCCAGTCTTTTTTCAGAAGGTGGGTATTGACGATGGCTATCCCTGTAAAAGGTGTTGGCATCCAGGAATGAGAGGAAATATTCGCCTTCTGGTTTCAGGTATATATAGTCAGTATCTCAAAGGGGGAGGCCCGGTGAACGTGTGCTCAGGCCACCATTTTCGCGGCTTGATTTCTCATCAGGTCTTGGTGGCCTAGGTTCCAGTCTAGCCAACGGGATTGCGTACTAGCTATAGTTCTGCAATGTTTTTTTTTTCAGCTAATGGTGTGACCCAACTAGGTTTATAATTTGGACATGCCCCACGCAAATCTGTTATGGTACATTGACATCGTGAATTAGAGGTGGTTAGGGCAATAGCCTCTTCTTCCGCTTGTGTTGAGCCAGGGGCTTTGAAAGTGACCGCATCAGAAGCTCTTCCTCGTGAATGACTGTTGCCGTCTACCACCCTTCCCATCCCCTTCGCTGTCAGTACCAGTCACATCCACGTAGAACACTCCATATTCATTTTCATAGAGATGTTGCAAGGCGTCTGCCCTTACCTGGCGATGACCATTATGGTATTGCTTATAAATCTCTGTGGGAGGCATAAAACTCTGACGGAGCGTCTCCAGACTTCGGCCACTCAGACCCCCTCCCGAGTTTGAAAGTGGTATTTCAAGTGGAGCTTGCCCGGACAACGTTGTCCCAACTTTGTCTATGTTACACGTGTGTATTGGTTCATGAAATGTGCTTTTTGAGCTTCTTTAAGGTGTTCACCACTTCCAGTGCTAGAAGTGTTGCAGTAAAGTTGCGACAAGAAGGTCAAGAACCCTATTGATTACTTTGCAGATGATTACTTCGACTTAGTCTGCATCATGCTTCCGCAGATAGCATGATGCATTTAGACACCGAACATGAAATCCGGGAGAATACGAAGCCATCCGCTAGCCGCACAGTGTGCTTGTTTCGTAATCCCCTTTTCCTGGACACGTGTCAGAACATTCGGCCCACTTGGTCCCCAACATAGCGGAGCTTTACTATACTGTTTTATCGACTCTCCTTTGATTTTTGTATAAAGAGTTCGATAATATAATTATTCTTAACGTCGAGTTTGGTGCCACTAGACAAAAAGACGTAGCTTTGTGGTGTCCTTAAGCGGATGTTCTAAAGCACACAAATTCCGATTGATTTCGTGCACACGTGGAGTCCGCGGTGCTCTGCATAGCAATGTACTACGTGAGTGGCTGCTTGCAGAATTTCCTCCATGTGCCAAATGTTCCCTCTCAGGCCCAGATGGTGAGACTGTGGGCGTACAGCACGTACGCCTGTAATACGCTTCACTGGGCCGAGTGGTGTACCATCGCAAGATTGAAGGGTACCGCGCGCGGTGGTCTAGTGGCAAAGGTACTCGACTGCTGACCCGCAGGTTGTGAGATTGAATCCCGGCTGTGGGGGCTGCATTTTCTATGGAGGCGAAAATACTGTAGGGCCGTGTGCTGAGATTTGGGTGCGCGTTAAACAACCCCAAGTGGTCAAAATTTCCGGAGCCCTCCACTGCGGCGTCTCTCATAGTCATAAGTGCTTTTGGGACGTTACACCCCACATATCAGTCAAAGTTAAAGGGTAGAGTGGCAATCACAGCGCCTTGTGGCGTCCCTCTAGTACTCACTTTGTAAATTACATATTCATTGTCTTGTATTCTGCGAAGCGTGGTTTCATCCGTCAAGAAATCTACGATATAATTGAATGTGTGCCACGGCAGGTCCCACTGAGATTTGATAGTATGTAGTGCCGTGTTTTATATTGTCGAAGGTTCTCTTTAGGTAGAAGACGTTATAATTTCTTCATTGGCAAGCTTAAGCACATCACGTGTAGGCGGAAATAGAAGGAACTACCAATACGCATAATTACTGAAGTTTCACCTACATGAGAAGCTATTCAAGCGTCCAGATATTTTTGGAAGTCAATCGACAGGCACTCTGCATCTTTTCACGGTGACCAATCTAATACGCAACAGAGAAGAAGCCACAGTTCCTGACCTATATATAAAAAGAAGGACACTCATATATGCACTGGTGTTAAGGGGGACAAACATTGAAGTCAAGCGTGCACGTGCATGCATAATCTATTTCGAAAACATTTCGGGCAACAAAAGGATTGATTTCATAAGTTTACAAGCACCAGCAACAAGTAGAATTAGGACCGTGACGTGTTACTACACGTTGTAACATAAAATATTAAAGTTCCGGGGTGATAATCAGCAGCCATTTGTCGAGGACGCCCTTTTCGCCTTGTTAGGGTATGAGAGCCAGCCACGTTTTACTAAGCTAAACTGCAATACCGCAGGGTATACACGCTGATTTTAACGGAACGACGTGAAACTTTTTCACCGATGGCCATAGCGTGTGTCACGAACTCTATATTGGATGGCGCGCCCACGTTCCATTTTCCTGTACAATATTTCAACTTTCCCTCAGTTGATGCCAATTTAGGCTAGCATTTAACTTTTTCCCTTCATTTACCTTTCTTATCTATAACTTTTTCTACCTCGCTTTGAACTGATCGCAAGGTCTACCCGTGAAATGCTTGGGTAGATAGCGCCCAGAAACTTCGGCAAAGCAGACTCGTCATTGTCGTCGCTTTATGAATGTTGTCATCAGTGTTTCATTATTGCATTACCACATTTTGCGACATTGTCTAATTGTTGTCATCCTTGTCGTCTATCGTTCATTGCGATCCTCTCGGCTGTTTGCTGTAAATAATAACTGACTCGGCCAAACGCGTACAATTACATATAACGCGATAGCTTTCAAGAGCTTGTTTTGCAGAAATTCCGGCGTCGGCGTCGTTAGTTGTGAGTGAAAAATCACCATGTTATGCGTGACTGAAAAATAAGGAGCGATGCAAATAAAAAACCAATGATAGAACAATTACAGCATATCCACGGAGTGAATTATGGCGATGAGTGGGGCGAAGCGTCCGTCCGTGTATCTTGTGCGTGCATCCGTCCTATTTCGGACACTTGTAGTGGACCAACGCCATCTAGGAAATAAGACGCGAAATGGTGATGAGACAGCGCCATCTATTACAATGTTTGGGAGATACTGCCGGTTATGCCTGACGCAGGACAAGGTTAGTCTAAGAGGAGCTTCACCCCTAAGACATCTTGTGTCAGAGTGCGAGTGGGCACTGAACGAGGTTCGTTTGGGTCCGACTTTGGATTTAACCGGGATCATTTGCGTGGCAAGCGAATATTCTACCACACGGCCACGCGTCTGCTTATGAATACAATGAAAAGAACTTTCTCAGCTTGGAAATGCAGTGAAAGTAGCTTTAATGTTTTACGAACACAGGCATCCTGCATACATCCTTTACAATGCAACAGCAGACATAGCTGTAATAAAGCGTAGTACAAGCGCTTGTTGCCAGCAGGTGTCAGAACATGGGATTTCCATTATGGCTTCGTGGTTTAAAGCCAGTCACCGACTACAAAAGGCACACAAGCTACTTCGCCTTTTTTGTTAAGGCAATGTAGTGGGTGCATAGCAAGTTCAAAAAATCTTCACGCATTTAGAGTTTGAACTAAGCACTAAACCAGGTAGGATATCGTTATCGCGTTCAACTACTAAAGACGAAGCTTAAAGTTTTCCTGATTTTTGCACTTTTATTTCCAGCATTAGAAACAAACGGGGAAGTATTGTTTTACGGTTTGCTTCGTTTTCGTTCTCTCGCTTTTGTACTTTTGGAGAGCTTAGTGTCGCCAAAAAGGTTTAAAAACCTTTTTGAGTGCCTGTAGATTTGATGCTTTTCTACGTCTCTGACTTGATTAATACATTGAAAGGCATGGCAACACACACAACGTATATTTAATAAAAATACGTTCATTTGAAATTTTTACGTAGCTGTTGTGTGTGTGTGTGTGTGTGTGTGTGTGTGTGTGTGTGTGTGTGTGTGTGTGTGTGTGTGTGTGTGTGTGTGTGTGTGTGTGCGTGCGTGCGTGCGTGCGAGCGTGTGTGCGTGTGTGTGCGCGTGCGTGCGTACGTGTGCCTGTGTGTGTGTGTGCGTGCCTGTGTGTGTGTGTGTGTGTGTGCGTGCGTGCCTGTGTGCGTGCGTACGTGTGCGTGTGTGTGTGTGTGTGTGTGTGTGTGTGTGTGTGTGTGTGTGTGTGTGTGTGTGTGTGTGTGTGTAACACGATACTTGCTTATTAGGATTTGGGAGCTTATTTATAGCCAACAGATGCCTACAGACGTCACACTCCCAACAAGGCTGTCCCTCGAAGTCAGAAATATTGCTCAAGTAGGAATATTTGTGAAACGAGTGGCTTCTAGATGTCATGCGGATTCAATGAGAGTGCATCCAGTTCAGTTGAAAGGCGTTCTCTCCTTGTATATGGGCCACCACTGCAGAGTACACCACCACTGTTCTTGCCTATTTTTATTCTTAGGTGTATCTAGATATACTTATTGAACGAATCCCATTGTGCCCTCGTGTGCGATTATGTGAAAATGTCTGTCTGGCCTACTAAAAGTTCACTGCGTATTCCCGTCAAAGAACTTCGTTTCCCGTCGCCAGAGGGCACCCTTAAAGCCGTCCTTCGCGCTTGGTGACACGAAAGACTGCCACGTCACGCATCTTACAAGCTCCCATACGTTATAAAAAACGCTCCCCAGCGACAAAATTGCGTCCCACGCTACGACACGACTCATGGAGACAATTTGGAAGCGCTTCAAGGCCAGGTTTTGCTGTGCGCTGTATTTTCTTTTTCCTTGAGCATGTTCATTTTACTGCGTCTCCCTGTTGATCCTCCATGCAGCTTTATGAAACCCGAGCCGAATTTATGCGCAATAACAAACGTCCCTGGCGACATCATTTAAGGGCTGATGTGCCTCGTAAACTCACTTTGTGCACACTGTGTGAGGATTTCGGAATCCGGTTGTTTTACCCCAGTTAGATTCCGCTTTGAAGTTTTTATTTTTTGTTTGAAAACGACTTGGTGGTTACGCTCATGAGACTTCCCTTTCATTTCCTTCCGCCTCACACATAAACAAAGATATATCTTAATTTTGCGTTGCTTTACTTTTGCATCTGCATTGAGAAGTAAAATAAAATTGAGTTTTCGAAATAACAAAAAGCCATTTGCGTGATGAAAGATTTCGAAGGCATTCCGCTGCACAGAACGAAAACTGGGTTATGGGTTCTGTTGCCGGCCTTGACTGATTGTTAGAACAATAGCCTCTGGTTTATTTATTTCAGTAAGGTAGTTTCACAAAAATCCGCAATATCGTTATGCAATGGAGGCCACGAATCGTTCATGGCAGTCTGAAGCTCTGCACTCAACGCTAAACACGAACGTCTTTTCGCGTGTTTTTCGCTTTCACCGAAATACATCTACTTTGGCCAGAATAAAAGCATCATACTTATGAGCACGGTGCCATTTCCGCTGTGTTAGCGATGCCATTCCTACGGTTTTACGAGCACCAATAGTCATGTGCAAGAAGTATCTCTCGCTCGTGGCCTTGAAGTACTGTGCGCGACCCAACAACCTGACTACGAATGACTTCTCACCTTCGTATTTTTATCGAGCTCAATACAAAGTAGGCCATGGTACAACACTAAGAAAAGAATGGTAGGAAATAAATTATATAAAGGCACGCTGTTAAAATAAGGCAGCAAGTTTCTTCGTGAGTCTTGATATTTGTGATCTAACTTTGAACACACTGGGCTCTTCCGTGAGCAATGTGCAAGTCTCCAGAGCTTTGACTGCGCTTGGATTGCTGTTTAAGTCATAGCAGTTTGATTGCTGGACTAGAAATTGTCCTGTGTACTACATCATGTGCACCATGAAAATGACTGCATTTCATGCGATCACATTGCGGAATTTCATATCGTGGTGACAGCCTTGAGTACGTGGGAGCGACCCGCTATCCTACCCCTATAAAACGGTGGTGAATCCTTCAGCACCCCAATAAAGTTCTTCATCCATTCATCATATGGCGATGTGCCCAGACGACTGTGCTACAGTTAACGAATCCTCACGAGGCATTGTGCATGACCGTGCCGTTAAAGGCAGCTCCATATACTGTGACATGACAGACACGGCCGCTCGATAAAAAACAAAAAAGTGTGGCCTAGTGCGTTCCTCAAAAGCAGGGAAGCCCCCGTTGGGTGCACCTACTATTAATGCCTCCAGAAGACATTTGGCGACATGAACGTTGTTTAGAAAGCAAGAGAGTCTCCTTGTGTCGCTGGTTTTCTTCAGAAGCATGAAACTGTAAAAAATATATTGTTCGTGATCAAGCCAGCAACACTTCTGTGTACTTACTACTTTATTCGAAAGCAAATATCACTTGCTTCAATATTTGGGCTTGTGATACCATTCAATCTCATACTACAATTACTGGTAGCTGACGTTGACATCTTTTTTTGTTAAAAGACACCACAAAAGGCAGCATCTCCTCTACATACTTCTTGCCACGGCCGTAGGCTGGCGCACGCCACAATTCCCCTTTTAAAGGGCCCCTCACTAGGTTCGACAGTCTTGAGCTTATGTCGCCAACACGGGTTATTCCAGCTGAAGAAACAGCACTAACAGTCAAACCTATTGCACCTGAGACAGCACACGTTACTCTAGCAAGGCATCCGTCATTTCATATATGCAAGAGCTTGCGCTTGGTCAGCTCGCTGGACTGTTATTGCTGATATTTTTCGAATATAATTTTTTGTTGCACATATGTGTTGCATGTGTTATGTATACGTTTAATAGACCTATTTGTGTTTTAAGTTCACGGAAACCGATGATCTTCGGAATCAGATCGGCGAGCTTTTCACATCCCTGATATTGATGCCTAGTGAATACTCACTCTTTCGCCATTTTCATACGTGTACTGCAAAGCCAAAGAGCTTTTATTTCATTTGTGTTATCTCTAGGCTAAAAAACTGAAGGGGCATCAACATCCAGAATCTGAAAATTTTTAGGCACTGCAGGTCGTTTAAGAAGAGAATGACAAATCTGCTATATGCTAAAAATCTATCTATATGCTTTCAACAAATTTCTGCTTCCCTTCATCATGTGTTACTGTGAAAATCTGTTGTTGTTGTTTTTTTGCTTTCGAAAATGATGCATTCCAAAGTGACGTATTTCGTTTACTAACGTGGTTATGTTGTTCTTCAGTGAAGTGGCCACGATGAACAATAGCAAGTGCATTCATTGCTTATATGGCAGGTTTCGTGGCGAGAGCAGTTGAGTGCCAAAAAATATGCAGCTTCTGCCTGCCTTTCCACCAGTCAGATGGGTCTAGCCTGCCGCTGATAGGGCTTATCGTGGCCTGTAATCAAGGGCAGGGCTAATTTTCTCAAAGCAGGAATTCGTAACTATCCTTGTGACCGTTAAGAAGGCTGCTCACATAGCCTGCCACACATAAAAAACAGCAACGTGCTCACGTTAGATAGTGTTAAAGCACACACTTCACAATACGAAGCTGGATCGATGGCTGCTTATTAGGACGCACACAACCATGCCTAAAAACATACGGTCTTTAGTGAATTTGTCTCCGATGACTGCAATGGAGAAATCATATTATTCTTTTTCTTCTGTGTATTTTTTATCCAAGTCAATACTATGTTTATTCTGCCCCTTCCACCTCTCTCAAAAAACTTGCTGCCCCGAACGCTGTTATGCGTAGCCTCGAGGAACTGAGGTGTTGCAAGCTTTCTGTCCCGCACATGATTTTTCAAATCCTTCGTGATCCGCTCTCCTGATGTCGTCGTGTCTTTATACGAATATGATATCACAATATTGTCACAAATAATGGAAACTCTGACGCTGGATAAACGTCAGAGTATTATTTCATCTTATAAGAAGCTCAAGGGGCTTTTGAGACGTACCACCTGCACAGACCCCTTCACTGAGTATTGGGAGGCATTTCATTAACTTTCGTACTTCATTATATTTCATTCTTCGTGTTGAAACCGATACCTCAAACAAGGTCTCAATATGTATCTTCCGGTCTCTTGAAATATAGGAAACTTGAATCATGAAACATAAAATTTTCACTTTAACGACCGTTGATCTGTCTTATTTCTTGTTGCATCACCTATGGACTTCAATGGTCATACTTCTGCCCCTATCGTTTTTGTTTCATTCAGCGGCATTTTACCTGAAATAAGGCAGTGCCGGTTGGAAATTGTTCCTGTGTGTTGTTGAAAATTAAGAATTCGCAGCGTGCGCGTTCACTAAAAGCGGACTGTGTGTCTCTGTCCATTTGGTGTCTTGTCTCTCATTTCCCATTAGCAACGATTGGCGATGACTGCGTGCTTTAGCCTCCCTTGGTTTCGCCCCTGCGCAAAGTCACCAGGAGCGCCAGCATCAACGCTGCCGCCAGTGTCAGTGTTATAATGCCAGCACAAGCACTCAATAAAATAGACCACCTCCCGCTCAAGCGCACCATCTCATCGTTGCTTCGCATCCGCATACGGTTCCCTTTATGGGGAAATGATGTAATTTTTGGTGTGTTCGTGTCCTTCAGAAGAACTTGCTTTCTCTAACTCTGTTACGTTTACCAGTCAGCCAGGGGACGTGCTATGCAAGAGCAGCTATGCAAAGCATGCATGACCGGCCGAGTCGTTTGGGTGTGTTCATCGTTGAGAAAGCTCACGTGTACGTGCCATTCACGCGATGGTTTACAAACTATCTCTCGTGAAGAATTGCATCCGCGACTGGAGCTCTCGCGTAGGAATCGCTTACGGCAGCGAGCTAGTTCGCTCATTAGCTAGCTCGTTCTTTCAGCGATATAGTTCGTATGTCAGACTACGTCCATGGGACGTATTTGCGGAATAAGGTTGGTGCGTCTATTCACTGAGCAAAACAACCATAGCTATTCGAAAGTATGAACTCTAAATGATGTACGTCTTCTGGTGCGTTATTAACGTGAAATTCTTAGATGCCTCAGCCAAAGCTGAGATTGGCCGTCCGTGATATCACCGTCCCGCGTCTTGTGTCAACGTGAGCTGTTGCTTCTACTGACAGTAATTGTGAGTGCTTTCTGCACATTTTGCCTCTACATGCCCCATCGAAATTAAGCACCCATCACCCTGCGCACAGGGCTCCTATGTGCGCGGTATTGTGCCACCGTGGCACCAGCACCTCTTCGGACCCGGCTCGTATGCGACACGCGCTCCCACTTCTTGCACTGAGGAAGAAGACAGCTGAACTGGTGCTCGACTGACTCGCAGTGTTAGGGCCATGGTCATTTAGTTGTGGACACAGGTCAACTCATAATAAAGACGTTTGTTTGACCCGTATGTGTGTTTGAGCATCGCTACAATATTCTATTCTGTGCGTCACGGCAGAGAACCAACGTTCCACTCCTTCAGATAGTTTTAGGATGAGTCAGACAGCTGGCGCCAATGCTCCCAGCACTCTGCTAGGCAAGCAAGCGCTCTCATTGCAAAAAGGCGTCTACAACGCAAAAATAATGCTGGTGGCGCCACGTTCGAAAAGAGAGTGTGAAGGAGAGGATACCGAAGAGAAACGAGAAATGAAGAGAAGAGTGACGCCACTTTACGAACTTCTAAGGGCTTTAGCGATTCTTGACAGGAAGCGCCATCTCCGGCAAAAAAATGGAAAGTGGGAATATATACGTCACGCGTTTTCTCTACTCTCCTTTCCTGCTGCCGCTCACTTCCGTGGACGTGGAGAGGTCTCGCGCTGCATTTGCAGCGCCTCGCGTTGTACCATTTGAAAAGACCTCCCAGCTTCACAAACACTTCGAAAAGTGAATGTAATCGAAGGAGAAAAGTTCGTTAATTCCTTTTTTGATGTGGAGAAGACGATAGACATCAACGACGCTCGTCCTAATGCGAAATATATTTCCCAAGACCGCGACGTGCACGAAGGTATACGTCAATATAAACGTCATTTTCTCATACGCTGAAAATACCTAATGATTCATATGCACTGCAAGATGAAGCCACGCACTCAGAACCGGAATCAAGATCATTTTATTTTCACGTCAAACAGAAGAGAAAATACATTATTAGTATATACAGATGGAGGTCCCATAGATTCGAATTGAAGTGGGATCTCCTGTACATGCTAACATAGTCTATAACACAAGAAAATTTGAAATTTATGGACTTATAACAATATTATTGAGAATAAAATAAGGAAATCAGCAAATAGTTAATAATAATAATAATAATAATCCAAAGTAAGTAAATATATATATATATATATATATATATATATATATATATATAAACAGTGTAAACAAAAAGCATTGAACAAGTAATGTGTCAAAATGAAGAAAGAAAGGACAGTGTGGAAGACATTTCAAAAGGAATAAACATTGATTGATTGATATGTGGGGTTTAACGTCCCAAAACCACTATATGATTATGAGAGATGCCGTAGTGGAGGGCTCCGGAAATTTAGACCACCTGGGGTTCTTTAACGTGCACCCAAATCTGAGCACACGGGCCTACAACATTTCCGCCTCCATCGGAAATGCAGCCGCCGCAGTCGGGATTCGAACCCGCGCCCTGCGGGTCAGCAGCCGAGTACCTTAGCCACTAGACCACCGCGGCGGGGCAAGGAATAAACAGTAATGCAGTGAAAACCGTAGTAAAGCTCAAATCAATAAACAATATATAAATACAAATATTGGAAATAACAGAAATAGGACACAAAAATGAGGAAAGGTGACAAGATAGACAAGATTACTTGGTATTATAGACGCCGGAGTATCATTATGTATTGCCCTAAAAACAAAAAATGGCGTGATTATATTTATTAAGATCGGACACACTTAGAATGTTGTGAGAGTGCAATAACTGATTCGCGTTAACAGAACGCGATGAAAACATTATTACACAAGTGGCCTGTTTTTAATGGTCTGAAATGATGCCAGGTGACTGCTGTATGTGTTTCCTTGTGATTTAATGTTATAGTTAAGGTGAGAATGTACGAAAGCATAATAAAGGGATAAGAGAGTACAAAAAGAGAAATGCAATCGTGCTTTGATAAGAATGTGTAAACCGAGAGCAATTTTCTATTTTACATTAGACACGTGTGATCGAGTTGCATAATGTACAATGATCAACTGGACAGATAATGTGACTGTTGATGGAACTCCATCGATGTTCAGCGTTGTAGACATTGAGAAAATATGATTGTTGCTTTGATGTGAATGCTGGTAGTAAAAGACGCGCACTGTCGAAAATGAACTTTCGTGGCATGTAAACAAATGTGTAAGAAAGAAACAAAGAAAACTTTGACGATCATGCACTAAAAAGCCTGATAATGTTAGAGTCATGTCCTTCGTACCACTGGAGTACACCCTGTTGACTTAGCCGCGGGGCAGTTAGCTTACCTCTAACCACTCTGAAGAAAGCTGAACTGCTCACCTCCGTTTTCCTTTTCTTTCTTTTTTTTCTCAGTTGTCGTGTAGAGCTTTCACTCGCTTTTTATGAAAATGTCGACTTTACAGGTGTATAAGACCTGATGCGCAAGCGCGGTTCAGCGTAAGAGGAGCGGACTTCAGGCACAATGTCGTAACGAGCTCACGCAATTAGCGCACACGTAAACACCCACCCGAAGCACTGAACGGAGCATACCATGCACACACGCGGCGCCCGTGAAAGAAAAATGCGCCGTCTAAGAAGATGGCAATGTCAATTCATGAATTAATCGCCAGGTAGATTCAGCAGCTGGAACAAATATCACCCTATTGAAGCGACGTAACAAAACAAGTCAGCAAAATGATTTGAAACTTTGCTGAAAATACACAGACGTTCATTCTGGTGTGATTATGCAGTTTTCTCGACGCGTTATTTGCAGGTGGCGAACCTCTGACAATGTGCGAGGCTTAATTCGAAGCTACCAACAACGCAACGCTAATCGTGGTATGGCGTACGGGAGTGTGAAAATCCAACAACGACAGCTGTGTCCCAACAACACAAGGAATCAAAACACAAAGCTGTTTCAATATACAGCGGTAACTGGATTTCTATAATGTCAGGAGACAGCGAGCAATCATGGCATGGACAATCGGCGTTGCGTAGTGATTCGGGTGTTTGAAACAAACAGTTTCAAGTGAAAAATTGAGACCACCTGAACGGAAGACGAGACAGAGCTACTTTATTGTTTCACAATCCACACTTGAGTATTTTCTCTCGATCGCACGACTTGTACGGTAACCGATACTGGTCTGCAGGTGGATCGCGTGCATTGGAATTGCATTGTCGTAGAGCAAAGCAATAAAAACGAATCTTGCTTCCACTTTCGTGAGGTCGCCTCCACCTTTGTTGAAATGCTGCACCGCAAAGCAAGCCTCTTGGTTCAGCGTGCCCAGCACACAGAAGCTATCTTTAATTACCCACACCAGCCCACCACGGTGGTGTTGTGGTTATGGCATTCGACTGCCAACCCTAAGGTCATGGGATCGAATCGCGGCTGCGGCGGCTGCATTTCCGATGCAGGCGGAGATGGTGTAGGCCCGTGTGCTCAGATTTGGGTGCACGTTAAAGAACCCCAGGGGGTCGAAATTTTCTGAACCCTCCACTACGGCGTCTCGCATATTCATATGATGGTTTTGGGACGTTGAACCCCAGATAATATTATTCATTTCCCGCACCGACCAAAAACTCGTGTGTACGTGCGCCGCCGCTGTAGAGTATCGATGTAATAGCCTGTAGCGACCGCGCCCTATGTCAAGCCTATACCCTGTTTCCCCATAAATTGTCGCCAGAGCCACAGTGCAGCGTTTTCATCACTCCGCAAGCTTGAGCTTTCTTTCCTTAATAGAGTGTCCACTTTGAATGCGCGGGGCCACTGACTTTATTCCCAGTAGTGCCAACAGCCCACCGCTGTTGCCACTGAAAGTGGGAGGAAAACTAATATAACCCGATCCTCGGCGTTGAAGGCAGCCTCTGCAGATCGCGGCCTGTATTACATCTTTTTTTTTTGGGGGGTGGGCGCGAAAGTGTTTTATGTTTTGTGGTGTTGCTAACACCCCCTGTAAAGTTGTTTGCACTTAAAGGCGCACATGTATCGCGGATAGGCCGCATTTCGGGTTCACAACTACCATGCGGTAGGGGGCGTTGTGCTCGCGAGCGCTTGTTATCACCACCATCATTATCATCGTTAGTGCGTAGCGCCGGCAGTGACGCCTGGCGGTAGGTCTGGGTGCCAGCACCCGAGATGTGAGCGTTTCTCTTGCTGGGCGGTTGGCGCGAACGCTTGTCTCTAGCGTGAGTCCACGGTGCGTGGCACCGCTGTTTGTGCGCCGGGGGCCCTCATGGTAGGTCAAGCGTTGGTGACGCCACCTTGGGTGTGTTATTGTGTTTGTTATGTTGTTGAATGTTATGTAATTTTGTTTAAGGCTGTTTTAGTGTGTTTATACCGATTGATGTTATAATAATTTAATGTTGTCAATTCAGAAGCAGGTAAATAAATATGTATTGCTTTGGTTGTTCCGACCGTATCCACTGTGTCCGTTCACTCCAAGAGCATGGCACCCTCCACATCACATAGCTTGCACAGCGCAATAAAATCATGACATAGAGAGGTGTACTGTGGTGGCGTGCTTGCTATCAAGGATATATATTTTTTAACGTCTTTCTTAATATAATTTGTTCAGGCCAGTGCTCTTGTGTCATTTTTACGTCCTCGTTTACTTGCGCTGTGCAAACCTAATGATTCTAATGCACCTGCTAGCCCAAATATCTGTGTTATGTTTTATGGCGGGTTGCACCACGGCTCTGAATACATGTTTTTGTCATAGATCTACCTTTCTCAATATGTATCAACATACTGCCAAATATGAGTTAAAACAGTTCCGTCACGGGGCCCGAACTAGCAACTGCTCCCTCTGTAGAGAGCAACGCAAACCACTAGACCACTAAGCGTGCTTTGTCAAGTTTCTTAAAGGCGAGTTGTCCACCCATAGGCCCTCATCCGTCGCTCATCCGTCCGCGATTCCGTGCTTCTACTCATTCGTGCTTCCGTTCGTCCATGCTTCTGTCTGTCTATTCGTCCATCCGTTCGTCCTTGCTTTAGTGGACCGTCCGTGCTTCCGTCCATCCGTTGGTCCGTACCTCTCTCCATCTATCCGTCCATACATCCATCTGAACGCACGAATGGACGGATGGACGCTACGCCCCACTCATCATCATTCACTCCGTGGATATGCTGTGATCTTTCTTAGGTGTAATTTTTAACCAACAGTATTCTCAAAAGCGCTTGAATTTGTCGAACGTTATCAGTATCGTATTGTTTTGTAACGTCTGACGACACACTCACGGCTCGTAATTATTTCTTGTCAAACACGGTTTTAGTGCAGAAAGCTGGAATGTGCACATGGTTCATTACTGCCCCCGTGCCAAGGTATATATTCTTAGCCAATGTTGACCGAGCACTGGGTGCAGTAGTCCATTCGTGCTTCCGCTATGTTATTATTGCGAGAGCAATTATATGGACACTCTCTGCTGAGTTTTGCCATCGACATCCATGTTATTCACCGTATATGTATACGTATCTATATATGTGAAAACGGCAGAAAGAAAGATAATCCAAAAAGAGACTCCGGCACACGGAGTGAAACGTCACGCCCCTGAATTGTAAGTGCAAGGCGTTAGCCAATGAACCGCAAAGGAGCACCTCCTTCAAGTGTTCAAACGGCAAGCTATTAAAAACGATATTCATTTTAGGGGACCGTCGGCGCAAAAGTTTTGGTCTGCCTGTACATTTTTCTGTTTATCCACCCTTAACGGTACCCTAAACAACACCAGACGCTACCTTAAACAGTCGACCACAACTGCAGCGCCCAAAAATATTGCTCAAGGTTTGGCGTTCATACTTGCGCGATTGTCAATTAAAAAGCAATTATTGCGCATATCCGAAGCACCTTAACAACACGTCAGTATTCTGTATGTGTCTTTTACTAGTAAATGCATACATAAGTGATTCTAATGACCATAGCGTTTATCACGCTGCACGGACCATGCAACGCTTGCACGAAAAGGCAAGCGTTTCCAGCTCTTTGCTAAGACGACATGGTGGTGAAACCTACCCGTCGCCCTTTGTTCTACACCTTATCGGGTCCGAGATGGGCGCGAACGCCTCGCGCTTCGTTTTCCAAGATCACTGCAAGATAGCGCTCATGTCTCACGTGTGACGTGACTTGATGCGGTCGTTCGCTTCCGCTGCACGCTCGAGGCACTCTTACGCAGCACCTCCAGAATACCATTCAGCGATTTTCTTGCGCAGAACATGAAATAAACGTTTTGTTCACTCTCTCCAGACGCTAGAGTATCGTGTTTCGACGACATTTGCAGTGTAACATGCCGATAGGGGGCCAATTTTTTATATCTACCACTAATAGCGTGTGATGGGCGTCTCCGAGGGCACTATCATGTTTTCAGCATTACCAGTGAGATAGTGCAATAACCGCACGTTGGCACATTATAACGGCGTGGTGGCGTGCGCTCTCATTTCTTACGCGTACTTTGTCCCACGGATAGGGAGTGGGGGAGGGATGGACGATTACATGTGCGCACGCTTATCTCATGGGGGAAGGGAGAGAATCGTACGCTTTGATTTTCACCAGAACGGTTCTGTTGTAGTTACCGGGCACACAAAGTTCACTGCATTCACTGTACAGTTGCCATTTCCGAAAAGGGCACGCTTTTCAGACACAGCGAAATCACAACGGAGATACTTATTCATCTATACCTGGGAGTACGTTTCGTGCGTCATTTGCGCATGAAAAACGCGGGGCACGTTTTCAACTGGTTTCCATTCTTCATGTCACCTTTCAATGTGTTCCTATCGCGTTCTTTGCTGCACCTTTGTTACAAAGCTGTGACTTCTTAATGATAGGATTTGGGTTCAGAAGAGCACCCATGATGTCAAGTTCACTGAACTTCTAGACATTTCCTAGAAAGATACCGGCCTCCAATTTCCCAAGGAATGTTTAAAATGTGACTGTGTTCATTTCCAGGAAGGCTGACGTTTACGCAAAACAAAGTCCTCTAGCTGTTCGCTTCTGCGTAGGATGTAGGTTTCTTGACGTTAGAGCAAAAACATTAAAGCATATTAACGGAGTGCATGACGATGAGTGGGGCTAAGCGTCTATCCGTCCATCCGTCCATGTGTCCGTCTATGCGTCCGATCATATTCGACAATGCAAACGTCGTGCGGGTAGCCAAGTGCAAGCGTCTTCAACGTGCCCGCCACTCTGCTTGGTACATGCCCCACCAAAAATCCACGACGTAGGACGACTATCCATGAAACTGAGAGAGGCACTCGTTCACCACGCGCTGAGGCAAAGCGCGCGCAGCAGCCAATCGGAGAGTAGTGGCACTTCCGAGAGTAGTTGCACTTCGGAGAGTAACGGCAGAGTGACGCCATCTAGGAAATGAGACGAGAAATAGTCATCCATTTCTCTTGCCTTCTTTTTTGTCGTCTTTTCTTCTATCGGTTACGCATGACAAGGTTACACAAAGAGTAGTTTCGCCTCTAAAAAATCACAGCATATCCGCGAAGTGAATGTTGATGAGTGGGCGAATCTCTAGGGTATCATTAACCCCCGTACATTGTCTACTCCATCATGCAGGGACGTGACAACGTGTGTGTAAAGTCTGTACAAAGTTGTTCATCGGATACGCGTGACAAGGTTAGGCTAAGAGAAGCTTCGCCCCTAAAAAATGACAGCATATTTACGAAGCGAATGAGGATGAGTGGACGATTCTCTAAGAAATCATTAACCCCCGTATATTGTCCACTCCATCATGCAAAGACGTGACAACGTGTGTACAGTCTGTACAAAGCTGTTTATAGTTCACACTGCTCATATAGTGGTGATATGTCCATATGAATATAAACATTCATATGGATATGAATATCCGTGACGCGTAATGCCGACGAACAGGGTACGTGCCTAGAACCTAAGGAGCTTTGCCACTAATAGCAAACAATGCCAGTGTCCTTTGCTGCTTTTGCTCTAAGATATCCACATCCTGTCGTGCTCTAGCGGAGCCCAGTTTCAACGAACAAATTCAGAAATTTGGTAAGGATTGCTCTCCACAATGACACAAATCTTGATTCCAATTAGAAGAATCTTGGCCTTTAACTCCGGAGTTCTACGTATGATATCTGCACGGAGTGCTTCTCAGAAAAACAAAAGGTTGTTAAACTCTACTAATCTCTAGCTTGCCGAAACAAGTTGTTATTAATCATAAAGGGCGGAGAATAATACGTGTGCCGCTTAGCAAAGTCACAATACTTAATTTCTTGTGAAGCACAATATGACTCATAAGGTTCTAAACGTTTCGAATCTGCGTGCGCTTTTACTTGCATACCTATACTAACAAATACTTTCCGTATGACGCAGTTGCCGTTGATACAACCAAAACTATTTCTCATTTTTTACACACTTTATGCCTCTTTTTTACAGTTAACGCATGTAAATTTTCCCATCTACTTTGTTCAGGCTTCGTCGAAGATCCGTACCTTCGTGAAGAATGGCATGCATCTACATCACATAATAATCGCGCCAGAAGTCGGCCTCTCACTGTTTTTAACAATAAGCATTCGCTCACACCAAAGAGTCCGCCATCCACAGCGAGCGGAATTCTCGCACCGCCGAAACACCTACTCGTTCACACATGACACCACCGAAAGATGGCACGCTCTCTTCCTTGTTAGGTGCTAACGAGGAGGCAAGCACCGGATATCCCGGATGTTTTTGGCTCTCCACCCGTAATGTCTCTGTATGCGGTTTCGGAAAATCACGTCAACAAGAACGAAGTCATCGAATTGCGGAGCCTGTCGGTATCAGCTGCCTCGCATTGTCTGAGGAGAAGAAACGTGCATTAGCCGAAAAAGAAATGCATGACGCAATTCTTCTGCGTTGTGATTTGCAAAATGCGAAAATCTTCGTCGGGCCAAGATATTACTATTATTCGGCGAGGCCGGGACTCCACGTATTCTAAAGGGTAGGTCTAAATTTCTTGCTGCTCGGGAAAATAGTGTCTGGAAGCTTGTTGATAAGAAAGGAGTGCTAACGGAGAATTCTGCTGTCATTGCATGCCTTGACGACTGCACCATGACAAGTGCGTCACTGTTTTGTCAAATTTAGGGCTCGTGCTCCAGCTAGTTTCTTGTCAGGGAATATAGGAGAACCTGCTCCCTAAATGGGTCCGGGACCGATTGTTGCACGCACGGCATTTTCGGCGGGCCCCACTCAGGTACCGTACGTTTACTCCCCGATACAATACCCAAAGGTTCGCTCCGTTGTCACGATTCACAACTTGAAGATGCGTGAATTTTTAAATGTGAAGCAGCCTATGATCGGGGCTTGACGTTGTCCGTCATCGTAGCCAAAGTAGTGTTTGGAGTGCCCACTAGATGGCTCTGCGTTTCACGATTCCTCTGAGGAAACTATCGTAGGTCACAAAAAACTGGCTGCTTCATTTTGGTTAAGCAAATGAACTAACTTTATTTCAATAGGGATGCTCGTTGCCGGGCGACGTCGCGAGAATACTTGGTTGCTAGTTGGCGAAAATACAAATACTTAACTTGGCAGCTTCCTCATACTGACCCCGGAATAAACCTTTAGTAATTTGTCCGTGTATTCCAAGTGGTACAAGAGTTGAACTGGTCTTCTCAACGTGGCTCCGTTTGGTATGCGCCGATTTGGCAGGCTCTGATTTTGCCATCACGTCCCAGAAGAGCTTAGGCTGCTTCTACGGTTGTTAGGGAAGGGGGCAAGGGCAAGTTGTGGATTCGCCCCGCTGTGGTGATTTAAAGGATAAGGCACTCGGCTGCTGACCCGCAGGTCACGGGATTGAATCCCGACTACGGCGGCTGCATTTTCCAAAGAGGCGAAAATGCTGTAGGCCTGTGTGCTCATATTTGGGTGCTCGTTAAGAGTCCTTAGGTGGTGGAAATTTCCGGACCCCTCCACTACGGCGTTTCTCATAAGTATATGCTGGTCTTGGGACATTCAACCCCGCATATTATTATTACAAGTTTAGGGTTTGCTCTAATAGTTGGAACACAAACAATTGCTCAGGAGGGATTCAATTTTGCTGTCTTGTAATCATACTTGACTGTTTCGCATTTTAGTTGCACATTAGTGAGTGATCTATGTTTCTGCGGACGAGTTTCAACTTTTTATCGGCTTGCTGCTGAGCTCTTAATAGTCAACGTTGACGAAAATGCACAGTCAGGTATCTGGATCCCTGTAGAATGCCATTCTTCCTTCGGACCTTGTTTTTGTTCGCTTTAGTTCACGGCTGCATTAGGTGTTCGAACAGCGAGTGTTTTAGGCTAGTTTCAAAGTTCTGAAAACAGTTTTCTTTTTTCTACAAGTATTTTGTCAATACTTTCAACAGGCCTTAGGCACTCACAGTTGTGTCCCTGTGTTTATTTTATAGTATATCTACAGCTACGAATGCGCCTGGTCAGCTTCTCACCCGTGCCACTACAATTCTTAAAATCGCGTCAAGGAGATTTGCTTCACTACAACCATCCAACGTTATAGCTCTTAGACGTCGCATCAAAAAGAACCAATAACACCACAGTGGCCTACATTTATCTAGTACTTTTTTATAGTTGCAGTGCTGCAGAAATCGCGATGTTACTCAAAGCTGAAGTTTTCCTTTTAAGAAGTTATTTGGTGTCTAGCTCTCAGAGCTTACTTCTGAAAAATCTGCCACCATACAACAAAAAATAAAAAAGGCCAAAACAACAAATGAAAGAACAGAGACACTTCTGCGCACTCACTTACCCGAAAAAGTGACAAATAGAAGACATGCGCATTGCTTAAACCAGCGAGCGCGAGTCATTACAAATGTAGGTCACCGCCATCCCAATCTTGAGTGAAAAGCTGCCGAGAGAAACGAATTTTTTCAATCTCGCCGCCAAGCGAGACCTTCAAATCCGCACCAGAGGTCAGGCTTTTCCGAGAGGTCAGCGCACTCGTATCGTTTCTTCGCTTCCCTTTTTTCTGATCCCAGCCTGAATCTTCCGCGCCGACGTCTCCATAGCTAAAGACCACGCCAATGCCTTTCCTGTCACGTGTGCTTTGCGCTGTGTATATCACTTTTCTCTTGGCTCAGCCGCTCATACTCGTGAAAAAAAATAATGCCGGAGCAGAACTTAAGCACTGCTTACCTTATCGAGAAAAGAGCAGTCAAGCGAAGCTTGGCATGTGCGTGTCTGTCATTCTCCATTTCTTTCAATTGCATCACACCATGCTCCCTCCTAACTGTTCCCTTCTTTCCTGCCAGCAATTGGCATGTTTATTGACGAACTAAGCATCGCAACACTTCAGTCGCTACAGACAACGATGACTATGGCTCCATAGTCAGGCAGCAACGAACATAGCAAATTGAAATGGCGAGTTGACATGATAATCTGTATAAACTATCCGATCACCGTATCAGAAACGGCTTGTCACGTACAAGCCTACGATTTAGAGAGCATGAAATATTTTTTTAAAAAGGGGCGCGTATAGGCACGTCAATGGCTACGCTTCGAAGGCCTGCCTTTTTTCGTGATTGCGGGTTCCTGGTCTTTGACAGAGGAGCAGTACAAGCCGAATGTTCATCCGCAAGAGATGCACAGAAATGATTATAATCATGAACCAGCATATTCTCTCTTCATCCTCTTTTTCGCCATCGTCATTTATTTACCCTCTACTTCGCTCTTAGAAGTGCACTGATTTCTCTAGCGTGAGACGGAAGAAAAAACGATTACGTTGGGAGAGGAAGAAAGATGCTGGAAAAATGAGAAGAAGAAACTTCTTGACGAGAAAAATTTCTTAGTGAGGGGGAACCAAGTACGCTTCCTTATGATGAGAAGACCAGCGTCCTGGCCACTCGTTTGTCCAGGCACGCTAGCAGATAACATAGCCTGGTATAGTATAGTACGCATAACTAGGAAACGGGGAACAGCAGTGAGCGTGAAGTGGAGAGTTGTGATGGTGACATAGATGGAAAAGGGATAGAAAGGCACAGCACACAAACATGCAGAAAAAGAGAACCACTGAGAAAGAAAGTCAGAATGAGATAAAAAAGAATGAATCAAAGAGAGAGAAAGATACCAATAGTGAAGAAAAAATTGTGCAAAAAGAAGAAAATAAACAGAGTCAAGAAAGGACAGAGGAAACAAACAGAATAGATAAAATGAAAGAGAGCAACAAATAAAGAGAAAACTAAGGAGAAGCAAAGAAAGCTGCTTATATCCACACTTCCTTTGGGCTTGGCGCCACTATTCCGAAGCTTCTTCTTTTTTTTCGTTTTGCCTATGACACCGAAAATTGTGAGATACTGACACACCAGTAGGCCTTCTTAATTTCCGCATTTATTTTACTTCTATGTTTGATGCACTCTATAGCGTACGTTAGTGCTGCTATTGTTCTCTTATCGTTATGGCCACGTGTTTGTTAATGTAAAATATTTGAATAGCTTAAAATGAAATATCGTTGCACAAAAAAGAGTGCATTGTAGACCACTACATGATGATTTCTTCCTGAGGTCGAAGCAGGACAGGTTGTAGAGGCTGAAGATACATGCCACTTCATTTAGCCATCACTCAAAACTCTCGAACATCATGCTCTTCCTGCTTCTCCTGAGAACAGGAGGTTACATGCAGCGAATGTCTTGCATGAAGAGCGCTGATTTAGCGAACTCTGAATTAATAATTTGTGCTGGTATAATGTACCACAGCTTACAGTGAACGTTTTGTCATTGGCCAAATACTGAATAGGAACGCTTTTTCTTCCACAGCAGTTCACGCCTTCGCTGGCATTCTCATGTGACAAGCACTCCAGTATCATCCACGAATGTGCCTCGAAGTCAGGCTATTTAATTCGCTCAAAAACTTTGTGAGTGAATTGATACGCCATGCGCGAAATTGTGTTTGTGCCGCACGGCACAACCAGGACGTACTTCGGCACTGCACATCAGCATCCAACAGTGTTCCAACTATGCAGTGTCCAAAATTCAATACACTTTTATATACCTAGATAATCTCGGCATTTATTCGGTGTTGCGCTTTATGAGACAACTTGTCGTCCAGCCACTGTCCCATGTCGAATGATCTCGAGGTCTTGACTAGGCTCGAAACCAATGCGAATTAAAAAAAAATCACAGCATATCAACGAAGGGAATGATGGTGAGTGGGGTGAAGCGGCTGTCAGCGTTGTATTGCTATCCACCTTTTAAGCTGACAGTACAGTGACAATGAACAAGCGCGTAATTAGTCAGGCTAATATCTGCAACATTTGCATTCAGGTCTCTCAGAAAAAGAAAACAGAACAAAATGTCTGAATTTAGACTGTTCAAGAACACTCTGTGAATATTCGCGATGAGTAAAAACACAATAACAGCAAGAATGGCGCTCCTTTTATAGAACACCTAATTTTAAATGATCGCAATAAATCATATTCTTTTTCAGGGGTGAAGCACTTCAATGCCTTTGCTCGTCGGTGTGTCATGTCACTGTCACGGTCCACCATAAACATGTATGCGCCACAGAAACTGGGCGCCACTATTTGCCACTGCTTCGTAGAACGTCGGTGACATTTAGCGTATTTATCTATCTAGCCGCTTACATTTGGGTGCTCTCGTGGTCACCCCCTTAACTTGGCGTGAACCAATATTAGCATGGGAGAGTAAGATGGTTTGACAAATGCAACGTGCTGGTCTAGACATGAATAATGTCACAATCTTGTCGCGTACGCCGTCAAACACTTCCTGCCAGACAGGGGCACATGCCAACGGGTGGGTATGTGCCACGGGTGATTGACACTTAGTATCTACCGAGGAACGACGAGAACACACATGAGCAATTTCAACGCAAGAGCGTTAAGAAATACCCCACATCAGTAGCGTCGAACCAACGAATGCAAAAAATAAAAAGTCAGGTACCTAGCTGGAATACAACCCAAGCATGCTGCATGGCAATGAAGCATTTTACCACAGAGCTACGCCAGGTCTTGGGACTACTTTTCAAATCGACGCTAATCTTCATGAAACGTCAATAGTGGTCGCAGTGCTGCCTACCTAATTTCATAAACATTACATATGTACTCCTTTTATACAGCCGTCACGTTGAATTAACGTCACTTGTGGTTAGTTGCCATGCGCTGAAGTTGATTAATGTTGCAGTGTCCAGAGCCAGCATCTTCGCGAGCATCGGTGCTTCATATTAGCTGCTAGTGTTGCTAATACGCATGTCCCAGTTGGCATCGTTGCGCAAGAGCAAACAACTGGTGATATAAGCATCTGGAACTCTTCAACATATGTCTGTGCGTGCAACATTTGTAGATATATTTAGCGTCATTTCATGACGTGTCGCTCAATAAAAAAAATGCAACACTGTCATTTTCCCTCCGCATGCTTCGCATAACGTCGATTCTCAGGCACGTGGGATCTACTGATTTTTGTATTAGGCTAAGTTCCAGCATTACGGCCTGTTATGTTTGTCCCAGCAGTGGTGTTGGAACTGACGTAATTGACCAAGGCACTCAAGCTTTTTATCTAAAATCGGAGAAACAAACGTGAATCCGTATAGTAATATGACCTATTTGAAAACCCTCTTGTTGAAATGTATCTATAAAATGATCATGCATTACTCGTCACCAGTCTAATAAAAAGTAAGAAAGCAACAGTCAGCCCAACGAACAGGCTACGAAGTTAGCGCAGCTCAAACACGCTTTTTCAAGAAAAGAACGAGCCGCCTTCTTCATAGAGAAACCCACTGTCGACCTCTTCTTTATTCCAACAGTCTAATCTGCTCTTAGCCCCGAGGATGATAGCGTAGCCCGTCGTCACTTACACATTAGTCAACATCCTCCGCACCCCAAAAGTGGCACTTGACGCTGAAAAACGTTAGAGCGTCCACCCGCAACGCAAGACTTTCTGGGTTGGCCTCGTAGGGCTCCCGGGCACATAGTGGGTCTCTTTGTAAGGAAAGAAGTACGCGGACCTCGCTTGGTGTTTGGGACACTCGTATCTCGCCAAAAGGGCGACCTCTACTTCTCCCCCTTCAGCCCTTCCTTTATTGAGTATGCACTGTGCTCCCTTGGCCGTAGCTGATATAAGCGCATTTCCCACGACCTGCTCTATAAACACACAACCACCGAACCACCGCGACCACCAACGATGCGGCGTAGTCTCATTCATAGTTTTCATGTGTGCTACCGACTGCCTTTCGGCAAGAGCTCGAAAAACCAAAGTCGCCAAAGCGCAAGCCTCCGACATAAAAAGGCGTTTCGCGACTTTTACGCTGTGTGCACGCGCTGCGGCATATAAATAGCAGCGGTTTGCATGCGTCGAGGAAAAAAAATACTTTTGCGCTTTTATATGACTTGGTGCTCATTTTCGCACCGCGGCGCTCCCATGGAGGATCAAAAAAACTGCCGTGATCTTGGCGAAAAAAAAACAAACAAAAGGTACACAGCAGTTATATAGAGCTACAACAATACTGGTATAGCGAATAATAGTCATAATAGTTTTATGTTCTTAAGGATTAAAAATAGATTTGTGTTCTTCCTGTTATTAACATATTACATGCTTCTACGTCAAAGAAGGTTCCTTTGTGTCATTTTATATCATCGACTAAGAAAACTCATGAGTTTTTGGCACGGTATGAAGTCATACTCACACTTTTATTCACCTGAAAAAAAGCAAGAATTAGTAATCAAACAACATGAAAAATATTGATGATGCCAAGAAACACCTTACACTAACTTACTGCTGCCTGTAACAGTCGTTTTCTTCAGTGAGCTGCGTATTTTTTTGATCAAGTAACGGGTCGATGTGTCTAGGAAAAAAACTAATGCAAGGTACTAATCATCGTTCGCTATTTTATGAAATTTATTTAACGTGTGGGTCGCAGACATTTAACAATCATTTGTAAGTTGCTTTTCTGACGTTACTTTCACCATATTGTGCCTACACAACGCGAACCAGTTAGATTTCTTTAGCGACATGAAGATATATCGCCTTCAAATTACGTGTTCCTGAATTTTGACAACCCCTATTCAGAGAAATGTCCTTCCTTTCCATTCAATTGATGTTGACCTCACGCCTCATTTTTTTCTAACATGAAAGTGTTTTATGTTGGGGTCAACCAAAACATCACTGGCGTATTTTTGTCATGAATATGGAGTCAATAAAATGCATACTAATGAATGACAGAAGAAAACAAGAGAAGGTCCAGCACCACGAATCGACCCTACAAGCTCTCAGCCTGCGACAATAAGTACCCTGAGCTTTAGCGACTACGCAAACAAAAACAGGCACGAGGTTTCACAAAAGCGACTTTTATTGCTCAGACTTTCTTTTTCGCATGGTGCTCTTGAGACCGTTCCACGCGCTACCCGCAGAGCCGCAATGCACGTACCGGGACCCCTGCTGCATGCAAGCGGGAGACAAATAAGCCAACTGCGACGCTCTTTCACCCTCCGCTTGGGTGCGGAAGGTGTGCCGGCACGTGCGTTCCGCCAGCTGAGCAGCTAGCGCATGGAAGGGCCCTTAGTTGTAAATGAGGGGCTGCGCGGTTTGAAGTGGGGCCGCAGTCTGGAAGTGGTGAAGTTCTGCGTCATGACACGAACGAGCGCTGAGAGGAAGCAATTCGGGAACGACCCTCCAACCCTCATCCGGCCAATATATCACATTTACCCTTCTCTGTGCTTTCGTTGGGGGAGAGCGTACGAAGCATATTCATGTGTTAGCTAAGGTAGGCATCTTCTACTTTGAAAAACCCAATACCATAAGAAATGCTGGCCAAAAAGATACTCCGCGTTCAAAGATGTTAAATAAACATTGTTGGCGGGTTTTCGTCACCCTTGCACTGTGACCAAAATGTTCACAGCATTCGTCATTAATGATCTTCACATGTATATAATCATCATCGTTGTCAGCGTATCGTTCCTTCAAATTATTGATCAGGTTGCTGTGCTGAATAGAAGGCGTCGAGCTTACGTCCTTGTGGTGCCCTGCAGAGCAGTAAAGGCTGCCCTCGATCTAAGTTTCTACAACGTCGTTTTCAGATGAAGCTTCGTACGGGTCGCTACTTGCTTCGTCTATACGCGGTCATGGCCCCTGAAATGTTGCATAGACCATCAGGCCTCCCCGCTCAACCACCCGCCTTTGCACGGACTATCACCGCGTGACAGCGGGACTCAGCCATCTTTTCTTGTCCCCGACACGACAATGTCGAAGTATGACTGAATGAGTGCGACATGACAACTGTATGTAACCAATACGACTAACCTCAAAAGTTTTGTAACGTCGCCTTCTAACCGTCACGCGTAGAAAAACGTGGTTCTTCTTTAACCACAAGGGCTGCTTCACCGATTGGCCTGCCTTCGCTCAAAAAATCCAGAGGATATTCAGGACACCAAAAATTGATCCCGAAGTTTCAAAGAAAAAGCGCGGTGAACGCGCACAACTCCCAGATGAGACTTGCATGGAAGACCTGAACGTAGTTTAACACAGCGCACGGCCACGCGTACGCAAAAAGAAGGATCACACCGATGCGCTGACTTACAACTCAATTTTTATCGGAAAAACATGAACGGGAAAGGTTTGTTCCTTGGGTTTCTCCCTTCTTTTCTTGTGTCCACGTAGCCATGCGCTGCGTTAAAATATGTTCGAGTACTGTCACCAACTGGCCCAGCCTTCCATTCTTATACATGGAAAACGTCGTTGCACTTTGCTTCAGCGTGTACTCGGGTATGAAAGACGCTGATTATGTTCGACTAACTATCAAAAGTATAAGCCGTGCCATGCCTAAAACTTTTGGCATCAGAAACTCCCGAATAACCGAGGATGTCATTGCCAATTGCCAACATCTCGGTGAACTACAAGCCAACCGAGTGCACTCAGACGCCAGTGACCCCACGGCACCCCACGATACTTGTAAAGGAGTGATTTGCGGGATCCCCGTAAGCGATACTAGGGACATTTTGACCCGAAAGATTGTGAACGCGAACAACCCGCTCGCGCTGCAGGCCAAGAGAATCAAGGAAACCGGGACAATCATCATAGCGTTCGAAGGACACAAGGTGCCCAGATTCGTGAGATATGGACCTTCACTTTTGCAGTGCTTGTTGGAAATTGTTTGAACCTCCCGCGCGAATAGCGCGCGCACCAAGAGACGGAGAAGGACGAGGAAGAAGATGAGACCAGCAAGGAAATAGAACACGCTCTTTTACCATGGATGCTGGCGTTTGCGTCTCCTTCATTTGGTGCCTTTAAACGCCGAAGCGTGGTTTTCCCACATCGATTTTTGGTGCCGAAACCCGGGAATCAAGCCTACAACGACCCGAGCCTTTCATTCCTGGTGTGGGTGAGCTGCGCTGCGAGCTAGACCGACATGGAGCGAGCAAAGAGCAAGCGGGCCTCGCGGCGATCGATGAACACGAGAATCATCAACGAGGTCAACCAGGTGCTCCAGTCCAATGAGTTCGAGCTTTCTGGACTTCGAATGCTGCACGGCCGCCTACGCGCCAGCAACGTGGAACTTAAAGCCTTGAACAACGAGGTTGAAACCCTGATCACTGACGACCTGGCGGCAGACGACTATGAGGTGGTCATGCAATACGATGACGCCGCTAACAGTACTCTGGCGTTGCTCGAGCACCACATTGAAGTTCTGAAGACTTCTGCTACGCCGGCGTCGTCTACAACTCCAGCCATGGGCGCAAGGACCTGTGAGGGTGCACCGAGCGAGCATGAACGACTTCCACAACGTGAGTTCGGCGCACGACTTCCCAAGCTGGAGCTTCTTCGTTTCGATGGAAACGTGATCAAGTGGCAACCCTTTTGGGATATGTTCCTGCACTCCGTGCACGAGAACCCAAGGCTGTCCAACACAGACCGGTTTCACTACTTGGCCTCACTTCTAGATGGACCTGCAGCTCAGGCCGTCGCCGGTATTCAGGTGACAGATTCTTGTTACGATGACGCGCTGGAAATTTTGAAACGTCGGTTTGGCAACAAGAAAGTCATTGAGCAGAAGTACTTAGGAAATTTGCGCACGCTCAAACCAGTGAAATTAGCGAGTGATGTCACTGCTCTGCGCAAGCTTTTCGACACAGTTCAACTAAACAGGAGGGGACTGCGTAGTCTTGGAATCACGGAGTCATCCTACGCGGCTATGCTGAATGAAGTTCTGCTCAAAGTCATACCAGCTGACATTGTCGTAGAATACTTCAAAAAAGAAAGTATGGAGAACACGACGGAAACGAGCCAGGCTTCATCTGATCAGGAACTTGAGCAGCTGATGAAATTTCTCCGCATCGAAGTTGAATGTCGAGAAAAGAGTTCTTTAGTGAACAATTTGCCAACGACATCGAACAACAGCGTACCTGTATTAAATAGATCATTCAAGAAGCAGTCCGCGACTCCTACAGCATCCGTTCTTCAAAACAAGACACTATCTTCCCCCTCGTCCTGTTTTTTCTGCGCTGCTACCGATCACAAGACAGAGGACTGCACGAGTGACATGACTCTGGCCGAGAAGCGCAACAAACTTGTAACAGACGGTCGATGCTTCCGGTGCACGTCAAAAGGACATCTGGTCCGCAATTGCCGGCGGAGAGTGCACTGCCAAGCATGCAAGCGCAGACACGCCTCCTCGATGTGCAATGCTAGTAGCTCTGAAACACCATCAGTGACTAATGCTCAGAAGAAACCGAATGCTACGGTGCAAGTTTCCACTCAGAGAGCTTCAGTTCCCCGACTCATCAATGATGTTCTTCTCCAGACTTTTCGAGCTTGGGTAACGACTTCATCTCATTGTTGCTATATACGCGGTGTTCTCGACAATGGAAGCCAGCGAACGTTCGTCACTGAGAGCGTCGCTTCCAAGCTAAGTCTACCTGCTGTTGCCGAGACCGAACTCGCCATCAGTGCGTTTGGTAGAGCGAGCGACCCAACCCGACGATTCAAAATGGTCAAGATCACGCTCCGCAGTCAGCACGACGACCTAACCATTGACATTGAGGCCATAGTGGTGCCCTTTATTTGCGAGGAGATGATTGAAGCACCAAGGCAGAGTCGTCTTCTTCAAGCCATCGCAGCGGAGGGGAAACATCTGGCTGACGCAGTCGTTTACCCGAGTGTAGATTGTGAGCCAGGTGTGAGTGTCCTCATTGGATCGGACCAGCTTTGGAAGTTGATGCCCAACACGAGTGAAGTGAGGTGGGATGAAGAAAACCCTGCCTTACTCGCCATTAACACAAAGATGGGCTGGACTCTCCAAGGCCCCTTATCTGGTGGTGGAAGCACGAGTAACAAAGCAAGCACCCAAGTATGTGTTCTTCGAACAGGTTCCCACGAAGACGACCAGATCGCCTTCCCATTACAAAGATTTTGGGACCTCGATGCTATCGGAATTGCCGACACGCCGACGTCTCAGTGCAACGCAGATATTTTGGAAGAATTCAACAACACTACCAAGCTTCGGAAAGAACGCTATGAAGTTGCGTTGCCATGGAAATCACCTCTCGTCGACATGGCCGACAATCGCAAAGTAGCCCTTTCGAGGCTCCATGGACTCGTCAAGCGGCTGTCACCAAACGACGAAGCCATGAGAGCCTACGATAAGGCTATCAGGCAGTATGAGGTGGACGGTCATGCTGAAAAAGTTGAAGATGCCCCTTATTGTACACAGCACCTATACTACATGCCGCATCGAGAGGTAATCCGCGAAACATCTACGACGACGAGACTTCGCGTAGTCTTCGACGCATCATCGCATGCATCAGGAGCTTGTTCTCTCAACGAACAACTCGAAAAAGGTCCTAATCTGAATGCCGACCTTTTCAAGGTTTTGATCCGGTTTCGCCTTTTCGCCATCGGAATTACAGCAGACGTGCAGAAGGCGTTTCTACAAATCAGCATTCGAGAAGAAGACAGAGATGCTCTTCGTTTCTTGTGGTTTGAAGGGCTACCAATGTCAGGCAGACCACTGCCAAAAATACAAGAAATGCGAATGACCAGAGTTCCATTCGGCACCTCCGCAAGCCCTTTCCTATTATCTGCAACGTTGAAATACCATTTCGATCACGTTGAACAAATTTACCAAGTAACGGCCGCAAAACTGAAGGCAAGCTTCTACGTCGATGACCTAGTTTTCGGAGCTTCTACGACAAAAGAAGCGCTACAACTCTACGAAGAGACGAAGGCCATAATGGAGCTGGCCGGAATGAAAATGCAGAAGTGGTCAACAAACTGCGACCTGTTAAGAGAGAAGCTCAAGCAAACAGGAGAGACGTCAGCTGAGCAGGTCACACAATCTAAGGTTCTTGGGCTATCCTGGAACTACACCGACGACACCATTTCGGTGAAAATTGACTCTGTGACGAAAGTCTTAAAAGCGGGACTTTGTACCAAGCGAACTGTGCTTCAGGCTTCATCACGAATTTTCGACCCCTTGGGACTGCTAGCACCGTTCACCATTCGAGTTAAAATACTTTTTCAGAAGATATGGATGCAAGGACTCGACTGGGAAAGCGTTCTCCCCGAGACATTGAAGATCGAGTGGGACAAGTGGACTGTCGAACTTCAAGACCTCAAAGACCTTAGAACCAAGAGGTATCAACTAGACAACATCAGCCCTGATAAAAGCACTCACCAGCTGCATATATTCACGGACGCTAGCCCGTGTGCCTACGGAGTGGTGGCATACATACGAGTGGAAGACAGTACTGGAGCGGTTCGACTCCAGCAGCTGCTCGCTAAGTCTCGGGTCGCTCCAATCAAGGGTCTCACTTTACCACGCCTGGAACTCGTCGCTGCAGTTCTTGGAGCTCGACTTCTTAAGCTACTCGTGGATACTTTGCCACACACAAATATAGAATACTTCTGCTGGACCGACTCCCAAGTTTGCTTGAGTTGGATCAAGTCTACAGCCACCAAGTGGAAGCCCTTCGTTTGTAACAGGGTAATTGAGATCCAAGGGCTCACAGACCCGAGTCGCTGGAGACATTGCTCTGGAAAGACAAACCCAGCCGATTTAGTTACAAGAGGGATATCAGCGCATCACCTTTGTACTAGCGATTTATGGTGGCATGGGCCTGACTGGCTATCTGGTACCCAAGAAACGTGGCCGGCAAGTGAAGCTGGTCCTCATGAGTCAACGGATGAAATATGTAGATCAAACGACGAAGACACAACAATTTTGGCTTGTCAATGCTCGCAAGCAGAGCCACTTTTCGAGCTCGACAAGTACAGCAGCTGGATACGAGTTGTTAGAATCACAGCTTGGATTCGAAGATTTATTCACAATTGTCGAGTGCACACCAGTCGTCGTCTGATGGGCCCACTCACTGCCCCTGAGATAAAAGAAGGCGAGTTTACATGGATGAAGAATGCGCAAGCGGAAGCCTTTAGTATAGAACTCGCCTCATTGTTAAAAAATCAACCACTATCTAAGGCATCCCGAATTCGTGATCTGCATCCATTCCTGGACAATGATGGGATTTTAAGAATCAAGACCCGGCTTGACAACGTAAAAACATCAGAATACGTGAGGTGCCCGATTCTACTACCAGCTGACCACCGCTGCACATACCTCATCATCGACCGCACGCACCGGCGCCTGCTGCACAGTGGTGTAAACGATACCCTTTCAGAGCTACGCGAGTGTTTTTGGGTGATTAAGGGCCGCCAGTGTGTGAAAAAAGTGCTCTCTAGGTGCAAAGTGTGTGCTAGATTCAAGCTCCAACCTGCAACAGCCCCTACCGCACCACTGCCGACCGACAGGGTTAAGAGATCACACCCTTTTCAAGTTGTGGGTGTTGACTTTGCTGGTCCCGTTTTTGTGAAAGGAACCAGTCCCGTGAAGGCCTATATCGTTATTTTTACGTGTGCCGTCGTTCGGGCGATCCATTTGGAGTTGTGCTCCGATATGACGGCGGGGTCATTTTTAATGGCTTTCCGTCGGTTTGTGTCGCGACGCGGCTTGCCTAGTGTTATTTATTCCGACAATGCTCTAGCTTTTCATGCTGCCAGTCGCGACTTAAAAGTGATGTACAGAGCTTTGAGGGACTTCCAAGTACAGGACTTTTGCTCTACTAACCACATTACCTGGAAATTCATTGCAGAACGTGGTCCTTGGTGGGGTGGATTTTGGGAGAGGATGATTCGCACTGTTAAAAGCTGCCTACGGAAAATTCTAGGGAAAGGTTGCTTTGATTTCGAGCAGCTTGTGACCATTCTTGCCGAAGTAGAAAATGTAGTGAATTCTAGGCCATTAACGTACCTCTCCGCTGACGCTACCGATCCAGCTGTACTTACACCTTCGCACTTTCTAACCGGTAGGAAGTCTACTACACTGCCTAGTGATAATACTGCTGAAACGTCGGGAACTCGCTCCGATACTTTAAAGCATTGGAAGTACAGGCAGCAAATAGTGGCTGATTTTTGGAAGCGTTGGTATAAAGACTACCTCTTGTGCTTGAGGAGTGCACACATTAGGCGAGTACAGCCTTGCAACCAGCTTAAGGTTAACGATGTAGTCGTCATTAAGGAAGACAAGGTGCCCATAACTTTTTGGAAAGTTGGTAGAGTTACGGACGTGTACTTATCAAGTGATAATCACGTTAGAGCCTGCAAGATTGTCTTGGCAGGAGGTACGGAAGTTACGAGGCCAGTACAACTTTTATGCCCGTTGGAGCTGGGCGATTGAACTTTCGGGCGCGGAGGATGTTGGAAATTGTTTGAACCTCCCGCGCGAATAGCGCGCGCACCAAGAGACGGAGAAGGACGAGGAAGAAGATGAGACCAGCAAGGAAATAGAACACGCTCTTTTACCATGGATGCTGGCGTTTGCGTCTCCTTCATTTGCCGCAAGAACATTACCGCAAGAACATCAATATTTGTTACGTCTGTGGAAAGCTGGGACATCGGTCTGACGTCTGTCCGAACCCAGCTGAAACCATCTGCAGGGGCTGCGAGATCAAGAACCCAGATAGCTTGCACCAGTGCAATCCAAAATACAGGCTGTGTGATGGTCACCACCCCGCGGCAGACAAAGAGTGCAAGAACATGTTCTCAGTGCCATACGTCGTCAGACGCAGACGTTGGGAAAGATCGCGAGCAGCCGCAGAAGCCCGGGACGCATCAATAACATCGAGTCCAGACATCAACGACAAGCAGCTTATTCTAACCTACGGGACCCAGAGCATCCAGACTACTCAAGAACAGGAAAGGTGGCCCCGCTCCAGGGGGAGGTCACGTGCAAGAGGTTCTAGACCCAAGGCCCGCTCCCAATCACGGGGGCGCTCGAGTTTTCAAGGTCACCATCAAGGTCGGGATCAGCCTGGGCGGCACCCGAATGGCCAGCTGCCTGGCGTTCAGTTCGAGATCACAGCTTCACACCCGGAGAGGACGCCTGCAGTTACATCGAAAGGCAGCTGGGCTGAGCGAGTGCGCAACGGCGCGGCAGAGGTGATGACAGGTAAGCTGCCAGAGCATGATAGAATTGCACAGCTAGAGCAAGAAAACGCGAGACTTACAAAATCGAATGAGAGGCTATCAGCTGGGTTAAAGAAAATAAAAATTCTTCTCACTAAGCTAACCAGCACGCAGTCTTCACAGCCAATGCCTCAGCCAGTTGATGTCCCTGTGGCTGAAAACGTGGGGAACTCGAGAACCACAAAAAAGAGGGCAGTCATGGCAGAACACGTGGAAACCAACCAAACGACCATGTAAGATATGAAAGAGGTCTTTGACACACTAAGCAAAGTAGTAGCCAATCTTAGCGAGCAGATGGGTAGGCTACAGTCAAGCGTTGCGGCACTGGAAGAGCATATGACTTTGCGCATTACAAAGGTCGAAGCATATCTGCACAATACAGCAGGCCTCCTTATGCACCAAACTCACTCTTCGGCCACCAATACTAGTGGTACCAAACCTGTCGACAGGTGCAGCATTAGGCTCTGGCCACCCATGTAATAACCATGATGGCAGCGCTACGTGAAGCATTTCGTATCTGGCAATGAAACTATAGAGGTTACCTTAAAAAGAAGGCAGCCCTACAGCAGTATATCAGGAGCAGTCAAGAAAAACCTCATATTATATTATTACAAGAAACCCTTTCACCGCAAGCAACGTTGCCTAGATTCCGGCCTGTAATAGGGGATACTGAAGGGGAAAAGTCTGCACCTTCGTATGCAACAAACTAACGCACGTAACCCACGACCTCAAGATAGAAGCAGGCCGTTTGGAACACGTCATGGTAGGGATTGTGCCAGGTACGAGCAACCGTCAGAGCATTTTCATTCTTAATTTATACAGCAGTCCAAAGGAACAAAAGCAAGGGTTCAAGACGGTTCTAAAGAAAGCTGTTGATATCGCCAGAGAATGTCCACTTGTCATAGCAGGTGATTTCTACGCCCCTCGTCATACATGGGGTTACAAGTACAACACTGGGAAAGGAAATCGACTTTGGCAAAGTGCCAGTGAATTTGATCTCACCCTAATCATAGACCCCAGCCTACCAACAAGGCTTGGTACATCTTGTTGCAGGGATTCCACCCCGGACCTTATATTTGTAAGGAACATCAAGAAGGCCCAGTGGATGAACCTTGCTGTAGACCTAGGGAGTGACCACTGCATTCTTGTCACTACCTTCTCCGTGGAGCGCAAAAAGCAGAGAGAATTCCACTTCACAGACTGGGATAAGTTCAGGAAGGTAAGCATGGAAAGGGAACAAGATGGCCACAGACAAGGCTTAGAGCAGTGGGTCAAACAGATTAAAGATGACATCAAATCTGTCTCCTCCACCATTACCACAGATTTTCCGGTTGAAAGAATGGATAGCCGGCTCGCTCATCTTCTTGGGGCAAAGCAAGCACTACTGAACCGATGGAAGGGTCAGCGCCTGAACCGAATACTGAGGAAGAAGATAGCTGAGGTAAGCAGATCAGTCGAGGAACATTGTCACGCACAATCCAGGCAGCAATGGGACGAAATCTGCAACTCCGTCGATGGTCAGATGCGCAATGGCAAGACGTAGAATATGTTAAAGCATCTCCTCAACGAAAACACCACCAAAACAAATCAAAAGCTTGTTATCGCTCGAATATTGCATAAAGAGATAGGGCGCACTACAGAACAGCAACTTGTGCAGCGACTCGTGCATAAGTACCTCCCAATCAAAAGAGGATTGGCACCACCAAGTAGACAGTACCAGGGCAGGCCCAATCCAGGTCTTGAGGGCGACTTTAACATCGAAGAAATCAGAAGGGCCTCACATGATTTCAACGGCAGGTCGGCCCCTGGCCCAGACGGTATATCAAACAAGGCCCTTCGTAATCTTCATGTTGATTCAATTGAAACCCTGGAGGATATGATAAATGCAGCATGGAAAGAAGGCAGTGTGCCAGAGCAGTGGAAGCTGGCCAGGACGATCCTTATTTTTAAGCCAAAAAAGCCCCCTAACTTAGACAACATGAGGCCAATATCCTTGACATCATGCATCGGCAAGGTTGCAGAACATGCCATACTGCACGGGATAAACAAGTACTTGGAAGATAACGACATATATACACACAATATGGTTGGATTCAGGTTAGGGCTATCCCCACAAGATGCATTGAAGCTTATCAAACACCAAGTCATTGACAACAAAACGAGAGACGTGAGAGCCATTCTGTGCCTAGATCTAGAAAAAGCGTTTGACAACATTCACCACTCATTCATACTCAAAGCAATTTTCAAGCTTGGTCTGGGGAAAACCTTCTATGACTACGTATGGTCCTTTCTTACAGATTGGAAAGCCGTGATGAAGATTGCAGATATCGAGACCGCAGCAATCGAACTAGAAGCAAGGAGCACGCCGCAAGGGGCAGTGATTTCACCAATGCTGTTCAGCATTGCCATGATTGGACTGTCAAAGAAATTATCGAGCATTGAAGGATTGAAGCACAGCATCTACGCAGATGACATTATCATCTGGTGCACAGGTGGAAGCGAGGGGCAGATTGAGAGCGCCCTGCAAGAGGCGATTGACACCGTAGAAGATTACCTTCATCCTTCTGGGCTCAAGTGCGGCTCGAGTAAGTCAGAACATTTACTGTATCGGACTGCACGCCGGGAACCGAAGCCCAGGCGATGGACGCCGTTAAACCAGATAGACATCCACCTCCGTACAAATGAAGGGGATTCCATACAGAGGGTCGACTCCCTCAAAGTCCTGGGCATGCTGATAGAGTCTACCGGCGCCAACAGCAAATCTATAGCCAAGTTAACTTGGAAAACAGACAGTGCGGGGCACCTCATACGCAGAGTGGCCAACAAAGGAAATGGGATCAAGGAAGACAACCTCATCAGGTGGATGCATGCGTTTGTTATAAGCCTCTTCGCGTACGAGGCAGCAATGCACAACTGGTCAAGAGCAGAGTCCGAGACACTGAATGTGCTCCTCAGGAAAGTTATCAAGAAGGTCCTGGGCCTACCCATACATACCAGCACCGAGCATCTGCTTGAGCTCCGCATTCACAACACGCTCGAAGAAATAGCAGAAGCCCAAGAGAGAGCACAGTTTGCAAGGTTATCTACAACAAGGTCGGGGAGAATGATCCTGCAGGAGCTGGGGCAACACCCAATGGCAATCAGGCACAATTACAATGATATCCCCGACAACATCAGGAAGAATATCACGGTGTCTCCTATACCAAGAAACATGCATCCAGAACACAACGTCGGAAGAAGAGTAGCGAGGGCCAGGACTATACTTCGTCAAGTCTCAAACGAAGAACGAGGAGTCGTATTTGTTGACGCGGCTTCCTACGCCAATGGGAAAGCGTTTTTGGCAGTGGTGGTCGATGGGGCTGGCTATGTCGTCAACTTAGCGTCAACTCACTTACCCGAAAAAGTGACAAATAGAAGACATGCGCATTGCTTAAACCAGCGAGCGCGAGTCATTACAAATGTAGGTCACCGCCATCCCAATCTTGAGTGAAAAGCTGCCGAGAGAAACGAATTTTTTCAATCTCGCCGCCAAGCGAGACCTTCAAATCCGCACCAGAGGTCAGGCTTTTCCGAGAGGTCAGCGCACTCGTATCGTTTCTTCGCTTCCCTTTTTTCTGATCCCAGCCTGAATCTTCCGCGCCGACGTCTCCATAGCTAAAGACCACGCCAATGCCTTTCCTGTCACGTGTGCTTTGCGCTGTGTATATCACTTTTCTCTTGGCTCAGCCGCTCATACTCGTGAAAAAAAAATAATGCCGGAGCAGAACTTAAGCACTGCTTACCTTATCGAGAAAAGAGCAGTCAAGCGAAGCTTGGCATGTGCGTGTCTGTCATTCTCCATTTCTTTCAATTGCATCACACCATGCTCCCTCCTAACTGTTCCCTTCTTTCCTGCCAGCAATTGGCATGTTTATTGACGAACTAAGCATCGCAACACTTCAGTCGCTACAGACAACGATGACTATGGCTCCATAGTCAGGCAGCAACGAACATAGCAAATTGAAATGGCGAGTTGACATGATAATCTGTATAAACTATCCGATCACCGTATCAGAAACGGCTTGTCACGTACAAGCCTACGATTTAGAGAGCATGAAATATTTTTTTTAAAAAGGGGCGCGTATAGGCACGTCAATGGCTACGCTTCGAAGGCCTGCCTTTTTTCGTGATTGCGGGTTCCTGGTCTTTGACAGAGGAGCAGTACAAGCCGAATGTTCATCCGCAAGAGATGCACAGAAATGATTATAATCATGAACCAGCATATTCTCTCTTCATCCTCTTTTTCGCCATCGTCATTTATTTACCCTCTACTTCGCTCTTAGAAGTGCACTGATTTCTCTAGCGTGAGACGGAAGAAAAAACGATTACGTTGGGAGAGGAAGAAAGATGCTGGAAAAATGAGAAGAAGAAACTTCTTGACGAGAAAAATTTCTTAGTGAGGGGGAACCAAGTACGCTTCCTTATGATGAGAAGACCAGCGTCCTGGCCACTCGTTTGTCCAGGCACGCTAGCAGATAACATAGCCTGGTATAGTATAGTACGCATAACTAGGAAACGGGGAACAGCAGTGAGCGTGAAGTGGAGAGTTGTGATGGTGACATAGATGGAAAAGGGATAGAAAGGCACAGCACACAAACATGCAGAAAAAGAGAACCACTGAGAAAGAAAGTCAGAATGAGATAAAAAAGAATGAATCAAAGAGAGAGAAAGATACCAATAGTGAAGAAAAAATTGTGCAAAAAGAAGAAAATAAACAGAGTCAAGAAAGGACAGAGGAAACAAACAGAATAGATAAAATGAAAGAGAGCAACAAAGAAAGAGAAAACTAAGGAGAAGCAAAGAAAGCTGCTTATATCCACACTTCCTTTGGGCTTGGCGCCACTATTCCGAAGCTTCTTCTTTTTTTTCGTTTTGCCTATGACACCGAAAATTGTGAGATACTGACACACCAGTAGGCCTTCTTAATTTCCGCATTTATTTTACTTCTATGTTTGATGCACTCTATAGCGTACGTTAGTGCTGCTATTGTTCTCTTATCGTTATGGCCACGTGTTTGTTAATGTAAAATATTTGAATAGCTTAAAATGAAATATCGTTGCACAAAAAAGAGTGCATTGTAGACCACTACATGATGATTTCTTCCTGAGGTCGAAGCAGGACAGGTTGTAGAGGCTGAAGATACATGCCACTTCATTTAGCCATCACTCAAAACTCTCGAACATCATGCTCTTCCTGCTTCTCCTGAGAACAGGAGGTTACATGCAGCGAATGTCTTGCATGAAGAGCGCTGATTTAGCGAACTCTGAATTAATAATTTGTGCTGGTATAATGTACCACAGCTTACAGTGAACGTTTTGTCATTGGCCAAATACTGAATAGGAACGCTTTTTCTTCCACAGCAGTTCACGCCTTCGCTGGCATTCTCATGTGACAAGCACTCCAGTATCATCCACGAATGTGCCTCGAAGTCAGGCTATTTAATTCGCTCAAAAACTTTGTGAGTGAATTGATACGCCATGCGCGAAATTGTGTTTGTGCCGCACGGCACAACCAGGACGTACTTCGGCACTGCACATCAGCATCCAACAGTGTTCCAACTATGCAGTGTCCAAAATTCAATACACTTTTATATACCTAGATAATCTCGGCATTTATTCGGTGTTGCGCTTTATGAGACAACTTGTCGTCCAGCCACTGTCCCATGTCGAATGATCTCGAGGTCTTGACTAGGCTCGAAACCAATGCGAATTAAAAAAAAAATCACAGCATATCAACGAAGGGAATGATGGTGAGTGGGGGTGAAGCGGCTGTCAGCGTTGTATTGCTATCCACCTTTTAAGCTGACAGTACAGTGACAATGAACAAGCGCGTAATTAGTCAGGCTAATATCTGCAACATTTGCATTCAGGTCTCTCAGAAAAAGAAAACAGAACAAAATGTCTGAATTTAGACTGTTCAAGAACACTCTGTGAATATTCGCGATGAGTAAAAACACAATAACAGCAAGAATGGCGCTCCTTTTATAGAACACCTAATTTTAAATGATCGCAATAAATCATATTCTTTTTCAGGGGTGAAGCACTTCAATGCCTTTGCTCGTCGGTGTGTCATGTCACTGTCACGGTCCACCATAAACATGTATGCGCCACAGAAACTGGGCGCCACTATTTGCCACTGCTTCGTAGAACGTCGGTGACATTTAGCGTATTTATCTATCTAGCCGCTTACATTTGGGTGCTCTCGTGGTCACCCCCTTAACTTGGCGTGAACCAATATTAGCATGGGAGAGTAAGATGGTTTGACAAATGCAACGTGCTGGTCTAGACATGAATAATGTCACAATCTTGTCGCGTACGCCGTCAAACACTTCCTGCCAGACAGGGGCACATGCCAACGGGTGGGTATGTGCCACGGGTGATTGACACTTAGTATCTACCGAGGAACGACGAGAACACACATGAGCAATTTCAACGCAAGAGCGTTAAGAAATACCCCACATCAGTAGCGTCGAACCAACGAATGCAAAAAATAAAAAGTCAGGTACCTAGCTGGAATACAACCCAAGCATGCTGCATGGCAATGGAGCATTTTACCACAGAGCTACGCCAGGTCTTGGGACTACTTTTCAAATCGACGCTAATCTTCATGAAACGTCAATAGTGGTCGCAGTGCTGCCTACCTAATTTCATAAACATTACATATGTACTCCTTTTATACAGCCGTCACGTTGAATTAACGTCACTTGTGGTTAGTTGCCATGCGCTGAAGTTGATTAATGTTGCAGTGTCCAGAGCCAGCATCTTCGCGAGCATCGGTGCTTCATATTAGCTGCTAGTGTTGCTAATACGCATGTCCCAGTTGGCATCGTTGCGCAAGAGCAAACAACTGGTGATATAAGCATCTGGAACTCTTCAACATATGTCTGTGCGTGCAACATTTGTAGATATATTTAGCGTCATTTCATGACGTGTCGCTCAATAAAAAAAATGCAACACTGTCATTTTCCCTCCGCATGCTTCGCATAACGTCGATTCTCAGGCACGTGGGATCTACTGATTTTTTTATTAGGCTAAGTTCCAGCATTACGGCCTGTTATGTTTGGCCCAGCAGTGGTGTTGGAACTGACGTAATTGACCAAGGCACTCAAGCTTTTTATCTAAAATCGGAGAAACAAACGTGAATCCGTATAGTAATATGACCTATTTGAAAACCCTCTTGTTGAAATGTATCTATAAAATGATCATGCATTACTCGTCACCAGTCTAATAAAAAGTAAGAAAGCAACAGTCAGCCCAACGAACAGGCTACGAAGTTAGCGCAGCTCAAACACGCTTTTTCAAGAAAAGAACGAGCCGCCTTCTTCATAGAGAAACCCACTGTCGACCTCTTCTTTATTCCAACAGTCTAATCTGCTCTTAGCCCCGAGGATGATAGCGTAGCCCGTCGTCACTTACACATTAGTCAACATCCTCCGCACCCCAAAAGTGGCACTTGACGCTGAAAAACGTTAGAGCGTCCACCCGCAACGCAAGACTTTCTGGGTTGGCCTCGTAGGGCTCCCGGGCACATAGTGGGTCTCTTTGTAAGGAAAGAAGTACGCGGACCTCGCTTGGTGTTTGGGACACTCGTATCTCGCCAAAAGGGCGACCTCTACTTCTCCCCCTTCAGCCCTTCCTTTATTGAGTATGCACTGTGCTCCCTTGGCCGTAGCTGATATAAGCGCATTTCCCACGACCTGCTCTATAAACACACAACCACCGAACCACCGCGACCACCAACGATGCGGCGTAGTCTCATTCATAGTTTTCATGTGTGCTACCGACTGCCTTTCGGCAAGAGCTCGAAAAACCAAAGTCGCCAAAGCGCAAGCCTCCGACATAAAAAGGCGTTTCGCGACTTTTACGCTGTGTGCACGCGCTGCGGCATATAAATAGCAGCGGTTTGCATGCGTCGAGGAAAAAAAAATACTTTTGCGCTTTTATATGACTTGGTGCTCATTTTCGCACCGCGGCGCTCCCATGGAGGATCAAAAAAACTGCCGTGATCTTGGCGAAAAAAAAACAAACAAAAGGTACACAGCAGTTATATAGAGCTACAACAATACTGGTATAGCGAATAATAGTCATAATAGTTTTATGTTCTTAAGGATTAAAAATAGATTTGTGTTCTTCCTGTTATTAACATATTACATGCTTCTACGTCAAAGAAGGTTCCTTTGTGTCATTTTATATCATCGACTAAGAAAACTCATGAGTTTTTGGCACGGTATGAAGTCATACTCACACTTTTATTCACCTGAAAAAAAGCAAGAATTAGTAATCAAACAACATGAAAAATATTGATGATGCCAAGAAACACCTTACACTAACTTACTGCTGCCTGTAACAGTCGTTTTCTTCAGTGAGCTGCGTATTTTTTTGATCAAGTAACGGGTCGATGTGTCTAGGAAAAAAACTAATGCAAGGTACTAATCATCGTTCGCTATTTTATGAAATTTATTTAACGTGTGGGTCGCAGACATTTAACAATCATTTGTAAGTTGCTTTTCTGACGTTACTTTCACCATATTGTGCCTACACAACGCGAACCAGTTAGATTTCTTTAGCGACATGAAGATATATCGCCTTCAAATTACGTGTTCCTGAATTTTGACAACCCCTATTCAGAGAAATGTCCTTCCTTTCCATTCAATTGATGTTGACCTCACGCCTCATTTTTTTCTAACATGAAAGTGTTTTATGTTGGGGTCAACCAAAACATCACTGGCGTATTTTTGTCATGAATATGGAGTCAATAAAATGCATACTAATGAATGACAGAAGAAAACAAGAGAAGGTCCAGCACCACGAATCGACCCTACAAGCTCTCAGCCTGCGACAATAAGTACCCTGAGCTTTAGCGACTACGCAAACAAAAACAGGCACGAGGTTTCACAAAAGCGACTTTTATTGCTCAGACTTTCTTTTTCGCATGGTGCTCTTGAGACCGTTCCACGCGCTACCCGCAGAGCCGCAATGCACGTACCGGGACCCCTGCTGCATGCAAGCGGGAGACAAATAAGCCAACTGCGACGCTCTTTCACCCTCCGCTTGGGTGCGGAAGGTGTGCCGGCACGTGCGTTCCGCCAGCTGAGCAGCTAGCGCATGGAAGGGCCCTTAGTTGTAAATGAGGGGCTGCGCGGTTTGAAGTGGGGCCGCAGTCTGGAAGTGGTGAAGTTCTGCGTCATGACACGAACGAGCGCTGAGAGGAAGCAATTCGGGAACGACCCTCCAACCCTCATCCGGCCAATATATCACATTTACCCTTCTCTGTGCTTTCGTTGGGGGAGAGCGTACGAAGCATATTCATGTGTTAGCTAAGGTAGGCATCTTCTACTTTGAAAAACCCAATACCATAAGAAATGCTGGCCAAAAAGATACTCCGCGTTCAAAGATGTTAAATAAACATTGTTGGCGGGTTTTCGTCACCCTTGCACTGTGACCAAAATGTTCACAGCATTCGTCATTAATGATCTTCACATGTATATAATCATCATCGTTGTCAGCGTATCGTTCCTTCAAATTATTGATCAGGTTGCTGTGCTGAATAGAAGGCGTCGAGCTTACGTCCTTGTGGTGCCCTGCAGAGCAGTAAAGGCTGCCCTCGATCTAAGTTTCTACAACGTCGTTTTCAGATGAAGCTTCGTACGGGTCGCTACTTGCTTCGTCTATACGCGGTCATGGCCCCTGAAATGTTGCATAGACCATCAGGCCTCCCCGCTCAACCACCCGCCTTTGCACGGACTATCACCGCGTGACAGCGGGACTCAGCCATCTTTTTTTGTCCCCGACACGACAATGTCGAAGTATGACTGAATGAGTGCGACATGACAACTGTATGTAACCAATACGACTAACCTCAAAAGTTTTGTAACGTCGCCTTCTAACCGTCACGCGTAGAAAAACGTGGTTCTTCTTTAACCACAAGGGCTGCTTCACCGATTGGCCTGCCTTCGCTCAAAAAATCCAGAGGATATTCAGGACACCAAAAATTGATCCCGAAGTTTCAAAGAAAAAGCGCGGTGAACGCGCACAACTCCCAGATGAGACTTGCACTTCATACATGGAAGACCTGAACGTAGTTTAACACAGCGCACGGCCACGCGTACGCAAAAAGAAGGATCACACCGATGCGCTGACTTACAACTCAATTTTTATCGGAAAAACATGAACGGGAAAGGTTTGTTCCTTGGGTTTCTCCCTTCTTTTCTTGTGTCCACGTAGCCATGCGCTGCGTTAAAATATGTTCGAGTACTGTCACCAACTGGCCCAGCCTTCCATTCTTATACATGGAAAACGTCGTTGCACTTTGCTTCAGCGTGTACTCGGGTATGAAAGACGCTGATTATGTTCGACTAACTATCAAAAGTATAAGCCGTGCCATGCCTAAAACTTTTGGCATCAGAAACTCCCGAATAACCGAGGATGTCATTGCCAATTGCCAACATCTCGGTGAACTACAAGCCAACCGAGTGCACTCAGACGCCAGTGACCCCACGGCACCCCACGATACTTGTAAAGGAGTGATTTGCGGGATCCCCGTAAGCGATACTAGGGACATTTTGACCCGAAAGATTGTGAACGCGAACAACCCGCTCGCGCTGCAGGCCAAGAGAATCAAGGACACCGGGACAATCATCATAGCGTTCGAAGGACACAAGGTGCCCAGATTCGTGAGATATGGACCTTCACTTTTGCAGTGCTTCCATTACCGCAAGAACATCAATATTTGTTACGTCTGTGGAAAGCTGGGACATCGGTCTGACGTCTGTCCGAACCCAGCTGAAACCATCTGCAGGGGCTGCGAGATCAAGAACCCAGATAGCTTGCACCAGTGCAATCCAAAATACAGGCTGTGTGATGGTCACCACCCCGCGGCAGACAAAGAGTGCAAGAACATGTTCTCAGTGCCATACGTCGTCAGACGCAGACGTTGGGAAAGATCGCGAGCAGCCGCAGAAGCCCGGGACGCATCAATAACATCGAGTCCAGACATCAACGACAAGCAGCTTATTCTAACCTACGGGACCCAGAGCATCCAGACTACTCAAGAACAGGAAAGGTGGCCCCGCTCCAGGGGGAGGTCACGTGCAAGAGGTTCTAGACCCAAGGCCCGCTCCCAATCACGGGGGCGCTCGAGTTTTCAAGGTCACCATCAAGGTCGGGATCAGCCTGGGCGGCACCCGAATGGCCAGCTGCCTGGCGTTCAGTTCGAGATCACAGCTTCACACCCGGAGAGGACGCCTGCAGTTACATCGAAAGGCAGCTGGGCTGAGCGAGTGCGCAACGGCGCGGCAGAGGTGATGACAGGTAAGCTGCCAGAGCATGATAGAATTGCACAGCTAGAGCAAGAAAACGCGAGACTTACAAAATCGAATGAGAGGCTATCAGCTGGGTTAAAGGAAATAAAAATTCTTCTCACTAAGCTAACCAGCACGCAGTCTTCACAGCCAATGCCTCAGCCAGTTGATGTCCCTGTGGCTGAAAACGTGGGGAACTCGAGAACCACAAAAAAGAGGGCAGTCATGGCAGAACACGTGGAAACCAACCAAACGACCATGTAAGATATGAAAGAGGTCTTTGACACACTAAGCAAAGTAGTAGCCAATCTTAGCGAGCAGATGGGTAGGCTACAGTCAAGCGTTGCGGCACTGGAAGAGCATATGACTTTGCGCATTACAAAGGTCGAAGCATATCTGCACAATACAGCAGGCCTCCTTATGCACCAAACTCACTCTTCGGCCACCAATACTAGTGGTACCAAACCTGTCGACAGGTGCAGCATTAGGCTCTGGCCACCCATGTAATAACCATGATGGCAGCGCTACGTGAAGCATTTCGTATCTGGCAATGAAACTATAGAGGTTACCTTAAAAAGAAGGCAGCCCTACAGCAGTATATCAGGAGCAGTCAAGAAAAACCTCATATTATATTATTACAAGAAACCCTTTCACCGCAAGCAACGTTGCCTAGATTCCGGCCTGTAATAGGGGATACTGAAGGGAAAAAGTCTGCACCTTCGTATGCAACAAACTAACGCACGTAACCCACGACCTCAAGATAGAAGCAGGCCGTTTGGAACACGTCATGGTAGGGATTGTGCCAGGTACGAGCAACCGTCAGAGCATTTTCATTCTTAATTTATACAGCAGTCCAAAGGAACAAAAGCAAGGGTTCAAGACGGTTCTAAAGAAAGCTGTTGATATCGCCAGAGAATGTCCACTTGTCATAGCAGGTGATTTCTACGCCCCTCGTCATACATGGGGTTACAAGTACAACACTGGGAAAGGAAATCGACTTTGGCAAAGTGCCAGTGAATTTGATCTCACCCTAATCATAGACCCCAGCCTACCAACAAGGCTTGGTACATCTTGTTGCAGGGATTCCACCCCGGACCTTATATTTGTAAGGAACATCAAGAAGGCCCAGTGGATGAACCTTGCTGTAGACCTAGGGAGTGACCACTGCATTCTTGTCACTACCTTCTCCGTGGAGCGCAAAAAGCAGAGAGAATTCCACTTCACAGACTGGGATAAGTTCAGGAAGGTAAGGATGGAAAGGGAACAAGATGGCCACAGACAAGGCTTAGAGCAGTGGGTCAAACAGATTAAAGATGACATCGAATCTGTCTCCTCCACCATTACCACAGATTTTCCGGTTGAAAGAATGGATAGCCGGCTCGCTCATCTTCTTGGGGCAAAGCAAGCACTACTGAACCGATGGAAGGGTCAGCGCCTGAACCGAATACTGAGGAAGAAGATAGCTGAGGTAAGCAGATCAGTCGAGGAACATTGTCACGCACAATCCAGGCAGCAATGGGACGAAATCTGCAACTCCGTCGATGGTCAGATGCGCAATGGCAAGACGTAGAATATGTTAAAGCATCTCCTCAACGAAAACACCACCAAAACAAATCAAAAGCTTGTTATCGCTCGAATATTGCATAAAGAGATAGGGCGCACTACAGAACAGCAACTTGTGCAGCGACTCGTGCATAAGTACCTCCCAATCAAAAGAGGATTGGCACCACCAAGTAGACAGTACCAGGGCAGGCCCAATCCAGGTCTTGAGGGCGACTTTAACATCGAAGAAATCAGAAGGGCCTCACATGATTTCAACGGCAGGTCGGCCCCTGGCCCAGACGGTATATCAAACAAGGCCCTTCGTAATCTTCATGTTGATTCAATTGAAACCCTGGAGGATATGATAAATGCAGCATGGAAAGAAGGCAGTGTGCCAGAGCAGTGGAAGCTGGCCAGGACGATCCTTATTTTTAAGCCAAAAAAGCCCCCTAACTTAGACAACATGAGGCCAATATCCTTGACATCATGCATCGGCAAGGTTGCAGAACATGCCATACTGCACGGGATAAACAAGTACTTGGAAGATAACGACATATATACACACAATATGGTTGGATTCAGGTTAGGGCTATCCCCACAAGATGCATTGAAGCTTATCAAACACCAAGTCATTGACAACAAAACGAGAGACGTGAGAGCCATTCTGTGCCTAGATCTAGAAAAAGCGTTTGACAACATTCACCACTCATTCATACTCAAAGCAATTTTCAAGCTTGGTCTGGGGAAAACCTTCTATGACTACGTATGGTCCTTTCTTACAGATTGGAAAGCCGTGATGAAGATTGCAGATATCGAGACCGCAGCAATCGAACTAGAAGCAAGGAGCACGCCGCAAGGGGCAGTGATTTCACCAATGCTGTTCAGCATTGCCATGATTGGACTGTCAAAGAAATTATCGAGCATTGAAGGATTGAAGCACAGCATCTACGCAGATGACATTATCATCTGGTGCACAGGTGGAAGCGAGGGGCAGATTGAGAGCGCCCTGCAAGAGGCGATTGACACCGTAGAAGATTACCTTCATCCTTCTGGGCTCAAGTGCGGCTCGAGTAAGTCAGAACATTTACTGTATCGGACTGCACGCCGGGAACCGAAGCCCAGGCGATGGACGCCGTTAAACCAGATAGACATCCACCTCCGTACAAATGAAGGGGATTCCATACAGAGGGTCGACTCCCTCAAAGTCCTGGGCATGCTGATAGAGTCTACCGGCGCCAACAGCAAATCTATAGCCAAGTTAACTTGGAAAACAGACAGTGCGGGGCACCTCATACGCAGAGTGGCCAACAAAGGAAATGGGATCAAGGAAGACAACCTCATCAGGTTGATGCATGCGTTTGTTATAAGCCTCTTCGCGTACGAGGCAGCAATGCACAACTGGTCAAGAGCAGAGTCCGAGACACTGAATGTGCTCCTCAGGAAAGTTATCAAGAAGGTCCTGGGCCTACCCATACATACCAGCACCGAGCATCTGCTTGAGCTCCGCATTCACAACACGCTCGAAGAAATAGCAGAAGCCCAAGAGAGAGCACAGTTTGCAAGGTTATCTACAACAAGGTCGGGGAGAATGATCCTGCAGGAGCTGGGGCAACACCCAATGGCAATCAGGCACAATTACAATGATATCCCCGACAACATCAGGAAGAATATCACGGTGTCTCCTATACCAAGAAACATGCATCCAGAACACAACGTCGGAAGAAGAGTAGCGAGGGCCAGGACTATACTTCGTCAAGTCTCAAACGAAGAACGAGGAGTCGTATTTGTTGACGCGGCTTCCTACGCCAATGGGAAAGCGTTTTTGGCAGTGGTGGTCGATGGGGCTGGCTATGTCGTCAACTTAGCGACGGTCAGGACGAAAGACCCAATCATTGCGGAACAGATGGTCATCGCCTTAGCACTCAAAATGGATAACATTGAAGTCGTCTACAGTGATTTCATGGCAGCACTACGGGCGTTCGCCAAGGGGACGGTCTCAGAGCAAACGCTGAGAATACTGCAAGGCAAGAACATAACGCATCATCTTCTCAGTTGGTTCCCAGCTCACGTTGGGCAAATCAACGATTCCCCTCCCAATCTCAATGAAGCAGCACACGAGGCGGCGCGAGAACTCTCCAACCGCGCCTCCCCGGGGATGCGTTCTACCGGTGAAGGAATAACCGGGAAATTCTTACAACATATAACGAGCTCACTAAACATTTCTACCTGTCTAGAAGGATTTTCTCTCCACCTCGCAAAAATCTAACCCGGCCCCAAGCACTTACTTTAAGGCTTTTGCAAACGCGAATGTGCCCTACTTTGAAAATGTTACACATCATGTACTCTGACCTATACCCAAGTAATCTTTGTCCACATTGTGGGGAAATAGCTTCATTAGAACACATGCTCTGGCAGTGCACCAAATTCGCTCATATATTGAACATCACCTCTGCCAGATGGGAGGCGGCAATCCGCAGGTCATCCTTAGCAGATCAGCTCTGGGCTGTCCACCAAGCCCGCGAGGCGGCTGAGGAGCTTGGCATCTCAGTCCCCACGTGGGAGCTGCCCGCAACACAGTGATCTGTGATTTGGAGAACCAAATAAAATCCAATCATTGCGCCGCAGCGCATGCCCTTATACAAGTGTCCAGTAGCTGCTCCTCCGACTGCGTGAATCTTTTCGGCGTTGTTCAGGAGTATATGTCTTCTCTTCTAAGCAAACTTTTCCCGTATGCCCATATGAGCTAAGATATTCAATATTTGACAAAGCACGTGAGTACAGCTTTCATAAGTACTTTTGAATTATGTTCTTGACAAAAATATCCACAGAATAGCCCTGAAACGGCAGTCTAGCGTAAAGTGTCGTCAAGTTGCAATGAATTGCTTGTACTTACATGCCCGGGACATTCGCCGAAAGCGCTCTTCTCAAAAACGCCTTCTCCTGGATCACTTTTCTGAGGGGGTGGACTGATGAAAAATGAACTGATTAGATCACAATATACGACTGAATTGGCGCATATTTATTTATTTATTCATGCATTATTTATTTATTTCTTTATTTATTTGTTTATTTATTCGTTTATTTATTTCAGGAAACCCCTAAATGCCCTCACTGGGAGGGTATTACTTAGGGGGGTGGGGTAAAAACATAATCCAATGCATGCACATCAAGCATGAAAAGAATTGCAAAAAAGCATATCCTAGGCTTAATGAAAAAAGCGACACATTAACCAAACGTCTATTGGAAATTGAGAAAAAGGAATAACTAAAAACGCAAAGAAAGAGGACAGAATTACATAATGATAGACCACAAAAAAATCAAATGAGTTATTGAGAACAGCACATAAGGCTGAAAGTCGTTATCAATTTTAAAAGTTTGATAAATTTCGAAATGTTCCAATCTATAGCGGTAGTTCGAAGCAGCTGGTTTCGTTAAATGATGGTTTTTGGTGTGAACGAATAAGCGAAGGATGAGATACGGCGTGTGATGCGTTTGGCCTTCAGAGGGTGATCCCGGCGAGGAAACATTGCTAAGGGTGACTAAAAAAATCGCCATGAAGCAATAGATGATGATAAATTTTAGAAAAAACTCCCAAGCATTTCCCCGAGGGTGAATATTGTTGAGTGCGAATGCACGGGGTGATGCTATGAGGGGGAGTGAAGTTAAAATTCGTTGGCATTCGCCTGTGAGTAAACGTGAACTCCCCCGTGTGATCACATCGCAATTCCCAGGAACGATTAGACCCTCTCTGTAAATCTTGGTTAGTTTGCGCGTATATGTGAGAGTAAATTCAGGCTATAATGATGTTTATGTCCGTGGCCCACTTCGCCCGCTTGCTCTCGGCATCACGGGCCCTTCGCCGCGCTGCCTTGTATTCAACCGGCGCGACATCTTCAACGACGCGTGCGAGGCTCGCATTCGATTGCGTTATACTCTTTGTTGGTGTTATCGCAGTCGAGGTTGATGCCTGCGATAGATCCATACCTATGACGACTTGCCGATCTCGAGAAAGTCGTGGCTGCGCGAGTGCGCACAGCCACGGAGCAGAGGGCGGAGCGCACGCAATCACGCGGTGTGTGACATAGCTGCGCCGTTGCTATTGGCGCTCCTCTTCGCTCCTCGTGCCGTTGCTAGGGGAGAGGAGGAAGCGCACCGCGGACGGCGGATTCTGGGTCGCTTATAAAGTGCATTCGAACTTAAAAGAGATCAGCGAGCAAGTTTTCGACGACGGGAAAGGTTAACAAGATCAGCACGAGCTTTTAAGGCAGTGACGCTACGAGAGTAGTCGAAAAAAATGAAACGAGCAGCACTGTTCTGCAGGGATTCCAAGTTATCAATGATGTATACTTGGTCCAGATCCCTTATGGCTGAAGCACACTCAATTTTCGGGTGGATAAGGGTAATATACGCCAGTTTTCGCACATGCGTAAGAGCATGATGCAGATTACATTTTAACATCCCGATGGAGCAGTTAGCAGCTGCAAGATTGTGATCGATGTGATGGTTCCAGGAGAAATCAGATTGGAGGTGAAGTCCTAGATATTTGTATGACGTGACTGAGTCTACGAGTGTGTGATTAGGTGTATGCATGCTCGGTAGGCGGCTACAATTTCATCTAAAGGAGACAAGTTTAGTGTTGGTTTGATTTAGCTTCATTTGCCATGATGAACACCATGAATTGTTAGATTCGAAGTCAGATTGCAGGGCTTCATGGCCCTCGTCACTTCTTACGGCATGATACGCAGTCGTCAGCGAATAATATAATGTGAGAAGAAATTCCATTCGGTAAATGATTGATAAATATGAGAAATAGCAGAGGGCCATCACGCTCCCTTGTGGTACGCCCGATGTGGCCCGGGGCATTGAAGAGTTAGAAACGTTTACGGAGGTTAATTGGATGCGAGAGAAGAGACAGTCGTTGATCAGTACTATGTCAATATTAAGATGCGCAAACTTCAGTAGCAACCTATGGTGAGGAACACGATCAAATACTTTCAAGAATTGAAGAAATAAGACGTCAACCTGAAACCCGATGTCCATGAAGGCAAGTAGGTCGTTAGTAAATCCTGAAAGCTAAGTCTCACTAAAAAATTCCTTGCGAAACCCATGCTGCTGTTTTAAGAAGATGTTCTGACCTTCGAGATAAATAATGATCTGTTCGACATGTTCGACGAGCTTTGCAAGTCAAAGAAAAGGGTCAGTTGTTACGGGGATCGGAGTGAGCGCTTGATTTGAAGATAGGTATAACTTTAGCTTCGCACCAGTCGTTAGGGATGAAACCACATAATAATGACTGCGAAAAAAGTGCGCAAATAACTAGAAAAACACTACAAGATCAATTTTTGAGACATATTATTAAAGTCAAAAGGATCCATAGACATAGAGTCTTTTCAGTTAGTTAATAAGAAGAAAGCGGTAACTATAATGAAGTAATCCTATGAACTGTCATGGCGTAAAAGGTCAAGATATTGCAGTACTGCGTCGTGAAACCGCTGTCAAAGCAAGCACACCAAAGAAAGTGTGATTGCTAAAATTGCAAACTGCACTAATCCAGCTGCAGAATTGTTCAGCTGCGTAACATCATTAAAATCGTTCTGCTAAGAACGAACTTTCTGTTATACAGGTACCACAGCGGCTGTAACATCACCAAAAGTCAATATCAAAGCCACCAATGCTTCAATAAAACATGCCAGAACATAACATTAAGGGTCTGCAGGGGATCCTTAGTAACCGAGTAGTTTTCTTCTAGACGTTTTATTTGCATTCAAATTACTTTGTTAGCACGCAATATCATTTAGTGCATGCTTCCAAAGGTTTTTACCCTAAATTTTAACGATTACTGCGAGACGTAATTTAGTTCCCCAATCCGCAATATATGCTTTTGTTTAGAGAGACGGCCGTTTCAAATGTTATTACTCTATCTCATTAATTCAATCTCCTGTGTTGTAGCAGTTTACAACAACAGATCCTATAGCAATAAACAGCATAGAAAAGAAAACCCTGTAATGACTTTATTTTTCTTTATTTTGTTTTCCTCTTACATTTCTTTCACCAAGCGTCACTGACATTCGAAGAATTCGTTCGTATTATTAATCATGCTATGTTATTTTCTGGTTAACAACCATGCTAAATTAAAATCACCGTAGCGCTTGAGTGACTGTCGTGAGTAAGGGGCAAACATTACGCCTAAAACTCACACTATCAAAAGCTGCCAGAAATTCTTTCGAAACGCCATTATTGTACCTAATATTATGCGCCACAATGACAAAGCCATCTTAGCCCTTGATCTCCAAGATGCCTTCGACAACCTGAAATATAGCAGTATCCTCACCAGTCTTAACGGAATGAACTGTGGCTGTAAAGCTTTCGGGTAAAGCAGCTCATTTCTTTTACATCTAACCGCTTTCATCCGCATTGACTCTGCCGAAGACGGTTCGTGTGCATTAGGCACCCACGGTACACCAAAGGTAGCGGTCTTCTCACCGCTCCTCGTCAATCTAGTCATGCTATAACTTCCCGCGCTCCCCACCCAAGTCGAAGGCATAAATAAGCTATATACATAAATGACATTATACGGACTGATTCGTGCTCCCCTGCAGAAATTGTAGACCGCATACAGTGTGAGACGCTTATTGTTGGCAACTACGCCTCATTGAACGGCCTACAGCGCTCAGCTATAAAATCATCTCTTCTCTCGGTCTCATTTCCACCACAACCTCACATATCTCTGTCATCTTGCCCGGCACTGGTTGCCGCAGAGCTCCGCACATTGGGCCTCTTTTTCTATGAATCCTGGCTCTAAAATTGCCCGTCTTCGGCGCACTAGCGAGCAGGTTAACCGTATGATTCGGCGGGACACCACTAAATGTGGCGGCCTTCGCGGTCAGCACTCACTCCGCTTGGCTCACTCATTTGTTACCAGACGAGTCCTCTACGCTACCCCCCCCCCCCCTTCGCTTGCGTCCCCGCCACGAGAACTAGCTGGACGCACTATACCGCTCAGTTTACAAGCGAGCACTGGAGCTCCAATCGCCGCTTCGCGGCCTTGGGAGTGCACAATTGGTATACCGAGTTGCGAGAGGCCCATCAAATCAGCCACCTGTCCCATACCAACGCCTCCTCTATAGAGTAAACACTGCCCATACTATGGTCCCTAGATAAAGCAAGTTTACAAGGTCGTCCCCTTTCTTCCTCACTTATGTTCCTGTAGCGCACCCTAGAGGGTTCAAAACTTTCATTAAAAAGCGAATGTTTGGGTTCCGTTGTACGGTGAATAGATGTAAATGAACCAAATGGAAGAAAATTAGTCGTAAAATAAATGGTTACCCTGATGAACACATACGGTACTACACTAGGGCAAGCGGGATGTGCGTTACTAAACTGGCAACGTTGTAGAGTCCTATATTTTACACCACTAGCAATAGCCTCTAACGTCATACATCGTCGTTCGTTCAGTTATAACAAGTTCCGTTCTCCAAATGTGTTTTCTTCGTGCTGTGACACACTGAACGCGCTTCTTGCTGGATTCTGTCAGTGACCACAGGGCGCGACGTTGTAACGAGTGATTACAGCTGGCTTGTGCACACGCAAGGAAAAACCGCGACCAGTATGGTACGAACGCTTGACTATAGCACTGCGATGACGGTTTTTTTTTCTGCCCAATTTGACCATTGTGATGCCAGGTAATTCTATTGCAGTGCATGTATCTTCCTGAAAAGTGAGAGTTCTACTGGCGAGGTGTCCCAAACCAGCGCGTTTCGGATCCTTTTTGCCGCGTTCTGTACAACTAGTCAAGCGTGAATTGTTTCTGAAGGTGCGTTGATTACACCCTCCCACTGATCTACATACGTGCATACGCACAAGTATTTCTAACAACTGGCAGGCACTAGACGCGCAATAGACGCACTCCTTGCGTTTTAAAACCGACAAATAAAGTCGCTTCGCAGATCCGCATCGACCTACTTCGACGAAAGCATTTGCAAGAAATATGTCAGAGTTACACTTCACGGTGTGCTTCATTTCGAATAGCACGAGGTAAGTTGCAGAGAGCGAAGTTGTTTTCTGTTGTTTAGCTGCAACCCAACATTGTTGAAAAATTCAGATGCTCCATTAAACGAACAATCTTGGCCGACTTTGCGCCAACTGAAACATATACGAACAATCTTGGCCGACTTTGCGCCAACTGAAACATTCCTCTTCTTCAATTTACGTCTTGGCTATGATTTCGTCTTTCCTGATGTCAAGAATCCGGCTGGATCCATATGTGCACGCGTACTCGTTTTCCACTTTTTGCATAATATTAAATAACACACCAGCCATTCGCAAGATCACGTTTAAGAAATGCCCCAACTACAAACGCGGGTGGTAGAAAAAAGGGATGCGTAAGCGAGAGAGTTAGGAGGATGGCATCGAGAACAATGAAGGAAGCTACCTTGGAAACTTGCTTATCTAGGGTACTTATTCCATACGGTTCCTGGGCGCCACCTTTTGGACAGGCTCTCACTGAACCCAAATTCTACTCTACTACCCGATGCCCCCGTTCCACAGTTATGGCGGCGAGAACTCTGGGGTGAGGCTCTTCCTCGCAACATGAATCCCAGTCAACACACAGGCAGACGACCACGAACACAATTTTCAATGCTCAATAGATCAATACGCCTAGCGTCTTCTAAGTAGACGTCTCGGCACCAACTTCCTTAGGACACTTTACGACAGCAGTGGTCTCCGAGGGTCACTACATTGAGAACCTCCATTTCGTTCAACTAATGCAACTCGCGCTGAAAAGGTAGCCATTGCTTCGTGCGCCTCTCACCGCACAACAGGGGTCATCGTCACAGACTCGTGCTTCATCTGTTCCCTATACCTCAATGGTACCATAGCTCCGCTGGCCACCAGCTTTCTCCATGCGACCTCATGGTGATTTACACATCACTGCATGCGCATGTTTTGGTCTCCCTGGTAACGAAGCAGCTCATGCCGCTGCCTGCCTTTCCCTCTCCGGGGTGGTTACCTCTTTCGACACCGCGTCTTCCCCAGCCACCTCAGCTTTTACTCAGTACCGCGACGTCCTCAATTACTATTGAACATCACTCTGTTTTCAGCAAGAACCTACATTGGGCCTCTCAAATCTGAGACGCTTGCGGGCGAACATCTTGTTTTCTGCGGCTGCCCAGCACTTCATGCCGGGTATTACGGCTACTGTGCGCATTGTGTGGTGCTGGCCGACACCTACCACATGATTTCATCATTGCCTGCCAAACCACTTCCTTTTTCATCCCCCTTCCTCTACCCACAATAGAGACCAAAAAAGCTTGGGAGGAAGTCTTGCTCGGCTGCTCCACTCTGGATGCTTATTATTCTTTTGTGGCCCGTGCCCAAGCAGCGACAATCTCCAGTGGGCTTTTGAAATAAGGAAAGCACCCAAGTCATTTTTTGTGCAACTCTCAATACTTTTATAAATAAATGTTCTCCTACCGCCACGGCGTGTCTATAGAGCCTACGTTTCAATGCTTTTACTGAAAAATAATCGATGAATCGATGAATAATAACCGATGAATAATAAACGAAGAAAATAATCGATGCATATCCACGTAGTGAATGATCCTGAATGGGGCGAAGCGTCCATCTGTGCGTCCGTGCTTTCCTCCGTCCGTTCGTTCTTGCTTCTATACGTCCATGCGCCATCCTTGCGACTGTTCGTGCATCCGTCTGCTCATCCGTGCGTCCGTTTGTCAATCCATGCATCCGTCCGTCCATCTAGCTAACACTCCAAGTACTGTCATCTCGCATCTTTGCATCACAAATTTGTCATATACAAGCACCACCTTCCAGAGGACATTCCAAGGACAAAACTAGAGGTGGCTACCTACTACTACATACATTTTGGACACACGACCCACTGATTAAGGAGATTCTCCCCTAAAAATTACAGCATATCCACGTAGTGAACGATAATGAGTGGGGCAAAGCGTCCATCAGTCCATCCGTGCTTCTGTTCATCCATGAGTTCATTCATGCGACTGTCCTTGTGACTGTCCGTTCGAGCATCCGTGCGACCGTCCATGCGTCCATCCATTCATCCATTCCTCTGTTAACTGAAAGGCGGGCGAGCTGGCATCGTTCACTGATCTGTAGCGCACAAATATAAAACACAAAAGAAGGAAATAGAACTAGTGCTGGTCGAATAACTGAAAATTTATTTGAAGGAATGCATACAGATACAAAAACTGTGATTTCGATTTGTGTGCTACCTAACGATGAAGCAGGTAGTTTGTCCTTTGAACTAAAGTCACAACAGCTTCGACTTAGATGTTGCCAATTGCACAACGATATCGGCACACTACACAACGCCAGAAGAACTGATGAAAAACACATGTTGAAATTTGGTCGCAAGGCCTCTTTAGGAATATCCAAAATGCACGAGTTCAATACGCATGACATAGCGTGTCATGCGTATTGAACGACTATTGTACCCGGTGCACCGGTGATAGCAATTAAGCCCGATCAGGGTCAGATTTCCAAACAGTGTTTGGCATGCTTCTGCAGCCTGCGTACGGGAGTCAATCACATCAGGCTTATTTGTTATCGAAAGTACCCGTGTGACCCCACTATAACTATACAAATGCTGAAATAGCACGCTGCGCAAATACTAAAGGTCCGAGGGTTGCCACATGTCACGCTTGAATTTTACAAGCTACAGAAGTTCCCTTTTCAGATCTTTCAGAAACCAGAACATCTCATGGCCATTTGACCAGTGATTTGTGCACTGTGGCAGGCAGCGACCGGGCATATTGCCCTAGAAAACACCACGCGTGCGTTTCACTGAACCAGCCTCGACGAGGCGTGGTGAGCCCCTCACAAATAGGGAGCCTACATGAACGGCCGTTTTTAGAGTGGAGACATCTTAATAAGTGCCTTCAAGAAACTCAGCCAAAACCAGCGGGCAACGGGGCACGCTGTTGCCAGCTTCCACCAAATTCAGCATAGTTTTCTGTGCGCCGCCATTTTGTAGCCAGCCGCCGCTCCCTCCAGCTACGCGAAGTACGGCGTTGGTGCCCAGCCCTTGTAACAACACACAACACCTGGGCTTTTGACAGCGGCGGTTCTCAGGGTCGTGTAAGCGACCCAGTTCTCAAAGTGAGTGCACGAATAAATTCGCAGCCCACACACAAACACTTGCGACATAACACTGAGCATAGCCTCCTATATTTTTTTGTGCCCGCGCATTAGCGCTAAATACATACGCGCCATCCGTCCCTTATAGTTTTGGCGCTCGCCGCCAGATGCCGCACCGATCCCATAATAACAGCAGACGACGCGGCCTATGCACGCTTGCGTTTATGCGAAGTTCAGAAAAAGTGGGCGGAGAAACTTCACGAGCACAACCTCCAAAAGTTTTTTATGATGTCCCGGGGTCGAGCACTTGAGTTTGTCACGTTTCTGTAGTATTTGCGCGGCGTTGTCAACGGCAGCCTTCAGTGGCTGATTCATCTTTCTCGCTCTTGCGAGGAAAACTTCCGCGTAATTATTTAGAGAATTTAGAACCATTACGAGCTCAGTTGACGGATACAGGAGTACACCTGGGTGGATATCTCCACATTCAATCAGAACATGCTCCGCCGTTTCCTTATCTTTCCCGCAGCATGTGCATTGTTCTTCTTCTTTACTGAATCTTGCTTTATAACTACGCGTTCTAAGGCAACCCGATCTCGCTTCAAACAGTAAAGCGCTTCCCCTTGAATTATCGTAAAATGCCTCCCTCCTTATTTCATTTTTGCCCTTTCGGTAGTTACTCAAAGCCGGTTTTTTCTCCATAGCTGCCATCCATTCTCTCGTTTTGCGCCTCGGCGCTCCGCCAGGAGCGCTCGCATCCCATAATAGCTCGGGGGACGGCGCTGAGGGACCGACCGCTCGGGCACAAAGTTATAGAGGAGGCTATGCACTGAGGTTACGCTGACACGAACGCAAGCGTGGCAACAGCTCAGACTAGCGAGCGCGTCTCCGTACCAACGCGCGGACGCGTCCCGTTTGTGGGCTTCCTACTCGCAATGCGTGGACGCAGCAACGACAACTTTGGTTATCTACTCATTCGCGAACACCGCGAAACACATATACGTGTGGCGCAGGAAAAAACAGGGAACGAAATACGCAGTACTCACAGAGCAAATACGAGACGCACTGGTGGGCTCCCAGCCGTCTCGCTTCACTTGAGCCAGCCATAGTTGTCGTCGGCCAGGGCTCGCTGGGAAGTGGAACATTTGCACCCCCTTCCTGTTGTGGTTAGTGCAGAGCGGTACGCAGCATCCAGGCATTCTAAGGCTTCACCGGCAGCGTTTAACACGCTACCGCAACGTTCGACGCCGTATTATTGAGAACTAAACGCAACCGGGCGTAGACGCAGTGCGGGCACCAAGATGGGGCGACAGCGCGGCGTTGCTGTCTGGCAACATTGTGTTTTGGCGGGCGGCGATGCGTTGGCGTCATGTAGTGGGTCGAAGGCTGACATCACCCTAAAAACGGCTGTTCATGTAGGCTCCCTACTCACAAAATGACTCCACCCTGCAAGGGGACACGCGCATTGAGGAACTCTAGTCGGCTCTGTACCCATAAATTCCGGACGCCACTTGCGTCCATTGTGTCCCTTGATGGGTCCAAGCCGTCCGCGGTGTGGCGAAAACTCCAAACTGTCTCATAACTTTCGAAAAATGGATCACCTGTGGAGAATCGCTGTTTACAGATTTTTTGTGATGTGGGACGCAGAAAGCATCAACTTTGTAGGGGTTCAGGTTATAATATAGAAACACGTTCCCTGTAAAAAGAACGATGGAGCCGGTGCGCTCCACGTCCAATCATTTCGCGCGCTTGCAGCGTTCCTGCAAGGAGGAAGTGCGGTTGCTGCAAAGATGTTGCAGCGGTTTTGGTTGCCATGGCTACAATGCGATCAGCGCCCGATGATGCCATACCCAATCTAAGCGGAAAGTGCCAGCGATCAGCGAAAAAATTAGTACGGCGAGCTACCGAACAAGTTGCCCCGGCTCTGCAACTGACCACTGGGTGTTCGCAGCGCACGCTGAACAAAGGAAGCAGAAGAAAAAAAACACGGCATATCTATGAAGTGAATTATGTCGAGTGGGCGAAGCTAACTAAGTCTTAAGGCCCATAATGTCTGCGTTGAAGTCGGTGACTAGTATAAAGGAAAGACGCTAACACACTCGCTCGCACGCACGCACGCACGAATGAACTAACGGATGGATACATGGATGGGCGGATAGACAGGCGGACGGTGAACGTGGTTTTTCCACAGCTGTGTAGCAGGTGTTGGTATGCTATTGTGGACGTCAGTACGTCGGACGACAACAAGGCTAGGCCCTAAGGAGCTTCGCCCACAAAACGCGGAGGGATTAGAAGGTGTAAATCAAAAGTCGGACGTGGCTTGAGGACCATGTGCAGTCGAGTGCATAGTTTTAGAGACCACGGGAGCGCGTGCCGAGGTAGGGAGCCTACATGAACGGCCGTTTTTAGGGTGATGTCAGCCTTTGACCCACTACATGCCGCCAACGCACCACCGCCCGCCAAAACACAATGTTGCCAGAAAGCAACGCCGCGCTGTCGCCCCATCTTGGTGCCCGCACTGCGTCTACGCCTGGTTGCATTTAGTTCTCAATAATATGGCGTCGAACGTTGCGGTAGCGTGTTAAACGCTGCCGGTGAAGCCTTAGAACGCCTGGATGCTGCGTACCGCTCTGCACTAACCACAACAGAAAGGGGGTGCGAATGTTCCGCTTCCCAGCGAGCCCTGGCCGACGACAACTATGGCTGGCTCAAGTGAAGCGAGACGGCTGGGAGCCCACCAGTGCGTCTCGTATTTGCTCTGTGAGTACTGCGTATTTCGTTCCCTGTTTTTTCCTGCGCCACACGTATAGGTGTTTCGCGGTGTTCGCGAATGAGTAGATAACCAAAGTTGTCGTTGCTGCGTCCACGCATTGCGAGTAGGAAGCCCACAAACGGGACGCGTCCGCGCGTTGGTACGGAGACGCGCTCGCTAGTCTGAGCTGTTGCCACGCTTGCGTTCGTGTCAGCGTAACCTCAGTATTATGTCGCAAGTGTTTTTGTGTGGGCTGCGAATTTTTTCGTGCGCTCACTTTGAGAACTGGGTCGCTTACACGACCCTGAGAACCGCAGCTGTCAAAAGCCCAGGTGTTGTGTGTTGTTACAAGGGCTGGGCACCGACACCGTACTTCGCGTAGCTGGAGGGAGCGGCGGCTGGCTCCAAAATGGTGGCGCACAGAAAACTATGCTGAATTTGGTGGAAGCTGGCAACAGCGTGCCCCGTTGCCCGCTGGTTTTGGCTGAGTTTCTTGAAGGCACTTATTAAGATGTCTCCACCCGAAAAACGGCCGTTCATGTAGGCTCCCTATGCCGAGGCGCATCGCTGCGCCTTCTGGTGGCTGCACGGCTCTGTCCGGAAGCGCGTACTGCGCACGCTTCCCATATCACCCGGCAGCCTGCCCTTTCGCTCGTTTCAACGGCGAGCATCTCGAAACGATGCGGACTCTGCAAGGTCTCTCTTCTGTAGTCGCTGTGAAGACAATGAAAAAAGCCGAGCGGTAATGTGACGACAGCACATCATTTGCGGGTTTCGGCGTGGTGCACATAGTGCACGTTACTCCTAGGCGATCCGCGGCGTGAGCACATTTTGAATGTCGAGTTAGGCAATCAATAAACTCAGCCAGCAGTGTTGCCTTTTGCGCTCTCATTCGCCGAACTAACGCACGTAGTAATGTAATACTCGGTCCAAATATCATGCGTATATGAACATGCATGTAACCACCAAACGTCCAACAGCTGCCGAAAAGAGCTGAGGAATAAAAGTGAAAACAAACTTGGTTTATTAAGGATAAATCCTTTATTAAGGCCGCTGCGGTGGTGCAGTGGTTTCGATGCTCGGCTGCTGCCCCGAAACACGCACCTTCAAGTCTAGTCGCGCATGCCATATTTCGATGGAGGAAAGATACTTGAAACTAGTATACTGAGTGGACGATAAAGAACCCCGAATGAGCAAACATTCCCAAGACGTTACTTTGGTGGAGCTCTATGTCATATCTATATAATAAAATTTATTTCTATCTTTACACCGTGGTTCTGTCATGTCAAGAGCCCGCACTTATTATAGGTAGGAGTCGAGCCTCGACCCAAGAGTTTCTAGGATTCGAATTTCAGATATTCATGGGTCGCCTTCTACTACTGGAACCACAAACCCTGATTGAAGTCAAACCAATCATTGGATGCATTATAGTAGATTAAGACAAGTCAGCGTGAATTAATGCGGATTGAGACGTGCAAGAGATGTCATAGGCTTTCACTTTCGAGTCTTTTCATATTTAGGGTATCTGGGAATCTTTTTTCCGGAAACGAGAGAAAATCATGAAGGTTGAAAGGGGCGTCACCGCTTTCAGTATTTCTATAAAACTCTACCCATGACATATGCACGGAACATTCTCGAACGCGAAGTAGTCGGGAATTGAGACTGCCTCCATTAACATCCGTCACTCGAGCCATGCTATTACATTAGAGGCATTTTCACCGCTATATTATTGCTCGGGAGTACCGGTGCTTGCACACCGACTGCAGAAATGGCACCTTGCGACGTCCGCATCGTTTTGAGATGCGCGCCATAGAGAAATAAAAAAAGGTGAAGAGTGGACACTCCCGTAAACCCCAGCGGCCCAATCGACCCTAGCACACCTGGTGGTTGGTGAAAGCAAGTGGTGTGCGCTTCCTGTTTCGGTTTCACTGGCGCGAATTTTGAATTTTTTGAATTTTTATTTTTATTTTTTTTTTAATTTTTATTTCGATTAAGTTATAATAAAGAGACATGCAGGTAGTGATAATTCACTACGATTTTATTCATCGCGCTTGTGCTTGCTCTTTTGTTCACTTGTTGATCACTTGTTCTTTTGGAACAAGTGATCAATGTATATATCAGTCAAAGAGACTGAGTATCCGCAATGTTTTATTCAAAGGCAAGGTAGAGTCTGAGAATATAAAAAGCACAATATGACAAAGGTAGACAACAAATGCATCTCGCCTTACAAATAAATTGTAACAAATATTGTAACAAATACAGAGAGAACACAAACAACGCACACATCGCTAGAGTTGGCAGAAGCCGAGAAGCTGGTGAAGTATGACACACCGGCCCGTGGGTAAGTAAGGATCTATGGCAAAAACACAGCGCACAATGCTGAAGAAGAAGGAAGAAGTGACATATACACAGCAATGAAGTCGCGAATCACGCCTGGGGTTAACCAAAATAATGCATAGAAAAAAAGAGTTCACAGAAGCCACACGACACAATATAGCAGAAAGGCAAAGGTGCATTGTGCTGGCTGTGCTTAAGAACAGCTAGCCCAAAATTAAAAAAAGCAGACTTGATTCCTGCTTGTCCTCAGAAAGGTAGGGGTTTGCAGCTTGCTCACTACGTGAAAGACAAACTTTATACTACAACACTGGCAGGTCTTGTGGCTCTTCTTATGCGTCGCCTTCATCAAAAACTTAAGATCCCAAGTGATTTGCGTCTGGGTGTTGCTGTGACGCTTGCGAGCTAAAATAGATTGTAGTCATCACTTATCCAGAATTGTGGACCTTAATTGGTGCGACGAGAGCGGTATTACAGGGCTAATAAATGGCAGAAGGAAACCACTTTGGCTCATTATTTTTCACAAAGGCTCTACATCGTACGTTATCACTCACAAGCTATATAAAAATAAAATGGCAGCGCCCGCAGCCCCATCAAACGCTACAAGTTTAGGTATTCTTTTGAAAATTTTGATGGGCGAGATGAGGAGGTTGATGAGAAGCTAAAATACAAAAAGCGTGATAACGTGAACTGTGCCCACTTCATACTGTGTTCCTTACCCGCTCGAAGACATCTCAACAAGCGGTTTTGTTATCGATATATTACTTGAGCTGGAGAGATAAAGCATACACAGTAACCAAGCGACCCACAGTAAAGTGTACAGTTCGCCCGCATTTGCTACAAAAATACAGACAGGCTACCCAAAATTCTTTTGAAGGTTATGCAAATCACTTCGAGCAAATACACAGTGTCCCTACTCCTCATAGCGGGTAACCAAAACAATGTATGCAACGAATGAGTGGTTAGTTTGGTGAGGCTGTCTCCGCAGTCTTTTGATAGTTTTCCGCTGTGCTGCTACTTTGGCTTGCAGATGTTTAATGGTTTGTTTGTACTTCATTGATGGAGACATTGTCGCTGGCACACAGGAACGCACTGCAATAAACAAAAAAATGGATGTAAAAGCGAAGAACAACTAATCCCATACGAGCACTTTCCTCGCTCTTTCAGACCCAAGGTGCACAACTTTCTGTGGTGCAAAGTTTTCGATTCCACTACCTAAAAACAAACCATTCACAATGTTGACAATACACAAAAAAATGAAAATCACTGAGAGCCCACCCTTACATTTTGTAAGTGCACACGTAGTGTCCTTTTGAGCATAGTTTCCTCAGAATGTCCTAAACATAAAATAGCACATTAAAAACAGCTGCAATAAAAGCATAGTCACCATTTTCTCTAGGGCACTCAGACGTGGAGCTGTTGGCGGAGACATCTTCTGGAGGGCCTTGTGAAGCTTGTTCAGCGCCTCGGACAGTGTTGTCGGAACAATCTTGCGAGCGGCCTGTGGAAGTCTCAATATCAATCCACTCTGGTGTTGAAGTGAACATACAACTTACCGGTCACACAAGTTCCTTTTGTGACAGCTGAACGACTGGTTAAGGTTTTCTCCGGCAAGACGAAGTCAGCAGAAATTCTTTCACCAGCTACAAGGGAGCTGCCAGCGGCAGAGGTTTGGTCAACAGTCAATTTGGGTAAAAAAAAAGAAATCGCGACACTGAACGCACCCTGTTCATCGGGGCACCTCAATGTGTGGGAGCCGCTTTTTGAAGCATCTACCGCAGGTCCTGAAGAAATGAAATTACGACAATGTGTCAGTAAGAGGCCTAAAATAACACAAACTGAAGCTCATCCGCACCTTGCAGTGCAGCTTCGGCAGTCATGTCACAGTCACTATTTGAAGCGACGCTCGAAGAACGTGCATATATGTGCAGTTGGTACAAGTTACAAAGCTTGTAGCATGGGGAAACTTAAACAGCTCTTTCAAATGCGCAAATTGGTCGAACGTGGAGGAAAAGAGAAGGCACCAACTAGGAAACAAGTAATTTGTGATTTTTGGAATTATCAACAGTGCCAGCTTTCCCCCATGAAAGGTATATGTACATGTGCACTCAGGCTTGAAGATAACGTGAAATAGCCTTTGAAAGTCTCTCAAAACAAGTTGCGCTGGTCAAGAGCATCGAAAAACGACAGAAATGTAAGGCTGCTGTTAGGAAGGTAATAGCCCATAGTTCACAAAATTTAAGACTTTCCAAGTGTTACTTCTATAGTGAGGTTTCTCCACCGGCTACAAAGATCTTCGCGGTTAACTGTAGCCACTGATTCAATACAAGTGGCTGCTATTACACATATTTGAGTTTCAGTCAATCACTTACATGGTGCAGCTGGTTGCACACTGGGAACAGACATTTTTGTAAGCCTTGTGTGCCCAGGGTCCATGAAACTTTGAGCAGTAAAATGGTCGCTACAAACCCTGTACGTTGCGTACAATAGGCTGGCCGGCTTACTAATGAGATCATCGCGTCCAACATACTGCATCCATGCTTTCATCCTGCATTGGTAATGAACTACCAGCTGAAAGGGGAAGTGCTTGAATAGTGATTTTTTATTGTTACCCTCACTGACCAAGTACGAACAGTAAGCCTAAAGACATGCAAACCATACTAAAGCTTTAACACACCTGCCGTCCCGTGGTATGCGGAAGAAACTCGTCCCAGGCTTCTTGTAGGTTCTGCCATTGTTGAAGCACCGCGATACACAGCAGTAGCTGCCGTAGCTTGGACCGCCGGACGGCATGGCATCAGCGCGGTGTGAAAATGTTAGTAAGTAGATGCTTCGCTGTCAAATTACGAAAAAGATATGTGCACGTCATAAGTGTACCAACAAACCCCTTTGAATGATTAGCTAATCGATGCACAATACAAAACCAGTGATACATCTCTGACCCTTAAAACTCTGACTTACAAAGATAGACGTCAAGACCACGTACAAAGATCTTCAGAAGTTTCCAGGCCGCTATCCCTTGTAATGCAATGGTATCGCGGCCTGGGAACTTTAGAACACCTTCGTGCGTACGCAGTATCAGCACAGTACATTGGGAAGAAAAATCGTAGTTGAAGTTTGTGCGGTAAAATTATATTGGAAACGTCAAAAAAATTTGTGGGCAGCTTGCACTAGTGGCACAAGGCTAGCGAAGAAACGAAGATGATGGCCACTTGGCTAGTCCAGATTTGCCTCCGGCACACCAAGAATTATTCGTGTTGCGAGCCTTCGGGAAACGTGTCGTGAAGCATACGAGGCCCAGCGAACGCTTCTCAATATTTTGCACCGAGCCACCGAGCCTATGACCTAGCTGCCCAGCTATGCTCAGCCTACAGACGCTCGCGTCCGTGGAAGACGCAGCACGCGTCGCCTCGGCTTGACGCCGTGCCGCCTTTGCTATACTGCATACGTTGCACAATGTTCCCGTCTAGCCGCCGCATAGAGCCACAAACTTTCTTTTTAGCGAACCTCCCAGTCCTTACAAGCTTCAGAAAAAGGTTACAACTGCGTGAATGAGACGCCACGTAAGAAACAAACTCGCACACACGAAGCGCAACGTGTGTGTGTGCATCTTTCTATGTTTGTTGCATGGTGTCTTATTCGCACAGGTGTAACCGTTTTCTGAAAAAAATGACCGAAAGAGACCAACAACATTTCATTCAACAAGCTTCGCTTGAAAACGTGCCTTACCTGTTATCTCACGCTTGAAAACGCCGACGCAGCCGACGTTTACGAAAGCGACGAAAGCTTCTCGCTGTCAGTCATGCATGGGCTTGTCGCTGGGTAGATGGTGTTTATGACAGTACGGCTTAAGAAAAATAATCGCGTAAGGTGTGTTGAATAAATTGTTTTCATGTATGAAGAACATACCTAATTTGGGCGTATAATTATTATTTTGTGAAAACAATTCTGTTGCATTGATTATAACTGTTTTTTTTGCGCTTGCGCCCTCTGACGTTTGATGAGAGCACTAGTTAGTTACGTAATCGTGACGCACTTCCTGAGGCCAGGTTTCGCGGAGTGTCCTCTCTTGTCTTCTTCTTTCTCTATGTGCGCGCCGTTAAAATGAGCGAAAGGGCAGGCTACCGGGTGATAAAGGACGAGCGTGCGCAGTACGCGCTCCCGGACAGAGCCGTGCAGCCGCCAGAAGGCGCAGCGACGCGCCTCGGCACGCGCTCCCATGGTCTCTAAAATTATGCACTCGACTTTACTTGAGCGCATATATGGTAGGCGCACACTGCCAATGTTTGCAAAGCCATAACTGTTGGAATCTTTACTGATTTACCGCGGACGCGCAAAGCAGCATTGTGGCTCTGCTCCATCATAGTTATCAGCCTGGCCACGTACACTGCAGAGCAAAGGTCTCTGGCATCTTCCATCCGGTTCCGTGCTTTCTGCTTCCATGTTATATGTGCAAACTTTTCAGTCTCATCTACCCCCCTAGTTTTCTTTTTCCCGCTCTCTATCCCCTTCTCTTGGAATCCAGTCAGCAAATGCCACAACTTCACATAAATCACAAAACGACCCAGACGCTCAGGCAGTTCACAACAATAAGCGCCATCTACTGATGTTAGTCTACGCAGTAGTACAACATACAATGACAAGCAGCCAGACAAATGACGTCTGCGTTGCGCACACCAATCACATTAAGAAAGACTTTGCACTCACCATCATCTACCTAAGCCCCTGGGCGCAAGGAAAGTCCGTCCAGGGGTTCTTATGAACGCAACGCATTTGTCTTTAGCCCCCCCCCCCCCCCGTGGTGATTTAGTGGCTAGGGTACTCAACTACTAACCCGCATGTCGCGGGATTGAATCCCGGCTGCGGCAGTGGCATTTCCGATGGAGGCGGAAATGTTGTAGGCCTGTGTGCTCATATTTGGGTGCACGCTAAAGAACCACCGGTGGTCGAAATTTCCGGAGCCCTCCACTACGGCGTCTCTCATAATCATATGGTGGTTTTGGGACGTTAAACCCCACATATCAATCAATCATCTGTAGTTAGGATGACCAAAGAAGCTCTCGCCGTCCTACATGTCATTCCAGGTTAGTTTTGCTCCTGCTGAGCCTGCCCTTGCCACTATAGAACCTTAGTTAACTTTGTCGCAGTGATGCTCTTGCTGTGTGAGTCAACTTATTGGTAAAAGGGTGCTGCTTGTGGCGAGTTATTTGATTTGCCGCATGCAGTGTCTTAATACGGGGCAAGCAGGTGATGATTATTCGCCGACAGTAGTGTTAACGCGGAGATCGCGGTAATAAGAGCCAGCCCCGGTGTTCCATCGGGCGGTCTGAACAGGGCTCAAGGTGTTAGGCACCGTGGGCTTCACCGAATCCCGTCGGGTCCCTCTGCAGAACGCTTCTTTTCGATGTTTTTTTTTTTTGCAAAAGTCTGGTCTGCTTTTCTTCTGCAAAAAGTATGCAAATATAAGTTGTCCGGATTTTCTTCATAGCTTATTTAGAGTCAATTATTCTTCAAGTGCCCAGCGAAACCATCTGCGATATTCGTATAGCGGCAGTTCTTTTCACATTCTCCTGCTACGTCTGGATCACCTGCGATCTCGGGCACCGAATGTGAAGTATTATTTACTCTTAATAATTGAACCGGGATATTTACAATGTCCAATATATGTCCAATATACATGGGCAGTCGTGTGAAGGATCAGTATGACCGCAGCAAGCCAAAGATTGGGTTGATTAACGCAACATCAAAAGGCTTTTGCCCTGAAAAAAGTGTTGTCAGTTTGATGATGACAAAGGTGGCAATTGAATGAAAATGTCATACTATCGACCTATTTCAGTATTGCCAATATTTTCCCGTGTGTCCGAAGAAGTCATTATTCAGGCTTGAAAGTTTCTCTTTTAAATTAAACCATTTTAGTGACAGTTTGGTTTTCTGAAAAAACTCCACAAAGTCAGCGCTCATACTTATTAAAAATAAAACTATTTATAACGTTGGGCATAAGCAATATACCACTGTCTGTTTTTTGTTTTATCTGCGAAAGGTGATTGACTGCGTACGGCTGGATATATTCTTGTATGAGTGAACTTACTATGCGAGTCGTAGTGTTAAATTTTACTTACTGCAAAATCATCAGTAGCGGGATATGCATTGCGTGCCGGTCAATGATGAGCCTTCTAACAAAGGAGGTTAAAAAAGAGTTTGCAGGAGTGGAAATTCTTGCCCACGTTTTGAGTCGTGCGACCGTAAGATGACGGCTGCGGCAACCATCTTGCTAAGGGCGTAATGAGCTGTTGACGTTCAGCGATTGAGACAAGGAAGTTTATTGCTAACTGGTAACAACATTTCAGGTGAATACAACTGTCTGGTGTAGCAAAAACACTTTAGTATAATTGGGAAGGAGCGTTTTCCTCACACGCCCGACGAATTCAACGCGGCGAGCTGTTAGGGTCCCATAGTGTTCAAAGTACGTTTTTGTGTTACTAGTTTTTCTTAGTAAGCCTCGAGTTAAAGGCAAATTTCATTGGAGAATAAGTCACTGATACTAGTCTCTGCGAAATATTTTTTTCGGAAACAACTATCTATTAATTTACAATTAACGTAGCACTTAGACCAACAAATCGAAGTCACTTGATCTATAAGTGCCAGAAAATAGCATGTTTCTCAGATCTTTGAAGGGCAAAAGCTGGCTTCACTATATACTGCTGGCAAAGCATTGCGGGAGCTTCCACTCCGGCACTTTTTTTAAACCTCCTTGCTTCTAACGAAATGATGGTCACTGCCAGAGTCCGGAAGGGCTCTTCATAAGAGCCATTAGTCATCTTAGTGTGCCTTAAGCATATTACCATTGCACAAGGTACTAATTACATAATTATGTTGCTGATAAAAACGCATACTTGTTACTGCCAAATATATTGTGCAAGCCACGACTGTAGTCAATAGTTACTTAGACAACTTACAGTTATGAATACACCACGACACCGTTGTTTAATTTATTCAGAAAAAAACATTCATTGTATTAGGCTCAATATTACTGCCGACTTATATAAAATTATTTTAAGTTTGGAAACAAAGTATTGCATGAGGTTGATATGCGTTGAATGTTTTGGCGCGTCGTTATATCAAACCCTTCTCTGGAAACCCCAAATATCTAAATTAATATGTGACATGGGTAACTGCACGGGTTCCCTGTATAAAAAAGTTTACCAACACCCCTGTGGTTAATGTTCTGGCCTTGTTACGCACTTTATACCCTCGGGTGACTATTTGTATTGAGGTATGGGTATTAATACTACTACTGGCTATCAGAGATATGCTTTGAAAGGAAGCAGGTAGAACTCAGTGAAGCTAATAAGGTTCATCTTTTTTTTTGCAGGAACACATTGAAACTAATAAATTACTCACTCAAAATGTACTTTTGCAAGCAAACTCTCCAGGCATTTGAGATACGTACTAACAGTGGTGAACGAAAATGAAATCCCGAGTTACATTTAACTCCTAATAGAGCATCAATAAATGTCTAATTGCGATGTCTTTTCATTCATTCAAAAAGAACCCAAAAATAATTAACTTTATGTGAATAGTGTCGCGCATAGCGCCGTTTCCGACGCCTGCAGGTGCCTGTATTTTATATCTATATTAACGTGAGACCATCGCAAAGAGTTTCACCCCGTCTGACACTATTGTGAAAGGAAAAAGTACTTTTAAACACCTACCAAAAAAACTCTACAATCATAGACAATCAGCTAGGCTACGCCACCCCAATGAGAAACCATGATGCTCATACTCACGTTGCATAGTAGTACCAGTCTCTGGGCTTCATCGGTGTGGTATTCCATCCTCCCCTTTAATAAATGCAGGAGTACCAAAGTTTGCCTGTTAGTGCTAATTAGAAATGTGTGAGTAATAAATTTCAAGTCATAAGTGAATACAAAGTGAAAAGTTATTTAGTCTGATTATTTTGGAGCAGACAGTTCAAACAAAAATAATCTCATATTGCAAAATAAACATGAAGACATTTTTCAGGACCCGACTAACTTACCAATTGTTTTTTTTTGTTGAAAAAACGCTTGCGCGAATGTCATTCTTTTTGTGCGAAGTGTAATCTACTTTGAGTTATAACAAGACTTAGGTTTCATTTAGACAGAAGTAATTCGGTCATTCCAGCGACGCAGGCGGCGCCACGTGGCTTTCCTTCGAACCTGGCAAACGATGATAAGTTCGCGACGCAGTTCGCTTTTGTGGTATTCGTAAGCGCTGAGTCGTTTTCATTCAAACATCTATGTGTCTCTCTAGCGAGAGAAAGTGTGGTCTGCAGCGACACTAGAGGACCTGACGAGCTTTCCTGCCTGAGACGCACACCTCAGCACCGTCTCGTCCGCCATTTTGACCTACCGTCGCGCCGCCTATAGTCGCTGGAATGATCGAATCGCTGGTGAAATGCATTACAATTCAAAGTGTTCTGTAGTTGTAACATACACAACGACAAAAGAAGTTTCTAGCTTTTAAAAAATATTTATTCGATGTTTATGGTAGTACCATCATTTAACCTTTAGGAGAAGCTTTTAGGCAGTGCGGATTTTGTTTTATAAGTACTTTCTGGGTGTATGTTTTCTAAGCTGCAGCAAAACCACTTTAGCTTGTGAAAAAGGGGTGCCATACGGAGTCAAGTATATGCAACTTTGTTCATTTTGAATAATTTTAACTTATAATTTAAATTCGTGTTTCAGCGAATTCCAATGATCGAGGCTTCATTCGAATATCCGAAGAACTCGAATATTTGCACAGCCTAATGCAGGTGCTTGGTTAGTGAAGAAATGGAGATAGTTATAGAATAAGAAGTGCTTTACTTGGGAGAGCGATCTGCTGTTCCTTTAGAAGCTTGTCAAAACATAATAGTCAATTAGAACCCCAAAAAATATATGTTTTATTCACAGGATGATAGTGCACTTATCTTTCATTCACCGTGCCAGCTGCTTACCGCTTAAAAGCAAGGATACTTTTCGTATGCTAGTTATATTTGAAAATTAATATCTCAGGTAAAGTTTAAGTTGGTCCTTTCGACCCGAAATTTACGTTTCGCAATGTAATGCCATCAGGAACTCGTAGAATCTGCTGTGATACTCATCACTGTGTGTAACCCGGCGTATACACCAGGTAACACAAATTTATACCTGCATGTATGAATGAACAATATGAAACACGTAACGGCTTCTTGACGTCACCAATAAAAGTGGGACGTCATCATTGGACGCGGAGCATGCAGTAATGGTCGGTTTTATAGCAAGAAATCCCGCTTTTGTGGCGGTATACATTCGAGGCGAAGTGAAATTGGAGGAGTCATTCTACTCAAGACCCAGAGGTCACACGAAATTCGGAATCATAGTAGGCGGCAAACCTTATCGCAAATGTCTTTTCAGGAAACCCATTTTTATTTATCTTGCGCATTCTTAATTTGTTATTGCGATAGCAGTTATATATACACTCTCGGCTGAGTTTCGCTGCCGGTGTCACCATCACTCACCGTGTATGTATATACATATTTTTTCTAATCTGACAGCAGCGCCATAACGCATAGCAAAGCTGATGATAAAGTGAAAAATGTCAGCATATCAACAGAGTGAATGATGGAGAGTGGGGCGAAGCATCCGTCCGTCCATTCGTTCTTGCTTCCGTCCGTCCATGCGTCTGTCTGTGTGACCGTCCATGCATCCATTCGCTCGTCCGTGCGTGCGTCTGTTCGTGCGTCCACATGTCCATCTGTGCGTCTGTCCCTGCGTTCGTCCATGCATCCGCCCCTGCATCCTTCCATGCGTCCATCCGTCGGTGCAGCCATCTGTGAGTCGTCCATGGATCTGTCTGTGTGTCCGTTCGTCCATCTATTCAACACTCCAAGTGCCACCATCTCGAATCTTTTCATCAGATGGATGGATGGATGGATGGATGGATGGATGGATGGATGGATGGATGGATGGATGGATGGATGGATGGATGGATGGATGGATGGATGGATGGATGGATGGATGGATGGATGGATGGATGGATGGATGGGCGGATGGGCGGATGGATGGGCGGATGGATGGGCGGATGGGCGGACGGATGGGCGGACGGATGGGCGGACGGATGGGCGGACGGATGGGCGGACGGATGGGCGGACGGATGGGCGGATGGATGGGCGGACGGATGGGCGGACGGATGGATGGATGGGCGGACGGATGGATGGATGGATGGATGGGCGGACGGACGGACGGACGGACGGGTGTGGCTGTACCCTTCAGATCGGGCGGTGGCTAGTGCCACCAAGCCGTAATACTTAATGAACTAAAAACTAGATTTATTCCTTCCTTAAAGTAGTGAGGTTGAGTAAAGGATATAATTTTCACTCGTGCCTTGACTTTAGCCACCAATCAGATAACCTCCTTCTAGTTGATTCTACTTGCTTCAAGTTTATTTTGCCCTCCCTGTCCCTAAACCCTAGTGCTTTGAAAACTCTGCGCCATTATCCTGCTCTATAGGGTGAAGCCCTTTACAGAACATTATCAAGTGTTCGGCACTTTCCTCTTCCTCTCCACACGCACTGTATACCGTGTATGCCCCTTCGTATTGGGCTTGAAATGTCTTGGTTCGCAGTACTTCCGTCCTGGCCTCAAACAGTCGAGAACTACCCCGAGTATTATCATAGATTCTTTCTTTGGCGATTTCCTGCTTAAAAATTCGCTAGATCTCTAGTGCGAACTTCTTAATCATGACAATTCTCCACATATCGGTCTCAGCTTCCTTCACCTTCTTCTTAATCGATAATTCTTTTTGGTTTGGCCCCTGCTGTTTTCTAAGTATTTACCATTCGATTTTCTAGTTCACTTGCTTCATTTTGTATGGACATTCTTCATGAACAAGTAGCTGAATACCTTCCTAGCCCAACGTTTCTCCCCCATTTTTCTCAATCACTTCTCAAATTTTATCTTGCTGCTAGCTTCCCTGCGCTCAAATGACGTCCATCCCATATCACTTTGTACTACCTGATTTGGTGTATTCCCGTCAGCTCCTAAGGCAAGCCTACCTATTCCACGTTGCTTAATTTCTAATCTTGCTTGAACTTCTGATCTCATGCACAAGACCGCATTGCCGAACGTCAGATCAGGAACCATGACCCCTTTCCATATTCCTCTCACAACGTTATACCTATTGTAATTCCACAGTGCCCTGTTCTTCATCACCACTGCATTCCTGCTATCTTTAGTCGTCACGTATGTTTAGTGTTCCCTTAGGTACTCGGCCCCGTTGCTTATCTATACGCCCAGTTATTTGTATTTATCTGCTATCTCTAGCGTGACCTCCTGTATTTTAAGCTCACTACCTTCCCTGTCATTAAAAATCATGACTGCGGATTTTTCCTTACAGAATCTGAAATCTAATCTATCTCCCCTCTTACTGCAGATGTCCATCAATCTCTGCAAATCTTCCTTGTTGTCGGCCATTAGCACTATATCAACTGCGTACATCAATGCTGGTAGTGCCTGTTCAACGAGTTTTTCTTGTTTCGCGAAAGATAGTTGGAAGCCCAGTCCACTTCCCTGTAATTTGGCCTCTAATCCTTGTAGGTACATCATGAATATTAAGGTTGACAGAGGACACCCCTGCCTAATCCCCGTTTTACCTCTGCAGGCTTGGATACCTGTTTTTCCCACTTTATACCTACCTTGTTACCTTTATAGATATCCTTTAAAAGATTAGTGACTCCATCTTCCACGCCTAGTGTGTCCATATTCCCATCAATTCCTCTTGAACCACGCTATCGTACGCTCCCTTGATATCCAAAAATGCTAGCCACAGGAGCCTGTGTTCCTTTTCTGCTATTTCGATGCACTGTCTCAGTGAGAACAGATTATCTCCCAACCTCCTGTGTTTCCGAAACCCATTCCGCAGTTCCCCCAACAACCCCTCATCCTCTATCCATGCCTGCAGTTATTCCTTTATAATCTGCATCGCCAGCCTATAGACCACTGATGTCACTGTTGTATGGCGCTAGTTGTTTATGTCAGATTTGTCCCCCTCCCCTTTATAGATCACGCTCATCCTGCTAAGTTTCCATCCATCGGGGACTTTACCATCGATTATTATTTTGCGCACTGCCTCTCTCAAAGCCTGCTTGGACTTTGGACCTAATGTCTTTATCAGCATAATTGGAATGCCATTTGGGCCTTTTGGTGTACTACTAGGAACCCTCTTCTCAGCCCTTTCCCGCTCTCGTTGTAAAAATGGAGCCATTGCGCCACTTGATACATCCTTGTCTATTGTGGCGCATAAAGCCTTTCTTTGTTGAAATTTTTTCTGTCACCCTTGTTTTTATATATTTAATAGCTTCGTCCCCTTCTAGCCTAATGCCTTGAGCAGTAGTTATAGACCTCTGCTCTAGGCTCGTCTTATTTGTTAAAGAGTTTACATGGTTCCAAAATTTCGAAGCGGCCTTTCTATCTTTTTATGCACTTCTGCCAGCCACTGAGCTCCCCTTCTGCTAATCTTTTCATGGATCAGAAGGGATGCATCCCTTCTGCAGCTCAGAAATATTTCCCATTTTCTTTCTACATCATCTGTCGGTTAACCCCGCTGCTTCACAAGTCTGTGTTCTGTAGAGGCTTCCTGACGTTTTGCTATGGCTCTCTTAACTTCCTCATCCCATCAACTGTTGGGTTTGTGTCTTCTTTTCCGGGGTGACTTGCCACGTGCCTTAGCAAGCTTTAGCTCAAAGAGTCTAATTATATTCGTGTATGTTCACACTGTTTTATTATCCTCAGTGATTACTTTATCAATTTGTTTAGTTGCTATTTCAATTTGCCTTTCTGAATAAAAATTTTCCTGTAGTTGCTCATCTTGTCTCCTTCCCAATTTCACTGCTCTTCCAAAACTTAGCTTGATACGTTTGTGATCATTACCCAGACTTCTGCAGCCACCTTCATCTATGTGCATTCCCCTCAGCTTATTATACATCCTATGTGACATCAGTGCGTAATCTATCGTCGACTGAAACCTTCCTACCTCCCATGTTATTTGCCCTTCACACTTCTCGGTACTGTTGCAAATGATCAAATCATGCCTTTCACACATATCCTTGGTCATTTTGCCTGTCGGGTCGATATACCCATCTATATCTTCTATGTGCGCATTCATATCTCCTAGTATAATTATCTCGCACTCTCCTCCTAACTCCTGAATGTCCTTTGATAGTAGTAGTAGTAGTAATAGACTTTTATTCAGCCACAATTTACAGGCCGAGCATTTCGATCACCTGTGCGACCAGTCGACGCTGTTCTTCTTCCCCTTCGGCGCCGATCCAGTCGAGCCAGGAGGTGATGGAAAGAGATGGGGGAGGGTAATAGCTGGATCGCTGAGCAGTTGGGCAGTAAAACAGGCAGTGTGACAGGTCGGCGCATGGGGAGGGGCAATTAGGACAGTAGGGGTTAGACCTATACTTATAAAGGAAAAAGCGAAAGGGGGTTATAAGGCAATTCATTTGAATGTGCCGTAGAGTTCGAGCCTCGAGCGCAGTGAGTGATGGATGAGGGGGAGGGTAAAGACGCTTGTCGAGCCGGAGCTGGAGATACCTCCTTGATAGTGTGACGCAAGGAGATCTGCCCATCGTTATTCGCGGAGCTGCGAATAACGATGGCCCATCGTTATTTCCGAAGGTGTGGGCCAAGGAATGAACGGTGCCCGGTGCAATATATCGCGGGAAAGCTGATGAGCTAGCTCATTGCCGTTAATACTTGAATGCCCAAGAACCCAGCGGAGGAAGACAGTGGAGGGTTGAAGAGCAGAGGCCGCTCACTCGACCTCCTGTTGAAGAGCAGGCAACAACGTGTTGTTCTGTATGTGGCGGATGGCGGCGTGAGAGTCGGAGTAAATCATGTACTCGGGGAGAGAAGGTAGGGAGGAAAATGACTGCATGGCGTGGACCATGGAAAGGACCTCGAGCGAAAGTACATTTGGCGTGTGCAAGTATGGCCCGCTGGTGTGCGTGTCCGGTGCCGAAAGTTGTGGATGGTAGATAACGTAGCCACACGAGCCCCGAGGAGCCATGTATGAGGCATCCATGTAGGCAACTCCCTGTGTAGAGAGAGGAGGACAATGATGATGTGCTGCCGCATAACGCCGACCGGCGTGAAGAACGGGAGACGTATTGGATGGGAGGGGAAGGATGCGAAGGTTAGAAGCAGCGGTGCTAGCGGCAGAAGGCAAGGTGGGAACGGAAACGGGAATGTGAGGGATACCGGCTTGGGCTAATAGCCATTCGCCTTGACGAGTGTAAGAAAGACGGGCAATCTGAGAGTCGCGGTGCAGAGAAATAAGAAAACGTAATGGATGAAAGAGGCCTGTGGCAAAGAGCTTAGTGGTAGAGGTAGTGACAGGGAGGTTTAGAGCTGCCTTGTGGAGGCCTAATAGAGCTCTTTCGAGTGTGTTGAGTTGCGTTTGGGTGAACTGAACGTAGGGTACAAAGTACAAGAACTTGTTAAGGGCAAGCGCATGTGCAACCCGGCACGCATGAGCCTCGTGGAGCCCCGACTGCCGAGTGACAACGCGTCGCAGGAGGTGGGTCACCAAGTAGCAAGTCCTCACAGCTTGATGTAGGGCCTGCGCGTTCTTTGTCGCGTGCAAATGGAAGCCAAGAACTTTGCATTGCTGAACAATGCAGATGAGAGAGCTAGAAAGCTGTAGGGAGATGAGAGTATTGTGGGAGCGCTGGTGTGCAGACCGGTTTAGCGATAGTAGTTCACATTTCTCCGGTGCACGGGACAGGCCTGCAGTAGCGAGAAAGGAAGCGATAAGGTCCAGGCCACGTTGCGAAGTATCCTGCACGTGGCCAGGACATCCAGACGTACACCAGAGAGTGATGTCATCTGCATAAAAAATATGGTGGAGGACAGGTATTTGGGACAGTTGGGAGGCCAGGGGGGGCCATAGCAATATTAAATAGAGTAGGAGATAGAAAGGCACCTTGAGGAGTGCCGCGGGTGAGGGAGTGTGGGTTAGACAAAGGAATATCGACTCTAAAGCGAGCAACTCGATTGGAAAGAAGTGATCAAATGTAAGAATACGCGCGGGAGAGACATGCCAGGAAGGACAGCTGAGCGAGTATGTGGTCATGACTCACGCCATCGAATGCCTTCCGTAAATCGACGGTCACAAGCGCATGGATCTGACTACGAGAATGTGAAAGAAAAGTATGATGAAGAACAAGGAACATGCCCCGCGCACATACGTGGCGTCGGAAGCAAATAGGAGAAGGAGGGAAAAACCCTTCCGCCTCAAAAAAATCAGAGTCGTTTCAAGGCCATTCGCTCAAGAGTCTTGCCAATGCATGACGTCAAAGAGATAGGGCGAAGGTTAGAGAGAGATGGAGGTTTGCCCGGCTTCAGAATCATGCAAATTAGAGAGGATGTCCAAGAGCTTAAAAGACAGCCGCTGTTCTATGCTTCGTTGAATGTGTGTAAGAGGAATTCCTTCGCGTTGTCGGGGAGATTACGTAGTGTAGTATATGTTATCTCATCCTCACCGGGCGCCGAGCGGCTAGATTGAGTGGCTAAGGCCACTTCCAGCTCCCTAAGCATGAATGAGTGGTCCAGGTCTGGGTTAGCTTCACCACAGTAATATGGGTAGGAAGGTGTGAGGGGGGGTGGGAGATACAGAGATTTTAAATTGTCAAAAACATCAGATAGAGTCTCTTGAGTGGGAGATTTAGCTAGGGTGGGAGCAACAGCAGGCTTGGTACCTAAGAGAGACCTAAACAGAAACCATGTAGAGCGCGAGTGCAGTGCGGAGCCAAGGCCGTCACACAGCATGTTCCAACGAGAGTGCTCTAGAGAAGTGCCGTAAGCGATAATTTCAGCCCGCAGAGCATCACTGCGGAAGGAAAGTTGGACGTTGTGTGGCTGGGAGCGGAGAGCGTATTTCAAACGTTGATGACGTCGTCATAAACGGAGGAAGGGAGGATCAGGGTCAGGAATGGGGAGTTGAAAACAAGCGCGGCGACTACAGGATGTCATTGCTGCGGATATCCGCGACGTCCAGTCGTCGTAAGTTTTAAATGAGTCAGACAAAAGGTTATTACGGAATGCTTCCCAGTCAGTGTGAGCGACTCGTTGTTTTCGCCTGTTGTGGGAAAGAGGGGTGGTGATGTGTATGAGAAAGTGATCACTGAAAATGTTTTCAGCGGTCTCCTGCCAGTGAAAAGGAAGGGAACTCCGAGAAAAAGTGAGATCGGGTGTAGTGGAGCGCTGTGAAACAGTACCCGCTCGAGTAGGGGTGTCAGGGGTATTAGAAGGGTGAGATGGCGTTCTTGGGCGAGGCAGTGTAAAAGGCGACCTGGTTTGAGTGTTTGGAGGTAACCCCAGAGCCTATGAGGAGCATTAAAGTCACCCCCAAGGAGGATATGGGTGGTCAATGGAAGGGAGTGCAGGAATTTGCCAAGAGCGCTAAACAAAGAGGACGTGACAGGGGGGTTGTAAAAGGACATCAGAGCGAGAGAAATACGGGTAGGTGGTTGATAATAGACCACACCAACAGTTTGACAGACCATAGGCTACTCTCCATTTTCTTAGTATACGGACGCCAACCAACGTCATCACTCGACGTTTCTTTCTTTTGGGGCCCCGTCAACCCTTCTCCATTCGTTTGCGACCAGTTTCTGCCCCGTGTTTCCCGATGCCATCATCTTCCCGTATAAATACCTAACCTAGCCAAGAACATCGCAAACATAGTTACGATGCAACTCACCACGTCGTTCTCTATATACCGACATGGAGACCGTGTACTGCGGTGGACGCCTGCACGAACGCCTGGTTTATGCGAAAAGCTCGAGTCTCGCTATTAGGCCGGGCGAGTTTTAGTGGCACCCCCTGGTGGAAGGCCTGGGTGACGTGTCAGCACGGACTCCTCAATGCCACCGCTGCACGCCTGTATACGTAATGATTCGCTCGCTTGGTACGACATTCCGCTGTTTGCGTTCGCTCTCTGCTCGTCGCAAGCTGCACATGAATGACGAAAACTGAATCGGTAATGTTCCTGGAAAAACAATAAATGTCAACTTTTTGCTTCTGCACAATCACGCGCTTGATCGTGGGCAATGTGAAACAAGTAAAAAGGTCTGTGTCGCGCTGCTGACCCCTATAATGGATTACATTCCTAGCCACGGCAGACACATTTCGATAGATATGAAAAGCAATAACACACTTCTTCTTCGATACTGCAAACTCATTGGCGCATAATAATGTGATTCTGAGATGAAAGACACGATATTTACATTATTAGGTTGCGCTGTTCATAAATGATTCCTGTAGAAGATATGAGGGTTTGCACTCCTGTAGGGTTTTTGCATTAGAGGAATCCACGAATCTACGGACACTGCTCTCGCTTCTGTCTCAAGATATGCGCTCTCTTGCATAATCGAGTCTGTTGTGTGCGTTTTTCCCGTGCACTTGCTCACTAAACACGTTGCTGAGTTTCATGTTTCTCTCGCAATTATTTTGGAGCTTCATTTCAGCGAAATTATTGAGGTTAAGTGCGGTTGAGGTTATGTGCGGCAATTCTCATCGCTGTCAGATTCTGTATTTGTGCGGAATCATAGCAACGGTGCTGTCGCACTCGTAACTATTAGCTTCGATAGCCATCTCATAAATTAATAATCCATGCAGCTGATTACCTGAACGTGGATATGGCGCAAGAGAACAGCCGACGCCTCATTGAGCCGAAGGTTATTTAATTATTACTTCGGCCTTGTTGATAAATGTGTCATCAAAAATAATCATTTTGACTTCCTGGCGTTTGTGGTGGAATCGTTGTTATCAGCGAGGCTTCTAAGGGAAACATTACTGTTTGTGACGCTGTGGTAGATCCCCCCAGCATTTCACGCAAACCAGGTTGCACTACTACACAATCCTTGGCGACTGTTGAGAAGAAACATGTACATATGATCGAAGCACACAGACATACCCCAATATTTCCGAGATCGTTGTGACTAGCAATAAAATTTTGTTTATTTTCGGAACATATGAAGTTCGTGCTCATGACAGTCTAATTCATGTAAAGTTTCCTGTTGGGTAAAGCGCAACTCTGTCAAATCGTTTAGATTATTCGCAGATGCAGCCGCAGCTTTCACGGTAAAACATAGTGTGTTTAGTCAATTGTAAACACACTAATTTCATTTGTGATACTTCGGCCCACATATGCTTTCATTCCGGAGTCTATGCCTAGTTGTAATTGCGTAAGCATCATCTAGCATATTTTCCTTAGCACCCAATCTTTGGCAACAAAAACCAACAATTTTCACATTAAATCTTCCGTTCGGACACAACTCTGCCTATCCTAAGCTAAATTATGAAAACTTTTTACGGCCCCAAGAACTTTAACTAGTTATAAAGCCTTTCACCCATATCTTCAGAGATTTGCGTCACTCAATTAGGAGCAACCACCAACGTATCGCTAAAGAGCGGCTACGCGGCGGGCGCAGAAGAAGGAGGCAAGCGGTGGTGGAGAAGGCGAGTTCTTGCTGTGACATCACATCGTTGCCTCTACAGCGAAGCTACTCTCATATCAGTGTTCATTCTCGGGGCTAATATCGGCCCCTACAAAGTTAAAGAACCAACCGTACTGGTTTACTAACGTGCCACACCTGTTCATGCTCCCACTTACCAATGCTGCCCCACGGCGGGACAGAGATTGTGCACGTTTGGCGTCTCAAGCCCTTTATTACGCATTCCACAGTGTATTTCGCGGCCAAACTGGCCGCTTTTATCCACGGGGGATAAAATTCAATGAACTTCATCTTCCTCGCGTGTAAATAACTATCACCAATCTTTGTGTGAATCATCTCTGTCATCAGCGCTATCTTCGTGTTCCTGGAATACAACATCGACTGAACCGTGTTTTTTCAATCTCTAGAAATGCCATCGTAATTAAAAACAAGAAGAAAAAAGTCACAGCTTTGCCGCAAAAATGAAGCAATGAACGTGATAACAAATCTGAAGGCCACGTGAAGAATGGCAAGCAGATCGAAACATGCCCCACGTTTCTCGCGTACAAGTGACGCACGAAACGCACTCACTGGTACAAATGAACGCGAATAACCGTCTCGGATGTTACTTCGCTGTGCCTGAAAAGCGCGCCATTTTCAAAAACAGACACTGTGCAGCGAGTGCATTGAACTACGGGCGCCCGGTAACTACCACATAATAGTTCCAGTGAAAGCCCAAGGTGTATGATTCTCCCCACCACGTGATAAAAGCGCGGACGCGCCAGCGTCTGCCCCACCTCTCTCTTTGCGGAGCAAATACGCGTGGGAGATGCGAGCGCACGCCGCTGTGTCGTGACGATCTGGCGACGCACGCTCAGTGCACAATCTCGCTGGTAATGCTGAAAACACAATATTTCCTTTGATATGGCCATCTACAGCGGTAAATGATAGGTATTGTTGCAGATGTGATGGGTTTATTTACACTGAAAAATGTCAGCGCTCTACCGTCACCGCCAAATCACCATCGCTCGAGAGCGTCCGATCTCTTCTTCTTCCTCGCTCTTTCAGTCCGCGTTACATTTCCCTCCGGGCCAGACGAAGCTCACCGAGCAAGTAGAAGTGATCGGTTGTTGTAGGGCTTCAATCGGGCAATGTGCACAATTTGCGTCTTGCGCGAACGCCGGTTCTGAGCCATCACTTTCGCAACAGCGTAAGTGATGTCACTTAGGCGCTGAGTAATGACGAATGATCCTGAGTACTTAGAAAGAAACTTCTGGCAAAGTCCCTTCTTTCGAATAGGCGTCCACAGTCAGACCAAATCACCTGTAGCGAAAGTTGCGGGTGGGTGTTTTGTGTCGTAACGGTCTTTCGCGCGAGCGTGCGTGGAGAGAGTTCAGAGCCGAGCAAGTCGACGAGCTTCTTCGGCGCGACACAAAGTCTGCGCGACACTGGCGTTTTCGTTCGTCGAAAAAGGATGTATGGTGTCAAGGAAACTTTGGGGATGACGAGCATAGAGAAGAAAAAAAAATTGCCCGCAGCTTCCCTCGGGGGAACACTGAGGAGGATGCGGAAGCATGTAATTGGTTAACTGGTGTTAAATTGCGACTTACTTGGGTCGATGGCTAAACTGGTTAACGTGGTTGTGAAATGGGGTGTTAAATGAGTGAACACGTACGGCACGTATGCGAAAGGGCGGTGTTTTATTTATTGCGACGAACCAACAGACGAGCGGCAACTGAGCGAGCGAGCGCCGACCTTGAGTATATATACAGCGCGACGGTGCATGCGCTGTCAGCTGTCGAATGTTCTCGAAGGAGAAGCGCGCGCGCGGCACAGATGGTGACGGCGCGACGGCGCATGCGCTGTCAGCTGTCGAATGTTCTCGAAGGAGAAGCGCGCGCGGCACAGATGGTGGGCGACGGCGCGACGGCGCATGCGCGCGCGTCAGCTGTCGAATGTTCGAGAAGCGGTGCGGACGGCGCGGACGGCGCACTACAAGGCGCGAGTATAAGATGCTTCCGCATCTAATATGTTGAACGATTTTGAGTACTTCGTACTCAACTATGGGAGAGCACTGAGCCGTCCCGCTAAAACAGTTTAGTGGCTGGTAACAGAGTTAGACACATGCCTGAATATACAGGCATGGTTCAGTGTGCACCGACGCTCGCGTAGGTTTTACATAGCTAACTTTACCGTACAAGCTCATGTTTGTGTTTCTGGTTTCCGTACCAATACTTTACCTTCCTGGTGCATTTAATGTGAAACTTTGACCGTTTTAACTCGGACACATGTATGCTTTTGAAGTGCAACAAATAACCTTATACTTGATGAACGCGTGAATATTGCAGTAGCAGAGAACGAGTGATTATTGTATCAGACGTAATGAATTAGCTCAACTAAGGCGGTGCGGACGGCGCGGACGGCGCGGACGGCGCACTACAAGGCGCGAGTATAAGATGCTTCCGCATCTAAAAAGGCGTATAACCCGTGACTTTGTGTTTCGCGGTATTAAAGGCGTATGTAACAAAAGGTAATATGGCATCGCAGTTCTTGTGATCCACTACGACGTACATTGAAAGCATGTTGATGATGGTACGATTGGTGCGCTCAGTGAGGCCGTTGGTCTGAGGGTGGTATGGCGTGGAATGGCGATACTGACACCCACAAAGCCGTAGCAACTCTTCGATAAAGTCAGAGGTAAACTGTCGGCCGCGATCACTTATCACCACACGAGGGGCCCCGTGACGAAGTATGATTGAGTGTAGAAGAAACCATGACACATCAGATGATGTGGCTGAAGCAACCACCATCGTTTCAGTATACCGCGTCAGGTAATCTACGCACACAATAATCCAGCGGCGGCCGGTGGTAGACTTGTGGAAAGGGCCCAGTAAATCTATGCCGACTTTTTCGAATGGTGATGTCGGTGGCTTAACCGGCTGCAGTGGGCCGGCCAATGGTGTGGTAGGGGTTTTGTGGCGTTGGCAGACATCACAACTTGCAACGTAGTGCTTGGTGGTCTTCCAGAGCCGAGGCTAGTAAAAACGTCGTCGGATACGGTGAAGCGTTCGGCCAAATCAAAGGGGCCTAGACGTGATGTCATCGTGCATGGCTTGGAATAACGCAAGACGAAGGAATTCTGGCACGACGAGGAGTAGTGTGGAACCATGGCTAGAGTAATTCTTGCGATATAGTAGGGCGTCATGAATCACGAATGGCGTGGTGCATTTAGAGCTACGAGCCACATCAATCATTGGTTTTAGCGAAGGGTCACGCTGTTGCTCTTGACGAAAGACGTCCAAATTTGGGAAGTTGGATGAGATTGCGGCCAGGTAGTTGTCAAAATCATCAGCAGCAGCATCCACAGTCAGAGATGGAAGAATAGATAAGCAGTCGGCATCTGCGTGACATCGACTGCTCTTGTGGGTCACAGAATAATTACATTTTTGAAGCCGTAAGGCCCAGCGAGCCAACCGACCAGCTGTGTCACGTAGTCCGACAAGCCAACAAAGCGATTGATGATCTGTGATGATCTTAACTTCCGGCCGTACAAATAAGGTCTGAACTTTTGGACGGCGAAAACAACTGCGAGACATTCCAGTTCGGTGACCGTATAATTCCTCTCCGCCTTGGTCAAAGTACGACTAGCATACGCCACGACGTGCTGGCGGCTGTCGTGATATTGAACTAGCACGGCACCAACACCGATACTAGTAGCATCTTTATGCAGTTCCGTGAGTGCCTCCGGGTCGAAATGGCGCAAGAGGGGCCCGGAACTAAGCAAATACTTCAGCTGCTCGAAAGCAGCCTCACACTCAACGGTCCATCAGAATGGGGCGTTTTTGCGGAGTAACTCTGTCAGGGGATGAGCAAGCTGGGCGAAGTCTTTGATAGACCGACAAAAATAAGAACACAGGCCCACGAAGCTACGGAGATCCTTAGCAGACGTCGGTTGCGTGAAGTCTCGGACAACACTGATTTTGTGCGGGTCTGGTCGTATACCGTCCCTGTCGACTAGATATCCAAGCACAAGGGCTTGACGCTCGCCATAATGACACTTCTTTCCGTTTAAAACGAGACCAGCTTGTTTGACGCAATCGAGAACAACGCTAAGCCGATGGTTGTGCTCATGGAATGTCTTGCCAAAAATAATTACATCATCGAGATAACACATACATATCTCCTATTTGAGACCGTGAAGGATGGAGTCCATGAATTGCTCGAAGGTAGCTGGGGCATTGCACAAGCCAAATGGCATAACGTTGAATTCAAATAACCCATCAGGCGTGACAAAAGCAGTCTTCTCTTTGTCAGGCGGATGCATTGGTATTTGCCAGTATCCAGACCTTAGGTCGACGGACTAAAAGTATGCGGCCGAGTACAGACAATCAACAGCATCGTCGATGCGTGGTAGTGGATACACGTCTTTCTTTGTGACGGCGTTGAGACGGTGACAGTCTACACAAAATCGCCAAGAGTTGTCTGTCTTTTTTACCAACATAACAGGAGCTGCCCAGGGACTGCTTGACTCTTGAATAACGCCTTTCTGCAGCATGTCGTTGACCTGATCGGCGATCACTTGCTTCTCTGACGAGAATACGCGATAGGGTTTCTGGCGTATCGGTGTAGCATCTCCCGTGTTGATGTGGTGGTGCATACAGGATTCGGGCAACAAGGAACATTGCTTGTTTTGAGCGAAATCAAAGACTCCTAAGCCGCGTATAAGTACCTCTTCAAGGACATTCTGCTCGGAAGAAGGCAACGACTTATTGATCATACCTTTAATCTCGCCTGAGTAGTTGGGCGCAGTCTGACTGATGGCTGGAGACTCTGAGACTATCCTGACGTCAATTGTGGCCTGCTCCTCGAACGTTCCCAGTTTGAATCCGGCTGGTAGAACAGCAGGCTCTGAGGCTGCGTTGAGCGCCCACAAGCAAGCATGTCCATCGATAGCTATAAGGACAGACCATAGGACCAGCACATTCTTCTTGATGGCGTTTGCATGATCAGGCTCCACAAGTCCAGTGCAGGGTCCTGAGCGTACATGAGAAGAGCATACGGGTACAAACACTGCTGTCCAACCAGGGATCGTCACATCTTCAGACAACGAAAGAGCATCGATGAGCAGAGTTGGAAAATCGTCAATTATTGCAACGGGCAACGTACTTTGTAGAAGAATCTCTCCAGTTCCACAGTGAAGCATAGCGCCGCATTCATGAAGGAGGTCTATCCCTAAAATGACGTCATGAGTTGCACGAGCCAGTACAGTGAATTCAACTCAGAAATTTTGTCCACCAATTGTGAGTACAACTGAATAAATACCAACAGGACATAACGCTTCGCCTCCAACTCCACGAAAAGTTTCTTTACGATTCCACGCGAACATAACTTTGTGACCCAAGAAACAATGTTTGAAACGAAGGCTCATAACCGAAACAGCAACACCAGTGTCTACAAGAGCAAGAGTATCTACACCGTCTATACACACACGCACTTTGTTCATCAACATCACAGCAGAAGGAGGAATTGGCGAAACTAACCGTCCCGCGACCACACCTCCATCGGTCGCACCAGTTCGTTTCCCAGCTGATGCGGGGAAGGTGACCGACGACGCGGAGACGGCGACCGGCGGGACCGTGTCAGAGGGATGCATCAAACGTACTCACAGGTACACATGCACGCGAATAAGCGTCTCGTTTGTTACTTCGCTGTGTCGGAAAAGCGCGCGCTTTTCTCCAACGGATACTGCAATGATTGCAGTGACCTTGAGACTTTTGTGCGCCCGGTAACTACAACAGAATCGTTACAGTTAAAGCCCGAGGCCATCCAAGACGCACGATCCTTTTCACCGCGAGATCAGGTCGCGCGAGGGAGCGTCGTCCCCCTCCTCTAATTGGGGCAAAGTTCGTGTGGGAGATAAGAGAGCGCGTGCCACCACTCGTTGTGGTGACGCGCGCGCATTGCGTCATCTTTCTAGTTATGCTGAAAACAGGATAATTCCTTTCGAAATGTCCGTCAGCAGCAGTAAGCGGTAGATATAAATAGGTTTACGTTTGAACGTTTAATAATATGCTCCTCGGTGGCTCAGTGGTTAACGCCTCGCACTCATGATTCGGAGGACTGAAGTTCGATTCCACGCACCCGAGTATTTTACTGGATTTTTTTCTTTCTTGCATTTTCATATATATACGTATACATACACGGCGGCGACACCAACACCGGCCGCAAAATCCAGCCGAGAGTGTCCACATAATTGATATCGCAATGAAACATACTGCGGGTCTCTGTGTCCAATTCGAGTCTTCTGTGTCTCATTGCCCATTAGCAGGGATTGCAATGTTCCAGTATGAAACATTGGTCAATCAATGCGTGCTTTGCGCCTCCCCAGGTTTCTCTCCTGCGCAACATCGAAATGAGCGCCAGCGTCAACGCCACCTTAAGTGTAAGCGTTAGCGTTCACTTCTTAGCATCTACACATGGTTCCCTTTATCGGGAGATGATGTATTTTTTTACGATAAAACTATACGCTTGAGCATCACTTCAACAATAAGTCCCAGAAAATATGCTAAGACAGGTTTCTAGTGCACCTATAGGGGCCCCTTTGCGTGTTTCTTTGTCATGATGCAGACCTGAACTACGTTACCTCTGGTGTGGCGGAAACATCACATTGCTGCTTGCTACTTGCAAGATTGGGAGCCGTGTCGGGAATTGGAGCTCCACGAATGTTTTGGTCTATATATGCTTGCACTTGCAAAAGATATGAATAGTCATCAGGTAAAGTAGTCGGATAGATTTTTTTTTTGGCTCGCAAATGCTCTGGACTCCAATGTCGATGTTCTGGGCATTTGTGAGCGTCACACCGCTTTAGTCCATGATGCAGCCTGTGAAGCGGCGAGGAGGCACGTTCACCGCATCTTTTCGGAGGTGGCCTAGACCCAGACCCTGAGTTTCCTGCAGTTCTCTTTAAAGTCGTAGCCACCAACATCATCAGAAGTTATTTCTGTTCTCAAGCAAGTCGGTTGCAAAATGACTCAGGAGAACACACCTTTTTGGAGAACACACCGTTTTCTGTCCGGTAGCTGCACGTATCCGTTGTGCATAGCACCCCTAAGTTTCAGTTTATCCACGTTTTAAATATATTGACGTAGGTGCTTATTGTCTCTTCCTTCATCCGATCTCACTGTGGAGCTCACGAGTGGTTATAATTAAAAAGTGCCACCACCATGCCGACGTTGCTCACTTTATATGGGCTCCTTCACTGCAATATGGCGCCGACAGTGTCTCACATCTGTTAACTATGCAGGATCGACGGTGCGAATGCGGTTGTTGCTGCCCCTTAAACTGTTAGCCTAGAACTCCAGGCGTCCGACCAACGTTCTTCTGGTTGAGTCACTAAACAGCGGCAGCAGTAAATATGCACGTGTTAGGCCTACTATCACGTAGGGAGACTTTAAATCAACGCTTGCTGTAAATTCACAAATTCATCACCAGAATAATTTTCGAAGTAACCATAATTATGGCATTTAAGAATGAGGAATGTGGTTTAACTGCTCACTGCTCGCAAGACTCACGGTCCTGTTTTTGCCAGCGCTCCATTCGTATGCCTGGTGCCACCAACAGTCGAAAAGACAGATCGGAAAACTCGAAAGGTGTGTCACCACTGAAGTTTGTGGGGGAAGGCCGGAAAGGTGCGAGCGAAAGCAAGTGATCACAACCAAGCACAATGAAGCGGGTATCTCTGCTGTGTCTCATAGACATAGCAAATAGTACCAATTTCTGCAACGCGTCACCTGTATTCACATTCCGCTGATAGCAAAAGCAAACAATTCACGTACGTACACCCACAATGAAGTTAGCGAGGCAGAAGCACTACAGTTATTGAGCAACAGTAAAAAGTAATGTGCGAGAACAATGTGTAATACATTTAGGGATACTCACTCTGAATGAATGAAGGTAGAGAAAAATAGTGAGAGTGTCAGCAACACCGAGCACATGATTAGTCCCTTTTGAAAAGCACTCTGCGTTAAACATCGCACATTTCAGGCGCGCGGCTTTTATATGTGTGAGTAGTTTTAGTACTATACAAGTAAATTAACTGAATATGAATCATACCACACAATTAAAGTCAGTTTTTTTAGTTATCGTTTGAAGACCACTGAAGCATTAACGTATAAAAGCTGTAGAAGTGTCGTTCAATTTCTTTTTCTTAGAACTTCACTCCATGAAGTACTTCAATCATACCTGACAGTAGCAGGAGTACCTTGAAGTGTGTTCACGCAGTTTCTTTTAGTATTATTTTATTTACGTGTGTAAAACAATGAAACTTATGCTAGGTCGGATCATGCTATCCTTTAATTCTAACATTATTATTGAAGTTACTCCTAAAGGCAAACACAATTCTGTCGCAAGTGCAAAGCAATCAATGTTACAACAAAAAATCACAGCATGCCCACGCAGTGAATGATGCGTAAGGTGAAGCATCCATCCGTCCGTCCGTACTTTCGTCCATCTGTTCGGCCGTGCTTCCGTCCATCTGTCAATTCTTGCTTCCGTGCATCTGTCCATCTGCGCTTCCGTCTGTCCATGCTTCCGTCCATCTATCCATCCATGCGTCCATGCGTCCGTGCTTCCGTCCGTCTGTCTGTCCGCGCGTTCATCCGTCCGTCCGTGCGTTCATGCTTTCGCCAGTCTGTCCGTTTGTCTGTCTGTCTGTTTGTCCGTCCACTCGTATGTGTCTGTTTGTCTCTCCGTTCATCTGTCAACTATACGAAAACCACTCACGCCATCTAGTGATATTTTTTTCAAGAATAGATGGATGGATGAATCCTGCTGTGCCCTTCAGATCAGGTGGTAGCTCATGCCACGTAGCCAGAACGTTAAGAATTATCACTGTGTTTTCGTATTTAATTTCACTCGCGTCTTGATTGTAGCCACCAATCAGTTAGCCTCCCCTGGTTATTTCCACCCGTTTGAAGTCTATTTTGCCTTCACTGTCCCTAAACCAAATGCTTTGAAAAATTCCGCGCCCTTATATTGGACTATAGGGTGGAGCCTTTTCCAGAACATTATCAAACGTTCAGCCGTTTCCTCCTTCTCTCCACACGCACTACATACCGTGTCTGTACCTTCGTATTTGACTCGGCATGTCTTGGTCCGCAATACTGCCGTTCTGGCTTTGAACAGCAGAGAATTACCCCAAAAGTTATCGTAGATCTTTTTTTAGCAATTTCCTGCTTGAAAGCGCGGTAGGTTTCCAGTGATAATTTCATAAGCATTTCTATCTTCCACATGTCCCTCTCTGTTTCCTTCACCTTCTTCTTAACCAATGTTCCCTCTTGGCTTGGTATTCTGCTGTTGTCTTATTACTCGCTTGACGATTTTCGAATTCGCTTCCTCCGTTTAGTATCAATTAAATTCTTCATGTACAAGTAGCTGAAAACTTTCCCACCGCAACACTTTTCTACCAATTTTTGCTTAATTTCCCCTCAAATTCTATGTTGCTTCTAGCTTCCCAGCAATCAAATGATGTCCATTCCATGTCACCCTGTACCCCCTAATTGGGAGGGAGTATTCCCGTGTACGCCCAAAGCAAGTCTACCTGTGACACGTTGTTTAATTTTCAATCTTGCTTGAACCTCTAATAAGGGCATATGCACACGTCATCTATTGTCCAGTTCATGAACTAGAAGTGGCTACAAACTACTACTACTACTTCTACTACTACTACTACTACTACTACTACTACTACTACTACTACTACTACTACTACTACTACTACTACTACTACTACTACTACTACTACTACTACTACTACTACTACAGCAGAGGAAGCGAACCACAGCCTGCGAATTTCAACGTTTCGAAAAGCGTACGCGTGTATTCGTTTCAACATCCTTGTTGCGATCACGCTTGTGTAACCTGCAACACACGAGTGCAGTCAATTGCACAGTGTTAGAGTCTGATCATGGCTATGACACAAGCTCTACTTAATGTGAAACTAAATGCGTTGAACAAGCACCTCAATGGTGCTTACAACGAAAGTAATTACGACGGCGTAATATGTGTTCAAAGCATCACTACGTTAAACAGTCGGTCCCATGCAACCCCTAACACGCGCTACTCGCTAGTAGCCCACTCCTACGGCAACTCGGTCAGGCAGGCTCGGAACAAATTATCTCGGAGTGCCGTTCAGTTCATACGTCAATTTGAGTTCACGCAGTTTTCTGCAGCACGTGCAGGATTACTCAAGGCGTCGTTGTCGTTGATACACAGTCGTTCAGCTGACACCACCACCCTTCGCACAGCGGCAAGGAATGAGGTAGCCCCGCCGCGGTGGTCTATGGTACTTGACTGGCTAAGGTACTCGGCTGCTGAGCCGCACGTCGCGGCATCGAAACCCGGTTGCGGCGGCTGCATTTTTCATGGAGGCGACAATGCTGTAGGTCCGTGTGCTCAAATTTGGGCGCACGTTAAAGAACCCCAGGAGGTAAAAATTTCCGGAGCGCTTTACTACGGCGTCTCTCATAACCGTATGGGGGTTTTCGGACGTTAAACCGCCCACATCAATCAATATTGATCAAGAAATGAGGTAGCAAACATTTAGCAGTTCCTATCGTTTGTAAACGTACTTCGGCTCAATATACATTCATTCGACCACCAGGAGTTCATCTGGTGAAGGCGGCATGGGGCGTACGTCCGTGCATCCTATCTTTTCCTGTACGAGTTGGTTGATCATCCTCCCGCAGCCGCCTTGGGTTGCACGGCACGTCATTGCGAATAGGGCCACAGGGAGGCCATGACCGCGGCGCCACACGTCACACTTCTATGCGTCACTGTGTCACGTCCTTCCTCATTGGCAGCCAGGGACGGCCCCTGGGCACCCTCTCCACCTCTACAAGATTTATTTTAGTAAATTAGATGTTATGTTTTTTATTACAAGATGTAGGTCGTTTAAGGTAAGTTAGCGATCAAACCCATTATGTTATCCAGCAATATTTCAATCGTATTCATCAAATGAAAGTGATTTTTCAGAACAAGAGGCTCATCGGAATGATCCTATCAAGTGAAAACAGGCGAAAAGAAACCATTGAGTTCCTATCGAAGCTCTTGAGCAGAAAGCCATGTTATGTTGTCACAATGCAAGAAAACGTCATCTATACCGTTTGCAACAACAGTTCTCTACGACGTTTTCAGGCTGAGTTTTATTAGAAAAGACAGGTCGTGCGTGGAATATTTATTTCTAAAAGTCTTTAATGTCTTACACAATGCATTTGAGTGTTCCCTGTATATTGCGAAAAAACATGAGTTTGGAGATGTTTTGCCTATCGTAAAAACGTTTTTTTTTTCTTATTTCTTAGTCGTTTGAGCTTTCTCATGAAACCGTGACTTGAGATACTTGTCCAAATCAAAAACAACTTGTCCGAATCAAAAGTATTTGCTTAATTGGCTGAACCTCTGGCCAGTAAACGGCGTCATATTGCAGCGATACACACTGGCACTGATAGCGGCGAACAGAGCGTCGGTCGTCGATCTACTGACAAGTGGCGAAGCGTGTCGGCATTTATAAACTTGCCATCGAATATTCTAGCGTTATCGTTAGCGATCACGTAGGTTCTAGAATAATCTGCAATATTCGTGAAGTGGGCGTAATCTTAGCGAAGTGGTCTACTACTGTTCTGAAGCTTCTCGAACAATGCAGGCGCAGTTCGCGCTCTGAATTACGTACAGTGTAACGGGGCGATAACAAAACTTGAGGAAGGAACGTGGAATATGGTTAGCAGTAGAGAGGTGTGGCGTCTGTGAAACGAAACAAGTGCAGTTTTATTAGTATCAGACCATGAGCCCTTTGTGACGCCACTCGTCAAGTTTTAGCAGGTCACGCTAAAGATTAACTCTATCTGAATCGTTAGTAATGTGTCGGAATAGTACACAGACATCAGCAAAGAGGTGATTGTTAGACGAAATATGATCGGGTAACTCGTTGATATAAATTAAGAAGAGGAGGGGCCTAGAACTGTAACTTGTGGCACACTGGAGATTACGTTAGAAAAGGATGAGTACGTATCATTAGCTTCTACAAATTACTGACGGGTAGTGAGAAAGTCCTGAATCCAGTTGCAGACAAGTCAGTAATGCTTAGTTGAAACAGCTTCAGTAGTAGGCGGTTATGAGTAACCTTGTCAAAGGCTTTCTGAAAATCTATACATATCTATGAACCCCTTATGGGAAAATACACACCTATGTTCAACTGCTGGCGCCTTTGTGCCGTCACAAACAATATCAATTTATTTTTAATTTTTACAGCAATGATCTGACCGACCAGCTTTGAGCTGTTCGTCAAGCCGAAGATGCCGCCCGGGTTCAAGGACTTCCCGTCACCTGAGGCACCGCCATCATCATCGACGGACGGTGGGATAGGACATGGGTAGAGTGTACTAGAAGTGTTGAGTGGCGTAACCACGCCTCGCCGCCTGATCCCTTCCACGCGTTACCCGTAGCGGCGGCGCTGCAGTCGAATAGTACTGAAAGAGCCGCACATTGCGTGCAGGAACTGATATACACTTTGGCTTCTTCGACGCGCTTTGTTGATGCATATTTCTTCGTACCTGCCAATCATTCATGTCTAGCACATGATGCCATATCCCTGGAAGTATAACACGCCAATCTACAGAACTTGAGCTCCATAAAAGCCCTTGTGAGATATCAAAAATAATTCAAAAAGGGCGTGCCTTATACTGATTTCTTCTGTCTTAACTCTTTCTTCATTGGTTAGGCATCTACCATATACAGAATAACTGAGCCGATTTATTGGACGTTAGCTGCGCTCAGAAAGCTTTTATATTAAAAACAAATACCATTTCAAACGCGCACAAAACCCGGAGGCCATTAGTAGACAGGGGAGAGGAAGAGAACCTGAACCCCCTACACCACAAAAATTTTTCGTAATTTAAGTTTTTAGGGTATACTAAACTATTTTCACGCATTCACAGCTACCACAAATTTCCAAAGTTAATCGTTTAGCTGCACCCCCCCCCCCCTCAAAAAATTTTGGGTGCTAAGCTTGTGCCAAAGGTTTACAGTTGGCGAAGGTAAATATAGCGTGGTGCACCGCAAATTTCACCTTTTCGACATTATGACGTCCTAAAGCTTAGTTCAAGTCTAACGTAGTTGGACTAGAAATGCACCCCCTAAAATAGTAGCTGTGTGTGTGTGTGTGTGTGTGTGTGTGTGTGTGTGTGTGTGTGTGTGTGTGTGTGTGTGTGTGTGTGTGTGTGTGTGTGTGTGTGTGTGTGTGTGTGTGTGTGTGTGTGTGTGTGTGTGTGTGTGTGTGTGCGCTTTCTGTGTCCATACACAAGTTAAATTTCTCAAAACAAAATGCAACAAATGCACCACTGCCTGCCTACACAATTTTGACACTTTTGACCAGAACGCTACACTTTTGACTACACTTTTGACCAGAACGCTTTGTGTGCATATGATTTTGTGATTTAGAAACGCGTCGCCTTGTGTCGGTGAGCCCTGCTAGTGCATTTCTTCAGCTGATTGGCGTTTTGTGATTCGGTGCACGTAAACCTAGGCGCTGCATGTGACTTCGAGTACGCGTCAACGGCCTTGTCGCTGGCAGCGCCTGGGAATGTGCAAGTGATTTTTTTTGTCCCGCCTTTCAAGCCGGAGTATCGATCTTGTACGAAGCGTGTGTCGCTTTTGAAGGCTGCGCCTGAAGCAGAGCGCTTGTATAAGTGGTGACCGGCAATTTCGAAAGCTGACGGAGCCTTGCAGCCTACTGATCATGTATATGTGCGCGAAGAATTTCACCGAAGATGTGATCTATGCCACATATCATACAAAATACAAGAGAAACTCTTTGTTGCACGCACCAAGGAAACCTACGCTATGAGCCTGCCATCTTACCGGGCTGTCCAAAATACCTCTCCGTGCAGCATAAAAAAGGGGGAAAGCTTAGTAAAACGGCTGGCTCTACTGCTGACTTCTTGGAAGCGACGGATCGATTTGATTTGATTTGTGGAGTTTAACGTCCCAAAACCACCCCATGATTATGAGAGACGCCGTAGTGGAGGGCTCCGGAAATTTTGACCACCTGGGGTTCTTTAACGTGCACCCAAATGTGAGCACACGGGCCTACGACATTTCCGCCTCCATCGGAAATGCAGCCGCCGCAGCCGGGATTTGAACCCGCGACATGCGGGTCAGCAGCCGAGTACCTTAACCACTAGACCACCGCGGCGGGGCTGGAAGCGACGGAGGCCGAAAGGTTCCACTGCATCTGAAGTGGAACACGACCACTGAAAGAAAACCAATGTTATTGCGCTTAGAGACAGTTTTCCCACAGCATGATGATGATGAATCAGCAGGCAAGCATGCAAATAGTAGCTCTTTGACTTTAGCAGCGACAGGCCTTCTCCGTGTAAAGAGGAGAATAGTTCTCAACACGACCCTTATAGTGTGGACATATGCGTTACCGACTCAGTTGTTCTTCACGCCGGAAAAGTAATTTCTTGTTTTAAGTTGAGATGCCACATTTTTGAGCTGCCTTATCTATGCCTCTTTAGATCAAGCAAAATAAATATAGAGTAACCAGTGAACATAAATCATTGTGCATACTAATTTTGTAAAGCAGCCGTCATAACTATAAGTAGTTTTGCATGCTTCATGTGGTCAAGCCAAATTTTCTCGTTTTTTTTTTTGGATGTCTCTAGCACTTCATCGTCACCGTCTTGCAACATTGCAGGTGCACTTCCGACATGGTAATTATGACGAAACCCCTTTTAATTCTCAATTCGAACGCCGCAGACATATATCCTTAGACACCTCATCAAACACTGAATATGATTGTCGGCGTCCCGCGCCGGTCGGGCTGCAAAGATATACAGCTTTAGGTAGTGCGCTCGCTTCCACCGTCTCTTAAGCACTTCATCAAGTTCATCTCCACACGGCCTAATAAAAAGTCACAGCTTTGCCACAAAGGCAAAGCAAGGAACGCGATAGCAACAACTTGAAAGGTCACGCGCAGAATGAAAAGCAGATCAAAACGTGCCCCGCGTGTCTCGCACACTTATTACGCACGTACTCACAGGTACGAATGCACGCGAATAAGCGTCTCTTGTCTTACTTTTCTGAGTCTGAAAAGCGCGCGCTTTTCGCCAACAGAGACTGCAATGATTGCAGTGACCTTTGTGCACCCGGTAACTACAGCAGAATCATTCCACGTGAAGCCCGAGGCCAGCCAAGGCATACGATCCTCCCCTCCTCGCCAACGCGAGATAAGGGCGTGCAAGATGCGCAGGAGATTAGAGCGAGCACCGCAGCGCGATGTGGCAACCATAGAGTTTCCTAAAATTAACTAGAGGGGACTCTAGCGCTGCGATCGTTCAGCGACCATGGGAATGTTGGGTAGTACACACATTTGCCTAGTTTTCATACTTGCGGTCGGCGAATCATACTTGCGGCTTCATTTATTGCTGTGTTTCGGTTTTGTTCTGAAAGAAAGATTCAACCCTTTCGAACTTCATGACCCGATTTGGAAAGGTAAGTTTAAAAGAATAAGATGGTGAAGGGCAACCGCTGAACATTTGCTAATATTTGTTTCGTAAGAAAACAGCTCTAAGCCACACGAACACACACAGAACCAAAAGCAGGCCAGAAGTACGAATATTAGACAAATGTGTCTACTACCCATCATTTTTATGCTCGCTGAGCGCCGTCCGTTGCAGCTCCCATCGACACTAGCGCCAGAGTTCCCTCTAGTGTATATTAAAAAACTCTATAGTGGCGACGTGCGCTTATTGCGCCATCTTTCTGGTAATGCCAAAAACACGGCAGCGGTAAGTGGTAGATATGAATAGCTTGCCGTTTGAGTGATGAGGTACACTCTCCGGGGTGGCTCAGTGGTTAACGCCCCGCTTTCACGACACAGAAATCCCACGGTCAATTCCACGCGCTGGAGTAGGATTTCCTGAATTTTTTTTTCCTTTCTTGCATTTTCGTATATAGGTATACATAGATAGGTATACGTATATGGTGCGTGACATCGACGCCAACGTCGACGCTGGCGGCGAAATTCAGCTGAGAGTGTCCATATAATTGCTGTCGCAATAAAATAGCGCAAAGTATGACTGATGGCAGCTGCCCAAAAGTCCCGACATGGGTGTGGTACGAGTTAACCCAGGGTCGAAATTTCGGGACACAACAAAGTTTTCCCACCATATTATGCTGCGTACACTGCCAGAGGCCGAAATCTGCGTGAAGCTAACAGTAAGACTGTCAATGGTAGCGTGTCAATTTAGGCTCTTAATAGAATGCGTGTAAGTTTCCTGATACATTAGTTGAAAGTTTTATTATAAAGTATTTCATTCATTTTCATGAGCAACAGAGCGCGATAGTGATATCCTCGCACCCTCTAACACACACACACACACACACACACACACACACACGGACTATCGCCTTCTTAATAGCTAGCGCGCCTTTGCCCTCGGGCTGCTGTCCTTATTGCAAACACCTCAAATTTTCTCTCACGTACAACGCTGTTTTCTTTGTTCTGAACGAAAGACGCTGACGCTGACACCACCTACACCAGAATTTCAGCGAAACGAGATCTTTAGTGCTCTCGCGTCAAAATGAAACCGCTTTCCACAGGCCAACGTTAGCTGGTGTCGGTGCATTTGTATCACAAAAACGCTCTTAGCAAATAAGCTGCATATAAAATAAAGAAATCGATTTCGTATCAGCAAAGTCCCAATATATTCATCTATTGACATCCATGTACATCTGCATATCGAACGTAATAAACCAGCGAGGCTCCTCAACAATCACATTCTACACCCGAATCGAGCCGCTCAGCAGTGAGAGCCTTGGATGGATGGATGGATTGATGTGGCTGTACCCTTTAGATCGGGCGGTGGCTAACGCCATCAAGCCGTAACAATTATTGAACCACCAACTAGATTTATCTTTTTCTTCCTCCTTTAGATTAGTGAAGTATAGGACTGATACTTTTTAGTTGATGGTTTAATTTTCACTCGTGCCTTGGCTTTAGCCACCAATCAGATAACCTCCTTCTAGTTAATTCTACCCGCTTAAAGTATATTTTGCCCTCTCCGACTCTAAACTCCAGTGCTTTGAAAAACTGCGCCATCATCCTGAACTATAGGGGGGAGTTTTTTAAAGAACATTATCAAGTGTTCGGCAGTTTACTCCTCTCCGCATGTAGTGCATACCATGTCTACCCCTTTGTATTTGGCCCGATATGTCTTGGTTCGCAGTTCTCCAGTCCTGGCCTCAAGCAGTACAGAACTACCTCGAGTATTATCATAAATCCTCTCTTTGGCTAATTCCTGCTTAAAAGTTCGATAGATCTCTAGTGCGGACTTCTTAATCATGCCAATTCTCCACATGTCAGTCTCCATTTCCTTCACCTTCTTTTTAACTGATAGTTCTTTCTGGTTTGGCCCTCTGCTGTTTTCTAAGTATTTACCCGTCAATTTTCTGGTTCGCTTCCTCCATTTTGTATCGACATTCTTCATGTACAAGAAGCTGAAAACCTTCCTAACCCAACGCCCCTCCCCCATTTCTCTCAATTGCTTCTGAAATTTTATCTTGCTGCTAGCTTCCCTGCCCTCAAATGATATCCATCCCTTATCACCTTGTAGTCCTTGATTTCGTGTAATAGCGTGAGCTCCTAAAGCAAGCGTACCTATTCCACGTTGCTTAATTTCTAATCTTGCTTGAACTTCTGATCTCATGCACAAGACTGCATTGCCGAACGTCAGACCCGGAAGCATGACCCCCTTCCATATTCCTCTCACATCATACCTATCGTAATTCCACAGTGCCCTATTTTTTTATCACTGCTGCATTCCTGTTACCTTTAGTCGTCGCGTATATTTCGTGTTCTCTTAGGTACTCTGTCCCATTGCTTATCCATACGCCCAGATATTTGTATTTATCTGTTATCTCTAGCGTGACATCCTGTATCCTAAACTCACTACCTTCAATATCATTAAAAATCATGACTGCTAGTTTTTCCTTAGTGAACCTGAAATCTAACCTATTTCCCTCATTACCGTAGATGTCCATCGATGGATGGATGGATGGATGGATGGATGGATGGATGGATGGATGGATGGATGGATGGATGGATGGATGGATGGATGGATGGATGGATGGATGGATGGATTGATGGATAGATGGATGGATGGATGGATGGATGGATGGATGGATGGATGGATGGATGGATGGATGGATGGATGGATGGATGGATGGATGGATGGATGGATGGATGGATGGGTGGATGGACGGACGGACGGACGGATGGACGGATGGATGGATGGATGGATGGATGGATGGATGGATGGATGGATGGATGGATGGATGGATGGATGGATGGATGGATGGATGGATGGATGGATGGATGGATGTGGCTGTACCCTTTAGATCGGGTGGTGGCTAGCGCCACCAAGCCGTAATACGTAATGAACCAAAAACTAGAGTTATTTTTTTCCTTAAATAGTGAGGTTGAGGATTCGTACTTTGCAGCGAACAGTTCAATTTTCACTCGTGCCTTGACTTTAGCCACCAATCAGATAACCTCCTTCTAGTTAATTCTACCCGCTCAAAGTCTATTTTGCCCTCACTGTCCCTAAACCCCAGTGCTTTGAAAAACTCTGCGCCATCAATCTGAACCACAGGGTGAAGCCCTTTAAAGAGCATTATCAAGTGTTCGGCCGTTTCTTCTTCCTCTCCACACGCAATGCATACCGTGTCTACCCTTTCGTATTTGGCCCGATATGTCTTTGTTCGCAATACTCCCGTCCTGGCCTCAAACAGTAGAGAACTACCCCGAGTATTATCATATATCCTTTCCTTGGCTATTTCCTGCTTAAAAGTTCGATAGATCTCTAGTGCGGACTTCTTAATCATGCCAATTCTCCACATATCGGTCTCAGCTTCATTCACCTTCTTCTTAACCGATAACTTCACCTTCTTCTTAACCATTACACAGGACAGGTGGTGCCATCTAGCGGGCCACAGTTGAAACAAAAAACGTCTGCGATCTCGAAGCCAAAGGTGGGAAATTGATCAATGGCTGTTGTTGCTGCTGTGGCTGCCGCTGCTTTCGGTCTGCTGCTACTAGCGCAGTAAAGCCGGGCAACGTTGTGCACAGAAACAGTAACGTGAATTGGCCCGGGCGGTCCGCTTCTTGAGGCGGGTAACTTGAAGTGCGCTAACTCGATGCGGACCTCAAAAACGATATTTTATTTCAAAATAGGCCCTTCGTTGGCACAAAAGTAACACTACGAGGTTTCTGGACCGCTATTTCAACAGTCAACGTCGACTTAATAGTTGCCTTTAGTGTCCCTTTAAGGAGGATGACATTTAACTTCGCATTCTGTCATGTTTTTTGTCAGTTTTTGTTGATTTGTTTACAAAAGCTTTTCACTCGCATCTGCCACGTACGCGCGTTTACCTGTCTCGACATGCTTCAAGGAGCACTTCACAAGGCTCAAATGGTCGTTATCAAACCTGCCGCGGCGCATGAACCTTATCACCGTTTTTATTCGCGCTTCAAAACACAGAGGTCTTTGAACGACTTCGAGCCAGCTCAGAAAGTAGCACGGCGTGCACGGTAGCTCGCAACAGTCCGACGCGGATATCCAAGCAGGTCAGGTTGGAGAAACGCACGGTGCTGAATGCCCTTAATCTTTCATTCGCTACATATCCACACAAATGAAAAGCACAGGAGTACCTCGAAAACGCAAAATTTTCTGTCTTCTTTGCAGACTTCAACGCGATAGTTTTAAAGAGCTCGTTTAGTAGAAAGCACGGTGTCGGCGTCGGTGTCAGTGGTTGTGAGCGAAAAAATCAGGGTTGTCCGTGAGTTAATAGTCGAGATACTATATGCAAATTCAATTATAACAATGTTTGGGTCAAGTGAAAACAGACATGGAAGTTTTTCACGACAAGTAGGTTTACGATGTTAGCCCCGAAAACAAATACTGCCGTCACTGCGATCACCCCGGTGTGACGTCACGACAAGGACACTCCTCCGCCACCGCTTGTCTCCTATTTCTACGCCCGTCGAGTAACCCCACTTTAGCGATACGCTGGTGATTACTCCTCAATTGCGCGACGCGAATCTCTCAAGATACAAAGTGAAAGGTTTCATAAGCAGTGAAAGTTATCGGGGCTCCAAATTTTCATAATTTAGCTTAGGATAGGTCACAAGCAGGAATGTTCTCTTCACATGGAAGCACAGCCGATAGCAACGATTCCAACATAAACGCTAGAAATTCGTAATGAACTCTTTCGATGGCGCAGTGAGCGACATAACCCAAGTAATAATTAAACAAGCTTCGCCTCGATAAGGTGACGACTGGTCACTAACGTCATGTCCCCGTACAGGTCATAAACTGCAAGCAAAATTAATTTATGAGGTGGTTATCTAAACTGGTAGTTACGAGTGGGACAACACCGTTGCTACGGTTCTGCACGCAGATAGAATCTCACAGCAATGGAAATTTCCGCACGTAACCTCCATTAACCCCGTCAAATGAAGCTCCAAAATTACTGCCAGAGAAACATGAAGCTGAACAACGTGTTGAGTGAGCAAGTACACGAGAAAAACAGACACAACAATGGCGGTGGTACTCAAGCGCGAGAACTTCTGAGCTATTTTGAGAGACTCGATAATACACGTGATCGAGCGCGGGGCTTGGCACACCAGCGAAAGCACCTGGCGGTTCGGACGTGGCGATTTTGGCTGCGCAACCCTGCCTCGAGGCTGCGGAGGAAGAAAGTTTGGGACACGTAAGCTTCGGAGCCTGGCTTGCCCGTGCTCAACCTACTGGGGTGTTCTTGGCTGAGGATTGAGTGGTTTTAACTTTGTGTCTTAGAGTGCGATTTTATAGTTTATGTTTCTCAGTCTAACCGTATCTCTAGCGCTCATGTCGACTACTTCTCCTGGCCAGGCGCGATCCGCCTGGTCAGCGTCCCTGCCGTCTAATGAATTACCGCTAGACTCCTTTTTCCGCAGTGCTATCGACAGTATTCCCGTGGCACTGGCACCTACAAATGGAGGCTTCATCAGACTTACAAACCCTCAGGCGGTTCAAAAGGAACTTAAGACAACTTCAAATCATTTCCAGACCATCACAGATGCACGCCCATTTGGGCGAGGAGGTATCGTGTGTAGGTCACCGGGTCAGACCTGCGAGCAGGATCTTCTTAAATGCACCTCCTTTGCTGCTACCCCGGTGAGTGCTTTTATTCCACCTCACCTTTCATGTACCAAAGGCCTTGTACGGGGAGTCGACTCCAAGCTGAGTCCAGCTGAGACCCTAGACAGGCTCTCTGGAGCAGGCGTAATTTCAATTTACCGGTGTAATCGCCTAGTCGACAACGAGAGGGTACCAACCGAATCTGTCATCGTGACATTTGTGGGCACAAAATGCCCGTCAGAAATAAAATTATGGCCACTGATCTTCCGAGTAGAACCCCTCGCTTCTCGTCCGATTCAATGCAAGAACTGCTGGAGATTCGGCCACAGTGCGGGAGGATGTAAATCTAACGTTCATTGTAGCACCTGCGGAGAGAGCCATCCTTCAAGCAAGTGTACTGCAACAGCGGAAAAGTGTTGTCTCTGTGGGGGCAGTCACTGCGCCGACAACTCTGACTGTTCCGCTCGTTCCCGGGAGGTTCAAATCCTTGAAGTTATTGACCGCCGCCGCTATTCTCGAAGGGAAGCCATTGACATAGTTAGAGACAGGGCTTTTGAATACTCTGGTATTACAGGGCGCTGCACTTCCAGTATGGACTCCAACCTACCGCAGGCTATTAAAACTGCGGTGGAAAAAGCAGTGAGTAAGGCAATGGATAAACTCATATCTAACCTTTCCAACTGTTTGGTGCAAATTCTTTCAAGTCAGATTGGACAAACAGTGAAGACTAGTACAGAACCAGCAGTATTAGACATTACCAGCGATGCCACACAGCTACGCAATGTAGTGTTGGACGAACTTTCTGCATCTGCAGGCAAGGCTAAGCAGTCAGGAACACAGGTGCACTTGGACCGACATTCGCCTCAGCCGAGCACAAGTACTGCTACAGATATGGAACTCGATATACGAACTAATAAACGTACCAGATCCCCAATCTTCACCGATCTCAAGTCCAAATCTAAACGGAATGAATCTGCTATTTCGCGTGAAGATGCTAACAAGGGCGCGACATGCGCCTCTGCGGTGCGCTCAACACCATAGGTCAGTTGAGGGTACTACAGTGGAACTGCCGTTCTATATTCTCAGCCTCAACCGACTTACATTACTTTTGCAATAATTTTAATCTTGATATTATAATTCTCCACGAAACTTGGCTCACACCAGATAAAAATTTCCATCTTGCAGGTTTTCGTCCTTTTCGATTAGATCGCCCATCACGTGGTGGTGGTTTAATGATCCTTGTATCAAGTAAATTATGCCATAGAGCGAAAATTTCTTTCAAAATGTTAGACTTGGATTGTGAAATATTAGCATTAGACTTTTGTCTCCCCGGATACCATCCTTTTTCAATTGTAAATTGTTACTTTCCCTCCGGTGTGCAAAGTACGCGTTATCTTGATAGCGTTTTGGTAGCATGTAGAAAGGAAGTTGTACTCACAGGAGACTTTAATTCACATCATTTGTCTTGGGGTATAAGGACAGATTCTTGTGGTAGGTGACTGTGGGAATGGACTATTGATCACAACCTCTCCTGTCTGAATAAAGGTCATGTAACATTTGTCCGAGGTCAAACTAGCTCAGTATTATATTTAACGTTTTGCTTCAATGCAATCAAGGTTTTCTCATGGGCTGTTCTGGATTCGGGTACTAACAGCGACCATCTTCCTGTAGTTTTTGACATTACTTGTCCAACAATAACATTAGATCAGCCAAAACGCACATACATCAATTATAGCAAATTTCAAACCTGCCTGCATTCTGCCATTTCCAAGCTTGAAAATGCCAGTACTAAGGAGATTGCATCTACAATTGGTTCAATGCTGGAGGGATCTAGAAAAAATTCCGAATTTTATATTCCATTCAATAAACGATCCTCCTCTCGTTGGTGGAATGATGAGTGTACGCGCGATTATAGAAGACGAAAAGCCGCTTGGAAAAAACTTCTTTTTAATCAGAGCCCAACAAACTGGAAGGACTATCAATTCCTTGTTGGCGTATTTAAGCGTACAGTGAACCGCGCGAAAGAAGAATACGACAGTAGACATTTGGATTATCTTTCTAAATCTAAAAATAAGCGTGCTTTGTTCGCCTATCTTCGGACAAGAAAAGTACTGCCAGCACCTTTAACGTTGCAGTCATGTGTCTTGACGCCAGAAGAAATGAACACCTCTCTAGAAGACATAGCGCAAGGTTTAGAACGCCGCTTCACTACTAATTTTTGGCTATTCAGTCAAAACTTGCATGAATTTCCAGAAGTTTCTTTATCTCAATTGAGTCAGACAGTATTATGCTTACCGAGGACGCCTCCCGGACCAGATGGGATTACGAACTCTATGTTGAAATGTTTACTCCAGGAATCGCCTAATATTTTGCTAGAACTAGTGAATTATTCGTTAGGGAACGCATGGATACCTCCAGAATGAAAACTTTCCAAAATTGTATTGTTGCTAAAAAATGAAAATGATGCATACACGTTGGATAACATGAGGCCGATCGCACTGACATCAAACTTAGTGAAATTGGTTGAGAGAATCATCAATATACGAATTAATGAAATTATTACCTTGAGGTCAATTCTAAGTCCTTGTCAAATTGGGTTCAGGGCTGGTTGTTCGATTTGGGATGCCCACGTTGATTTAGAGAGTCGGCTTCAATTATCTCGGCTGCATAAAAAATATGCAGCCTTAGTTACCTTAGACATCGCTAAAGCAAATGATACCGTGGAGCACTCTATTTTGATAGATCGATTAGAATACCTTGATTTTCCATCATACATAGTAGCGTGGGTTCACAATTTTCTTGCAGACAGAAAATTTTATTGTTTTAAAGATAGGTTTTCATCATCTACTCATGCTTCAACGAGAGGAATACCGCAAGGCTCGGTGCTTTCCCCGGTGCTATTTAATTTACTAATGAGCACCATTCCACTTAAACAGGATATAACAACTTATGTTTATGCAGACGATATCGCATTTTTTGCAATGGCAGATAGCATTCAGACCTTATATGAACGGCTGCAGACTTACCTTAATATATTGGAGAGCTGGCTCGATGGCAGCAGCTTTTTACCTAATCCGAGTAAATGTGCCCTCCTTGTTTTCCCGCTGCAATACCCTGTGAACATTTCTTTGTCTTACCACCATGAGGACATACCACAGCTGGAATCTGTTAAATACCTTGGAGTAATTTATCACACGTCACTTAACTGGCGACCTCATATCGAATATATCGCCGGAAAAGGAGTGCGGGCCATTGGCATATTACGTAGGCTAAGCAACTACCGCATAGGTATGAGAAGAGACACATTGGTAATGATATATCGCATGTACGTTCGTCCCATTTTGGAATTTTGATGTGTACTTTTCTCTGGAGTTCCAGCTTACAAGTTGCGGCCTCTAATTCTTCTGGAAAAAGAAGCTTTGCGCTTATGCCTTGGCCTTCCCAAAACAGTTGTCAACAATGTGTTGTATCTCAAATCGAGGGTCCCTCCGCTTTCCTGTAGAATTCGCCTTCTGACTGTTCAGACATTCTTAAGAATTTATGAATCACCATTACGACACTCAGAAACAGCCTTTATTTCCACCCCGTAATCATTTTTTCCTGCTAGATGGCCGCGATTTCACACGCCACAAATTATATTTGTGGCGTGTGAAATACCGCAGCCGTGGCCTTGTGGTAGAGTGTCCGCCTAGGCTGCGGGAGGTCGTGGGTTCGAATCCCACTGCCGCCGGATACCCACCGGTTTCTGGAAAATGGGCACAAGAACTCCCCCGGCTTGACACTCGGCTGTGTTCAGGGGTGAGCCGCTTGGGAAGGGAAGCCTACGCCATTCAAATCCCGTCAAAACATGTGGGCACAAATTTGTGCAAAATTTACTGGAGCCTCTAAACGTACGTATAAGCGACGTCATGCCGAGTCGTGATAATTTAGCCCCGGTGTAAATTCAATTCGACGACATTTTTCCTAATAATGCCAAATTACTTCCCCATAATATTTTGGATGGTTTACTACAAGATCACCTGCGCCGTATTACAACGAACGTTATTATTGCTACAGACGCATCGCAATACGACGAAAAGTCAGGGGTTGGTATTTTCAGCCCAATTTTAAATTGGATTTATTCCCTTCGACTACCCGATTTCATACCCGTTTTTGTGGCTGAGTTTCTGGCAGTGGTGCTCGCCTTACGCAAGTTAGATACAGCAATTACATAAGCTGTCGTAATAACAGATTCCCTATCTCTCTGTGCGGCGCTTTCTGTTGGTGCTGATAATCAAGTAACAAAGGCGTTCCGTGCTCTAGTACCTGCGCGTTTGAGAAAAGTACGGTTAGTTTGGGTGCCTGGACATAAAGGTTTGTTTCTAAATGAAATAGCCGATTCCTTAGCTAAGTCGTCAATCAGCGAACCAATTCTACCGCTCTGTCCATCATCCGCTTATGTGACTGCTGCTAGATTCCGCAGACGTACGCTTATGCAAGTCTTTAAAGGTTCAGCACTAACAAACTCTACAGAATATCGCCATTTATTATATCCCTGGCGAAGAGACTTTTGCCGCACTCGAAAACAAGAAGTAGCTATCACAAGGCTGCGTTGCCGGGTACCAAATCTAAATTTCTATAAACACAGGTCTGCTCAGGCACCTTCGCCACTGTGTGCATTCTGTCATGAACTGGAAACAATAGACTTTTTTCTTTTTGACCTGCAGGCGGTTTAACACATTACGAAAAACCCTATTAGAAATACCTTTACGTGGTATTGGTATGAACTTATCTCTGCCTGTCATTTTGTCGTTTGGAGCTTCCATTTCTGGTTTCTCTAATGCGACAGTATGCGCGGCCGTCCGGGACTATATTGATGAAACTAATAGGTTGAATAATTAACCAGTTTTATTATCCTAACAGGTCCACATAATTATATACGTATAAAATCATATTATTGCTCTATTCTAACAGTAAATTCGTTTATGTATATATTTGCATGCATTACATTAAGCAACACACTATCCTAGCCTATCGGTAATCTTTCCGTTAAACCTCCATCATTCAAAATCTGAACAGTAAATTTTGAAACCACTCGATTCTTGGCCAATCCCCCACAGTGGGTATGCGCCACTAACAATAGGAGAACAACAACAACAACAACAACAACAACAGCACCATCCATAGATACGTGAATTTCTTCGATACAAATAAGCCTATAGGAGGGGAGACCATCATATCTAGTATAGGATTTACCCATGAGCAGCTCAACCTATAATAATGTAAATATTGTGTCTTGCGTCTCAAAATCGCATGATTCGTTTGCTGTATCCAAGCAGAAGCGTGTTTTTGCTTTTCACACCCGTCGGAATGCGGCTGTCGTGGCCAGGAATGGAATCTACCATCGGGGTTTGAAGCGTGACACAGGCCTTTTCAACTTTTTCACATTGCCTACGACCGAGCGTGCCACTGTGCAGAAGCCAAAGTAATCATTTATTGTTCTACTAGGAATATAACCGATTCTGTTTTCGTCATTCATCTGGAGCTTGAGACGAGCAGAAAGCGAACAGAAACACCAGAACAGCACGCGAAGTGAGCGCATCATTATGTAGGCGCACCGCGGCGGGCATAAAAGAGTCCTTACCGTGACATCACCCAGGCCTCCCACTAGGGGGCACCACTCCAACTTTTTGGGGCTATACCAGTGGTTAAAACTGTTCCGGAAAAAAATATTTATACGAATGTCATAGAGTTCAAGGAACCTCATGCATTGTATGGCACAAGCGTAGAATCTCCCGAGGAGTCAAAGCACGTAAATTGCGCAACAATTAGGTGGTTGATTTTAAAGGCCCACCATAGTGGGCCTTTAAAACCAACCACTTAATTGTTGCAATGACAAAGCGCGTAAGCATACTTAATCATCATTATAAGCAACGACATGAACGAAGTGTGCAGCTGCGCAGGTGTGCATGCTGCCTTACCGATACGTGGTGGGTAATTCGCCTATTCGCAGAAGGAAAAATTATTCGCAAGTTTCGTCGCCTATTCGCACTTTCCGGATCAGCTAGCGCCACTGCGCGGTATTTTTCGGGAGGCGGAAGACGGTGATGGTAGGTTGCTGCGGGCGCGTCGTATTCGTGCTGCGCCATGACAAAAAAACGGACGAGCGAAGAGGAATCGCATGTGTAGCGTTCCTGTCTTCTAACTCACCCCTGTGTCACTGCGTCTGTCACTTGACTACTTTGAACAATCATTTCGCAGCTAAAAAAGCGCGGGGAACCATACATCTAGCCATAAACGCTCGTGTGGTGCTTTGTTTACACCCGCGCTACCGCTGTTCGCTCTAAACTCTCGCATATCGTGCAGAGTTTGCAAAACGGGACCAGCGATGAACGCTGCCTCTTCTTCGACAATATATCTCTGTTTAGTGCTTAGAGATACCAGAGGCCCGAAAGCCGCCCAATTCTCGAGACGCGCACGCTTTGGGGTAGCCTCCGTCACCTCTCCACCCGCCATACTGAAACGCTCTCCGCGCCACCTACAGGTGTTTGAAAGTGCGAATATGGGGCGCACATGGTGGTTAAATACGGCGCCCACAGAGAGTATCGGTACAGATGAACGCGAATAAGCGTCTCAGTTGTTACTCCGCTCTGTCTGAAAAGCACACCATTTTTGCAAACGGAGACAGTGCAACGATTGCAGTGACCTTTGTGCGCCCGGTAACTACAACAGAAACGTTCTTGTTAAAGCCCAATACCAGCCAAGACGTACATGCACATGCTATGAGCGCCGCTGCCCCGCTGGTACTCCGATACTCTTTTAAAATGTTGCACTGGCGGCCGTGGGGAGGCGTGACAATCTACGGAACTTGCGAATAGCGTAGTGAACATTTTTTCACCTCACTTCAATACATAAAATACGGCTTCTGAGAGAACGCTATAGCTACTGCTATGCGGGTCTAAAACATTGCAGCTGCAATGTTTTAGACCCGCATAGGTCTGTCAATCCTGTAATGTCACAGCTGTTGCAGTTCTCGCAACAAAAGCTAATACGTGCGCTTTCTCATGACGGCGTGATCACGAAATGCCTTACCTCACATGTAAGCTTACATCAGCATTAAGGTCTCATCAGCTCAAGGTCAGGCACGTGGTGTGCGGGAAAAGGCTGCACGGGCTCCCTTAATCACTGTTGAGGCTTTCCCAGACAGGACAAGTTCATGTCTGCGTGGATGCAATTAAGTTAAATGCCGGGCTGTATACATAGTACGCGGAGAAGCCAATAACTCACTTCTGACATCGCATGGTGGTACTTACACCACCGCATTCTCTATCGATGGCAGCGTTTGGCTATTACCCTTCGGTGGCCGTATGACCGAAGGAGGCGCGAGCTTTAATTACGAGACATTCCACAGCCGCTGTGCGTAACCACACTGTATCGTGTGTGGTCGTCGGGCCATCCTGACAGTTCGAGCGTAACGGGAAGAATCTTCACAGGTAATTGGGTCATGCATTATATATATGCAGGTGCGTAACGGGCGAGGGTAACCTAAAGATAACCACACTGATTGCCACGTGTAGCAAATTCGTAGCGTTATCATACGATACATTCTATTTCGTGTGAATAAACAAAAAAAGAACAATTGAAATTTTCTAACAGGGAGTTACAGGTTGGAACAGTGTACAGAAGAAACATCGTTCATTGCACTCCACTAGGAAGCTGATCACGATACTTGCACAAGGTTTCTGTCGTAGGCCAACCACTGCGGTTGCCCCCGCAGTCTTGTCGAACTTCTGGAAGTTGCGACGCTTGCCGCATTGGGTGCTTGGAGGGTTGCGGGCCCACTACTGCCGTTTGCAGTTTGTTCGCCGAAGTCCTCACTGCTGCTAGAACACGTGCGCCTACGAAAGCTTTCGAAAGTATAGGGCTGGAGGTTGCAGCGGAGAACCCTTCCTTCCTCTGTGACGACATGGTATGACCTGGGAGGATCGCATCGCTCGAGGACTCGTGCTTTCGTCGACCGGGACCCTCCTTTAACTAGAACGGTGTCGCCTGCTCCCAGCGGCGCTAGGGACCTCCTGCAGGCGTTGCTCTGGCGATGCTTTCAGACTAGAACTTCTGGAACGGAACGAACATTCGGTAGCGTCGTTCGCAGTCGCCTTCCTTGTAGCACCTCGGCAAGTGAAGGCGCACCCTCCATTGGTGTTGTGTAAGCGAGTAAACCAAGCCAAAAGTCTTGTTTGGCGTCAGTAGTTTTATTTAGTATTCTCTTAACGACCTGTACTCCTTTTTCCGCGAGGCCATTTGACTGTGGGTACCTCGGGCTCTAAGTGACGTGTTTGAAATCGTACAGCTGAGAAAATGCAGCGGAGGCATGGCTTGTGTAGTGCGGCCCATTATCGCTACAAAGTTTAACTGGTATGCCAAATCTGGCGAAGATGGCACTTGCTGCTTCTATGACCGCTCTCGAAGACGTTTCTTTGAGTACCTCCACATCAGGAAAGTTGGAGAGCACGTCATAAAAGCATAGGTATGTTCTACCGCCATATTCGAAAAAGGTGCGTCCCTACACGGTACCAAGGCTGGGGGGTAACTGTGCATTTTAAGGGGCTCTGCCGGCCGTTTGTATGCGTGTTTTCTGCATGATGCACATTTATCGCAGATTGATTTGATATCTAGATTTATTCCAGGTCAAAATACAAGCTGTCTTGCCCTTGATTTACACTTGTTGACACCCTAAGTGACCTTGGTGAATGCGATCTAGCATTTCACGTCGCATAGAATTCGGTATTATCACCTATAGCCTTTCAATACTACGGTTTTAACTTGAGATAGTTCTGCTTGAAAAGACCTTCATTGGTCCTTCATATCCTCTTCAGACTCTAAGTTTTTCAGAACGTCTAAGCTCTTCGTTCTTCTCTGTTTCTGCTGCCCACCACTTCCATGCTTGGTCGCTCACTAATGAAGACATCCCACTTACCGCGTGGACTTTTACATTGTCTGCCTTTCTGTAAACTTATCTCTCTCTACATTGTAGCTGTCACCCGATTACTTGCTTGTGGCTCTCGAGAGCATGTCGACAAGGACGAGCTACTTCGCTGGAATGAATTTTAAGCCAAGGTCATAACGCAGCAAACTGAGGAAAAAATGCTGCAGCCTTGGCGGCGTATCGCCTACTGGTTTCCGAGCAGTGGTAATCAAGGGTCTCTGCAATAACATTGTGGCCGTAGATAAAGTGATGAAATCTTTCGCTGCCATACAACATTGCTAACGTTTCTTTTTCAATTTGTGAATACCGTTGCTCAGTTTCTCCGAGTGTTCGTGACGCGTACGCGACCGGATTCCATGTGTTATTGCAGCAAAGCTGATCTAATCCCCTTCTGTGACACGTCGCATGACACTGGATCAAAGATCAATAGCAAAGGTTCTTTGCTCAAACAATCACATAGCTGCTTCCATTTCCGATTGTGTTTATCTGTCTATTCTAAGATTTGGTCCTTTATTTATCAGGCCCCTCAGTATAGTGTGGTTCTTTCAACGAGTGGCGGCACGAATTTGCTGCAGTAGTTAGCGACGCCCAGCATTCGTTGCACCTCAAGCTTGTCAACCAGTGTTAGAATTTGTAGCATGCAATTTATCAAGGATGGGCTTGGTCTGATGCCGTTTTCGTCAATCACGTTCCTAAGAAATTCTATCCTTTCGATTGCAAGCGTGCACTTTTCTGGGTTGAATGTTAGTCTGGCGTGATAAGCTGCTCGTAGCACCGATTTAAGACGCTCATATTCTTCTATGGATACACCCTATAGATAAGGACGTCGTCCACGTACACTCCAACTCCGAGAAGTTCTTCAAAAATTTCATTCAGGGTCCTCTGGAAGACCTATGAAGTCGATGCTATACCAAGGGGTAAGCGCAAAAAACTGCAGCAGCCGGAAGGGGTTGCGAAGGTGCAAATTCGAGAGGTTTCGTCATCTAAAAGAATCTGGCGAAATCCCGAATCCAGTTGTGAGAAAACTGTCACGCCGGTGACGTCTGCTTCTATATCTTCTATGCGAGGCATTATGTGATGATCTCTTTTTAAGCACTCGTTTATGTTTTGTGGATCAATGCACACTCGTATTTTCCCGTCCTTCTTTGCAACAATAACGACAGGACTTACCTAGTCTGTAAGCTTGGTCACCTTCATTATAATTCCGGCTCGTTGCATGCGGTCCGATTTCATCTTGAGGGGTTCTTGTATGGCCACTGGAACACGCCGTGCGGCTTGGACGACGGGTATGGCGCCGTCATCTAACACCACTTTGTACGCACCTGGTTCCAGAGAACATATGGCAAAATTCGTCATCTGAAGATGAATTCATGGCTGCTTTTCGATACGCTGCAAACACGCGGCACAAGTCCCATGAGTTGGCATGCTTGAAGTCCGAGGATCGCCTGACGCCCCTTCTCGACGATGAAAAAATCCAGTACTGAGGTCGAGTCATTCAGTGCGACTTCAGTACGTATGACCCCGAGGTGTTGAGTCGCCCCTCCTCCACACGAACGTAACACCCCGCTACTTGAATTAAGCGGCGGTTGGGGGCGCATCTTGAGGTAGCAGCTTAAAGACAGCAAATTCGCTTGCACTCCAGTGTCTTCCTTTAGGTTCACTTGTAGGTTCTTGATTTGAGCTTGCACCGTCCAGTCGCGTGCACTTTTGCCTAAATTTGACACGTCCAGAATGTCAAAGTCGTCTTTGGAGCTTCGGGGCTCGTGAACTTCCATAGATGTTTTGCAGCATATGGCGCAATGGTTACGCTTGGGACACTTCCAGCACTTCATCCTGAACGTTGGACAGCTTCGGGGTGAATGCTTGCGCCGACATCTCAGACACTCAGAAAAAGCGGATCCTGGCGAAAAAGTTTTGTCAATCGAAGCCCGACTACCGGATTTACTTCTTTTAGTTTGCGTGCCCAGACTTCTTGGTATGCCACTGCTGCTTCTGAGGCTTTACAGGCCAGTTCGGCCTTTTGTAGGGTCAAATGATTGTCCTTTAACAGCTTGTCTCGAAGGTGACTCTGATCAGTAGTCTTGTAAACAATCTGGTCTCCGATCATCGACTTCTTAAGACTACCAAAGTTGCACAATGCTGCCTGCGTCTCAAGACACCTCATAAAATGTTCGAAGGGTTCTCCCGGGTTCTGGATACTTGAGCAAAACACATAGCGTTCGGGAATTTCATTACTTTGTTCGGCAAAATATGTTTCGAACTTCTGCACGACTGTTTTGTAATCGCTGCTATCCTTCTCTTGCTGGTATTCGAACGTGTTAAAGATGCCAATGGCTTCCTCACCTGCGATACTTAGGAGAAGGGCAGTCTTCGTTGCTTCCTTTCGGCGTTTGCCACTAGTCTCCGACGCTGTCAAGAACAACTCGAAGCGCTTCTTGAAGCCCTGCCAGTTCTTGCTGATTTCTCCATTAGTACGTAGTTGGAATGGTAGCTTCACAGAATCTATGTTGGACGCGCTAAGCGCTAGCTTCGGTCAACTTCTGACACCGTGTACCGTGTGTGGTTGTCGGGCCATTCTGAGTTTATTGTACCATGCTTTATATACGTGCAAGTGCAGTACGGGCGAGGGTAACCTAGATATAACTAGACTGATCGCCATGTGTAACACATCCACAGCGTTATCATACGATACATGTACAGTGCATTCACTGAATCGCGCGCGATTGTGTTTCAGCTATTTATCTATTTATAAGTGTATGTATTGCTGTTGGACACTCTCAGCGAAAGTTCGCCCTACCCAGTCAAGTCACCACGCTGGTTCGCTGCTATGTGTGCCCACACATGTGGCGGTAAACAAAGGTTCGCTGACATGCGCAAGGGGTGTTGTCGCTTGTACACTGAACCACTTTGTTCGCCACCGTTGAAGGTGACAAACAGGAAATGAGGCAAGGCGTGCTTTATTCAAACGTCATCTTTATATTCACTGAGGAAGGTTGAACGTGCTAATAAGGATGACCATCTTGTGACGCTATTGCAACGCGGCTGTTGAGGATCATCACAACACTCATGTAATTGATAGATTAATATGTGGGATTTAACGTTCCAAAATCACCATATGATTATGAGAGACGCCGTAGTAGAGGGCTCCGGAAATTTCGACCACCTGGGGTTCTTTAACGTGCACCCAAATCTAAGCACACAGGCCTACAACATTTCCGCCTCCATCCGAAATGCAGCAGCCGCAACCGGTATTAGATCCCGCGACCTGCGGGTCAACCGCCGAGTACCTTATCCAATAGACCACCGCGGCGAAGCAACACTCGTGTAAGAAACGTCTATTGTTCGCACGATATGGGTTAGGTTCATTTCGGTTTCGCTGAAGTTCCGAGAATACCAGTTCGGCTTTGAGCTCATGTTGTATTGACACATTCGTTTAATTAGGTTAAATTTCACAGTTAATTTTTCTTTTGTGTCACTAGTGAAAATATAACCACAGTGCTCACAAAACACCTGAAGGACGCTTGACCTTCGCCTTCCTAAGTGGAACGTCTATAAGTGATATCGGGCACCGTTCCCGTCACCTTCTCAATCGCTAGCACAGGTTCGCCTCTCGGTTGACAGCCAGACCGTACCACTAGGAAAAGAGCGTCTGCGCGTGTAAAACTGACCGTTTCAAACTATCCGAGATGCCTACGGCAAATACAGCTACAACATGGCGTTTCCGTCATCTTTCGCGGACAACATAACTGCATACTGTTCGTCGTGAAGATCGCTCTCTGTAACCCACATTTGTTAACCCACCCCTTATGTAATACCCACTGACCTGGGTCTTTAACTCTTTCGTTACCACGCCTATTTAAATCAATCACCAGCGATCTGCGCTTTTGGTTCGTCGATGTTTGCATTTTTCAGTTGTTTCTCGTACATCCAACACTTTCTAGTAGGTGGTCAAGCCACTCAACTTATAGAATCAGTTTGAATTTGCTCGTTTTGGCAACATAGTGAATTTCGACTGACCTTTGCGCGAACCAATGTGCGTGTGTTGTTCAGAAAATGCTCTTCGCTGACGAACTTGACAGAAAAGCGCGCTCCTCGCGGTCATACTACAGTAACACCAGAGTTATGTTATCAAAAGAACCTTTGCAAGTCAAATATTAAATCAAGGTGTGAGCTCCACGATCCTATTGTGTTGAACAGTAATAATTACCAGAAATTTATGCCAGCTAATCAATAGCTAGACCTGTTGCTAAGATTCCCGGAAATTTTCTTCGTCAAAAAATATTTTCGATGTTCTGCCGCATGTAGCACGTGTGAGGGTGACAGTTTTCAGAAGCTTTGCTTTCGCTTCTATCGTTATATGAGACACAGGGCCGCATCTAGTGTCACTAGTCGCTCTTATGACGTCGTCGTCACGCGACCTGCGCCGCAAAGAAACTAGCGCCGGTCGAAACTGTCTTGCAGCCACACGTGCATTGAATGAGGACGAGCTTATAGAGTCCGAGAGAGGATGACACGACCTTAGCTTCAAGTTTTATGGCGACGATGGCTGGCGTCAGCCTGAGACATCCGCAGCCGTTTATGGGTTTGTTTTGTCAACGCCTCCTAGTGAGCCTAGAACGTCGCTCTTTTCAATCGGGAGCTTCCTGCCAGCACGCGATCTCGGAGGCCGTGCCTCCTGCCGCGTGTGGCGACCGTCCGCCGCGTGCGAACGCTCGCCTCTTTACCGCTCAGTCACGTGATTTTACCGTACCCCCAACGGTAGGGCAGCCCGTTCGCGGCTCACGTTGTAGGCATAGCACAGCCTCAAGCTGTCTCGTCCACCGGAAGTGCGTAGCTGCCGACCTTTGTTCACAGTCTTATAGCTACTCTGGTTACGTGCGAGGGCCTCACGTCACTGGGACGTGGTGTACTGGCGCCGGCTGCAGAGCTTTTCGTCACGACAAGATCACCGGAGGACATCTTGGCCCTGACTATGAAGCAGCGCAAAGTATTTTGACTCGGACCACGCGCTATAGTTCCTTGTTTTTTTTTTTTTAATACGATGAGCAAAAACGCAAAGAAATATGCTTGGATGCGTATACTGGAACGCCAACCGATGCGGAGTGAGGTGGCCCATGCTAAAAAGTGACGCTAGATGACACAGCGAAGTTCATTGGACATATGATTTATAGAAGAATTATTCACATCACGGGTATCTATGTATATATGGTTTCGGTGTTTGTAAACAAACTGACTCGCGCCGAACGGCTTACCCCAGAACACTTCTGGCTGCACCACTTCTGGTAATGTTTTTTCAATGGTACCGGCGGCGTTTTCGTGGTCTGTTTGAGTTTGCTGCTCTATTACTTCTTGCACATTCAGATGAATGTGCATAGGAAAGTGTTCTTAAATGACGAAAGCAACCGGGCCCTTCGTTACCGTTCATTGAAACTTCATGATATCATAATGCCCAGATCATTACATTTCATTCGTGTCTGCCACAAAGAGCGGTGGCAAGAACTCGCCGCTCCAGTCACACATTAATAATCGCAGATCATTCGCGGTCCATGTGAAACAAAACCGCCATTAGCGGCGGTTCCGAACAGAGCGATTGGAGCGAATGGAACGATTTTTTTCGCTGCAATCGTGGCATGTGAAACCGCCTTTAGGATGTGTTTAAAGCAACGTCTAGCGGCTACGCGAAGGGGCACGACGTAGCGTACTGGAGGTACAGGCGCGGCCACTGCTGCAGGCAACACGTACGGCTCGCATGGCCGACAGGCGCCGCGCGAAATACCTGTCGAGGCGTTCCAATCAGCGCGGCCCACAGCTGCGTGTTATCTCTAACAGTGGCTGACAGAAAACGTGAGCAAAGTGCAGGAGAAGTTTCTCAGCGAACCTCATTGGGCCAGTTGGTTCTGCATGTCGACAATGTAGAGATTCTTTTTGTAGACTATGGCAGCGAAGTGACAGCATACACCTGTCTTTTACCTGTGAGCGTCTTCAAAGTGCACCAAAACCATCATGATGCAGGAGAATAGGTGCTCGATCCATAGTGAAGTTGTACAATTTAGCTTTCCGACTGTAACTGATAACCTGCCTCATGTCGAACCACGAACACATTTGTGTTTTCGTCAAAGCACACAACCTCGGGATTATGCTCGGGATAAAACGCTTATTTCTGCGCCTTTGTCACACCCGGCACTTTTTATCGAGATCAGCGGTGATTGGAATCACACTCGCGATTCGTGTGAGTGAGAAATAATAAAATCTACTGATTATGTAATGACGTCAACTGCGGCTGGATTACGCAAACTATTTAGGCTTACTCACGAGTAAAGTATTCATGAATCGAACTTTCTACAGTCCATGTTCCCACCGAAAGATAAATGAGTTGAATGTGGCGATGCCCATTACCGGCAGAAAGACAGGCGATGAGTCATTTGCTCGCACAGATGAGAGCCCACTGGCTGGCGTCGCTTCGAAAAAAAAAAATAGAATGCAACGACAACAATACCAGGACACCGCGGCGTACACTGCGCGGCGATTCACGTTGAGCGCGGCTACTTAGTGTCCTACGTTGTTTTGAACAGTACACATCAATGAGTCCCTCAAACACCATTGCAATGGATTTTTAGGGTTAGCTTTCACATTGTCTACCCAGTTCAGGCATCAGTACACACATATCTGCCAGGGGTGGCAGACGACAGCGACCGATGTGTTCCCAGTAACTGGGGACCTTCGACTAGTCTGAAGTCTGAGCTGAGTATCACCTCTGTACCTTTAGTCGGGCGGAGTTTTACATTGTATTTAACGGAGTGGGCAGAAAAAAACTGCGCGCTCTTCGTGGGAATCTGGTTTTCTCGCGTGATCGCAGCAATGCAGGCGCTCTTTCAATCGTCATCGGTCGAAAAACAGGAGGTTTTCACTAGCATCAAAAATTAGTTCAGGCTTGCGGACTGCCTCTTGGCTTGACACAGCTGTGCTCGAGATGCGAGCGCTTTTTCAGAATAATGCTGTCCGCATAGAATATCAGAACACGAGCAGCCGCCGTCATAAACGAAGGCTAAAATCACGCAAAAAAAAGCTAAACCGGAAACTTCTTGGGGTGTTTTTCGGTGAACGTGCAATGTTGCCAGAGGCCAGCAGGCGCTGGCGAACACCTACAGGCTTTACTTACGAAAAAAAGAAAACAAAAATTTACTGAGGAAAGTGTACAAGTTCACTTCTGTCTCATGAAAAACCAACCAATGCTTTACCACATGGCACGAGCGAGGAGCAGGAGCTCGGTTTCGATTTTCTGTTTATGCGAATCGAAACATTTGTACAATGTTTATTATTTTTATACTGTTACCGATTCATTTATCCTCAAATGTTTGTTTTGTTTTGAGTATTTTTGCATATATAGAGTTTTTATTGCACTGTTTACCAGCTCACCCTCAAAAATTACACTGTCTTCACATTGTTATTCATTCCAAAGTAGTTTTGTTGCTCTACAACATATATATTTTTTTGGAAAGAGCATTTTATTGTGCAAAATTTGGTATTCTATAATGCGTGATGGAGTACTTTTCAAAATTTCAAAGACTATTTTCCTGAGACATGTGAAAAATAACGATATTCGTGCGGCAACGAAAAAGTTAATAAAGAGGTGGCGCCATCGAATTTCGAAGCTACAGAAGCCTGTTGTCGCTTTCCTTTGCACGCAAGGACACTGTACTCTAATGGTCGGACACAGCAAAAGTTTAGAATATATTTCAGTTCACTTCCAAAGTGTACCTAAATGCTGCTTCTCCCAACCGAAACCTATCGCAAGCGTGTCCCGTGCTGACGTAGCTCTGCAGGAAGTGCAACAAGAGTTGTAGTGACGTCACACCTGATCTGTAGTGAGCGTAAGCGTGCGAAGGTTTTACCTTTAGAGGGGAAGAAGGTTCATCGCAGCGCCCCCCTTCCTTGCATACGTGTCAATGTATGCAGCTGAATCAGCCCCCCCCCCCCCCCCTGAGTGGCAGTGTCCCCTCATATCAATGAGTAGAGCCCTCTTCTCTCAGGTGACTACTACGGGAGTGGTGCAAGGCTGGAGTTCACAAAAGCGCTTGTTATCAACCTTTCCTTCGGCTTTTCTAGGCTTAGCTAAGTTATGCCAGGCTTGGACATTAAATTAGTCATGGGTTAGTTAGTTTTGCCCGAGTAAAGCTTAAATCATTTAGAACTAGCATTGGCTTTACTGGTTAGGGCTTAGTCTTAATTCAAATTGGCTAACTAGTACGGCATAATTATTCTTGACTTAATTGGAACAGTCTAATCAGTCATGGATTAACTTTGCCTACTCAGCTCCCTCACCACACGAGGAATGCAAGGGCGAGGAGAACGATAAGCTGAGAATAGAGTCAGTTGAGAAGTGGGATTGATGCGGTCCGGTTGTCTCCACCACGTGGCGAAGGAGCTGAGTAGGCGAGGGGAGAATCGGTTAGGAGAGAACTGCCACTCGGCACCCATCCCGTCGTCTCTTCCTTGTTTGTCCTCATGTTTTTGCGCTGTTTTCAAGATGAATACTCTGAAGCATGGCTTAAATCTATGCCTCATGTCGCAGCAATACGAGGTGACTTTATAGTTGCAGCTTTTGTTTGCATTCTGTGGCCTAACCTGTGCATTAAACAACCACAGTATTGAGGTACCTTTTCTTCTCTTCCTTTGTACATGTTCTTTCGCCCAGCTGTTTTACTCAATCACACGCCTGACAAATCGGCACATGTGGTGTAAGAGCGAATCGAAGTAGCAGATGAAAGGGATGAAGATAGCATGTGCCTGTCCTTAACAATGTTTTTTTTTCGCACTACGCAGAGCAGCGGAAAGAAAATGCAGATGTCTTTGTGAAAGCACCAAAGTACATCTGCCATCACAAATATCGCAAGATGTATACAATACATTCTTGAAACGTATTTCTGCAAGCTCTGCACCTTTTCAGGGAGTTATATTTTAAAAAGTTACACAGAGTGGAATATGTTGAAAAAAGTGCATTCAATTGCAAATTGGAGAGATATTAACCATACAGCAGCAAAAGATTTTAGCCTCGCTACACAGGAAACCATGAACGGCAAACTGTACTCAGAAATTGTGCATGAAACAATGTCTAGCTGGTGCCAAGAAAAGGGTAATCAAAATGCCACACCTTTTCAGACAACAACATTTTATTCTTGCCATTAAAACCTCCTAATGGTCCAAGTATGACACTTAGACAACTAAATTGAATGACTTTTGCAACAGTACCCAAAAATACGTATTTTAAATGTATTCCCAGTGCGCTAGTATCACACTAATACTAGCCAAGGACTTATAGTGGTTGCACATCTATAGCACAATGAATGTGGCATGTCTGACTTGGACTAGGAAACGTGTGGCAAGTCATTAATCAGAAGAATGTGCTAAGCACAAGCTTCTGACAAGTACCCGAGATGATGATTGATGCCACACGAATGAGAGGTACCAAGAAAAAAAAGAAGCTCGATAACCCAATATTTATCAAACCCAAGGTGAAAGAATCTTTTATGCTGCACCCCCAGTCACTTAATATAACAATTTCTCAGGGATCACAGATGTCTAGTGTCATTTCTGATGCATTCAACAAAATAGACAAATATTGCAATGTTCACATAAAATGGTCCTTAACATTAAGAAAAATGGTCACAGTATAAAAAGATTGTAGTTTTATCGCCACACATGGGATGTTGTCAATCACAGGAAAAGGAGAAAGCAAAGCCCACCTTTCCACCACCGGTACTCCAAAAAAAAAAAAAAACATTGGTGTGACGTGCAGTCCCTCACAACTGCTTGGTATGTACAGTGTCCCCCGGTGAAACTGCCTCACCCTCACACCATGTCACCCTCCACTCTGTTGCCCCAAACAGAGCTCGGCTAGTCTCCCACTCCGAAGCTTCAAGAGCTTTCCAGAGCAGTGGAAAACACTTGTTCACCATTGCCCTCGAAGACTGAAACAGCCTGTGGTCATCGCTGGAAAGATCTTCCGCAGCATTCTCCACATCTGCAATGTCTGACGCCCACGGATGTTCCATGTTGACCCTCAATTTCAGCAGGATAGCCTCGAGCAAAAAGGCGTGGAACATGGCCTCCATGTGATCTTTCACGGTGCTCTCACTTGACAGCACAACGTTGATGTTGTAGTGCCGGGACGAGTCTCGTACGACAGCAAGCAAGTACGTGGGCTCTGTTTTCCGATCACCGGCAGCAGATTCAAGTCTGCGCTCGAGTTCTTTGTTGGTCGATGCGATCGAGGACAGAGGCACACCAAAGTTGATGTTGACAAATGGTTTTCCACACTGAATCCACACCGATTCACGGGCGTTAACCCAGACAACGGGAGCAATGTCTCCAGCTGTTTCCAAGAAGCGTCTGACCACGATGGCATAACGAGATCGGTTGAAGGTCTCCATCACGACGCACGACACAGCACGGTAGTTTGCAAAGATGTGCAGAAGTGTGAAAGAAATGAAGATGCTGTAGAGTAACCTAGAAGACAAAGTGAAGCAGGAAAAGGTGTCAAACTGCTTTTAGAAACATTACAACCTGTGTGAAATTTCTTGGACTGCCTAAGAACCATAAATACCTGTCAGCTATTTTGACAGCTTAAGAGAGAAAAAAGGATGCATACACAGAACGCTGTATTACCAGATGAGAAGGATAACAGGCAATGTAACAGTTCCTTAAAGGGGCCCTGAAACACTTTTTCAAGTAACCATGGAATGAATTCACTGGAAAAGTTTATTTTCTCACGAATTCAACACAGCAAAAATTTTAAGAATCTGTCCAGTGTGAGTGGAGTTACAAAGGCTTGTCGCATGCTGCAATTGTATTTTCTCTTCTCTCGTCCCAGCGAAAGCGCTGAAAGCTAAGCAGAGAGGAATGGCAGGGCCACAGAAAAACGTCACGCATACTTCGTGACGTTGAGCACTTTTTTTCTTTCTTTTTTTTTTCTTCGAATGCGGGGCTTTTTCAGTGTGAGCGCACGCGCATGCGTGGACAAGTAGCGGTCTCTTGCGGCGATCTTCATAAGGAGCGAGCGCGGGATGTTCAAATCAGCCAATGGCTGATAGTAGGGTAATTGACGTGTCATTTTTGGGCATATTGTGTGATTTTACTAGAGAAGAAAAAGCAAACTTTAGCTGACTTTGATCATTTATTGTGAATTCTAGGCCGCGTGCTGTGCTATAATATTTGGCTCGTGTGTTGTCGGGAGCCTCTACTACCGATCGGCAGCGGTTTCTGACCATGCTCAAAAAGTGTTGCAGGGCCCCTTTAATGTGACTAAGAAATACGCCACTAATTTAAAAATAAGAAAGAAGCCTTTCATTTGAAAATGACAGAGAGATATGTTGACAGCTTGTGCCGCTAAAGTAGCCAGCACAACGCTTGATTGAAGCATTACAGGGACACTAAAGGCAACTATTAAGTCGGTGTCGATAGTTGAAATAGTCCAGAAACCTCGCAGCGTTACTTTTGTGCAAAAGAAGGGCCTACTTTGAAATAAAATCATGTTTTAGTGGTTTGCATAGGGTTGCGTACTTCAAATTTCCTGCCTCAAGAAACAGACCGACCGGATCGACTCACGTCATTGTTTCCATGCACAACGTTGCCCGGCTTTACTGCGCTAGCAGCAGCAGGCCGAAAGCAGCGGGAGCCATAGCAGCAACAATGGCCATTGATCAATTTCCCGCCATTGACTACGAGATTGCAGACACTTTTATTCAACTGCGCCCCACTAGGTAGCACCACCTGTCCAGTGTAACTACGCGAAAATTACTTTTGAACCACTCGCGCCATTCCCCATAGTAACGTCCGGCGATTCTATTTTTCATAAATCAAACAGAAACGAACAGGCACAATTTTAATGTGTCTATTGATGCACGAAAGGTTCCTTATTTAGTGCAGCTAAGTGAATTATTAGTGATAAATTGTAGGCAGTCCGTCTGATGTCATCGGGATCATTTTGAGAACGTTCTACTGCGGCGCTTGTGTTCTTGTGCATTTACCTTAATTTATTGGTAAGTGGGGCACTGTTATTGATAATATTGTTGTTTTAGATGTTGTCATAGATTGAGCTTTCACTATAACGTAAATTGTTATTTGACCTTAGTGTCTCTTTAAGCCTCATTTACAACACTGTGCACTTCTGTCCTAGAGAGCAGAAATTAATCTGTTCGTTTTTGCACATTATTTTGTCGATATCAGCTGGAGCCACTTCAGTTTATGGCGGTGTTGCCAGGCCACACATTTATTCACAAGTTCATTGGCACTTCAGGTTGTTTCATTTTCAATGTCCTCGAGTCATAAACTCAGCATTACTTGAGCTGTTTTCTTTGCTTTGTTTTATACCCAGAAAAGATCATGCTAATTGTTAGCACTGGCAGAAGACAACATCCATGCATTTACTGTACCTTAGCAAAGCAGGGACATGCATTCCAACTAGTTAGTTCCCGACAAGAATTAGGCATATTCATGTTGTACAGCTACCATAAAATTCTGAACAATTGTCGTCTTAACTTTCACTGTTAATTTCAAATTTCAATGTTGCTTCCGGAAAAACGGACTATGTGGATGACGGGCTATACACAAACAGCACGCCACTGAACCAAGAGGCATTAAACAATTAGCACCCTGCACACTTTTTATAGCGAAAGCTGTATACCCTCCTCAGTCTCAAGAATGCACCAATGAAAAAAGATATTGCAAAACTTTATTATTTGAATCCCTGCCTTTAATAACAAGTGCAGAAAGATTAAGAATTCGGAAATTGAACGGGTGTCTCAAAATGTGATGGTGCCCATTTGCGTACTTCTGATCTTTTGAAGTCCCTCAGATTTAGTGCACACAAAATATCAGACCAAAATGACTCTCAGTGTGATCTACGAGGTGTCCACAGTTAAAATAATGCACAATAGACAATCTTGTTCACGCTACAAATAAAAAAAACTTCCACTTATCACAAGGACGCAGGTAAGCGCTCGTGCAATACGGATCCGAACACTCGTGCAGTATTACCGTAATTACTCGAATCTAAAGCGCACCTTTTTTCCGGTTAAGCGAGTTCATAAATCACATGCGCGTTAGAATCGAGTACAAAAAAATGAATACGGTCATTCTATTGCCATCGGCATTTCTAAAATGGCCGCCCCCTACGTGCGTCGGCATGGCGCGTCGGCCATTTCTGCCTATGTGTTTCCCATGTGCGGCACTTCGTACGTGTGCTGAGGAGTTCGTCATCTTGTAGTGCATTAGCATCGACAGCATGGAAGGGCCGACCCCAAAAACTAGACGAGTGCACCACGATGCCGCTTTTAAAAGAAAAGTCATCGCGTGTGCCGAAACGGACGGAAATCGGGCCGCAGCGCGGTCGTTCTGAGTTCCCAAAACGTGCGTGCGGGACTGGCAGAAACAAAAGCACAATATTGTCGACAGCAAACATTAACGCGAAGGCTTCAATGGACCTCAGCAGTGTCGGTTTCCGCAAATTGAAGAGCTGCTTGGCGAGTATGTGATTGAGCAGTGAGCGGCACAGCGGCCTGTGACGACAGAACTGCTCCAAGTGCGGGCTATGCAGTTAGCCTTAGAAAAAGGGCTAATGCGGAGCCAGTTTAAAGCGAGCATGTGGTGGCTAACTAACTTTATGAAAAGGAAAGGCTTTTCCCTCCGAAGGCGAACGGACATATGCCAAAAAGTTGCCGGAGGAGTACGAGGAAAAGCTTCACAGTTTTCAGAGGTTCGTTCTAAACTTGCGGCACAACAACGGGAACCTGCTTGGGCAAATCGGGAATGCCGATCAGACGCATCTTTATTTCGACATGCCTGGCACCACAGCTGTCGAGAAGAAGGGGGCGAAGCAAGTTCGCGTGCTGACATCAGGCCACGGTAAAACTAGAGTGACGGCAATGCTCCGTTGCACGTCAGATAGGCACAAGCTTCCCCCGTACGTCATAATTAAATGGAAGACGCTCCCGAAAGGAGTCGTTTTCCCGAGTGGTGTGATCGTGCGGGCCAACGAGAAAAATGGGTGCGCGTTGCAATCGATGTCTTACTTTTTTTTTTCGTCGTGGAAACCGGGTGCGCAATACAAGCGAGGGCGCGGTAGAATCGAGTAAATACGGTAAAGTCGGTTTCGTTCACTCATTTTGAGGATATTACAAGACACACGGCGCCAATTCTAAGAGCTTAGTGAAAGCAACTCATCCTTATTGTGCCAAAACAAATTTGGACATGCGGATATCGAGCTGTGATGATTTGTAGCCTTTAGAACAACGGTACCCAATTGGATACTCAGGGAGTGAGGAGGATTTGGCTAGGAGAAACGAAAATTCGACCTGCTGCAGTGTTACGAGCGGTTTTCAATGGCTGTGTTATCAGTTATGTTGACCGCAGCGTCGTACCAAAGCATGCATGCCATTGGCTGCGTTGTAAGTGAAGTCGTTCAACGCGTCGCATCCGTGGTGCCGAGCGCATTTTCCCTGAAACCTTCCACATGGGTATGCCATGGACAACTCTAGAAGAGCGCCGAAAGTGGAAACATGAGAAAGCTCGCAATCGCCGGGCGGATGGCGCAGTTCGAGCCCAAAACCAGCGGACGGTTCCTACAAACCACGCCGCCGAGTTCGCTTGTGATGTCAATGTTTGAAACTTCGTTATAGTGTCAACATGATGATTGCGGGAGCGCGATCGCCTGAGAGAATGCCCGCATTCAGCGGGAGTTTGTCCAGTGGTACATTGGCTTTGGCTGCGACGTTTGTGACCGCCTGTGGTTCGAGAACAACCACTATAACTAAAACATTGCAAAACGCATTTAAGCAGTCATTATACTGCCTCATGACCGTGATCATGTGAGGCCCAATGTGCAGCATGTGAAATAAACACTGTGGTAAACCCAAGCCAAACCTGTCTGCCACCTCGTTAAAAAGCACAAAAGCGTAGCCAATATTTGTGAAAGGCTTCAGTGCCATGTCGGGTTAAATCCATAGATAAACACTGGGGCTGCACGTTTCTGCTTTCACTCGTTAATCATTTGTATGGAGTGCTTGGGCAGTCACTTCAAAGTAACTACATATTTTGGGAATAGGAAATACACAATCCAATTTGTATTCAGATTTTTCTGATTAGCATTTTTTAAGCTAGTTTGCAATAAGACACTTTGAATCTCACATATTGACAAAAGTCTTGTTAAACTTCCCGAAACAAGCGCAAATCAAATGCGCTTTATGCGGACTATATTTCCTAAATCAATTTGAAGCTTTTGCACTTCATATATTGAAACAAACGAAACGATCGTGCTTCAGAAGAACAAAATAACTGCTGCAAAGCTAGATATCAGCTAAAGTGGATAGTTTTTCTCCAAAGAGTAATAAATACTGTTCATAGTGCACTGGGTCTTTCTGGGTGCTTCAACGAGCATTTTGTTGTAAATTGCGCCACAGATCGAAACAGGCATTTTCTTTGTAAGAACGCTGTTTTGACGGTTGTGTGAGACTCTTAAAGCTCCAACAGATGTTGGCGTAGATATGTGAGAGCTTATTAGTGTTGTCATTGTGACTCTCGGTCCTAACATTGAAACTGCTGAGGAGGGGGGCTACTGCGTACATGATTGGATGACCTCTTCCAACGCAAAATACCACTTCTCACGGAAAAATTCGCAGGATACTGCTTCTGTTTTGATCAAGGAAACGAGGGTCTATTGGTAAAGAGCAAAGACAATAGTATAGTTGCTACGACAACAAGCTACAGCATACTCGAGCCACTATGCTTAGGAAATAGGGTCATCTATTCAAAAGAAATACTTGATGCCACCGCCAAACCAGGTCAGAAGCTACAGCAATGGCACGGGAGGAATTCACCTCCGAGATCAAACTGTGTCTAACTGGAGAATTTTCATTCGTTGAAAGAAGCGGTGGTGGCCCCTATTTACAGAGATGATCAACACTGCAGCGCTCAGTGCATAGAGAATCTGCTAATCTACTAGAGGCAACTCGCCTTATTCCGTGTTTAATAGCGCAGTTATAAGCCTTTAAAATGAATGTAAACCAACTAGTGTGACTTAGCGCTTTACTTTAGCATTGCTTTTCCTTATTTCGCCCTTCCACCTTGACAAGGGTCTCTCACAGTAGGAATCACAATTTTCTCTTTATATAGGCAGTTGCATACTTATACAGTCTTAAACTGGCACAGTACAACAAGCGAAAGGTAGAGACAGCCAAGCCAGCAAAAAGAAACAGAGTGCCCCTTTGGATCAACCCTCCGTTCCTTATGGCCAGCTTGGCTGTCAGTTCCTTTTTCCTTGATGTACTGTGCCAGCTTAGGAAAGACTAATCAACTTGCCCAGTCCTCAACACTATTAACAATACAGTCAATGTATCTGCTGTGTTGTTCAGACACATAACGAGACTTCACAGGTGACAGCTCAGCTGCCATTCAAGACTAACTTAATCTCCCTCTTGGGATTCTACACAGGCCACCGCAAAAGTACTCTATTGCTTGCATAGTCTGGAGTCCCGTGTATTTATATCACTTTCTTCCTGTAGTGGTTCAGCCTTCAAAAAGCACCCATGGGAAGAGGTAGCTCCTTGCACGAACCATGGGTTCCCAGCAACGATCCTGAGCAGAAGCAGGCTGAAGAGGAAAGCGGCAAGGTTGACCAGGGTCTCCTGGCTGCCATCCTTGGCGCTTACGTCGGCCATGTTGTTATTGCGCGCCTGGTGTTGAGTGAGCGCAGCTCGAGTTGCTCCTCCAGCCACCCCCACAATAGACTAGCAAAAACAAAATGCATAACAAAAGGTTTGGAATTGCACCCTCTCTGTCATGCCACACAAGCACTCATACAGATGCACACGTTATTTAAATGATACTAGTATTCTAATGAATCAATGACCACTAGCCATAAAATATGGCTTTTTACTATATGCCATTGTTCATTAAAGCAGCTGTGCAGACCAATCAACAAATGTGCCGTGCAAAGGGCAATGTACTAAATAAACGTGTCTGACGCTTCTGCACTGAAGCTGTTAATGAGAGTTCCATAGGCATTTTTATGTGGTGCTGTGCTCTGCACCACCTGCAAATCAACTAAAGGCCGCAGTCAAGTTTTTCTAGAACATAATTATAGAAGTTGGCTTGAGTATGCCTAGTACAAATAACAATGAATTATTAGGGAGTGTTAAAACGGTAGTTTGCAATGTTTTCCTTCTCGCATGGTGCCTTACAACCTACACGTTGGATGCAAGCCAAAAATGCCTAAGAGTGTGGCAGCGAAAGTCATTGGCATAACAATGCAGTACAGCCTGTGGGAGTCCACTATGAACAATCAGCAAAGAGACCTTAAGTACTTCCAAAGAGTGGCAACTCTACCAGCAACATTGCTTATCAATCACTTAGATTAGCGAAAATCAGAGTAGAAATTATTTTCCCGTCTACACATGGCGAAGTCATATTAGAGAGGGAGCAATCACTTGAGACATACCTTGGCAACGCTCGACACACAAAGCACGGCCGTCACGTATCCCTTCATATACTGGCACATGAGCTCCAGGAATATGGCGACGTCGTTCAGTATGTCCGCAAAGAGCCTACAAAGAACGCAGCAGCAAAACAAAGCGTTGTTAGTTTTCCAGAAAACAATAAGAACCAAACAATCAACTCCCCCCCCCCCATGCATATAGCACTTATGATGGTCAGTGAAATCTTGTTGATAGGATCTTCTAGGCAATCAGAAATTAAAAACACACAAGAAAAATTGTACTATTCTAAGCAACCCCTGACAAGCAAGAAAACGACCACACTCGTCGCTGAAGTGAAAGTACACCATGAACACTTTACAAATTGTCTTTGATCAGCTCACGTTGCTCGCTAATGGGCAGTGTTGCCCGATTCTCACCATAAATGTCATGACGAACCGAACAATTCGAATCGGCACAGTACCAGTGGCTCTCCACACTCACCCATTAGACATTTATTTACTGCTGCTGCAGAATCTGTGTGGCTGCAGCCATTAACACATTTTTCGTGGGTAGTTAGAATCATTTAAGCAAGTGCACTGAAATTTAAAGCTAATAAAGCTTTATAAATGCCTGTAACAGCCCACTTTATTACTTAATTTTGGGCAAGAATGTGATCACATTAACCGCATGACAACTCGTTGCTCCTGTTGAATGTTGCCTGGGAAAAAAAAAAGAACTCAATATTCTCAGAATTTTATGATGCATATTTGTATCAATTAGATTCTATTGTATAGGAATCCTAAAAAAAAAAGATGTTTACAACAAATATGATTTCGTAATAACAAGGAAAATGGCTCAAAATAAGTTTTAAAATAACAAAAAGAAATGATTATAGAACTTATTACAATAACAGCATGTAAATATACTGCTAAAGTTCACTCACCTCCACTTCTTCGAGTCATAGTCAAGGTTTGAGCTGTGAAGAAAAAATAAAATTCTGACTTGAATGCAAGAAAAGGAACAATTAAGCATAAATGCAAAGTTGACCACAGAAGTTTGTGGGACCGAGAATTTGCAAAAAACTTATATTACTTTCATGAAGCCTTGGCCTATAGGTACGAATTCCTAGGTTAAGTATCTCACGGTTGTTTATTGTGACTCACTGAGGAATACAGCAAAAACAGGAGTTCCCCAACTTTTAACACAGCTGAATTTTATGTTTGTTGATTAACTCAAGTCTCGTAAAGTTTTGTGGCCAACCAAATGCAACAGCAACACCATACCCTTGAAACCAGGCAAAGAGGATTCGTCCAGTCATGCCAGTGCCATCTAAAAAAATGCAAGAAGAAAACAAGTCATAAGTTTTACCAAACCACAGAAAAAGCGAGTGTAAAAACCAAACAAAAAAGCTAGATGCACATTGAGAATGCTTTGAGCAATTAAAGGGGTCATGACATGGTCACCCGACAACTGACTGTTTTTGGCAAAAAACTAAGGTAGAAGGTCAAATATGGTTGTATACGTGTGAAAACTGAACTGTGAAGATCATTTTAGTCCAAAATAAGCTGTAGAAGTCATCGGCTGTAAACTCCGCCCACCCCCAGCGACCGCCATTTTGTACGATCACCATATGCGGTGACGACGTCGTGTACATTGCGCATTTTGATTTCGACTCCATCGCCACAAGCTCAAGCATTGAAGAAAGCGTCGAAGACAGTGTGGACCAAGATGCCAACAACAGCTTTATTTTAAGCATGTCGGTTGAAAAGCGAGCTTGAGAAACAGGGGCCCATCGACGCTGCATTCGCGAGCAAGTGCTACTTAATTACCGCTGTGTAATTGGCAAAGCGTGCAGATTCTTGTTTCTTAGCATACATGCATGCAAGAATTTCTGTGCTGAATGTAATAAATAAGTGGTCGCAACAATGCTGCACGTTGAGGCCATTGTTTTTCCATTTGTTGTTGCATGTGGCATATGTAAACTATAAGCCGAAGGGAACGGCATGCCAGTGAGGCGCTAGGGTTACTCACAATACACATTTTCACCGAATCTTCGCTTGAACTCTGTCGATTGCATTCCGTTCCGGTAAAAAAATAGCAAGTGTGATGCTCTACCATGGCACTGCCTGCGAGAAGTTTTAATAAATATTTATCCGTAGTGGCAATCGGAGTGCAAATTGCACATTGCACACAGGTCACTTTTTGACCTCCGAAATTGCTAGCTGCAAGTACCATGACGGGGGTGACATTGTTTCGACCCCTGGAAGTCATTTAGTTCCAGTGACAAGTTGAACAATGCAGAAAAGGTTCGATTGCAAGTGCAGCTGACCACGGAACATGATCATCCTTCGGAATGCAGACCGTGCAACAGCTCGCCCAGCAAGTGATTCGTGACGTCACGGCTAGCAAGCATGCCAGTGCTGACCGACTCTCAGGCCGCTCACTCTCTTATAAAAATATTTGATTACAAACTAACGGCCCAACCAAATTCGCTCAAATTTTGCCAGCTTGTCTGTGAAAGTACGGGAATCAACCAACACAATACAGATTATGGTTGAAAATTGTGTGTCATGACCCCTTTAAAGTGAAAACATTTTGCCCAGTGCAATCCGAACAGTGCAAACATCTACACCTCCTCATATTCACACAACCAGGGCCACTTAACCATCTCGGAAGATTTTACAAAGCACATCAACATCCTTATTTTTTACCTAAATGAAAATTTCATGATTGTGCCGTATGTTTTAAATAAAAGAAAACAAAGGCAGCAATTTCAAGTTTAGTGAATATTGTGCCCTATTTTGCCACATCACTGTAAAGTTTGCTGACCTTACTAAGCAGAACACTTGCAATTTGAAAACTCTGTAAGAAGTTAGGCCTGTGGCTGGCAGCAATTCATGCAGGAACTGCACTTCAAGCGTTTCAACAGATGGCTTGCGTGGCACTCCAGATAGCTTGCGTGACACTCCAGCGTAGCAGACAACTGTCTTGCTGGAATGTCAGCATATTGTATGCAGATTCTTCAGTAACTCACAAACATAGGCCAATAATATTCTGGATGCATCATTATTCCACTGAAGTACATTGTCCATAATGTGATTATGCTGCCTTGACCTCGCCAAAGCTGTCACGTTAAAAGTACCAGTACTTTAAAAACTTGCGACCATAACATCATGACCATGCTATCAATACAATTTCACAACGAGACTGCGCTGGTTTGTTCTTTTGTTGAACCGGTTGCTGTGCTATCACGTTGCAGCACGCTACAAAAAAAGTGAATAACTTTTTATGACATTGTTTCTAACAAGCTCTGCGATATGTACTCGAGCCACAGTAGTAAATTAGTAAGGGGCAGTGCTGCAGTAGGAAATCCATGTGTTTACACAGATCCACAACAAGCAGATGCAATCAGCTAGTGGTGTTGGAAGAGGCACAATCGATGTGCAATCCCATCTTTGACAGAAGTCAGCTGAACACATACAAGATGAGTGAACCAGTCGGACTCGATTCCTTCATGTGAATCACTCAGCAGAAGCACAGCATATCAGCTGTGTGAAAGTGAAGCAATTGAAGTTAGAAAAGCATATAAATTTGGAACTTTGCACACTAACACATTGAAGAAAAACAGTAAAAGGCATACAGCGCACCAAAAGTCATCGTTTTTTAGGTGCAACAAGTGCCACTTATACAACCGTTTCACTTGAACCAATGGTAAAACTCAACTTGCTATATCAATGCGCCCTCACCTCTGAGAATCCAAGTAGTGGTCGCAGCTAATACTGATGCACCTTGGTCCCCGACTCCAACGCCCGACAACACAGATTGAGTGGCGAGTGTTCCCGTAATGCTGCTTGCGAACGCCTGTACACAAATAGAAGGCAACGTGACATAAGAATTAAGGAACATCGAGACATGTAAGCTGGCAATACTCATGCGAAATGATATGGATCACACGCAGCTGTCATTAAAAGACTGTTTATGAGAAACTCACTTGTATGCTGTCCCATATTTGATATTCTGTGTAGTCACGACTCACGCTGTCCGGATAGCCAACAGGTAGAAAGATTTCCTGCGGGCAATGACAAGAATGACAAGGTGCAAGAGGTTGGTTGGTGCAAGACACCGCAAGGGCTCAACCATGAAATGGGTGGTGCCTTTTTTAGATATGAAACTGTTTAATAATCTAAATATGTATAGAAAATACATAGTTTATGAAGAGCGGTTAGTGACAATTGCTTTGTTTGTTTGTTTTTCCTTCAAAACAATAGCACGTACCCGCTGTGGGGCATCGACCAAGAATGAGTTGTTGAAAATTCGAAAGGTGATTCGGAAATGTTCAGAGGTTCAAATAGAAAAAAAAGATGATAATGTTACGTATTACAATGAATTAAGACTACAAGTAATGTCCTTTTGGGCTCGTGTATTAGACTGCCATAAAAACCTGATCAGAACAATTTAGATGAGATTAGCTACGTTTTACTGCATTTTAGCAACAAAAATTTCTGAAGGCAACACTAAAATGGTACTCGTATAGTAGCCTGAATGAAATTACACACGACATCAAAAGCATCCTGTGGCAGTATCCCAAACCTGAAGGCGCCGAAGCTTAATACAATTTATTCAGTTAAGGATAAGCCTATTTTTGCAAGGGGACTAATGAGAAGTTGTGTTCTAATATTGAAATATTGGTGATATGGCAGAAAGTAGTGTGCAATATTTTTTAATTCTCTACGAAATCAGCAGAAGGGTGATGCTGTCAGGCAGCCCTGTGCAGACATAAGTTTTACGAGGGAACATGGCACCGAAATCTGGTTGTCATCACTTCTAATAGTCGAAACTGGCTCCACTGAGCTTCCATGCGAAGTTTAGGTGCTTGTACTTCGCCCATGTTGTTATTTATTCCATCCTATCTGTGTGAATTGCTAATTTTTTATTTCTGATTGCCGTGAAATATTCTACCACTGGAAGAACCTCAAGTATTGGGAGATCTAGTGATGTGCAGGTTAAAGCATCGGCCATTTTATTTTATTTTAACCCACAGTGACCTGGGGCCCACACTAATTTTAGGTGCTTCAGCTGAAGTGGAACTAAAGACCGTAACGTTTTGAGGGCGCCCGAGTTCTGGGAAGCTGAAAGGGATTTGCAAACTGGAAGTCAATCTGTTATTATTATCCCCTGGCTCTCATTCGTCGAAAGTTTTCGCGGTGCCATGGTGACAGCCATAAGCTCAGCTTCAAAAACCAGAGGTAACTTGGGTAGCTTCACCACGAATGACCAGCCAAGCGACTTTCAGACAATTCCCACACCTGCTCTATTCTCATTGACGGAAGCATCTGTAGCTATTATGTTTAGTGTTTGTGCATGTACCAAGAAATCTTCTAGCCTGTTCTCTACGAACTTGTGGGATTGAAATTTAGATTTTGGAGGTACAATCGCATTGTAATCCATCATGAGATACTGATAGGAGTCATTAGTTACTATTATCTCTCTGATGTCGGCACTTTCCAGTTTCATCTGAGGTGTATGAAAATGTGGCCAATGGGTGAAAAAGGAGGAGTCTGAGTCACTGATAAAAACATATTCACCTCTTCTTACAGGGAAGCTATAAAATTTTAGAAATGTTTGTACCGTTAATAAACCGAATCGACAGAGCTATGAAGGCAGACGTGCTTCCTGTACACAACATTAATTCCTACCAATCGTGGGAGCGCCAGACACAAGCGTAGAAGTTCCCGCTCCAAGGCAATCAATAACTTAGATTTATAAGCAGTACCCCCAAAGAACAACACACATCCAAATTCTAATATTGGGCGCATATCTTAACTGTACAATATTAACATGGCATCCCTACATACACCAAATTTGCGACTGCTCATTCGGCACAATAAGCCCAAAGCTCGTTGAGCCTTAGTCGCTATGTGTTCAATATGAGGACTCCAGTTAAGTTTTTCATTGCATGAAACACCCAAATATTTGAGAGAGTTTACTTGCAGAATTGTGTCTTGTTTATATGCAACAGAGAGGAAAATTGAACTTCCTAAAGGAAATTCCAGAAGAACACTATTGTTTACATCTAATGCCATTGAAATCAACTGCAGCCATTCATCCAGCATAATTATGTAAATTTGCAATTTTTGTTGTAAAGCGTATCAGTATCAGTCAGCTACAAAGAATACTGTCATCTGCATATACGTATATATGAATATCCTGACAGGCTGGTACGGAGCTCATCAGCATGTTAAATAGAAGTGGAGACAGAACCGCTTCTTGGAAAGCTCCACGACTCTGTTTGTATTTAGATGACAAGCATCCATCCTTAACACAATAAAGTTCCCTTGATTCTAAAAATTCTGCTAACCACACCGTCAGACACTGTGGAAAATTCAAAATCTGTAGTCTGTTAAGTAAAATGGCATGTTCAATTCTGTTATACGCTTTAGCAATGTCAAGGGTCACAAGCACAGTGTATTGTCTTCTTTTCCTAAAAAGCTGTACACGGCTCTCTAAGTCTGCATGTGCACACCATATTGAACATTCTGATCTAAAGCCAATCTGTTGTGGTTTCCGTGCCGACTTATGTGCCATCCAATTGGTTGTTCTGCCATGCAGAAACCTCTCTACGAGTTTGACCACGTTAGAAGTCAAGAATATAGGTCTAATATTTTCTACATTGAACCTTGCTCCATGTTTCTTAGGTATCGGAATTACCTTCACTATTTTCCAATCATAAGGAATCCGAGCATAATTTAAAGAATAATTTATAACATTAAAGATTTCACAGGAAGAAAACTTGAATAAAGTTTCGATGATAGGCACTAATTCCATCGGGGCCGGGAGCTGACGGGGTGACTGCCTAACCACACAGGATAGTTCAGCCATTGTAACATTGCCAAAGTCACTGTAGTGTGTACATTTTTGTCATTTATTTGGGACGTTCGACGTAAATCTACTCGCAAACCCTTTAGCGATCTTTCAACGCTCCGTAGTTTCCATTTATTCAGCGCTCCTTCAACGTCAGCGATAAGGCGAGATCAACCGTCAAGATTTCGCGGCGATATGGTTGGAACGATAGCGGTGGGCGCACGCGCAGATAACAACAAAAAAGAGAAAACCTACTCACGCTGAAACACGCCTTCAGTGACGACCACTTGCGAGGCCACCGCTTGACAACGTACAGCTTATCGCTGTTCTCGAACTTGACGTACGATTGCTGAATGTCGGGCCCGCACGTTTCGCGCGCTAACAGCCTTCCAGTCATTTTGCCGCCAGTAGAAGCTTGATGGATCCCGTTTAACAAGCGATAAATGCCACGTTTGAATGCGCGGAGTGTAAACAAACGTAGCATTGGTCGATGCATCGATGGCTTCCTCTGTGTGGCTAGATTATAGACGGCTTCGATAGAACAGTACTGGCTAGTCGTTTTCATCGGTTTGTATCGAAAACACGAGTAGTTCTTCAAACGTGGTATATCTGAACGTGTCACCCGGAATATCGTAAGTTAGGTAGACCGAAGCAAGAAACTAATATCTCGGCATGTATCTCAATGAATTGTTTTGCTGAACATGCCAAAGCCAACGCGAGCGACAGCAACACATACAATCGAAAGCGAAAGTTCCTCCTCCATCCTTTCCGTGTAAGTGAAACCTAAATGGCCTCCGAAACCAAAGCGACAAAGAAGTGTGGCAGCTTGGGCTAGTTGGTATGGCATGACGATAATTATAGCGCGAGAACAAAACGATGACACAGAGACAAGAAGGACACCTGTCCTTCTGTCTTTCGTGTCATTCTTGTTTCTGTGTCGTCGTTTTGTTCTTGCGCTATAGCTATCATCAAAGCGACAAACTTTTGCGATACGATCTCGAAAGCCCAGCGCGCAAGTTTCGTGTAGAACGATGGCGTACGTGCCATTTGGCTCAGGCATGACAGGCCGAGTCGCAAATCACATCGCCAGGGAAGACGTTTCCCTAGAGTTTCCTAAAAATATTCAGGAAATTCTATGGACATATTACGTGGCGCGCCGAGAGAAATCCTCGAATTTCAAAGGCGAACTAAATATCCCCCTCATCCTAACCTAAACAAGAAACTAGCATAGTAGACTTGTGTCGCCTGCAAACTTTTTCCCACATTTACACAGGTTACACAGAATGTACTTTCACAGATACAGCAACAAATACTCGTGGTACAAAGCAACACCCACATTGGAGCCCATCAGAGAACAGCTACCACTTAATCACTAAAAAGATTGCATATCAGTGCACAGAACGTCGGGAGGCTACAATCTCGCCTCTGTTGGACAACAGTTCCTTGAATGGTTCGCGGAAAGCGTGGCAAGCGTGGCTCCCGTAAATGTAAATGGGAAGCCAACCGGCTACCCTTGACCAAGCCCACAGAACCGATGTATTTTTTCCTTCCGCCATGTCTGTAGCCACTGAGGCCCTTGGAAGAGGGGCACCACCATGCACAGCTAGCACAACCCTGATGTGCATGTTCCTTCTCTTTCTCTCTTAGTACATTACTTATGTTCAACTTAGCGTGAATCGCTTCGAATTCGGTCCGACACCAAGTCTGACGATAAATCTATTTTATGACTCATGCAAAAGAAAACAAAACGAGCCTTTCTAATGATAAAAGACATTTCTTTTGTTCAAGAAAATTCTGCGAATCCCAGTCAGTCCAAATGCCGATCACCGCATGGAAACAAACAACGACTCGATCAAACTGTAAACTTTGCATTGACGCGCGGCCCCCTTATTTTTAAGCAATCCGCGCACAGTCTTTGACGCTCTCTGGCAAAAGTGACGGCATGTTGCCTGTCGCTCATTCTTGTCATCAAATCAACGAAATCTCAGATAATATTTGCCAGGTGTGCTGCTGGCAGAGAGAAAAACTTTTTTTTTTTCAGTCAATGCAGTTAGGAAAACTTACAATGATGCAGACCACAGCATGCACTCTAAATGTTGAGAGAAAAGGCAATGCCAACATTTTAGTTGGAACTTACAATAAAACCGCAAATTAGCTATTGAATTGACGCATGTTGAACTAGTTGGTTAATCAATTTTGAATACATATTTAAACAGCTTGAAGACAACACGTTAAAAACACAGAATCATCACCCAGTTGTTTTTTTCGTGCTTTGTGTGCAATTGTTTTATGTCTCTTAACACGTTCCCTCTTGGCACAGTTTAAATATGTCATCAGAATTAGCTACCCTATTTTTTTTTTTTTACGAATAGGTTGCCAAAGTTGTGCTTGTGGCAGGCACTGTTTTTCTACAACACCTGCATGGGAAACTAAAACATCAGAACACCTGTATGCAGGGCGTAGCCAGACATGATAATTCAGGGGTGGTCTAAACCCCGCACACCAAAGCCCCCGTTTGGCGGTGCAATGTTTGAATCGTTGAACATATATGTGCACCAAACAATTTTTTTTTCTCATTCACCTTGCACGTTTTCTCCCAAATAAACTAACACTCGTCAAAGTTGAAAATTTGGTGGGCGATAGTTTATTTGCAAGAAATCTGTCCCTTGCCAGACGGTGTTCGGTCAAACCCTGGAATACGTTATGTACTTGCAGCTATAAAACGTGCAAAATCTGTTGCCAAGTTCTCAAAAAGTATGCATCACGTGGTTTAGGATTACTTCAGAACGCATTTTTTTGCCACTATTTTTCAGACATGTCATAGGAGGCACTACCCTAAATGTTTGACTATAGTTGACTGTCAATCTCACAATTCAACAAGTGACTCAAAATCAATAAGAAAAGCTAATATCTTTCATTACTTTCTAGAAAACTGCAATTTAATGTATAAATAGCATACCTAATTACAGAATGTACTCGATGAAATTTTCTGAAGATTCATTACATGTTTCAAAAAGAAATTACACAAACTGTATAAATACTACTGCTCAGATAGTAAGACCGCAAAAGTACACGTATCAGGGAATTTTCAGCAGAATTGTTTAGGGCATAAATAAACAGTGAACTGGTTTTATGCAATGGTGCACATGAGTACCACTCTTTAATAGTATGCTGAAAGTAGGCCCTCCTTAAAGAAGCTGAAACCTTAGAAAAAACACAATTTTTGTATTAGTATTGCGATCAGCACAGAAAGCCAACACTTATGATTACACTGGCTATACTAGCGGCATCATTTACTTGGGCACCCACCAACTTGGTTGCAGAAAGCCGTTCAAAAACTTCGATTGAGTGTACTTGATGATACTAAGAGCAAAAAAAAAAGAACAAAGCTACAAACAATAATTTATTCTTGGACAGCAGAAGAACAAATGGACACTCTTGAGACGACAGTGGGTGCTTCCCCTGAGGTGAAAATGCAAATGTTTATTTCGCTCCCTTGACTCCTCCAAACATGATTTCGTCCACCAACAGCAGGTTGCTTGCAATAACGGTGCTGAAAAACAGAACAAAAAAAGAGCATGAACAGACAACACACCACACCAGAGATTTGAGCAGATCACAACATAGAGCACTCGACAGTCAATAAAGACTGCAAACGAGAACAGCATAAAAGCATAAAACTTTGTTCTATGCATAACATTTTAAACACAGTAATTATTTTACTGGTCCCTGTGGATGTTCTACACGGCATGGGTATGTAAAAGGCAAATATCTTACGACCGACTCCCATGCCACAGAACATTACAACAGCAATAATCAACAGCTTATTCAACGAGTAGGTGCCTTGAACACAAGACGGCCACCCCCATAAACATTGTCAGATAGAACAATTGCAGGTTTTTCACAACAGGATGCACCTACCAAGAGTTCAAAAGCTGTCTCTTCACGCAGTAGTTGTCAAATATGCCCTCGTGGACAGGAACCAAAGCTTCCCCTGGAACAAAGAACATACTTATTTGCAGCCGTATGTAAATAACTGTAAAGGCATGTATGCTGTCTGGACATTCACTTAGTAATCTTTTGACCCCCGAGAAACTTTTGAGCATGAGTGGCATTATTTTCTTTATTTTTAATTGTAAAGTACTTTGAAACATCCCCATTCATAATACAGCTTTAACGCATTTCCACACAATCGACTTCACGTTTTGCCCATAAAGACCTGCACTAACGTCTTCCCTAAGCTAAGCAGTACCATAGAACATGGACGCAATATGAAGGGGATCAAATATTCTGACATACTGGTAATTCAATATATGCGACACAAGCCATAGATGGTGTGCCTCACTGCATAGCGGTTCTCGTTATTAGTATTCTTCAACACATTACAAGGCTGTATCAGAGTCAAGCTTACTAAAGCAAATATGGCTTCTGCTGCACAAGCCATTGATTAATTATTACATGCATGCTCCCGACTCATTTGCCTCCCATAGCCGATCTGCATCTCAGATCAACACCTTGTTTGACAGCACCTAAGCTTTCACACTGGCGGTGGCTAGAACTTGACCATGGAGTCTGCTTCTACTGAGCCAAAGACGCTGGCTTGGCAAGTCCACATTCAGTGTCTGCCATTTCCATGACAGCCACGTTCCATCTCGCAATTTCAGCAGCAAATCCTATGTTTGAAATACCAGAACAGCACCCAGTGAGCCACGCACACACCTGTGCGGAGGTTGAGGCCGATGGGCTGCTGTGCCTGCTGCTGTTCCTTCTGGAGCCGCACCAGCACATCCTGCGGATCCAGGCCGCTGTTGGATGCCAGCGTTTTGATGATGATAAGAAGCGCATCCGCAAATGCCTGCACCCCAAGCTGCGCCTTGCCTTCAATCGTGGGACGCATCGCAGTCAGGGCTGCGTGCGCTGCCAGCTCGAAGGCACCTGCTCCTGGCACCACACAGCCTGCACATGCACAGCCAGTACATGCTTTCAGAGATGGTCAGGGAAAGGACAACACCCAATACAGAGTGCATCAATTATTTCTCAGGAAGGTAGCAAAAAAACAATGTGAGGTCTCGTTTCTATAAATATGACAGCTTCAATGTCCTTCTGCACTGCCTTGTTTGATCTGCAATTGTTCTGTTCCTTTCACTATGTTATACCATTACCAGGCCCAGCAGAACCCCTTTACAGGAGACACTGATGTGCAAGAGACACGAGTGTGCCTACATCGAAATGGGGGTTGATAGAAATATGTATACCGTATTTACTTGCATTAAAGGCACACTTGTACAATAGGTGTACTTGAATGATAACCTGTAAAATATGCCATATTTAAGAAATTATTATACTTAGCGCATATGCGCCTGCATAACAAGCTTTAGAGCTTGTGAATCTATTTGTCTCACTTTTCGCCCCAATCTAAGTGTTGGAAGCTAAGCAGGGACAGATGGCATGAAAAAAGAAAACATGTCATGTGTGCCTCGTGACCTAGAGCACGTTCTCTCTCTTTTCTTTTTTCCTATGAATGCCGGCTTTTCAGTGTGATTGCACACATAAGTGTGGACCAGTCGCGGCCTCCTGTAGCGACCCCAGTAACGACCAAGTGCACCATGCTCAAATCAGCCAATGGCTGCTACAATGGCTGTGATGAAAGATTTTTGAGCTTGTAGCATCATTTGCTGAGAGAAGAGAGCAATTTTAACCGTATTTACTTGCATAATGCTCGCACTTTTTTTGCCAGAAAACCGATGCAAAGTTGGGGGGTGCGAGAATTACACTTTCCACGAAAACGCAGGGAGAAAAAGAAAACGAAGTGGCCGCAAATCGGGATTCTCTTACCAGCAACTCACACCAAGCTTTGAGAAGTACTAATTAGAACTTAACTCAACAATAAAAGCAGAGGTTCAACACAAGGCAAGATTTATTTGAGACACAAAAAGTGCAAGCAAATAGTCGAGAATTAGAATACCATACGCAAAGCTTGTGGGCGTAACGGTAGCGTTCATCGCTGAACAGGAGCCCTCAAAAGGTAAGCGTAGGACGTCAGTATTAGGCTGATGGCTATTTAACAGAATCGTCCACAGTTTCCTTCTGAAGAAATAAAGTTTACCATCAATCCCAGTTTTAGGCACACGGCAGGCCCAACGCGTCTTGGTGGCTTTCAGCTGCCGTCACCAGTAACGAACACAAAACTCGTAGGCTCCGAAGGGCCTACCGGCAGTCCTGTTGCCGTTGTTTAGCGCATGATCTATTACTTGCAACTTGAAGCAGCCGTGAGGCTTCAGTATTGCCCCATAACGTGCCAAGATTACCGACACAACATACAAAACACGCCGCAACGCGCACTGGCCACTTCGGCTTGGCTTGGATTGAATCTCCGTGCAATAGTATGCTTGATGTTTAAGAGATGGCGCCAGATGACGCGCGCTACCATTATCAGTGGCTGGAACGAGCAGACGACATTATTGCGGCAGTTTTTGGGGGTGCCATAATTACTCGAGGAAAAAAAAAATCGTATTTTTCTTAGGTGATGTGGGGGTGCGAGAATTATGCGAGTGCGAGGATTACGTGAGTAAATACGGTATGTGACTTTAAGAATTTATTGCAGGCCGTGTGCTGCGCTATAATATTTGGCTCGCATCTTTTCAGTAGGCTACAGATTGGCGGTGTCTTCAGACCATTTTCAAAAAATGTTGCGGAGCCCCGTTTAAACTTGAAATGGGGCTTCGCAGCAGAGTTACTTTCCCTTGGGTAGATGCTTTCATGGCTTAGCACCACTACACTGCAGTGAAACCACATTTACAGGGGTTACATGTGGATTAATTTACATTTTTTTGTTCATTGCGAATACTCTACTATTCATTCAAATATTTGCACATTTGAATATTCGCACAAGCCTATTAGCGACCGCTTCGCTGACAGCCACGAGTTCATCATCCTCGTTCTCCAGAGCCACTGCGGTGTTCTTTCCTAGAGTTCACGGCAGCGATCGCCACACCGGCTTCACAAATTTGTGTGGTGCCGAACTTCTTGATTGCAGCATGCAGTCGATCGCATCACAACGAAATGGCGCCCCTGTGCTAGTTTTGATGGTGAAGCAGACACCGCAAACGCCACTTGGCCAAGTAGATGCCTAGGTTTTGCGACGCGCCCCAAGCAGCCAATAGAATTGCGCGCCAGTACTTCTTGATGACTAACATTTGCTGAAAAACCAATGAGCAAGGAAAGCCAGCGGTAGCGGGAAATTGAAAATAAAGAATGACCCTTCCAAACGAGACCAAGATGGCCACGATAGCTTGTGTGTAACAGCAACGATTCGGCACCAAACAAAAAAAAAGCGCAATTTTAACGCCAATTTGCGCTCACATTCCTCTAACAGGAATGTTATAAATAGATTTTGCACAAAAAGTAATGATACCGAGACGCTAGAAACTTCGCAGGTAGGCGCAAAAATAGGTAAAGATTCACAAAATGTCAGCTTTAAAGCCGGTTCTTTTACGATTTTGGGCCTTTTAAGACCTGTATCCCACCTTGAGGCTCAAGGGGGGACGTGGCAACAGGAATTGTAAATTTGGTGAAAATGTTCAGTTTCTCAATTGATTTTTTTCTGTAATCCTGAGACCTTGTTTTACATCTTAGTGTGATTTTAGACCAAGATAAGTAGTAGAAGTTGAGAAACAAGCATTTTACTGGTGGACTGTCGTCAAAAGTTATGTGAAAATTGGGCATAGCAAAATGCAAATTTACAGCTTTCCCTTGACACAGAGCCACCATATTGGCATCATCATAAAGAGGACATATTGGAGCTCAACATAGCCACAAAGATGAATTTCTCCAATAAAAAATAAAGCTGGCTTCCCTCAGAGTTGCGTTTAATCAGCTTCTAGCACCAATTTCCTTGAGTTCCATTTTCTCAGGTTTCTTTTTTTTTTTTTTTTGAGCAGTTGCTATCAGTCATCTCTGTACCATTCACAACAACTCTGTTTCCTGCACTTAGATTCTGAGACATTGGTGAGTGCCGTAAAGCTGTCCATATTTGTGTGCACATCATACAGACTTTTGTACTTGGATTTTTGTAAAAGTTGTCGGTAAGACAATATGTTTAAGATATTCCAAACAAAATTTTGTGTGCTTAGTTAAATATTAAAAATAAAGCAATAGCATCACGACACAAAATATTCCCTCGTGAATATCTTTATGCAAAAATTTTGACGAACTTGTATCTAATTAGCTAATTATTTTGGGATGACAATGAGAGTCTGCCAAGTGTTGTAACTCAAAAGTTATATTAGATAACTCAAAACCGATTTCAGTTATGATATCAGCACAACAAATTACATCTGCATGCCCAATTTCATCCCTTTAGTTTCATAATTAACAAAGATAATTGTCATTGCCACGTCCCCCTATAAATTAACACTAAAGAGCAAAACTATTTTTCACATATGAAAAGTACAATTTCAATATCCCAATAACACCACTCTTTAACAAGACATGATGCTTGGTAAATGAGAAAACGCACGAAAGCAAAATACGGGTGCAGATGCCACCTTGAGATTCCCACACCAAACATTGCGACGTCAGATTTTGAAGGAGTCTACTGGGTGCTACGTAACTTCTATTATAAAAATGAAGTACACTGTCATCTTTGGGCCATAAACTTCACGTACAAAATTTCAGAAAATTTCATCAAGCCAATGTCGCAAAAATACGAAAGATACATATGGAAATTTCTGACGTCGCACGCAGAGATTTTGGTCCAAAATTTAAAAACGATACTTCAACCCTAATTTTTTCCACTAATAATGAACTTATGATAGTGAAACATACGACATTAGAGTTCTCAGACTGCAGGTTGTCAATCTAAACCAAGTCATTGGTTCTTTTTGTGTGCCTTAAAACCACAAATTAATTGAAAAGAAAAAAAAAAAAAAAGGTTTGAGACTCCACTGAACCACAATCACAAGCTTTTTACAAAGGGAACCTCCGCCGCAGTGATTCCTCTCCCATAAACTGCAAAAAAACTTTGGGACTCCACTGAACCACAATCACAAGCTAGGAAACCTCCGCCGCAGTGGTTCCTCCAGCTTACCGTCCTCGATTGCATTCTTGACGGCACGCAGTCCATCGTACACCGCGTCCTTGATCTGGGTGATTGTGTGCTTGTTGGGTCCCTTGATGAGTACCGTCACAGAGCGTGGGTCCTTGAGTTCCTCCACAAAGGTGAACCTGTTCTCACCCAACACGTGCTCGTACACGAGTCCCGCGTGGCCAAGCACATCGGGGGTCAGCTCTTCAAAGGAGTTCATGGCCTTGCAGCCGCACGCCAGCGCCAGCCTGCAACAGAGTCAAAACAAAACAGCAATCACTATCGACGCAATCATTGGTGTCGGCCACGCAGTTTCAAAGGCATGCAGTCAACATAGTCATATACAGTGTCATGAGCCAGACATTCATTGCTCAGCCCATTTTTCGGGTAGATTGAATTCACGCAGCATGGCCAGATACATCCATCTTAACGAGTCTGGTTCTGTTAAATAATTCATGTGCACGGTAGAACCTGGAGAGTCAGATTACAAAGAAAGAACAGTGCCTTCATTGTTTAAAATGTTTTAAAAAAGCAGGATCAGACTTGAAACCCCAGGTGACACACCACATTGTTTGCTTTATAAAATAGCTTTTTTTTTTTTCCAACTGCAGAGCATAGCTTTGGGGTCAGTACGAAAGGACATTTTCCGATCACAGCGGCACTTCGAATGACACTGCTGATGTTGCTGTACTGCTTTTCCAGAAGCTTTTCTGAACAAACTTTCTCAAATTGTCCCTCTAACTTCCACTGAGCGCAAAAAGCCTTATTACAGTACAATCGCAGAAAAACAACCAAAACTCGATTAGGACTTTGTTTCAGTAATGCAGTGGAACTTCAGCCATTCATCCCTACACACTAAAATTTTCCCAATTGTATTTACTGTGTACACATTTAAGGGGAACGTGGCAATGGGAGTGTAGTCGAGCCCGCTTTTAACGAACCAGAGCCTGACGCGGCTTTTGTTTGCTGTACCCAAAGTTCGTACTGAATGAAACACAGCTTTTAAAAAAGTTGCGAGTGAACGCACAAAATTTATTGCCCTATTGCCCAAAAAGTCCGCGCAGCACGTGTTTTGAAGAGCAGAAGCAATAAGGGCGGTCTCGAGTTTATTTCTAACGGCAGCGTGCTCTTTGCCGAGGCCTGTGGCATAAGCTGCATGAGGCACTGGCTCCAAAGTATCGTCGTTCTCGCAATCCGATTCCTCCAAATCGCTCTTGCGGCGTACTTAATTCACAATGCCCAAATCCGTGCACGGTTCCACCGTGTCGGCATCATCATCAGCCGTAAATAAACCATCGCAACTGATGTCCCGCCCGCTCTACCAGTTCCGAGTCGACGATGCCCTGCCACAAATCGCCACCGGAGTGGTCCTGTTCGAAAGCTTCAGGCTCAGCATCGGGCCTGACGTCGACGAAGATGGCCTCGCGAAAACAGTTTCGCGCACATGCATGTAGTCGTCATCGCTGCCCACGAAATATTCACCATCTCCACAGCTAAGCACTGAAACGCCCGAAGCAGCAAGTTGGCTGCCAGGTGATCAACAGCTATGAGCAAGTGCTCCGCGACGCGGCACCTAACGTGCGGATCAGGCCCAAGCCAAGTGGTCACACTTTTGACGTTTCGTTGAGCGACAGCAAAAAAACGTGCAGGGCCTCCCTCTGCCATCCTGACCACACACGCACATTGAGAGCGAGCAAGACGCGCACACGCAACACACATGCTAGAACACGTGGTAGAGCTCTGGGCCTGTTCCTAGTCCAAAAACAAAACTTGTGAATTCGAACCAGCGTGGCTGGTGTCACAGAGCAGTAGAGACAGGTGAAGGAGTTGTGTCAAGAGAGGAGAGCCAATTTGTGAGAGAAGGGCAAGGAGTTGCAATAGAGTGAAAAGAGAGGAGGATATGGCAAGAAGACATGTGGGAAGGAGGCAGGTCAAGCAGCTTGCTCGAAAGGTCCGCGAAACGCGCAACTCGTGCGTAGAATGCGCGCACAGAGGTCTAAGCACGGCCGCCTGGATCGGCACGCACGGCGGTGTTCAAAGAATTGGCAGCCGTGGTCAAAGAATCGTTTTGTTGCGCCGGCAGGTTTGCGTGGCCTCACCGACTTCGATATTCTGCGATTTTCTCCGCGCAAGTCAAATGCCGTTTTTACGCTTCCGCACGCGTGCGGAGGGCATGCTGAGCCGAGTGCGAAGTGAGCGAGAACAGGCCCTGAACACGAAAAAAATCGCAAATTATCTGAGTGGATGGGGTAGCGAACGCGCATGCACTAGAACGATAGGATAAGACAAGACGCAGACGATTTTGGCAAATGGTCTGGTCACTCAAGGCCGGCGATGTCAACTACAGTACCAGCAATCGAAAACAGGTGAGATGGCCGACCAGTCTTCGAAAGATGGATGGCAGTGTGAAAACACGGGCCGCTCTGGTGATGCGGGGCGCTCCAAGTAGCGGGGGGGACAAAGGATGGAAGGGTGTGTAACAAAGAGCCGTTGGGGAGAGCAGCAACTGGAGGAGCGCGAAGGCAGGGTCGGCGTTTAACAATAACAATATATGGGCCGTGGTCGAAAGTGGTTTCCCGGGAAGTCGGCAGAGCGCCGACTCTGTTCGCTGAAACTAACTTGGGCAAAATCCAACATGTTAAAGTCCATTAAACCTTTTGAAATGGAAAGATCCCTTATTAACAGATGAACAAAAAAGTGACGTGCCATGCTTAAATGTAAAACTTAAAAAAAACACACCGCTCCATGTTCCTTCGCTTGGCACGCCTAAGGGCCACAATGCCTTCCTTAGCCAAAAGGTCCAAAGACATGGGGTCGATACCCTGAAAAAATAATTTAAAAATTGGTCATAAAGGAACAGCTTAAAATGTTTGACAATCAAAAAGGCCAAATTTCACAGCAAAGTTAGGCTAAAGCAAAACTCACACCGTGATGACAATCTCAAATTAACGAGTGACTTCCAACAAACATAAATCTGTCAACAGAGTATGCTGTCAATAGTAAAGTATTAAGTTCACGATAGCTGTGGTCTAACTGGCACAAGTCATTACACACGCCACACAGCCAATAAGTTCGCACTAAAGAAAAAAGTTAATTTCACACAGCAATACCGGCATCCAGGGACAAAATTTTGGCCACAAAATAATGCAATTTGTCATGCGTCCAGTCACACCAAGAGAAAAGACAAGCAAAATGAAGCAAAAAAAAAAGCTTTCTAAAACAAAAGCAGACAAAACAGCTCCTCACCTGCTGATTGATGACAACAAAGTTTTTCTCCGGGGTGTCACAGACCTTACGCTTAAGCTCGATAATCTTATGCACTCTCTTCTCGATGAACTGCCGCTCTGCATGGGCCAGCTTCTCACGCTCTTCGGCAGACTTGTAAAAAAAGCCTGCGTTCACTTCCCTGCAGACAGAACGCGGCAGTGTAACTAACGGAAGCTGAACGGTTGCATCTACATTACCAGCCTCCTAAGTTTTAAAAACAATAGTCTTTCTTGGGGACCTTTGACGCAGAAATTTTGGTCTGTCTGTCTGTACATTTGTCTGTTTGTCCACCATTACGGCGAACCGGTTACTCTAAACAGCACCAACCGATACCTCGGACGGCCAACCCCATCCGCAGCGCCTATCAATGCTGCTCAAGGATCAGCGTTCTTACGTGTGCGATTGCCAATTAAAAAGCAATCATTGCACATATCTGAGGTACCATAAAAACACATCGATGTTTTGTATGTGTGCATTTGTACTAGAGAATGCACACACAAGTAATTCTAAGAATGGTAGCGTTAAACACGCTGCGCTGACAGTGCGACACTAGGCTCAAAAAGGCAAGTTTTACCAACGCTTTGCTAAAACGACACGGTGGTGGCACCTGCCCGTCGCTTTGCGTTCTACACCTTATCGCCTCCGAGAATGCACGCATCTTTTTCCGCAGGCATGCAGGCCTTCCTTTGTTTTCGGAAATAACTGCCAGATGACACTCGTGGCTAACGTGCCTCGATGCGCTCGTTAGCCTCTGCTGCACGCTCGAGGCACTCTAACGCAGCGCCTCCGGAATACCATTCACCGATTTTCTTGCGCAGAATATTAAATAAATGTTTTGTTTACTCTCCATACTCAGGACTATCGTGTTTCAACGACATTTGCAGATTACATGCAGATACGGGGCCAATTTTATTTCTCATTTTGTTAACGTCTTGCTTGACTTAATTCACTCTGATTATTCTGGACAATTTTGAAGCATTGCAACGTACATGAACACAAACTCTACACCCTCTTAAAACATGATTTCAATCAAGTGTTTCCAATGCTTTTTTTCCCCACAACCTTGCTAACCACGAAAATCATGCCTTTCCGAAGCACAGGTTGCTTCGAACGAAAATAATCTAAAACTTTATACCCATTTGCAGCCGTAAACAGTGTCTTCAAGCTTTCCTTTGAGCAGTGCCGCAAAACTGCAAGATTATGTCGTTTTCACAAGTTCTGCCACCTTCTGCGTCATCAGGCTGATATCAAACCCTTGCATTGTTCTTCACCCCGTCACAGCAAACCAAAAGCAATTTATCTGCCCGCAATCCGCACTACCGTCCACAAGGAATCGTTCTTCATTGAAACTGCAAGACTGGAATAGTCTTCCTGCTGACGTGGTGCACCACTCCAGCCATACATCTTTCAAGGCATCAATCGAAACTATCAAGGACAAGTATGCCCGCCTCTCACGTATTACCACCTTTCATGGAGCATTTGAAGTACTGATAATTAAATTGTTAATAATTCAATGCTAGTGACAGTAAAGTATAGATGCAATTTTTTTTAGTTCCCTCATAACTACCCATGCCAAGTAGTCGTAAAAAAGTAGCTAAAAGCTGTCTGCCACCTAAAGTCCTGCTGTATACCTTAGTTTTTCCGTATCACCATCACTGTGCACTGAAGCTTCCTTCTTTCTAGTGGCGTAACCAGGGGTGCCATGGCATATAGAGCACAAAATAGCACATGACCACATTTGCCTGTCTGGCTCTCCCACTCTAAAGGTGCCCCCCCCCCCACCTCACTTGAAAATAAGTATTGCCTATGCTCCTGCTTCTTTCCTAGTTGATTATTTTCATCTCTACGTCTCTATGATGGAGTTTGCAATGTGATAGTATTTAATGAGTAATATGACATCATTAGCAAAATTAACACAGTTAACAATTAGCTCCACCCATTACAGCACAGCAGAAGCTGAAGATTATCTTCACCGAGTGTTGGCAACACACAATAACTAGACAAAAAAAGCAACAAGTTCTGTGTACACGCACAGAGTTTGCAATCACAAAAATTTGAAACTCACACAGTATTCCTACAGATTGTAAAAGTAGATGTCCTGTTTCTTTCTTTTGAGGGTGTCATTAGTGTGTAACTAAGTTAGTTACATCTCCAAAAAAACATGGTATGCAATCGAACACCACCATAAAACAATCCTTCAAGCTAGTTAATATAAAGATCTAAAATCAACTATACATAAGGAAACCCTATATGTATGGAAACAGTAACATCCCCCATATAGAATAATTTATATTTCCTTACGTTCACCATCTCTTATTGTGACCTACTGCAGTGAGAAGCTAATGGAGGCAACAGTGACACAGTCAAGTTAGAGCCGATGAAATGAAACCGTGAACCTTACATACGTACACACAGTTTCAGGACACAGATCTGCTGACACTCAACTCTCTCCTGGGAGGTTATGCAAATAAAGCAAAAAAAAACAAAAAAACGGGATAGTTGATATATGGACTCATCATTACTAAAGAGTACGCAGCACTCAGGACGGAGAACAGCAAATGACAAAACACAGGCACTCTTTTATTATGTTCTTCTCAAAGTGTCTGCCTCGAGTGCGAACTCTCTTGTAATGATGAATACACAGATCAGGACAAAAAAGCTAATAAAATGACGGATCACGTGTCACCTAAATAAATTGAAGATGGGTCACACGTACGTCTTCTCATACTCCAGAGACACATTGCAGGCCAGCACAAAGGCGTCCCGTACGAGCTTCTTCATATCCGGGTGTCTTGCCCCGTGGTCCAGCACGAGTCCACGCACCAGCTGGGTGTCCATGTCAGTCTTGTGCTGCATCTCCATAATCTCCACCATATGCAGGTTCAGGTCCTCTCCGGGCCGCTGTATCGCCAGCACGGCGTCCACGCACACCTCCGTCAGGTGCTGGGCCAGCTCGGGGCTCACCTTGGTCGCGAGCGCCGTGTGGGCCACCCTGACCAGCATTTCTCGGTTCATGTCGCCTGGGGTGAGCTTGAGGGACTCCAGCACCTCCAATGACTTGGTCAGTGCCTTCTCAAAGCCATCTGCCAGAATGCGCGGGTGCAGGCCCTGGGAGGGTGCAGATTAGCTCTTTGTAATGCCCAATAATCATTAGAAGGATCGGCATCAAAGAATAGCATTGGAAAAGAGCCTGTGAGACTTATCAACCCCCAGTGGCAACTATTCCTAACACAAAAAAAAGTAAACCAACAAAAATTAAATTTTAGAAACTCAGAACATATATCAAAATCGAGGACTTTGCAGGTGTCGAAGCCAGGACATACAGCACTAAAGCCGTTGAGTCATTAACAAAAACATTGGCTCAATCAATATTTCATTTTAAAAAATTCTTAACATTACGAAAGTGCATTGAGATGCCCGAGGCACTTTCATTTTGCTACAGGTGTGTGAGACCTGCCAGCATGGCACCATGCCTTGTTTTTTCCCTCCAGTCACAATTCATGCAACCATTTCACTGTCGATAGTGCAGAAAACAGACAAAGCACTGTAGTGATTCACCGTCATGTTCACGCATCCTAAGTCACTGTAATGAACAACCTCTATGCTTTCTTTACGACAGCAGATCACAATCACTGTAAGGATCACTAAAAGCAAAACTTTGATGAGAGTACTAAGGTGCAAGGGCGCACTGCAATAAGTAGCGCACAGTAGGGTTTGCCTCAAACATCTCTATGGTCGTGCAATATTAGAAGCTACAAACCTCAGAAACGTAGATGTCTGCCTGTTTGAGAAGTTCTCCAATGATAAGAACAGTTGACGTTGTTCCGTCACCGGTGATGTCATTCTGCGCTGTTGAAGCCCTGGCGATAAGGTTCGCAGTGGGCAGTTGAATTTGCTGAAAGTATGATCATGTGCATATTTAGCTTGACTGCTTCACACCGAAACATACAACAGTGATTACAGACAAGTCTAGCAGCCCTCATAGCTATATATTATCAGTCTAGCCCGATGTGGTGCCACGCCCTTATAGAAAAAAAGTGAAGAGTTCAGGCATTGTCAAAGACTTTCAAAGGAATACACAACTGACCTTGTAACAACCATGTGCAAATTATGAATAATAATAATAATAATAACACTAATGCATGGTTCATTTCAATCCAATCACCGAAGGTACTGGGACTGTTACCCAGACATTCCACCACCTGTAAAGAATTACTTTAATCCTAGCAGAGCCCAAATTAACATGATGAGATTTGCATTGGCGATATACATTCGATGAAAAAGATGGAACTAAAATAGTGCACTCGCTCTGTTAATAATCATAAAAATAAAACAATCAGTGCTATTATCATCAGAATACTCCACTACACCACTAAGGAATCCATACAGGTAATGCCTAATTTACTGTCCTATGTTCAAGTTAATCCTGGCATGATCTGAAGCCTTTGTAACACCTGCAAGTTTCCCAATCATATCACGCTGGTCTTCAATCGCGTCATGCCTGCCCATGTTTATAACCTTAATGTCTTGCCCACTGGAAATATGCCTGCGTCATCACACAACCTAATCCCAGATGCATAAACACGTCTATGTCAGATCTTACCATTTCATGCAGCAAAACATTGCCATCCTTTGTTATCTTTATATCGCCGGCTCCCGATACAAGCCTGGAAAAAACATAAAAACAAAGTGTCGGGATTTAGTAACACAGGCTGTAACACAGCTCTAACATACATTTGTAAACTAAAACAGGCCCGGTTGAGTTCACCATACAGCCTCTCAAACAGCAACAGCTGTGCTTACATACTGTCCTCTGAATTACAAATGGCAAAAACTTGTAATTAGCAATAAGCGAAAATTTGGTTGATAGTGCTATGATTCGAGAACTTGCTCTCCAGCTTTTTTTTATAAACATAAACATTCTGTCACTACCAATACATGAACACTCGGTGCTAAATACGGCTAACCCTTTTCGTGAATAGCCATGTTTCAGCATGAATGATTATTGTAGCTTTCGCTGTACTCTAGATAACCATACTTTAATATTCAACAAATAGATATGCTACACGAAGCATTATGACATAGCGAGGGCAGTCGCTAGGCAAGACTGCTGAGCAATCAATCTCATCGGAGTAGCCTAGCAAACATTCTTGGAGTACACCTCATACATTTTGCTGCATGCTGAAAACTATGCTTTTGTTGGTGAAATGCAGTGCAGTCTCAGTGTTAACATAATGCACAGTGTTTTTGAAAACCACTATGAATGCAACTTCCCTGAGGATAATACTCGTCTCATACTAAGCAGGCACTGCTACAGAAGCTTTAGTCAGATACAACTTAAGAAGTCAGGGGAGGCCCCGCCCAGACGACCTAAGCGTGGCAGCCAATCACCTCAGTGACAAAAAACGCCAGGCCTGCGTGGAAGGCACAGCACAGTAAGAGCGAAAGCTAGAGGAGCGGCCTTTAGGAGCCTTTTCAAACCACTCATTGAGTAACTACTGCAAACACATTTGCTTGATACCCACTAGGGCATTAATAATAAACTTTTGGGTAGTAGGCCAGCATTTACTATGCTATTTTTCGTCATCCTACTGAGAAGCGTAGTAGTCGCTAAACCTTTGCAAGGAATTTCATGCCAATTGTTCATGTAGTGGCTGACGCCAATGAGGAATAATGGCTGAAGTGGGTACAGACCACAGTTAACATAGGAACAAGAAGAAGCTTTTGTAATGGGTTGGAGCATTGGACGGTCCACTCATTACGCTATTCGCATTGTGCGACGACTGGTTGTTCTTTCGCTGTTTTAAAACGCTTCATAAGTCATATTACGCGATTGCTTTCCCGACATCATGCCTGCTCAAGGCAAGTTTGCCAACAAGTCACAAGCACCAGCGTAGCTCAGTGGTAGAGTACTGGGCTGGCACCCAGCAAGCAGACCTCAATTTTGAGCCCCATTGCGTCTTCCGGTGCTAGGTTTTCTTTTTTTTAATTTCACGCGATGTGGTTACAGACAACGGCGGCGGACAACTGCACGTGACCCAAGTGTGATCCCACAACAGCTTTCGCTGTAATAGTCCCGCACTTGCTCTCAGCAACGTTCTCTGCAAGCGGGGGTCAACAGTCGTCTAGCCCATGACGTCACTCAAGAGTGCATACCCATTGGTGCTAGCTTGTGTGCATCCACCTTTGAGAAGGAAATAAAGTTGTAACCGACTATACACCTTTTCACTGGAGGGAAAAAAACACCGCCATGATGGGCTGCGCGCGGGAGTACAAAGGCCAAGGGCGCAGCCTTGTCAGTGCAATTTGAGGGGTCACGCCAATTCGCGCAGCTTAAAGAGGACTATGGCGGCGCCCTGGGAAACGTTTTTGTAAAGGTCTATAGTCCAAGAAGTACAACAGAAGTCTCACTGGGTTCACTTTGCCGCAGTGATTTTGAATCAAGATACAACATTACTACACCTATTATACATATCACTCGGGAATATAAGGTTAAACCAAATCATGCTTGGTTCATCGACATGTGTGCTTCCAGCAAGCAACACACGTTTTTAAAATGTGGCACAAACCGAACCTTTTGGATAACACAAAAAAAAAATGTGGCAGTCACGATAAGTATGGTGATTGATGATTGATTGATTAGTGGAGTTTAACGTCCCAAAACCACCATATGATTATGAGAGACGGCGTAGTGGAGGGCTCCGGAAATTTAGACCACCTGGGGTTCTTTAACGTGCACCCAAATCTGAGCACACGGGCCTACAACATTCCCGTCTCCATCGGAAATGCAGCCGCCGCAGCCGGGATTCGAACCCGCGACCTGCGGGTCAGCAGCCGAGTACCTTAGCCACTAGACCACCGCGGCGGGGCCACGATAAGTATGGTAAAGCTGAAGCATAGCCTCCTATATACTTTCTGTGCCCGCTCGAAGGAGCCAGAGCCTCCGTCCGCGCTCTCCCACCGGATGACGCCGTTGCCCAAGAGATGGCGCCACCAGCCCTGGGGAGCGTGAAGGCAGTTTGTTTTAGATCGCCGCAGGCCGCAGTCAATGTGCGCGTTGTGTTCCCGCGATTGAAGAACTTGTGCGTGTTCTCGTGATGCCATGGCCTACTGCTGTGTTGCAAAGTGCAAATCTGATGCAAAACGTAAGGTACCGCGCATTTCGTTTCATGAAATTTTTAGTGACAGTGAAGCGAGGGCAGCCTGGTTGAAAGCCATCGCTAGGAAAGACTGGATGCCGAACACGACATCACGCTACTCCGTTGTGTGCCGACATTTTCTCCCGACGGACTACAAAGAAGGATGTAAAACTCGAAAACTCGAGAGGAGTGCAACTCCCAGCGTGTTCGATGACTACCCGGAGTACATGCAGCCGAAGAAACCGCGGAGTGATGCGGCTGCGAGGAAACGAGCGCTTGCTACTGACAACGCTGCTGGGCGGCCTCTCAAGACAAGGACTGCAACAGGCCTTTTTGTTGGAGCCGATGGAGACACCGTGCCTGCGGATGGACTTACTTCAAGTTTTAGCTATCCGGGTCTCGCAGAAGTTCCGTGCTTCACCGTACCACTTCAAGTTTAGGTGGATGCTCCTTCTGAACCTACCTCAAAGCACGAAGCCACCCAGGCACTTGCTATGGTGGGAGGCTTCGTGGTCCGTGTCATACAAGAAAAGATTGCTTGCAGCTCCTGCATTTCAGTTGTCACAAAGCCAGCGTCCTCCGCCCCCATTGACAGTCTGATTAGGCACCAAGACAGAGGTGGGCTACTGTACCCCTCAAGTGAGCTTGTTCATGTTTTGTACGCGCTAAAAAAGTACACTGAACTCATTTTAAGCAAGCGCAGAGCAATACCAAGGCCTCTGCAGGAAACAGTCAGCAATGCTGTTTCTGCTATGGCAAACAGTGAAGTTTTTAAGCATGTTTGCATTGAGCACCGCTAGCAGTTTCTGGAGCTTGTTTGCATGAAATTTTGCAAGCCTGTCTTCATGAACTACGCCCTGGGCGTGATTGACAAACACGATGTGAGGAAGGCACTTCACCACAAGCCCTTGTCGAGAAAAGTTCTAAAACTGTGAATTGTGTTTTTGCAGCTGCTTGACTGACTGTACTATTTTTCTTTCATTGATGTTAGGAATTTCCTATGCAACATATGCATATTCAGAATACCAACAAAATAAAAGTTGATGTCCAGAACAAAGTAACAAGTGTTGTCACTGGAGTTTCGGGTTTTACTGCAAAACCGCAATGAAAATGCGAGGCATGCCGTAATATAGGACTATGGATTAATTTTGATCAGATGCGCCTCTTCACCGTGGCCGTCAAGACTGCGCGCTGGCAGGTAACCTGCCAGCGCGCAGTCTTGAGGCCATGTTTAACGCACTCGTAAAAAAGGCCATGTTTTAACGCACACGTACGCAGCATATTTGCATTTCATATTCGTCAAAATGCGACTTTGAGGCTGCGAAACCAACCCGCAGCTTTGTGCTTCGCAACGTAATCCCGCTTAAGTAAGGAGCCGTCACGTGGTGCTGTCATGTCGCTTTCTTATATATTTTTAAAGCGGCGAGGCAGCTACAAGTATTGTGGATTCACCTATGAACCTCTTGGATACCGGGGACTTAATATCCTTGGTGACAAGTATGAATTTAGCGCATCAGTTTATCGTGAACACGACGCAGCGCGTGCACAGAGAACGCGATACGCATTCCGCATTCATACGCTTATGTTTACTTGTATGATGCATTTCAACTCACGCTAATGCTTGCTGACGATGGTAAAGTTGTCCAGAATGAATATAATAGTGCGTTTTTACTTTTGCGTCGAAGATATTTATGCTTTCTGGGATGCTCACTGAGTAAGCAGAGAGACTACGCGTCGTCTGCACTCCCCAGGGCTGCCGGCGCCCCCTGTCGGCTCGGCTCGAACTAGACGCGACGGTGCAATAGAATGGAAAGCGCGGGGATCGAGCGGGCACAGAAAGTATATAGGAGGCTATGGCTGAAGTTTCTCTTTATATTTATTACTTAGCAGCATAATATCCAGAGTTTTCTTTTTAAAATGATAGATCCACAGTTATGGAACACTGAACACTGGGCTAAGGAAATCTCGAGCATCTGGTGTTAACTTGCATCGACACCATACATTACACGGGCCTCTAAAATTTCCCCTCCATCAAATAAAAATACAATTGCTGTGACCGGGACCCATACTCGTTCGATTCTATGCTATTCACGTCTTGAAACGATACGCAAAAGACTGCGGGTGCTGCCAAGCTTAACACGACCCCGATAGGTTCACTTAAACAATACACACTGCCTTATACTCTTTTTTTCTTTTCATATTTTTCTTCTCCCTTTATTGAAACCTTTCAGTACCCTTCAGAGTAGCATGCCAACGATATATAGACGACCGAAAAAATCTGTTTTTTTAACAGTCTGTTTCATCAAAACTTTCTTGCGCTGTAACCGTTTATTGCGGAAAGGTAACACACTCGACGTGAAACCTGTGCCTCCGACACATCAATACTTTGTAAAACACTAAGCTTCACTTGTATTCTCATCATTTCTTCTTGTTTGTTTCGAATAAGACCTTTCTGTTTCTGGCTGCGTTTACGCTGCAAGCTTTGTTCGGGGTAGGCCACCACGTAATCGCCGTGCATATGCAATATCAACACTTTCCGTACATAGAAAAAGAATAAAAACAGCACAAGGGAACGCAATCCACTGCTTCTCGAATATGTCGCGGTGTTCTGTCATCACCGCAGCACACCACTTAACTTGTCCATATAAGGAATCAATGGGCCGTCACTAGTGGATATTGAACAGAAGTAGTTCGTTCAAACACTGATGAGCCAAAATCATTCTTTTTTGGCTAGAGACCGCAACCTAACTGACTGTAAACATATTCGTTAAGATACAACGCCTTTCGCGAACTTTCTAGACTTGCCTCATCGCAAGCCGGCATTTTGTGCCTCGCCGGACCACCTGACCAAAACATGCTCGACCACTTCCACAGCAAACCCAAACATACAATGAATCCTATTTGGAGCTACTTGGTGGACCGTAATTCAAATGACAGCCGCGGAATTTTAGAAAATTCTGGCCAAAGCAGGCCAGTACACGAAATTAAAATGCTCCGACTATGCTTAGGCCTAGAACAGCACAATGCCTACTCACATTTTCATCGTGCCAGTGGGGCCCAAATTCGTACGAAGAACATTTTGCAGACCCTTTGCAGCGTTGATGTTGACCGCGAGAGCCTGGGCGTGGCGGGCAACCTCAGCCTTGGGGTTTAATGTAAGCACTGCAGCCATATTTTTCTACGAACTTGCTTACCAACTTCGCTCACGGATTCACGTGCTCATTCACTCAAACGCCGCCCGTGAAATCGCGCCACATGGTTGCCCGCAGGTCCTACGCGAGCCCACCACATCAAGCGCGCAATTCCTAGCGCTTCAGAATCGGCTGCTAACAATGAAGGGAAGAAAATAGTTTTTGTTTGTTTTTCGACAGCCGCGCTGAAGTTGGTCAGATGGGTCGGGGGGGGCGTAGTGCGAAAGTTCGTTGATCGCACCTTTTGTGGCTGTGTATCTGCGTGACAATGATAAACGCTTGCAGCGACAGTAGACACCGAGAAAGTTTCAGTCACGGTTAGCTCATTTGTGAGGCTAGCTTTTGCATCCACAGTTGGGACGTCCCGTTGGCGTCAGCTGCCTGCGAGCATGGAGCGAGTCGTGTAAGTAAAGTTTTGGGCATGCTGCGAGACTCGCAATCGGCACACCGCTTGTTGTGCTAACAGAAGCCACGGGAACTAAGTTTGATATACCGATTTTCGGCGTTGACTAAAGTAAATATGCGAAAGTTGTCACGTATTCTTTCCAGTGCAGCAAACAACTTTGAATTTGACTGCGGTTTGCACAGCGTAGATCTTCAAAACTTTATTCAATTATTGTCCGGTCGCAGGGAACAAAATGATTCTTCCCTCCAAAAGGACGCTGCGACTATACAAACACGAGACAAGCCCAGTGCCAGTTTCGTGTCTATAGACGTTGACATGGAGTCTGACGTCGACATCAGACCCTTTGTCACATTCCGCGAGAAATTGTCAGCCCTGTTGCATTCTACCAAGTTTCAGGTGTGTAGCAAACAAAGTTTTATTTTCTTGATTCCCATTTTGGAAAAATCACACCGCACAATTCAAAACCTGGAGTTGGTTGCAGAGTGGTAAGCGACATTGCGACATTAAATTTTCTTGTGTTACACAGATTGCCATCGTGGCTTTGGTTGTTCTCGACTGCCTTCTAGTCATCACTGAACTGCTTGTCGAGCTGGAGATCCTGAAGCTGCATGAACACAGCTACATCGCACCAAAGGCAAGCGTACTAGTAATTGCTGTGTATCATGAATGACACGTTCAGAAGCAGTGCACGGATGTCTTGGGTTGTTTCCACAACATCGCAAAGGGAGCTGGCAATTTTCGTCTATTTGCTCCCAGCACCATGTGGTTCTCACACACACAAGGAATCGACACCACTGCATACGAACTTTTCATTAAATAAACCATGCTACAAAAACACTCAAGAAAGAGTGCGAAGAGCAGTATAATTTTTTTCGTTTTCTTTATGTTTACCGTTTTTCAATATTAGCAACATACCTCTTACTACCTGTCGGGCACAAATTCGCTTTGCCTAAATCAAACAGATCCCTCGTTCCTCGAGCAAATGAAATTGGCAAAATTCGACCATACATAATTTTTTTCAAATTTGATCTTAATAATGCAAATATGGTTAGATCAAGTTAATAATCTTGGTTGCTACTTGGTGTATATTTATTGTGGGTACGGCTAGTTGTAACAACAGCAGTGGCAAGAGACAATGTTTGAGTAATTGCTACAACCAAGATGCATGTTATTTACCTCTAGCAGCAATTTTTGTTCCCTTTCTCATAATTCGAACGGTTTGCATTCACTGATGCTTCTTCCGTTGCAACGATGTGAAGCCTTCTTGCACTTGTTGCAATGATATCATTAACAAATAAGCCTTTCTATTTGCATGAGAAGCTAAAGAAGGCAGTCCCACTCTTTCATCACGACTAAATCATTCTCTTATGATAACAATAGAATCTATTCAATTTTAAAAACAATATAAAAATGAATACATGACATATCTGAATTGAATGTAAGGTTGGATGGATGTCTGGAGAAATGCATGACAGTGATTTAGTTATACTTTTTCATGGCAGCCTTGGAAAAATTGGCTTCCATTTAGCTTACATTTTAAGTGTCTGTTGAACCACAAAACATTTTTTTGTAAACTGCACTTTTTTTCACTTGAAATGCTGCCGTGACATGTTCAAAACAAAAAATTACTTGCAAGAACATCTGATAATAATGCTTCAATCATCATTTCTTGCATTGTAATTACACACCTGGGGATTTTGAGGTGTATTCTGAGGTCAATTTCAAACATGATGCAAATAATCAGAAGCGACACCGACCTCCTCATTACTTGCACTTTCATTATCTGAAAGAGAAAGATTTACAAGGCGAGAATGCCACGTGGATGCGGTCGAGATCGTTCATAGTGCACGAGAAACACAGTTGCGTGCATTTCACCATTCAGTGTGCACTCACATACAATGAAAGCACCAATCACAGAACGTACGCTTCCGTATACGATTTGAACAGCAAAGCACAATTTGATGAGCTGGACTCCTAAAAATAATTTGCTGAAAAGCCATACGAGTGCAGGTGAAATAGCGACGACTCATAACAAGCTCGGGTCGTCTTTTAACGAGTTAAGGTAGAGTCTCGTCGTGGTCTACAAAAAGAAACCGTCAGGCACGTTTTAAAAACCATGATACATGAAAATTCTAAATATGGCATTGACGTGTTAACCTACCCCATATATACTAACCTCTGCAACTCTGTTGATGCCAACAACAAAATCAGCTTTGTGCAATATACCAAACAAGAAAAGAGGTTCACATAGTCTGTGTACTTGTAGTAGTGCTTCTGACATGTAACTGGTATATTGTAACAATATATTGAATTTTTTTATGTTTGTGACACACCAGTCTGTAATGCAAGCAAAGACCTGAAAAGCGATTGTGCCCCTAAGCTGCCTTTTGGTAGCAATCCACATATGGTGTTTTATAGTCTAACCAAGGACCAGTCTAGCCCCTTTGTAAGAGACAAATGGTTATAAGAGACGTCAGTGTGCCTACAGTAAAATACGTGTGGACAAGAAAATGCATATGAGGTGCCCTGCTTATAAGAGACATCTCATAAAAAAGACAAGTATTGGTGCCCGTAGCATGCCTTTTATAAAAATAGTTTGACTGTATATTCCATTTCACACACCAGGTGCAATGCTGTGGAAGTTATGCAAGAAGGTTGATTGACAGAATTTATAGCTCCATGCATCTCGTGATCCACTTTCATCATTTTAAATGCTCGAGGGGACCGAGCGTGTGTCTCTGAGTGACACATCACGACGGGCTGCAAATTAAATACCGAAAAACGAAAGCTAGTTGACTCTAAGCAATGAGCTGCATAATAACAGACATAAAAGCGCCTACTTATTTGTAAGACGTAAAACGTCTTCGATTACTACTCGCAGCAAGAACGAAATAGAAAATTTTATTCTGGGTGGTAGAAACATTGAACTACTTTCTAACGTGAGCGCAACTACTGAAAGAAGTCTCGCTAGCCTTCGCAGCATTGCACCTGTTGCATGAAATGTCATATAAATAAAAGCGAGAAAGCTACTCCTAGTCTCGGGAGCGTGCTGTAATTATGTTTCACTGAAATAGGTCATTTTGAATAGAAAGAGCACAAAAGATAAGAAGCAAAACATAAAGGAAGAAGTAAATAAATAAGCAATAACAGTTTCAATTTTATCACCACCACTTCTCTACATTTCTCATCCTTCTATTATGCGAAAGTGGTTAGGCTACAAATATCGGTCAGGGGAAAAATCCTCGGAGCAAGATTGGAGCTACTATTTTAACAGGCCTATTTTTCTTCAAGACTACAACTCCTGAAGAAGACAAGTCCAGTTGTGAAAACGTTCGTTCCAGTGACACTCTGTATCACAAGGACTTTTAATCTCTTTGAGATTCCATCTTCCCCTGAAAAACTAATGAGAAATTAAGAACATCATGAAATGTCTTTTTTTTTTTACTGAAGTACATTGCGCTTCTAAATTACATATTAAAGTAAGTCAGTCTTACTACGATTGTCTGCTTAATGAAGGATGATATAGAACTATAAGCCAGCTGTTCATTTCATACTGTTCCACACAGAATACCCTTTGGCATCATAAATCATAAAACAGTTTGCCCAGGACCATGAATCATTTAACAATAGAAGATAATTATTTTGCACTGAAAAATAAGCACAGTGACAATGTAACCTCCTAAAATTTCACACTGTAACAAAACTCATGACATTATCTTGTTACCACAAACCTAGCAGCTCTTGAGCAAAACTTAAGAATCAAGTTTTTAATGCATGCTACTATGTTAGTCTAGTAAATTAACATTTTATTTTGGAATCTTTACAACATTTTTTACCCAGTGTAGCTGGTTCAAGAACCGAGACTCTTCATTATAAAAATGTTATTTCTCCATTTTTAAAAATTAATTACTGTATTTAATTAAATATAATATGCTGTTTTTCCCCAATTTTCCAAATTTTCACTACGTGGAGTCGACCCTCGTGTTACAATCAAATACCTGAATTCAAGTTGTCTAAAAAGTTCAATAATACAATATTATTTTTTTTTCTTCTGGATGTCACCCCTTGTGCTACAATTGTGGTCATATTACAATAAAGCAAACTTGGTAAATAATTTTATAAATGCTTCAAGCTTTCATTATTATATTTGAATTTGCTCCCTTGTTTTCTGTGTTGGTTGCGCTTTCTTTGTAGAAGTGGTTGAGCTTCCAAATGTGGTGAGAATAGAAAATGGGTTTGCATTCAGCTAACAAACATTTTTAAATGTCAGTGGCAATTTAATGGTAAATGTAAGATCAACATTACTTTTGATAGGTTCTAACTACCCTCAATTACCTTGATATCTAAAGGTGGTAGAGTTATAAAAGTAAATACATTAGGCTTCACAACCATTTGCCTACCTTTTCAAGAACCTTATGCTGAATGCTCAAGCATCAAAAGGCTATGCACCGTCACTATGCTTTCTTACTAAATAAGCACCATGCGGGGCCTTTGCAGATCATCCATTCACTGAGCATTTTCATCCTGAGCTTGTTTTTGGTGGAAATCGCCGCCAAGTTGTACGCTTATCGTCTGAGCTTCTTCCAACACAAGATGGAGGTGTTTGACGCGGGGATCGTCATCGTCTCCTTCGCCCTGGATGTAGCATTTAGGGACCCAGAGTCGGCTGCAAATGGTGCCGGCCTCATCATTGTTCTACGGCTCTGGCGAGTTGCACGTCTCTTAAACGGTACGGTGCCCTTCTACTTCGTTATTTTCCCGGTATGGCAGTTGCACAATGCTTAGTAGTCAGAGTTTTCGTTAGTTGTTTGGATCAGTCGGGAAAGGGGCTCGTTGGTTTTACACATTTAAATTTGAAGAACATTACCAAGGGGCACAAAGAAAAAATGATTCAGTAAGAGGCATGAGCAGATAACCGCAGTCTTGAATTTGACACAATTTTTATCTGTAATGTGCCTCGCACACGTCCTGTGCACTTGTGATTCCTCCTGCATTGTTTTCTGTGCGTGTATTAGTAGCACAGCACAACTTTCAGCTAGTTGGTTCCATGCGGATTTAAGGTAAGCACTGTAGGCCAGATGAAAAGGCGATAAAATGCTTGCACATGTTGCAAAAATGCAACATGTGCAATGGTAACGAGGGTTTTAAGGCCATTCCCTGCCACACCCTTAGTTGCACATCGCTGTTTGAACAGAGCAAAGCAATCTAAAAACATCATGATCAGTGCACATGGTAAAAAACTGAAGCTGCTCAGATGGTGTGTGGAGGTACAACACCAAATGCTAGAAAACCACACACCAGTTTATCAAAGAACTTTCATTTCTGATACGTGCAATGATAATAGTGAGCCATTCTTCATCAATGTTTGCCAAATCTCATCCTGTCTTGTTGTGCAACATGTACACATTCCTTATGTGCATCGGCATTCTCAAGTCGGTCATTGCTTGTCCTATCAAGGTTCATTCATTCTTTTGTACTTCTTCAAAAAGTTATGCTGTTTACCTTGAATTTGATGAAGCACGGTGTGTACATTTCTCTACTTTGCTTTACTATACACAATAAGTGCCAGTTACCATTAAAGTTCACTTTGAAGCAGTGTTTTCCATTTGAAACCATATATATTATACACGTTCAGAGCAATGCACATTAGCATATCACCATTTGTGCTCATATCTCTGAAAATTGTAGAACGAGTTACAAGAGACACATACCATGTGTAACAACACCGGGCTGGCCCAACATTTGTCTCCCCCTCAAAGAAGCTGTTTTTTCCAAAAAGGGTACATTTATAGAATACATGGAGATAGAGCGCTTGAATTGTGAGACAATTTTGACCTGTAGTGTACCTTTACAGGATTCCTGACACAAAATTCCGAAGATAAGTTGCGACGTTTATTAGTGTTGACGTGCACACATCACCTACAAAATATCAGGGGAAAATATATCCTTGAACGCAAGTGCACATGAAATGGAGCAGTGCCATAGGTTGGCAAAACCTGCGGAGCTCACTCAGACTCGGTCATGAAATACATTTGGCGCTTTAAACTCACTCGGACTCAGACTCGCCAAAACTTTATTCAACGGAACTCACTCAGACTCAAAATCACAAAAATATTACTTGCCCGGACTCACTCGCACTCATAACGCGATCAGAGTCTGAGTGAGTTGGCTCATGAGTCCATAAGCCTAGAATTAGCTTTCTCGACCAAGATGGCAATTCTCTTTCTTAACACCAATATACCACATATTCGGTGCTCTTCTTCGCGTTGTGTGATACTATAGGTACCTTAGAATATGCGTAATGAGTGCTCACAAACTAGTTGGGTCATTTTTCTTGGAAGAGATAACTACCTAATATATATTTATCAAGAATTTCCCCGGAAGAGTCTGAGGTGAGGGTCAACGCACTCCCCCTATGTAATTCAGGCCTTTGATTAATAAATATTGAAATGGTGTACGAACAAAACTGCTTTGTAATACCTGTGAGCATACATCAGTAAAAACATTAATCTAGGTAAGGCTGATAGTAATGCTGAAGATGAGCAGATAGCACCATGTCGCTCACTCAACTCGCTCAAGAAATGTATCTTGCATTTTGGACTCACTTGCACTCAGACATACAATTTTCCAGGGCCAAACTCACTCGGACTCACACTCGCGAGAATTTTCTTCAACTGGTCTCGGACTCACCGAAATATTACTCAGCCGGACTTACTCAGACTCACGGCTTGATCCGAGTCTGAGTGAGTCAACTCATGAGTGAGTTCGCCGGCCTATGTACAGCACCTCTCGAAATAGACAACTTACTTCCATGTAAACAACCGTCAAACATTTATGCGACAAGTTTGTGTTGGTTGCTGTGCTCCCTGCGAGCACACTCTCCTAGCAGACATTTTTAATGGAGAAAGGCAGCATTTCCCCTATGGACTTGTATGGGAGTACAAAAGTCGATGCCTCAGCAGTGAATTGCTGAGAGTTCACTCATATTTAGAACTGCCTTGGCAGTACCAAGGGAGCCTTCGTTAAAAAGAGTTATCAATGAAGTGCTCACCATTTTCACTGCTGATGTAGCCAGTTGTGTTGACACGAAAACCCTGCTCAATCTTGCTCAGCTCGATGTTCGCTAAAAGAGCACTCTCTCTAGGGGCAACAAAACAATCTCCAAATAATTAATCATTGCACACTCAAGCAAACAAGACCTCCAGCCGAAGTAACTGGGTCAAGATGGCAAGTTGGACAAGGAGGTGTTGACACGAAAACCCTGCTCAATCTTGCTCAGCTCGATGTTCGCTAAAAGGGCACTCTCTCTAGGGGCAACAGAACAATCTCCAAATAATTAATCATTGCGCATTCAAGCAAACAAGACCTCCAGCCGAAATAACTGGGTCAAGATGGCAAGTTGGACAAGGAGGTGAAAGTTTATTCCTGACCAAACAGCACATACGTACTCGCCCTTCATTGAGTAATGTGCAGCTTATAAAAATAGTTTGTTGCTACTTATTACAACAGATCAAACAACGTATGAAAATTTTGGGTCAGTACTCCTTTAAGAGGCTGCCTTTGGAGGAGTATTGTTCTGTACCCATGGGCATGGCAGTGTTCAATAAAACTGTGTGTACCCAGCCAAACTGATTTCTCCATTCCTCAAAGAAACTTGCTTTGTTCTTTTTTTTTTTTCACATTGCTGGGAACTTGTACACTTCGTCATGTATTGTGAAGAAGAGTTCGCTAACCTCCGCCCCTCGCCCCACAGGCATTGTGCTCACGGTAAAGACTCAAGCGGAACGTCAGTTGATGCGGGAATGCAAGCTGCGTGAGAAGCTGATGCAGGACCTGCTCAGAAACCGCGACTACTGCAACGCCCTGGAGCAAGAGATATCTTCCCTCAGGGAACTGTTGCAAAGCCACGGCATCACCGAGCTTCCGCCGACAGTGGTCGTTCAAGAGTCACCCGCGAGCATAGAAGAGAACCAAGCGTTCGATGTACAGGACTGAAATTCCTGCAACATTGCCGCACGCAACTCAGCACTTCCGACGAGGAAACTGAGTTCGTGTGCTCGGATGTGCTCGAGTCGCACTACAGGGGAGGCAATGTATGTTTGTATGTCTTGTCGCGATTGTTATGAGAAATGTCGGGACTGCGTTACTACTTGTATCCTGCACCTGAGTGCGTTAAACAACACTTGGGAAAAACCTGAATGCATATAAGCAGTGTTGCACTTAAGCATAACCAGTGTGTTCCTTTTGCATTATTCTGACACGCGTACAGGTCTGTGAGATTGGTAACACTGCGGTACTGTGAATAGACGAGGTTACTATACTTCACAGCAGTGTAACACGAGGTTTGTGTATCCCCCGATTGTACAAGCTGCACACTAGAGAAAATGCTCGAGAGGAAGGGTGCGTAAAAAGACTCGGTTAGATGTAAAATGTTGCTTTGTGCATGTAGTCCTAGCATAGTAAAGTGTTGATGCTTCGCTTTGTAAGCTTTTATTTAATCACTGTCAGTAGCTAAACTTACCACTTGAGTGGCATGTCGCAAGTGGTCAGTCTGTGTTACGAATAGAGATGGGGTGAAGTGAGAACTGTTTACAGTGCCAAACCACACGATGAGAAAGCTTACAAGTTCTCACTTTTCTTTTTTCAAATGAGCTTGAGCACAGACCACAATGGTATCTCAACAACAATGCGACATCTCCACGAAAGGGCAACTTTCTAAGCTCCAGTGAAACATGTCACAAGTAGCCCGTTCATGTAGCAGCAATTTTGCGGAGAGAAAATTATGTCTTTGAATTTTCTTCTGCGTCCGTGACATTACTTGATGTCTTCTGCCTAGTCAGCTGCCAAGAGCTGCGCCCAGTACTGTTGTTTTTGATTACCTCCGAATCGTTTAAGGGTGTAGAAAAAAAAGACATGTGGTGTTTAAAGCATACAAAGACCTCGTGTGAAACTTCGTGGACAAGCTCCCGATCACGTCTCAATGAATATGTTGCACAATTGGGCATGCCTTTGGTTCAATCGATGTTGTCTAGACCTCAGCTCTCATTGTTGTGGGAATGAATCTGTATCTTTCCTAGCCGAACGCAGACCGTGGCAATGCTCACAGAACGCTTTCTTGGGAAGCAGTAGCGTTGGCTTTGTATTTTTGTACTGTCATTATGAACAGTTTATATATAGAGTTTTTTTTCTTTGTAAATGTTCAGTGCATGATGTTTTGTCTCTTCCTAGCTATAAAAACATCCTTGGAGTAAATTTCGGGCGTTTATGTGGCAGCTTTTCGTTGGTGATGTGCTTATGTACAAGAATACGCAACTGGTCGCAAACAAAGGCTTTTTTTATGACTTACTTCTTTTATCGAAGTCAATAATTGTGCGATGTATGCAATTAATGTCCAGCCCAACCACATTTCTCATAAGAGTGTTTTGGCTGTAAGAACTTGTAGTGATAAATATAGTATATATTTTTTACTGTTGTTACGTACTTTCGAAATGTACTCATGTGTATAAGTGTTGTGCCTTATATACTTGACACACAGGAACGAACATATGCAATACTCGGCTGAAAGTTGTGATTGTACCTTTATCGCTGTATTTACTTGTGAATATTTTTCATGTCTTTATTGTATTCCATTCCAGCATAATATACATGTTGTTTTGAAAGAGTATTGTCTCATCTTTTTCATGGATAGTTGTGTTGCAGGTAGAAGTGCACTACCGAGCCGTTTTACTGCTTCTAACAGGCACTCAAAAGCAACGAATAAGACATATGGCACAACAACCTAACGAAAATGACGTATTACGGTAGCTTAGTCAAAATTACAAATTAGGAATACCAGTAACATGAAATTTCAGCTACTTTATAGCAAGGGTGCCAGAAAACTAATCTGGCATCATGCCACTTTTCCCAACTTGGCAGGACATGAAAAAAACTGAGATGGAAGAAGGGACACATCAAGGAACACAAATTCAGTGATGCTAACGTGATATTTTAATTAAATGCAGAATCAACTATCACTCGCTTCACAACAGCAGCGGCGACAGAACTTCCAATGGGAAGTCTCCAAATCAAATTTTACGTAGCAACATAGATCAAGAGGGGAAGAAAGCAGAGGCAGTGAATACAGAGTCAGCACTTTAAAGGATGACTGAAACAGGAATGCAGAAATTTGGCACATGTGACATATTGTTCACCATGACACACAAAACCACGCACACAACCGTACACTCTATTAGCTACAGTAGACTTGTTTTAGACAAACTTGGATAGAACAAATTTATTCTCTGACCACCTGAGTAAGTTTAAAAGAGCACTGACATCAATGTCGCAGAAATAGTTCGCTTGATGTTTGACTTGCAATTCAAGACTGTATTCTGGTGTTGACAAGATTATGAGGCCCACCATATTGAAAGATTCTGGATTAATTTTGATTATCTGGTTTTCTGCAACGTGCACACAAGTCAAAGCAGCACACGGATATCCGTTTCCGCATTTCCTCCCCGCCATGACTAGAAATCAAATCATACCTGCACACTCAAGCTTAACATCAATGAAAGAGACTAAACATGGCAAGTGCGAAGGCTGGCAACACCGTTTAATTCACTGCCAATTCGGACTCAAAATAAAACATTTGGTTTCTTAAACATAATCATGATGTCCTGACAGTGAGCTACTAATAAAAGGATTAATAAGAGTACTGCTCACATTTATTCCCTCTAAGTTCACATGTTGCAGCCTCTGCTACACCAGAAACTGAGCAGGCCAATGCATCTTGACATCAGAATCAATTTCCATTCCAATTATTTTAGTTTACTCGTAGATATGGGTGTTGTGAAGAAGTGTGAAGAAAAACTGCACCGCCCACGAAATTCAAGATGCTGTGACCATTTAAAGTTCAGTGCAAGAATATTACAAGCTGTAAATTATAGCCTTATTGTAGGTAGTCTTCTGGAGAATGTGTGGGATTGCTCTAGAGCTCAGTTCGCAATCAGGTTATTGTGATTTTCGTTTACGTTCACCATAAGGAAGTCTACTGCATTGGATTTCTCTCACTGTGCACACTGGATGATGATGGACGGTCGAAAGGTGAATGGACAAAGCTAATGGCTTGTTCTCTCCCTTTTTTTTTTTTTTCATTCTACTCGTACTTCACAAAAGATAAAGTACAGGCAAAAGTTTACTGTGACCTAAGAAGCACTATCACGAGACAAAGCCTGAGGACCTCATTCCTAAAATTGCTCTAAAAAAATAACTTTTGACGTCTTCATTACAGCCTGGGTTTACCGGAGTAAGCTGCAGTTCATCAAGAGCCGCGACTTATGGGTGAAAACTCGCCGTTGGTAAACACACAACAGCAACACTTCAGCGATCAGCTTCGAGTTAAACTCCCTACATGATGTAAAGAGCTAAAAGTGAGGAGTGACAGTGGCCAAAGTGAACACATGCTTTGCGATGATGCTGAGAACCACACTTTGCTGCACTTCGTCGACACAGGCACCACGACGTCACATTGCATATATTTCTCCACCAAGTCAGTTTCATATATTTTGCTCTCCTCAACTAATTTTCACACAATAAGCATGAAAAACAAAATTGCCTTAAAACTACCAGAGCAGCCCTTGAGCGTCGCTATTATTATTTCTTTGGCAGAAAAAGGAAGGGTTGATTATGGGTGAACACAACGGAAGCCAGTCATTTCTTTACAGAATTTCAAACGAAAATCCCAGCACTGGTATCGCGTATTTCGAGGTATTTTCTAATATTTGAGCCATCACAGTCAATAAAATGTTCTCTGCCCTTATTGTGTTCATTCCTCGGTCCTTTTAGAATGCAACATCATCCCTTTTCACCGATAATCTTCAACAGATGTTGTCTAAACCAATCGCATAAGAGTTGGTGAGAAAACATTAGGCACACATCTCGTTTTTATTTCTTTTCTATAGGTTACGAATACTCCACCTGCAAGAAGAATGGTTATTCTTTTCGTACTACAGAAGCGTGATGTAGTCACACAGCAAAAATGCTGCTTTTAGTCTGTGTCTGTCTTTCATATGTTTTTATTTTTCCTTCTGTGCTTCCAACTGTTCTCATGACGGAATACCCACAAGCGTGCTCTACAAACTGTTGACTGCGTGCTTTGTCTTTGTTCTACGTATCGTCTACAATGGAAAAAAGATCTGTGTGTTCATAACGATAATGAAAGAAAAGCAAGAAATTAATTAGAGTAACGATGAAGCAAACTATAAGCCAGAACAGCTTTGACACGCAGCGCACCCGCACTTACACAATGCATTGACAAATATACAAGCTTCACATATGAAGATGGGTATGCCGCCACACCACACTGCTGCATCATTTAGCATTCAGGATTGCAGTACCTATATTACATGTGATTCAATGCAAAAGAGTGCTCTCTTTTTTTCTACAACATTCAAGTTCTTTGTTGTAAAAAACCAAAGCATAAAATGAGGCCTTGAACGATACATTTTTATTGTTCCACTAAACTTGACTAAATCACCGAAACGCCAGGTGAACACGAATGCAACGATGTCACCGTGATGTGTTCATGGCACCTCTCTCATTACATCATGGCATGCTAGATTGTAAGCTATCATGCAAAAGTGAATATGAAAGCTAAAAATAGAAATGAAACAATCATACAACTGAAAGAACGAAAAGTCAGATCAAGGGCAAGTTTTGAATTATTTCGTTTCACATTATTTAAACGTTAGGCTGCCTAACTCGCCCTTTTATGTAGTTTTCATAAAGTAAGCTGCAAAAGTGAGAGGCACGAATTTTCGAATTATTTTCATGTAGTTTTCATAAAAATAATTCAAAGATTCGTGCCTCTCGTTAAGTTATAATAGATTCGGGAATCTTTTAATAAAACTTGTGGGGGTGCTGACACCCCCCCTGTAAAGTTGTCTGCGCCGCGTGGCGCATGTGTCTCGCCCTAAAGCATTGTTTCGGTGGTGACCACCGCCAGGCGATAGATGGCGTTGTGTTCGCTTTGAGTACCACTGTTGGTAGAATGGTAGCGCCGGCGGTGGCCCCTGGTGGAAGGCAGGCCTTGGTGGTGGGCGAGCGTTGAGCGAGCCTCTTCTGCGCGTAGCGGCTACCGCGAACGGTAGTCTGTAGCGTGGGTTCCCGGTGCTCGGCATTGCGGGCTTCGCACCAGGGTCCCACGTGGAAAGTCAGGCGTTGGCGACATTGCCTTGGGTATGTGTTAGTGTGTTGGGTGTGTTAGTGTGTGTTTATCACGTTATTGTGTGTTTTGTGATTGATTGATTGATATGTGGGGTTTAACGCCCCAAAATGTGTATTTTGTGTGTCACTGCGTTATGTTGTTTGTATGGTAGCGTGTTAATTAAACTTGATGTAACATTCGGCGAAGGATATCGTCATCTAAATTAGTTGATAAATGTATGTATGTTGTGTGCTTTGTACCGACCGCATCTGCTGTGTCCGTTCACTCCAAGAGCGTGGCGTGGCGAGGCGCTCGTTCGCCTCGCCGAGACCCCACACTGGCGCCCAACAAGGGGGCTCTTGGAGTATCGGACGACAGTTTTTGCGGTTCGGTGCGAACTTTTGTTAGAGCCAGAGTGGAGTAGGCCTAGGGGGGACTTCTCATTGCTAACGTCGGCGGTGTGCTTTGTTGAGAGCGAGGAGATCGGTTTGTAACGTGTTTGAAATTGTCGGCAGGTTGAGTTTTTATTATTTTTTTTGCTAGCAAGTTTGTTCTCCTTTGTTGGTGTTAGTTTTCAGAACCGTAGTTGAATTAGGACGAGAGTCATGCGGTCTGCATCCTAGGGTGAGCAAGGCCTAGAGCACGTGGTTTGTAGGCCAGGCCCGAAGCGAGTGAGTAAGGAAGCCTCGTGGGTGGTCCGATTTTCTGTAAATAGCTTCTTCTATCTCTTTGGGCTCAGGGAGCCGGGCGTCGTTGCTGTCTGGTATTGCGGCTCGACGCTGAGGCGTCGTGACACCGCCCGGGGCAGTGGACGCCGATCGCTCGGTAAGCTGCTATGTGCGGCGAATGATAAGGCCACCTCACAGAGTAAACGTCTCCTCGCGGCTGCCTCTTCTGTGCCTAGGCTGAGTGCTGGGTGGATGCCGGTTGTTGCCGAGCGACTCATTAGGCCTAAGGCTCTGCGCAGCCGCCTGTCGCACGTGGCACAACTAGGTGGATCGGGGCGTTGAGGTGTTGCGCTCTGCTTCCCTCACTTTTTTTTTCTTGTGAGCACGAGTTAGGAAAAGTGATTTTTGTTTTTATCTTGATGGGCGTCTCGGCCGCCACCGATGTATTAGCTAGCAGTACTGACCAACATACCACGTGGACGAAAAGCTCGAAGCTCCCTTCCCTAGGACCTGCTTGATTGTTTTCTTTCCAGTTTTTTTGTTGTTATTGATGTATTCAGCGGGAGGGATGTCATCCACGGCCGGCTGTCCTGCACATCGTCAGCGTCGCTGGCCAGGAATGCGGGCGTGAGGTCGGGCGATGGAGATGCCTGGGACCTGCGCAACTGCCTGCAGTCTGGCACCCTCGCGAGTGCTGGTCGCAACTGGAAGACGTGTCGGCGCTAGCAACGGATCGTCGCGCCGACGGCAACGTTGCTGTTGCGGGGCCGGTACTGAGGTGAAGTCTAGCCGGACAGTGCAGCAGTGTCGACCAGCGGAGGTGTCGTGGTACAAGGACATTATGGTCATGCGATATCATTTTTTTTTGTTAAAGCTTGTGTAGCTAATCTTTGATTTCGGGATATGGTTCGATTTAAGGTTGGGTAATGTGAGGGTGCCGACACACCCCTGTAAAGTTGTCTGCGCCGCGTGGCGCACGTGTCTCGCCCCAAGGCTTTGTTTCGGTGGTGACCACCGCCGGGCGATAGATGGCGTTGTGTTCGCTTTGAGTACCACTGTTGGTAGAGTGGTAGCGCCGGCGGTGGCTCCTGGCGGAAGGCAGGCCTTGGTGGTGGGCGAGCGTTGAGCGAGCCTCTTCTGCGCGTGGGGGCTACCGCGAACGGTTGTCTGTAGCGTGGGTCCCCGGTGCTCAGCACCGCGGGCTTCGCGTCGGGGTCCCAGGTGGAAAGTCAGGCGTTGGCGACGCCGCCTTGGGTATGTGTTAGTGTGTTGGGTGTGTTAGTGTGTGTTTATCATGTTATTGTGTGTTTAGTGTGTCACTGCGTTATGTTGTTTGTATGGTATCGTTTTAATTAAAATTGATGTAACATTTGCCGGACGATATCGTCGTTTAAATTAGTTAATGAATGTATGTATGTTGTGTGCTTTGTACCGACCGCGTCTGCTGTGTCCGTTCACTCCAAGAGCGTGGCGTGGCGAGGCGCTCGTTCGCCTCGCCGAGACCCCACTAACTGCTGCTCAAATAGAACAGCTGGCTCTATTATGATTGGTTCTGTGCTTGAATTCTGCTCCCCTGTTCACCTCCCAGTAAACAAAACTGCTGTTAAACAGAAAACATTTTCCTCGCCCCTTCAGTTTCCATTTAACGATACTCTACTATATATCCGAAAGGCTTACAATAAAAGCATTTATTTGCAGAATGAGCCAAGAAGTAGTTATAATTGGAACGTACCATTCCTCATCAGCCATGATTTAGTGATAAACCCATTAATGACATGAAGACACTGCAGTGCTGAGGGCATTGGCTGACTCGAGCTAGGTTGTTGTCAGAAAAGACGTTCCAGTTTGTCGGCCACTCTCCGTCATACAGGATGCAATTTGAGGAATGTATTGGCAGAAACCAGGCACAACTACGCCATTTGTCTACTAGTACCTGCAGAAGTTTCATTTTATTACCTTAATCTTCCTATGCGGCAGAAGTAAAATTTGATCACCTCAAGACTGCGAATTGATGCATTTCATAATGTTAAGGTGATAAATATGTGCCATTCTATGAAGGCAAAGTTGTAAAAGGTTACCTATTTCGTTACATCAAGAAATTTATTACATTAAATTTGCCTTATTGAGATTTAACTGGCAACTACCTCAGATGTTCACAAGAGCATCAGACAAGATCAATCACAGACACATTTGTTTCCAACACAGCCACTGGCGGTCAGCTGCCAAGGCACTGACAGTGAGACAATGAGCGGGAATTCGAGCCAGCGACGAGTTTCAGATGAGCACAACAAATAAACAACACATCAGCAAACTCAACATATGTGACACATAGTGTAATGACGATGGCGATTCTGCTTGCAAGTATCATCACTGGTGAGAAGAGAATGGTTTCAGCGAAGCAGTCCAGTGTTGACATTCAAAATGCATCTCTGGCGAGTGCTGGATGGAAACGACTATGACTTCTTCACACATCAGTCCCAAATGAGAACAGTTTTTAGTGACGTGAATGTGGGGATGAAAAGTGTGGAAATCACGAGCAAGACTTTGAGGTTACACGGTTCACCTCGGGAGACTCATTCTTTTCCAGTCTATCTCTGCAAAGAAGGGGTGACGCTTGACGTCTTCGGTGCCCGTGGAGCCGTGGCCAAGACGCTGATGAGCATGGTATTCCAAGAGCTTTGACAGGAAAGAAAAGACAAAAGAGAGAGAACTTGGTTTTTTTTAATAATACCAATTGAAAGGTCAATGCATTGTTGCCACTTCTAGAGGCCTAACCAGCAGCTCAAGCAGCCGAGTACGTTTTTTTTTTTTTTTGTAGCTGAGGAATATCCACATATCTCAACTCTTTAGGATGTACACAGCCTCATTGGAAAATGTAAGAGGCAGAAAGGGCTGTCGACTGACGCAGTGATACTGCAACTTGCAGCGCTTCTGTCTACAATCGTCGAAAACTGGAATGTACGTCAAGGTGTTTTACGATTATCATCCACACTCTAACCGTGACAAATATCTATTGCGGTGAAATATAAGTGATCCAGACTCCTTACCTTTTCCAACAAGTCTGCAGCTTCGGCAGAAACATGGGCAGGAATATAAAGGCGAGTGCTTGGTGTAACACCTCCGGGATGGCATAATATCAATGGCTGAAATGACAAAAGAAAAAAAATAAAAGAAGCCATGCGGCATACACATGAGCACACACGGAGATCATCAAGTGCATCAGCCAGTATGAGTAGCATTTAGCTCACAGCTGTAGTAAGTGTGCCAATAATTGCAACAGTATAGTGAACAGAATTTCAACACATGGCCCCTGTGTTTATATAATGAGAAAATTAAGCACAACATAAGCGTGCATAATAACCAGCCAGATAGCCCCGCTAATTAAATGCTAGTAGACATATGCCATGTTGAGCGAAGCTAATTTTTAGCAATGACAACATTCCCACCAATATTGTAAAAAATGTTCCACAGCTTATGGATTCTAGTACGAAGGCTGTCGCTTCACAAATCCGTAAACTATATCCACGAAAATATGCACACATTTACAAATTCTGTGTTTTTTTAATTCCCTTTCCTTTTGTAATAGCTTTGAATAGATTATTAACTGAATATTGAGCAATATAACTGAATTATTGAGCAATCTGCACAAATATAAGGGCAGGGGAATCATAAGTACCGCTGACTCGAATCAGCACCTTACACACTTTCAGTTTTCACATTCCTGGAAAGCACAAACTTTGGATAAGAGTTAAAATCTTGACACAATGTATGCTCACACCATATGTTACGTCAACTACTTCGCTTCACCAAACACATGCCTATGTCGTTTACCTAACATGTTTACCTAACATTGTAACAAGCATGATTTGTATAGGGGCTGAAATGTATTTTTTTTATTATTATTTTTTCCTCAGCTTGGTCGATGTCAGTTTTGTTTTCAGAACGATTCTTCCAGACCAGGTGACATCTCAACAAGATCTCGGCCTAGCCAAACCACACAACTTACGTGAGCAAACACGCATCTGCACCAACACCCACACTATGTTGCAGATATTCACCACGTAAATAACCATACATCTCGACAGCTCTGCATGGAGCAGTCTCAGCAAGGAGACAGCATTTCTCTGGTGACCAAGCGCGCCATAATAAGGAAGGACCACTACACTCACAGCTTCAGCGAACAGCTCATACAACAGGGCTCCAAAACTCCACCAATCACATGCTGGCGTCACAGGACCCAAGTTGTCGATTTCTGAGGAATTTAGAAAGAGACAATGTCAGAGTTATAGTACCAACAAAATTACGCTTGAGCGAATAGTGAATTTTAGGTTCTAAGCTGATTCGAAGTGAATAGTGATTTTGGTCGAATATGTACGTATCGAACTCAAATAGAATATATGGCGTACAAAGAGAAAAGGGCATATTTATATGACCTAACTAGCCTGCACAATATTTTTTTTTAATTAAAATAAGGCTGCTGTGCAGGTGCTTCTTTTTTTCCCATTCAAAGGAAGTTGAAACAATTTTGAAAAGTAGCAGGATTTAACTTTCAGTAGAATGCAAGTGATAATATGTAAAATACGTAACATTATTCATTACAGTTAGAGTGTATAGGTCGGCAAAACAAGCTTTTAAGATTTAAAAAAAAGGATCGATCGATTTGAAGATCATATGTTCATTTAAAGGGTTTTCCAACAGCTTTTCAAGTAGCCTTGAAATGAATTCACTAAAGAGTCTTATTGCCTCACGAATTAACCGCTGCAAAAACTTTTTGAATCTGTCCAGTATGAGCGGAGCTTTGCGATTTCCCACATGCTGCAATTTCATTTTCTCTCCTTGTCCCGACGAAAGCGTTAGAAGCAAAGCCGGGAGAGATGGCATGGGGATAGAAAATACGTCACGTGCGCGTCGTTACCTCGAGCATTCTTTGTGTTTTTTTTTTCTTTGAATATGCAGCTTTCCAGTGCAATCGCACATGTACGCGTGGACAAGTTGCGGCCACCCGCGGCGGCCCTAGCAACGTCTGAGCAACCCATGCTCAAATCAACCAATGGCTAGTACAATAGCTGATGAGCAATTTTTGACATTGTGGCGTCATTTGCCGAGAGAAGAAAGCAATTTTCATCTGACTTTGAGAATTTATTGTGAATTCCAGGTCGCGTGCTGCGCTATAATATTTAGGTCACGCGTTCTCTCTAGCCTCGACTACCGATCGGCAGCGTTTGCTGACCATGCTCAAAAAGTGTTGAAGCGCCGCTTTAAATTTGAAATGGGGCTTCGCGGCAGAGCCAATTTCCCCTAGATAGATGCTTTCATAATTTAGCACTTCTACACTGCAGTGAAACCACCCTTACAAGCAGTTCATCATCATCATCATCATCAGCCTGTCTACGTCCACTGCAGGACAAAGGCCTCTCCCATGTTCCGCCAGTTAACCCGGTCCTGTGCTTGCTGTTGCCAATCTATACCCGCAAACTTCTTAATCTCATCTACCCACCTAACCTTCTGTCTCCCCCTACCCCGCTTCCCTTCTCTGGGAATCCAGTTGGTGACCCTTAATGACCAGCGGTTATCCTGTCTACGTGCTACATGCCCGGCCCATGTCCATTTCCTCTTCTTTATTGCAGCTATGATATCCTTAACTCCCGTTTGTCCCCTAATCCACTCTGCTCTCTTTTTGTCTCTTAAGGTCACACCTACCATTTTTCTTTCCATTGCTCGCTGCGTCGTCCTCAATTTAAGTTGAACCCTCTTTGTGAGTCTCCAGGTTTCTGCTCCGTAGCTAAGTACCGGCAAGATACAGCTGTTATATACCTTCCTCTTGAGGGACAGTGGCAATCTACTTGTCATAATTTGAGAGTGCCTGCCGAATGTGCTCCACCCCATTCTTATTCTTCTAGTTACTTCAATCTCGTGGTTAGGCTCTGCGGTTATTACCTGCCCTAAGTAGACATAGTCTTTTACAACTTCAAGTGCACTATTACCTATCGCAAAGCGCTGCTCCTTTCCGAGGTTGTTGTACATTACTTTCGTTTTCTGCAGATTAATTTTAAGACCCACCTTTCTGCTCTCCTTGTCTAACTCCGTAATCATGAGTTGCAATTCGTCCCCTGAGTTACTCAGCAATGCAATGTCATCGGCGAAGCGCAGGTTACTGAGGTACTCTCCATTAACTCTTATCCCTAACTGTTCCCATTCTAGGCTTCTGAAAACGTCCTGTAAGCACGCAGTGAATAGCATTGGGGAGATTGTGTCCCCCTGCCTTACACCCTTCTTTATTGGTATTCTGTTGCTTTTTTTATGAAGCACTATGGTAGCAGTTGATCCCCTGTAGATTTCTTCCAGAATGTTTATATATATTTCATCTACGCCCTGATTCCGCAGTGTCTGCATGACGGCTGATATTTCCACTGAATCAAACGCCTTCTCGTAATCTATGAAGGCTATGTATAGTGGTTGGTTATACTCTGAGCATTTCTCTATTACCTGATTGATAGTATGAATGTGGTCAATTGTTGAGTAGCCTGTTCTAAATCCTGCTTGTTCCTTTGGTTGATTGAATTCTAATGTTTTCTTTACTCTGCTAGCAATTACCTTTGTAAATAGCTTGTATACTACAGAGAGCAAGCTGATCGGCCTGTAATTCTTCAAGTCCTTGTCATCTCCTTTCTTATGTATTAAGATGATGTTAGCGTTCTTCCAAGACTCCGGTACTTTTCCCATCAGGAGACACCTCGTAAATAGAGTGGCTAGTTTTTCTAACACAATCTGTCCTCCATCTTTCAGCAGATCTGATGTTACTTGATCCTCACCAGCAGCTTTGCCTCTATGCATGCTCTCCAAAGCTTTTCTGACTTCTTCTATCATTACCGGTGGGGTGTCGTCTGGGTTACTGCTAGTTCTTATAGTATTAAGGTCGTGGTTGTCTCGGCTACTGTACAGATCTCTGTAAAACTCCTCCGCTATTTTAACTATCCTATCCATATTGGTAGTTAATTTGCCTTCTTTGTCCCTTAGTGCATACATCCGCCTTTTGCCTATCCCAAGTTTCCTCTTCACTGCTTTGACGCTTCCTCCGTTTTTCAGAGCGTGCTCAATTCTCTCCATGTTATACCTTCTTACATCGCATACTTTACGTCTATTAATCAGCTTCGAAAGCTCTGCTAGTTCTATTTTGTCTGTTGTACTTGACACTTTCATGATTTGACGCTTCTTAATTAGGTTCTTCGTTTCCTGGGAAAGCTTGCCGGTGTCCTGTCTAGCTACCCTGCCTCCAACTTCCACTGCACACTCCGTGATGATACTCGTCAGATTATCATTCATTGTATCTACGCTAAGGTTGGTTTCCTCGCTAAGAGCAGAGTACCTGTTCTGCAGTGACACTCTGAATTCCTGTACTTTCCCTCTCACTGCTAGCTCATTGATTGGCTTTTTGCGTATCAGTTTCTCTCGTTCCTTCTTCAAGTCTAGGCGGATTCGAGCCCGTACCATTCTATGGTCACTGCATCTTACCTTGCCAACCACTTCCACATCCTGCACGACTCCTGGGTGTGCAGTCATTATAAAGTCTATTTCGTTCTTATTTACACCATTAGGGCTCCTCCATGTCCACTTGCGGTTTTCTCGTTTTCGGTAGAAGGTATTCAAAATACGCAGATTATTGCGTTCTGCAAATTCTACTAGTAGCTCTCCTCTGGCGTTTCTAGTGCCGATGCCATAATCTCCTACTGCCTGGTCTCCAGTCTGCTTCTTCCCTACCTTTGCATTAAAGTCGCCCATTACTATAGTATACTGTGTTTTCACCTTACTCATTGCCGATTCCACGTCTTCATAGAAGCTTTCAACTGAAGCGTCATCATGGCTGGATGTAGGCGCGTAAGCCTGTACTACCTTCATTTTGTATCTTTTATTCAGTTTAATTACAATGCCTACCACCCTTTCATTAATGCTATAGTAATCCTCTATGTTGCCAGCTATGTTTCTGTGAATTAGGAACCCTACCCCCAGTTCTCTTCTGTCTGCCAAGCCCCGATAGCAAATGACGTGCCCATTCTGTAGCACAGTATAGGCCTCATCTGTCCTCCTAACCTCACTCAGCCCTATTATATCCCATTTAATGCCTTCTAGCTCCTCGAATAATACAGCTAGACTTCCCTCACTAGATAACGTTCTAACGTTAAACGTTGCTAAGTTCAAGTTCCAATGGTGGCCTGTCCGTATCCAGAGATTCCTAGCACTCTCTGCTGCTTTGCAGATCTGACCGCCACAGTGGTCAGTTGCTCCGCAGCTGGTGGGGACTGAGGGCCGTGAGTTAATTGACGAATGCCTACGGGAGGGGGTGGCCAGATACTGCACCAGGGTGGCCAATCCTTCTCTGGTGAGATCATCGGTGCGCAGTTACCTGGGGATTAATATAGACCTATCTGTTCATATCGAATACTACAATATATTCAATAATTTAAACTCGAATCGAACCGTATTTGAATACTCTACTATTCGTTCGAATATTCGAAGCATTCCGATATTCGCACAAGCAAAAATAAAATAAAAGTAGCTCTGTGCTGACACAGATAGTGATTACAAATAAGGATGCCAGACAGGCCGATATCACGTAAGGAGACCCCATTTGATACATTCCTAACACTTATATTACCCATTGCTTGCAATCGATTTTTGCCAATGGTGCCAACAAGTGTGTGACACTATGAAATAAGTGACCGATACTTCATGTATCTCTATCACCACTGATGAACAACGTAAAGGACTATATCAACTGCAGCATTCTGGTTATTATTATTGTGATAGCAATTATATGGACACTCTCGGCTAGATTTTGTCGTCGGCGTCGGCGTCATGCACCATTTATGTATACGTGTCTATATATATGAAAACGCAAGAAAGAAAAAAAATTTAGAAAAAAAAACTCCGGCGCGCGGCATCAAAAGTGGAACCTCCGCGTCTGTCCTGAATGCGAGGCATTACCACTGAGCCACCGTGGGGTACCTTCTTGGACGTTCAAACGGCAAACTATTTATACCTACCACTTTCACTTACCGCTGTTGGCAGGAGTCTCGGGGGGGGGGGGGGGGGGGGAAGGGAACTATCGTGTTTTCAGCATTATCAGCAAGATGGCACAGTGAGCGTGGGGTCACTCTCATCTCTCACGCGGACTTTGGCCCGCAGAGAGAATAAGGGGGTGTACGCTCGATCGCCCGCTCTTATCTTGCAGTGGGGAGGTTTGTACGTCTCATACATATTCTGTTATAGTTACCGGGAACACAAAGGTTACTGCAATCGTTGCACATCCTTCTTTGCGAAAAGGGGCATGCTTTTCAGACAGGGTGAAGTAGCAACTGAGATGCTTATTCGCATTCATCTGTACCTGTGAGTACCTTTCGTGCATCATTTGTGCATGAGAAACGCGAGGCACATTTCGATCTGCTTGCCATTCTGCGCGTGACCTTCCAATTTGTTGGTATTGCGTTTATTGCTTCGCCTTTGCAGCAAAGCTGTGACTTTTCTTCTTCTAATCATCAAATCTACGCAAAGGACAGTATATAACCAATTACCAGTTTTTTTTTAATAGCACCAGCAGCTACAGCAACTTGCGAAACAAAAACCACACACAATAGCTTGAAATCGAGACAGCAAAACAAAATTTTCTATTCCACTCAGTACAGAACCACAGCTACAAAGTAACTAGTTTATTGTTAGGAATGAGGCAATAAATATAGCTACCCCATAAATCTGCAAAAGCGAAGGCAAGTGCTTACAAAAGTCATAATCAGAAAGCTTTCCTTCCATGCTTTGAGATATTCTTCAAGAGCGGCAAGAACTTGGAATACAAGACTTTTTTGTGAGTTCCAACGAACAACACCATACAAGGGCTATGCAAGGCGTTGTTTGACTTACCTGGAGCACAATACTGATTCTCTCGAGCAAACTGACTGGGTGACCGATCAACACAATTGAAGTAGCAGCAGTACGTGAGGACCACATGACCTGTCGAGAAACAGCAAGTTGTAACACCATACGTGAGACAACGCGAATAAAAGCAGTTACAACACTTTATCAGAAGGCAACTGAACAGGGCTAACAGGCCGAACATGTTTACAGACCGAACATGCTTTACAGTGTTTTCCGCTTTATCTGAAAGATCTCTGCAAGAGGTTACAAGATAAATGGAGTGAACTTACCAAGAAAACTTGCCTCAGCAACTTCAATATTAGTGGGTTGATAAAAACTTTTTAATCACATTTTATACTTTGCTTCAGCCATAGGGCGAATAGAAATTTTTCCCCTGTCTCTCATCACAAACAAAAATTTTAGTTTCTAAGCCAATAAAGTACAAGATATATTATGCAGCTGTCTTCTGCTAAGTGAACATCTAGTTTGATGTACTAACAAAGCAAGACTGTACACTACAACCTTAGTGATCAGTTTGAAATGTGCTCACATTTGTACAGAGTCAGCCTACACAAATAAAGACTGGCATTTGGATTAAATGTGCTCCTCGCCACAGAGTGCCGCCACGCAGCAGCGTTAGGCTCTGTAGCATGCCAAAATTACACGACAGCAGCTCTAGCATTCACTGGAACCACAGCAACTGTTTTCATCAGGTGGAGCTTAAGGTGAATGACGAATTCCTGTAACTACACTCCTACTTGACTAATACAAACAAAATTTCTCTCCCAAAAGAACAGTAACACTTTGTTGCACATCATACACTATCGCTGTCATAGACTGATACACATTTATACACTGATAGCGCACACAAATATCGGCGGTTTCAGGACGCTAAAACATGCACCCTGGTCTGCACATGCTTGTTAATCACTCACCCCCTTCTCCCAAAAGGACGTCATGAGGACAGAGGTCCTGCCTAATGACACCCAGCCGATGAAGGTGCCCGAGCGCCATCACAATTTCTGCAGCCCAGAGCCGGATACAGGCTTCTGGAAGGTGGCTCGGCTTGGCTAGTTGTTTGGAGAGGCTGTCGAGCTCACGGAACGCTTCGGCAGCTTGAGAGGAAAGCGACCGCTTTGCTGGCTTTCTGGGGCTGCCCGCACTCTTGGGAGCATCTTTTCTAGCCTCCTGGTTAGTTGGACACTCACCGGAGTAACTGTGACTCTCTGCCTTAGAGATCGGCACGTTGAGGGCATTGTTCCTGCCGACAATGTTCTCTAGAGACCTGCCCACCACCTGACTCCTGTTTTTTTTATAACTCAACTGGTTTTTGTTCGGCTTGTCAATGGTCAGAATGTTCATGGGCTTTTCTAAGCCTGGCACATCACAGTTATTTGGCCCCTTAGAAAGCTCTACACTGTCTTGAGAAGGCGCCGTGGTAACGACAGATGGCAAATGTAACGTATTTTCATTGGTATCCGTTTGTACTCTAGACGCATCGGTGGTGCTGACCAATGCTTGATCACTTGAAACACCTCCTTCGATTGGAGATGTCCTAGCAAGGGTGGACACAACTGATGCCCCAGTAATTGTGGCCTGAGATTCTGAGCAAGCAATAGCGAAATCACATTCCGAGGAAGGCAGAGGTACAGGTTCACCTGAAAAGAAAGAAAAAAACATTTTTTTCTCAGATAAAAAGAGTACAATAAATGTTGTGGGGGTGCTAGCACCCCCTGTAAAGTCCTTTGCACCTCATGGTGCACAAATGTTTCGTGCATAGGCCGCATTTGAGGTTCACAACCATCGAGTGGAAGTGGCGTTGTGCTCGAGAGTGTTTATCACTATCATTGTCATCATGATTAGCGCAGCAGCGCAAGCAGTGACGCCTGGCGGCGAGGACGGCTGGCGTCACACGAGATATGAGCGGAGCTTTTTGGCACATGGCGGCTGGCGTGGATGGTCGCTTCCTGTCAGGGTCTGCGGAATGTGGCAACTGCGAGCCGTATCCCCTGGGTCCCTGGCGGTGAGTCGAACATTGGCGACATCGCTTTTGTGCTACCTTGTGTTTGTTCTTATGTGTGAATGTACAGGAATATTGCAGAAGGTTGTGTTTTAGCGTGTTGATCACTGATGATGCATTTTATTTGGCTAGCCATATCATTGGTGTAAAATTAATTGAATAAATGTAGCACGTAATGTTTGGTTTAGTCCGACCACGTCTACTGCCTCCGTTCGTTCCCACAGCATGGTGCCTCATTTAGAGATGACACAATGTATTTAGAACACCAGTTACATGAATGTTGTGAAATATATGAGAACAATACTCCCTTTTACTCCACTACAGCAAGTATAAAAAAAGCTAAGTTAATTAAAGGGGTAGCAGCACAATCATATTTTTTTATATGTGAGTTTATTGAGTTCAAGGTACAAGTGATCTAGATTACAACTTCTTAGCTGTGTAATAATTTAATATTTGGGCATTGTCATGGCAGCCAACATAATTAACTACGTAGCCTGTTTCTATGCGTTACTATAACATCGTGTTACACACAGGCTCTCCCCGATGCTCCAGTAACTGAAGCTGATGCATGCACAGCAAAAAGTAATGCGCGCCGTACCCTTGCTTACTTGTTTGAGCGCAATCAAACCTTGCTACATTTATAAGTGGTACGAGACGATTTCACTCTGTGTCAAGGCGTTGCAAAAGTGCAAATGAAACAAAGGCCAAGATTTGGTTTGGGCGACCAACTCCACAAAAACCTTCAACTTTTCTATGTGTGAGGAGCATGTAGCGGAGCTCCAACAACTGTTCAACAGCGTGTCAGCACTTTTACATTGGCAATACCAGCTTCACACACGCGGTGTAGTTGTTAAAGCATGCACTCGGTTTCTGAAGATAAGAAGCATTTTCCGCAGTCATTCCGGCCACGAGAGATGGGAAGCGAGAACCACTTTAGTGGCCCACTCACCACTCTGCAAGCATGGAGATGCCTGCGACCCATTTGAGGGGGATGAAGGGGATCCCGTGTAGGACACCTCGCGAGCACGATTGGGAAAAGGCAGCTGGTTTGTGAAGTACGGCGCCAGGCAGTCCCAGAGTCGGCCGCCCGGGGCATACTCCAGTACGAGGAAGTACGAGCAGTCTGTCTCGTAGAGGCACAGCAGCTGGGCCATGTGGGGCACACCCTGAGGCACCACACTGGGGCGACCAGCTGACGAGCCACCGGGACTCTTGTGTAGCACCTGTGATCGTCAGGAGGCAGTGGTCTGAAGCCACACAATGTTTCAACTTGGCACGTTCTTTGAGATATGCTAGTTCAAGCAATTCAGGTAATAATACTGTACTCCTTACATTGTGACACTTTATTGAAAAATGATTTCTATTTCCTTTTCTCAGAAACATACTTCACATAAACTTCATGTCCCACATTGCTTCAGAAAAAAAAATACCATATTTGACTTGATATTAGGTGACGACTTTCGTATTTGACATATTTAGAAAATTTCACCATTAAAACATCGCTAGCATCAACAATTCAGCATGTATTTAGGGGTGTGCGAATATTTGAAAGTTTCGAATATTCATCAAATATTAAATTCGCACTATTCGTATTCGATTCGAAAAAAAGTGTATTCGAAAAGTTCGAATATTCGAATCACTTCAAATATTCGACAATATCGAATATTTGATTGGATTATCATGCAGAAAATAACTCTTCTTTAATATTTCCGCTGGGTTCAGAGATATTAAAATGTTGCCCAGAGGGGCGATAAGCGTCAGAAGTGCACGGAGGCACTATGTCGGCCAGCGACATTCAACAATCAGCAGCAAAGTTGACGTTCGTGTAAACGTATTGCACGGCTTTTCGTATGCCGCCGTAACGTGCTGCACTACCACACGTTCACTATGTGGGACCTCGTGTGCAGGAACGAAGCTTAACCGTTGCGACGTTGTCTCATCAGAACATCGCTTGATAACGCACGACCGTGCAGGCGCGTGCTAAAGCAGAAACTTCGTCACCGTCGGCAAACGCTTCGGTTAGAAAACATAATAAGTGACAAAAAGAGTTCTAGTGGTAATTTGTACCATGACGTCGCATTTATTTCCTTTTTCGAGGAAGTTCCGCACGTGAGCAGTCGCACAGTTATACAACATGCTTGAAAGCAGTTAGTCCCAACTTGGGATGCTAAGTTATGTGGTATTCCCGGCAAGTATGCGTTAAATAACTTGGACTGCATTCTAAACATATTGAATATATGAAACGGTAATCATGTGCCGACCTTTCAGTTTTATATATCTGTATATGCATATAAATATTTTTCGTGCTGGCCACTAGAGCGCATGAGTAGTGGTAGTGCGCCATGTAGTGCACAATGCTACGTTAGTAGAGTCAGCGACGTTGGCTAGTGCTGTCAGCCGCTACGATCAGTTCTGCTAGCTTGTGTGCGGTGCACATGGTGCGGTTTTGACGCGAGCCTTTGTAACCTGTGATGGACTCACATCGTTAATAAGTGCCATGGCAGTTAGCGGAGGTTATGACGACTCGTTTGCGAAACGGAGGAACAATCAAGACACGGCGAGGAAATGATAAGAAAGAAGCGCTATCTGGAAGCACTTTGTGAAGACATCGTCGTCGTTAGCGCAGTGCAAGACATGCGGCGCAACACTTAAAACGCCGACGGGTACGACTAATCCTCTTGTTAACCATCTAAGACAGCACCCAACCGCGATGAAGGAGTACCCGATGACTGCAGCAGGTGCGCCAGAGAAAGACCAGTCAATGATATTTGATTTTGTGCACCTTACTGACCCTTTGTCGGAAAAGAAAACTCAAGCACTCAATGCCAAGGTGGCTGCCATGGTAGCGCTTGATTTGCAACCATATAGTTTTGTTTAAGACCGCGGATTTAAGGAACTCATGGCAGAGGCTGCGCCTAACCATCACCTACCGTCGCGCACCACACTTTCACGTACCCTTGTTCCGGGCTTGTTTGATGACACACGGAAGAAAGTGAAGGACGAGCTCAGCAGTGCTTTTGAAGGGGGAACATCTGCAGTCACCTTTACCAGCGACATGTGGACATCACGCGCCAACGAGAGTTATGTGAGCTTCACTTGCCACCTTCTCACTCCAAGTTTTAGGATGAAGCGGTTCACGCTTAACACTCACCACATGGAACTTGTTAGCCACTCCGCCGAAAAAATTGCGCAAATGCTTGTCGAGATTTGCGTGGAATGGGAAATACCGGATGGCTGCCGCAAATACATCGTCACAGATAACGGACGCAACATCCGTGCCGCGGTCAGAAGGCTCCCGTGGACTGAGCGTGCGTGTTTCGCCCACACCCTGCAGCTAGCAATTCACGATGCAATCTCCAACACACCGTCAATTGACCGTCTGTGCAAGAAACTGAGGCACATCGTGGGCCACTATAAGCACAGCTCGTCTGCACAAAAGAGATTAGATGAGTACCAGAAGAAGATGGGCAAGGATTCACTTCGTCTGGTGCAAAATGTAGATACGAGGTGGAACAGCCAATACCCAATACTGTCCCGCCTCTTGAACTTGAAAGAGGCTGTCTCTGTTGAGCTGGCAACGTCAAGTAGCAGCATTGATGGTCTCTGCTCAGCAGAATGGAAAGAGGCTCTTGAATATCTGGACGCACTGAAGCCCTTATATGATGCAACTGTGATGACTAGCGCAGACAAATACCCATCACTTTCCACTCAGATACCAATTATTTTTGGTATTCTAAGTTGCCTCAGCAACTTTAGCGGCACAACAGGCTTTCATATGGAACTGGCAAGGTCTCTCAATACCAGATTCCCCTTATATATTGAGTACAACGAAGAATGCTTGGCTATGTTTTTGGACCCACGCTTCAGTCAACGGTATTCAGAAACAACAAACAAAAGTTGGTGTGGCTGAAAGATCTGGTGCTTCAGGATGTTGCCCTATGCCCTGCTGTGGAAGTCGTGCAGCCAGCAGCAAAAGTGCAGGAGCCACAACAGTGTGCGCAGCCATCCTCTGATGTTTGTAGTGCATTTGATAATCTTGCAAATAGTCAAGTAGCAAGTACACCACTGTCCACTTCAGAATGGGAAATTAAAGCGTATTCTGAAGAAGCCCTACTGAAGAAAGACAGTGACCCATGTGACTGGTGGCGGACTGTGGGCACCTTCAGATACCCCAGTCTGGCAAAGCTTTGCCCCAAGTACTTGCCCATACCAGCCACTTCAGTTCCAAGCGAGCGTGCCTTTTCAGTGGCAGGGGAGGTTGTCTCTGTTCGGAGGGAGCGCCTCCTGCCTGATCATGTGGAGCAACTCATATTCCTCCATGATAACATGTAGTCATTATGTTTCATGATGACAGCTACTCATTACTTGCATTGTGTTCCAAATAACAGTGTATGTTGTGTTAACAGACAGGCTGTTGCGTATTTTTTAGATAAATACATCTTAAATTATTGTTACTGTAGAGGCATTTGTCCTTTGATATTCGATATTCGAACATGAACATTCGTATTCGATTCGTATTCGAAAAATTTCATATTCGCACACCCCTACATGTATTTTTTTGCCATTGCTTTTATACCATAATTTAGTTGCATTATAATTCACACGTGGCGACACAAACTAAACCTAGCTCATTCTCAAAATGCAAACACAGAAGCACAGATTCCTATTCAGTGACCAAGCCCACCTTAATGACAACAGTCTGACTTCGCCGCATATCCAGGACAAGAAGCACAGTGCCGACGACACCGATGACCTTGTAGTGTTTCAGGTCTTGAACGGGCCCCCTCAGACCAGGACCCCACGCAGGCACTGAAGTGCTGCCAGAAATAGGAGCACAGGACTCCAAAACCTCGGGACCTTGACTTAGAGACCACCGCCGTTCACCTTCCATGCGTCTTGCCAGTCGATGCTCGTATATTTGTTCCGCACGCGCCAGGTACTGCGCAGTCTTTCGTCGAACTGCATCTCTCCGTGAGGCACTGTTGTCCTCTGAACGAAGCCATGTAAAGAACCGCACAGCGCTGTGGTGAGAGAGCTGGGTGTACACAACTATTTCGACTAGGTTTCTGTAACTCCTGGAATTCAAGCATGAAAGGAAGATGAAAGACGACAGGAAAGACATAAATGACCAATTGTCATGTGGTGTCTGTCGAATCTGTTTGCTTTATCTTCGTGGGTCACAGAATGTGAACCAACCTGCTCTCAAAGCCTCGCTTTCTGCCTGGCTTGTTCATGCACAAACCTTGCAGTAAGATGGCACTTCAAAGCAGCTGTTGCTTAATATTATCCTTGTTTTTAGAGCATTATGTTTGAAAGTACCATACGAAATAAAATGGGAGTCTGAGCAGTCCACTTCAAATGTCAATCAGAAGTCTTTATCTTTTCTTCATGGCATCTGCTTTAAACGCATAACTACTAATTTCAAGCAGAACATGTCAATGCAATTCACTCTAAATGAAAACTGTCAGTTTTATCTCTGGAAACAGAGATATTGTGTTTCACTAAATCGAAAGCATTTACACATGACTACTATAATAAGTAATAAGTACACTTGCGACTGTAAGAATGAGGGAAGAGAGAAAGATTGATTGATTTGTGTAATTTAACGTCCCAAAACCACAATATTATTATGAGAGATGCTGTAGTGAAGGGCTCCGGAAATTTCGACCACCTGGGGTTCTTTAACGTGCACCCAAATCTGGGCACACGGGCCTACAACATTTCCACCTTTATCGGAAATGCAGCCTCCACAGCCAGGATTCGATCCCGCGATTTGCGGGTCAGCAGCTGAGTACCTTAACCACTAGACCACCGTGGCGGGGCGGGAAGAGAGAAAGCCACACAGGAAAAGTCCCTTCTGCATTGAAGAGAGGCGTTTGAGCAACCTACTTGAATAACAAACTCCTTTTCATGCAGCAAAGACTGCACTCACTCTGCACTCCTTCGAGCAGGCAGCTGACGGCCACCTTGTAGAGAGAGAAGGCCCCCACAAAGTCGCCTTGGGCTTCGCAGGCATACGCTTTGGCAGCAGAGCTGGTTGCCTTGTGGAGGTAGGCGACACCCTCAGTGTCCAGTGGTGACACCGGCGTGCCGGGTGTGAAACTTGTGGCTGACTCGTGCCATGTTCGCTCCGTCTCCCTGACTCCACAGCTCTTGTCTGCATCTGCGGGCGTTATCATACTCTAAAGAGCAGCTGGTTGTGCATATCAGTATACAAGCTGTAATTTCATCTGCATCATAATCAGACTGACAACACCCACTGCAGGGTAATGTTTCGTCAATCATTACGGTCCTGTGCTTGCTGCAGCCACGCGATATGTACTTTCATGCACAGTAAACTAAGGCCCCAATGTCAAGCAGAGTGTGATGTGGCTTTATAACTACACGTGCTTTTTGTGCCACTGTTACAAATGTAATACTATACCATCAGAGGTCTTCAGTGAGAGTGAATATGTCTGGAGAGACCTGTCTGGATCTCAAAACAAAAATTATATATTTGAAACAATTTCCCTTTTTTTTCTAGCAATTGCACAAGGTATGCTGTGAATTATAAGATAGGATAATGTAGTTAATAAAGCCTTCTGCCGAAGAAAAAAGAAAGGATAACTGTGTTAAATACCAGACTTGTTGAAGGCTGATATACCTGCAATTGCCAACACAATTTCGAATTAAAAATAAAAGCAGTACAAAACAAAGTGTGCACTGAATAAGTGACTGTGACCACCAGAGTTTAACAAAGTCAGCACAAGAATTTTTTTCACGAATGAAAAAAAATTTCACAGCAATCTTGCTCAAAAAACTTGGTCTACTTTCTGTTCTTCCTTTGAAGACAAATGCGGCCCTCTCATTAACAAATAGAATAGACTCTCATTATATGGAAACTGAAGGGACCAGGAAGACATATTCTATTTAACAGATTGCCGTTTACTAAAAGTCTACAGTGCATGTCTTTGTTACGCACAGCAATACTTGCTGAAAGTCGCACTAAGCAATTAAAACCTCGTTCATGGGGCACAGTACCTTTTAGATCCCACGCTGTCCAGTCATCAGCCTCTTCCTCCACCGTTTCCTGGCCAGGATTTGGAAAAACAAACGCGGGACCACTGGGTGTGGGCGTAGATTCGTCTCCGAGGGAAGCACAGGCATCAGCAGCGGACAGGATCCACGCATTGCTCAACGAAGTCGAGTCATCGTCATCATCCTTCTGCAATGGCACGAGGAAAACAGACATGCACACTATAAGTGTTCAACTAAGGTCGTACTGTTCAGTGGGTACATTGGTTCACTCTTGATGTGGTAAGTGCAGTCAGTAAATAACTAGGCCGGTCTGCCTCGCTTTTTCTTCCTAATTATTTTTGTTACGTATTTGCCACACTAACTATGCACTTTGAGTCATATCCTTGCAGGGATCACAAGTAGATAAACGATGTAAAAACGTGTTTTACAAATGCATCCACAGTGTGTCCAATGGTATCACTGACGAACAGCACACACTGTGACTGCTGGCCCCTCACCTTCTTCACACTGCTAGGTACCCCACTACTGCATTTTTGGCTGTTTTATTCACTAATGCCTTGTACATAACATAATTCTCGTATCTTTCATTCTTCCGCCATCCATACACGTCTGCGCCTGACCTTTCTAGATCCTGTGTAAAGTTGCAATAACCGTGTGCCTTCTTAGAATGTGCAATGTTAACCAGCTCTAAATATCCCTTTGAAAGCTCTGCCTTCACGCTTGCCAACGAAAAAAGAAAGAAAGGTACTGCAGCGAAGGAAAAGTAGGCTTCCTGCCATCATTGCCAAACATTAAGCACCCAAACCTCATATAACGAACCCAAATACAGTTCAACCCACTTATAACGATCCAAGATATAATGATCTATAGGTTATAGTGACCGTATTTTGGTGCACCCAAGATATTCCTATGCTACCCTTTCAAACTGAGTCCACATACAGCGAACATTTTTTAAAGCCTCCTAGTTTTGCAACGAACACTTCTAACACGGTCGCAGTAAAAATATGGCGCATATGAAGTGAAAAATATGTTAGAACAGGCATTCTAAAGCATGTAATAGGAGCGCGCTCGCGTGTGCCCCACTGCAGTTTACTTGCAACGAAGATATCGTAGACCGCGGCGAGCCCCGCACGCAGATTTCGAACGCTGCAAGTGAGGTCGCTCACTTTCCAGACGTTTCTTTGCTGGCAGAATGGAAGTGAGAAAAAAAAACACAAATAAATAGGAGGCTGCATGAAAAAGGTTGGCTTTCGCATAGCAAACTTTTTGCATAGAAAACTTTCCGGCAACCATGACCGTCGACGATTAACCAATTAACCAACAATGCCTTTCAACGCAAGAAGTCACAAATGCGAGAAGCGATAACTTTTGTCGTATAAGAGTTTATTGCGACATTCAACACTCCGGTACATAAAGTTTTCCATCTTTCAGTAAAAGCAGAGACCGGTCGATTAGTGATATTTACTTCCGCACAGTTGCGGCAGTGCCTTAAGGGATAAGCATCAGAAAAGAGGGGTGGTGAGGTGGCCGGAGGCAACGAACATGCCATTTTGACTCATCGCCGGCAGTCTTTATCACAATCATCTGCATATAGCTGCACGGTGGTATGACAGTGGTACAGGATGGTCATGCTGCTGTTAGCAAGTTTGACGCTGCCGCGTTGTGCAAGGCTGCTTGCCTGCGTTGCTCACAAAAATTTTCGTTGGGTTAAACGAACAGGCTCTTCGCCACACCCGAGCATAACACAAGTGAAGCACGTGCGAAGAAAGCACAAACGCGCGCATAGATTGGACTGCAAGTGAACTGGCATGCGATGGTGAGAGCAGAGTAAGTGACGTGCTGCACACAACTAGCCAGGGATGATTGGTTCGCATGCCAGTACCGCACTTCAGTAAAACGCACGAGTTCATTGCAAGCATGCTTGAATTCACTGGTGAGAAATTGGGCGTTGTGTAACACGCGAAAAGGCCTAACTTGTCAGCGGTCGCGCTCTTGACTAAACGTACACAGAAAAAAAAAGAGGAAAAAAAAAAAAAGGTTCGGCCACTAAGTGGATGTTTTTATTGGCAGGTACAACAGCATACAACGAACTATTGATATAATGAGCATTTATCATGGCACTTTATGAGCATTATAAAAGGGTTAGACTGTATAACCAATTATTGCCTATAATGATAAATGAAAAATAGTCTTGCAATAGGTATAGTGTTAGAAATAAACCTCTTTACCAAATTTTCAGACATAACGAACTTTGTTATAATGAGGTTTGAGTGTTTACCTGTAGGACGGGGTCAAATTCGGCTATGTCAGGACGGAGGAATCCTGCGGGCGACGTTTGCTGCGAAGTCGAATGCCGGTCGTCTTCCTCTCCTTCCGTGGCCGTGGAACGAGCAGACCGGTCCGCTTCTTCCTCCGTGGTTGTGCGAGAGTCCAGGCTGACGCTGTCGGCAGTCAAAGATGGACCCCACGACACTTCAGAACAGCAGTCGCCACCCGCAACATCTGTAGCATGGTTGACACTAGGAAGGAAGAATGTAAATCACACATCACATCACACTGGGATGGGCAGGTTTAATCTCTGCATTCTTGAACACGTGTTTAACACAGCAGCAGTGCAGTGTGACTTAGAGAGTCAGGTGTGAAGTGAATATCGTGTACGATTCACTAATTAAAGTAACAATATTTAATAATGAGCATGGTGCCTCATGTTATATGTGTCTAAAGCACCTCTGAAGTAGAATGCACCATACAAACCATATGGTATAATTTCCATGTGTCAGCATGGGGCATACAGCAGAAGTTACCATTTAGAGAGATGCCTAAGTGATGCATAAGCAGTGAGCTTTATTATAAGTAGTGTATGTCCCTATGGGACATACACTACTTATAATAAATGGGGTCATTTACATCGCTTCAGCCGAATGGGGTCATTTACATCACTTCAGCCGAAATGTTTGTCCGCTGTATACACGTGCACACCCTCAGAAAATATACTTTGCGAGCAAAACTAAAACATAGTTTCAGCCAGAATACTTACTAACGCTGAGAAGTTATACCTGGGGCTGCATTGGCCGTAGGTTGAGAAATACGCCTTTGAAAGGTATACACAACAAATGTAAAGTAAATGTATTTACACTCCTTGAACGAGGCCATCTGGGCGTAGCTTTACCCGACCTTATAATGATAAAGTAAGATATATTAAGCATAAATAATATTCATGGAGTTGCTATTCTTACATTATGAAAAGAGTGTAAGTGTAAAACAAGCACTCATAACAAAAAATATAAGCTACTAGTACTTGATTAATCTGATGTAGCTTGATCCCACACTTACATGTCTCACAAATCGTTTAGTAGAAGCACTATCACTTCTGAGACCGCTCTTGAATGTTACTCAATTACCTCACTTAAATTTAAAATAAGTACGGATCGCAAGAAATGAGACACAGTAAGATCATTACAGATGACAATGAACACCACAGAAGTTTACATTCCCATTAAAATACACAATACCATGCCGATTAGAATTTCATCAAAATATCACAACACTGGTATCTTCACAAATGAGGAAGCTGCTGGCTGATGGGTTGTATGAGGCAAGTTCTTCAAATGTGTCCATATTTTTGCGCGGAAGCCTGTTTAGGTGCTACGCTGCCGAGAACCGTTCCCACAAAAGAGGTTAAACTCCAAGAGCTTCATCGACAAACTGCACCCTGCAATAGCTATGGCATCAGTAGTGTTAGGTTGCACTAACAGTAGGAAACAAAATGCAAAGCAAACACAAAATGACAATAGGTGGACAGCACAATGAAGGTTCAAGCAAATGATTGTGCGCTATGGCCCTCGTCTGCATTCACTTCCGATTCCAGATATTGTGCCGTCTAACGGACATTCTTACCAGTGCCGTTTTACCTAGACCTCATGGAGGCCTTTTCTAAAAAACTACTACATAATGCACTGGAGTGTTACACAGCTTAAACCAATAACAAATGCAGTAACTACAAGATACAGTAGACTCTCAGTGAATGGAAATCATTTTAAATGGAACTACTACTTAAACGGAACTATTGCCTCTGCAATGCTTGGTTTTGGGCTTGTATTCTGCACCCCTGTTCACCTCTCAGTAAACGGAACTCCTGTTAAATGAAACATACTTTACCAGTCCCTTCAGGTTCCTTTTACTGAGAGTCTACTGTAGTGATGATGGTACACGCAGTCATTGCTTCATTCAAGAAGCGTACACCTTTGAGCACATGCACATTGTTTTGCAGCAAAGGGTGTTTTCATGCATATTTGCTTACATACAGATGTTTCCATCCCAAAAACAATACAGTTGTTTACATCCATCCATTACTTCATAGTATCATGAAATATCCATCCATTTGTTTTCATGCTGCTCACTCGTAGAATTATTTATTTTGTGTTACAAACGTGCCATCTCTGGTTCAAAATAGTGAATGGCAACAGTATACTGTTTCTTACTCTAAAAATCAAATGTTCTTGCAGTTTTGTGGCCTTCTTTATGCCTCCTAATCTCTCATTACCTGAGATTTTATTCCCTCACACATCCGAACATTGTGTTTCAATGCATGCTAAACATACATTTTGTGAAGGATAGCTTTTAAGGATATGAATCGGAGTACAACACAGCCTATCGGAACCTCACGCTTGTAAGTCTGACACAATGGAGACGTTGCACCACGCAACCTGCGGCTTTGAAATAGACTCCGATCGTTTTACATCCTCTGATACCTTTAGCTGAGCGGTCATTTTGTTCCACGGGCTTTTTACGTGCTCAGCTGTTTCTATAAATTTGACATACTGTAGGAGACGTAAAATATGCTGTGCAAATATATTGTATCAGTATACTTGATCGAGCCGAGTAGGCGTACTTGCGTTGCTAACGCACGTTGACATTTGGCAGCATGCGTTCATATATATGCAAGTAATTTTAAAGTGGCCACCATTTGTGGTTGAAAATACTAAATCGAGGCAATTCTGCGAAAACTTACTGCATGTTTCAAAGCATAAACATGCTCGAAACTCCCCTCTCATCGTTTCTCGTGTTCACTCATTTTCCATGCTCGCTTCGTTTTGTGAAAACGCTAAACACTGTGTATTCAATCGCCACAAAATAATTCAAGAATACAAACACTGGACAAGCGGCAACGAACGCATTACAGAACTGCACGTGTTTCTTTCCCGATGCGATATGCCTCTAACTGAAAGTACCATAGCAGACAACACGCCGCTTTGCTATCCACCTAATACAGCAAATCTGCTCAATAGTGCCATGTGTACAAGGCAATGGCTGCTTATGCCGTGCACAAGAAGTACTAGCCGACACCAGCCAACAGCTAGCCAACATTATTGTTTGCTAGCGCTAGGCATCAAGAGGCCTCTCACTGATCGCTCATCGAAGCCTGTAAGGCTTCTTTATGAAGCTTTCTTTCTAAATTATTTAGCCTTCTTGTTTATACTTTGCCTCGGTTATAGTGATGTATAAAGTCTTTTCGTTTACTTTTCACGGCATGTAAACAAAGCACCAACAAATATTATTCCCCTTTTTTTTGCGTCAGCTGGAACTTTGGACTCTGAAATGTACGACAATCACATGGACACTCATTTATGCGAATGTGTCTAGAAGCTAGAACAAGGGTAAGCTGGAACAAGCAGTTCTCCAATTTCTATGCTCACCGTTGATTGGACGAGGAGTCATTGGATTTGGACGGCGGTGCGAGCAAGGGTGGACTGAGCCCTGACATCTCCCCTTCAGCTTCATCGTGGCATTCTTGGCTGTTCTGTTTGAAGGGAACCCCATGCATAACATCCACACAGTGTCACCAGATCTCAAGTGTGAGAAAAAATTTACACTTACATGAACATGAAATTATGAAGACACAGATGTCGAAACATGGACAATGCACAGCGTTCAACGGTCACATTACAAGAACATAGCTGAAGGCATCATCACACGAGAACTTCATGATATGAAAGAAAAAGAGGAAGTGCCCCGGTGCTTGAGAACCAAGCTTTAGAGGTTCGCAGTGTGAATGCATTTCTGTAGAATGTGTTCGCCGAGCATTATTCATTACTTGTATTTCCCCTCAACGTGCAAGTCATGATGGACTGCTTCTGTATTTGTCGAATTCGCACATTATTTCAAGGCACTTGATATTCTAAAGAAAGAAAGATAAGGCTGTATTTCTTTTGTGCATTTTTTCTGTAATTATACTTAATTAGTATCTAATCAAATATCTATTTTGTGTGTTATCAGTCACGTTCCACTTTTGAACAAAAATTGCCTACCAAGCCAACAAAAACTTAAGCTTTCTCTGTAACTACTAGAACCGAACAGCTTGCTGAACATGGTAGTGTAATCAACACATCAATCCTTTGCAGCAGGAGTCTCAAATCGGCAGAGCACGGGCTGCATGCCTCTTAGTTTGCGGCCCACAGCCCTCATGAGACTTTCTTTGTTCCACATTTTTTTAAAATTCTCTTAATAAGTATGTATGTGAGCTACATAAGCACAACTGGTCCAAAACGTTGTTTTCGTGGGGCACCTCATGTGATTGCCATGCATTGAAAGAATAGCTGCAAAACAAAAACTACACTTTCAAATCAGCATTCATACGTCAGTGCTTCAGGCGACCACTACTGACATGTTTTTGGAGCCTTGGTGCAATATCTCCATTAAAAATAACCCGTGTATAATATATAAAAAATGTTCTTTTTGTTTTTGAAATGGTAACATTAGCAGCCAATCTGTACTAACTGGCCAAAAAGCATCAATGGCAAAAAAAAAGCATCAATGCGAGCTTCCTCTACGTAGGCGCTTCCAGGTTATTTCATTGAGGCAGCGTTCCGACATCATGGGCGAGTCAAATGTGGTCAAATGACCTCGCAAAATAGAGTTGAGAGCTGATATCTTTTTTTTTTTGCATTTTCAAAGTTGATGAGACTGCGTGCCATTATGCCTGCCGTTTTTGCTGCATTAGTCTGCCTGTACTTCACTCTACATAACCCACGAATAAAACATGGGGGGGAGGGGTTGAATAGTGTTGGAGTGCCCCTTTATAAACACTTAAAAAATTTGAAAATCTGATAAAATCAATGCCTAATCATAATGTCTGGTGTCACCTCACACAAACTCTCGCACACTCTTATATCTGAGAACTTCTGATAATTCAAACAAAATTCAGAGATCCCTTCAAGTTTGAATTATCGAGTGTGGACTGTAGACATAACTGGATTATATCTGCTGTCTATGCTGAATAGTTATGCTCTTCCTGATTTCAATTTGTTCACCTGTACTCGCAAAGAACTCCCCTCTAAGTATTTAAATAACATTGTTGCAGTTTACCTTTGCTTATATGTATATAGTGTTGATTTGAGTATTCTCTGGTGATTCTTGTATATGTGTTTTATTCTTATGTTTTGAATAGTACAGTTTCTACAACTGCCTCCACCCTGTACTTTATGTTTGAAGACTCGTCAAGCAGCTTTTACCTACAACCTCTCCATCTGTGTTTTTAAGGTGGGAAATTAAGTTAATTCAATTAATGATATCTACATGCAGATATATATTGTTCTTTCTTTCTATTAGTGTAAATTTCTTTTATGTAATGCCCCTCCTTACTCATCAATTTTTTTGCCCGTAATATGCAGTGTAACTTTATACCCTTTGATTTTGATTCTCTTCTTACCTTTAATAATGATAAACAAGCGGCTTATGTGGTACAGACCTTTCTAGTGGTTGTTTTCAATATGCATGCAAAACTAATACTTGCAAGCCTCACTGAACTTTTTTTTACATCACAGAGCCCCTAGCTCTCTCACAGCGCTTAACTATGTGTTAAAATCATATCACATAGCTTTGAACAGTTGATTGCATATGAAATGCATTTAATTAAACTATAAGCTCTCTTTCAAAATGAAAATATCAAAGAAAAGTAAAATTAACCATTGATCAACAAGACACATAGATAGAACAGTGAGTGTATTCTGATACACGAGTAGAATAATGCGTAACAATGCTAACTCTTACCAAGCATATTTATATACCCTTTGATGATAACATTCCTAAATATCGTAAAAGATGTTTTCTGTATTGCTGACAGTTGCTCTATTTATTGGCAAACAGCTGTGGCATTACGAAAAATTGCCTGCCACCAGACATCACAGAAGGACATTTTTACAGTATAGGAGGTGTTACAACTAGATTGCCAACTAGCTCACCACCATGCTAAGGCAATGAAATGGCTCAACAGTGTATAAAAAAAAGCACAAATTTAATAATAACCGTTTATTTACAATACAGGTCGTAGTGTATTTAGAGGCTTTTCCTTGCTTAAGCTTTTAAATTTTATGGTGATATTTTATTTATTTTTTACCTAAATACAAAATGGTGGCAATATTCCACTCATGGGTGCAAAGCTTTCCATAAGACAAATGGAATTTGAGCAGCTAGAATATCACACAAGCAGATAAAAAAAAAAACGCAGCCATTGTTCAAGACCATGTCAGAGCAGCAACACAAGCTTATCAGATAACTGAGTAGGCCAGTGTCACGCAAATACTTCCGGCTATCGCTTGCCTGTAGTCTTGTCATCTACAACAGCAATGCTTGAAGCACTTTATAAATGAAACTTAAGGTTGACAGTTTTTTTGAAGCTTTTCATTAAAGAATTCAAGGCTTCCTTACTGCTCATACATGGGGTATGAAACAAAGACAAAACAGGACGTTTAAGAAGAGCACAACTTTAGTTAAGTCAGGCCACGTCATTGAGTATAACAGCTGCTATTCTAAGAAAACCAACAAACGTGATGGTTCAGAACCTCGTTAACGAGCTTAGTGCATGGAGAACTGAAGCGAGGCTTCGAAGGCATGAAGAAAATACTGATGAAAAAGGTCATAATAATTGTGAACAACATACATTGAGTAAAACAAGTAACACGCAACAACTACGGAAGTGAAATAACAAGAGAGGCACAGGGGGAGAAGTCAACCAACACCACGGGCTGTATGCGCACACTTACCTCAAAAAACTTCACAAACACTTGGCTGTTGAAAAGGACGGGATACTGAGCAGCAAAATCCAAAAGGCAGAGAGCAGCCTTACGACGTTCCTCCACCGTTTCTTCGTCGAAACGACCTTGGAAGTGAGAATAAATACAGCTGATGACAAGGTCATAAGACGGATGAGGCTGGTATGACAAATGGCCCGCTACGTTTCCAAACAAAGGTGTTATTTTTATGCGCTATTATAAAGATGAAAATATACTCTACAGTAGCCGGGAGCAAAAATTTGCCAGGTGCACTTAAATTTAAAAACTGAGTTTGTGTATGCTACTTGTGAACTATGAGCCTAAGTGTTACAAAACGAGTGGAATTAAGAAGTAAACAGTAGCAACTTAATAAAATATATTAGCAATTTTTAATTACAATTTCCATATACCACGTGAACAAAGTAAAGATGCAATGTAAATTTAGGACATTACTAACACCTGTAAACATTCGTATAACAAGTTTTTAAAAGCATTGATCGTGAAACTTTACATATGTAAGATTCGTCGCATTGGGAACAAATCATTTTGCATATTCCGCAAATAGCTACAAGAAAATGCAGTGGAGAAAAGCTAGAAGAAAAGAAAGCTTTTGAAACGAAGGGTCCCAAAAATTAGACCACTCGCGCAATAAACTAGATTATGCATTACACGCGCACGCGCACGTAATGCCTATTGTGACAACGACTTCTGCAGTCGTCACCAATTACGTAACACGCTCTTGAGCAGTAAACAGTCCTCCGCAATTACCAAAGCTACTTGGGAATTCAAATCACGTTTCAAGCCATCAAGTTGCTTCATTACTTTAATGGTCACCAGCAGCACACGAAAAGAGCTCACGATCGCCGGAAACTACGCGCAGTACTCACCAAAATAGCTAGCCTTGGCGAACTTCGGGAAGTTTCCTTTCAGATGAAGGCCCTGGTAAAGGTGAAGGAGCGCCTTGTACAGCTTGCGGAAGTCGCTGTACCTTTTCCATACAACGACCTAGCGGAGCAAGACGTAACCGGCCGTGAATGACGCGATTAGACGTGAAGGAGCGCCCGAAATACGAGCGCGCCAGCTTACCTGAGATGCCGCTTCCACAGAGTTCTTGGGAAACACCTGCGAACGTCATAAAGCGCATCATTCGTCACAAATGTTCTCCTAGTAAATGCTATTCAAACAGGCTTTGCATAAGGAAATACGCGAACCTAATAACGATTAAAGTTGAGCATTCGATTAAGTGGTATGGTGATTAGCGGTCAATCCATTTACCTTAGAGACAACCTTGTAGATTGTGTATCCCTTCTTGTGCCGAGTGGGATTCGTTACGTAGAAGCTCCTGACCCAATCGTTGTGGTCCGGTAGCTTTGACATGATCGAAACCAATCATAAACCGAGCGAACGAGGCACCAATACGGAGCGAACCATGACCGAAGACGATCGGCGGTGAACGTAGCTTGTGTCACGTTACAGGCGGCAACTTTCGGCGATGCGCGCAGCGTTGCACGGTCTGCTTCATCGGGGGCGTGTAATCCTTCAAAACGAAGAGGAGCGAGAGCAAACTTCACGGCGGCACCACACACACAGCGCACACCACCACAACACCGGATGAACGGCACAAAAACAAAACAAATCGCTCAAAAATGCAAAGTTCGCTTGACTTGTGTCGACTCGCTGAAATCTATTAGGTGTTGACTTAAAAATGATTCAAAGCAGGTCAATAAAACTGAATAAAGTTTATAGAACCTAAAAACATCTGAATTATATTCAAAATTGTGAATAATAATTTAGTTTTTATTACTATATTACAAAATAAAAGTATTGACAACTTTTAATAATGTCCTTCAGTTTCGTATTCCAGCGCGGTATTCATTTTGAAATTTATTACCAACAAAATTTGTCGTGTGACGCAGCACTCTGCTTTCATTTAGAGCAGTATTATGCTTGTATATACACCCGCCCCTCAATGGGCGCAGCTTATACAAATTGTACAGCAGTGTCTACTGGCTAAAAACCGTCAAAATGGTATGCGATATTGTAGACACCTTCAAGCCGAGCCGACACCGCCACTCTAGCTCGGAGGTTTCTTTGCGACTCGCTCGCTGGATTTCGTGCCGACCGGTTGTGCCCTCGCAATCTCCGACAACAGTGCAGCCACAGAACACCTACCAGTTTAGCTCTGGTGCAGCTCTGGCCGACTGGCTCGCCTTGCGCCATCGCCTGGTGCCGACAAGAGCTCTGGCTGAGTGGTGCCCGTCATCGGACTTCTGCGACCGTGTCCATCTTTCCTATCTTCTTCTTACTTCCGTGTGTGGCTGTTCCTGCGTCCCACTCTCCTCCTGTTCCTCACTCTATCTCTATGCATTTAATTCCTATCCTTTTTAACCCTTCCTTACCCCCATCCCTCGTGAGTTACTGGTGAGGTGTCCTCCTCTTGAGAGACAGCTACGGGGCTCACTTTTATCTTCTTTTCATTTAAGAATCACCCCCCCCCCCTTTTTTTTGGAACAAATGCAATATTACTTCGCAAAACAGCCTATGCTTTCACAAAAAAATAAGAATGTCAAAATTATAATTTAACGTGGAACGCAGCCGCTTCCAGAAGAATTAGGCGCTGTAGCAATAAAAGAATGAGAGGTCGATGTTGCCCCCACCCCCTCCCTCAACCCACCTAACTGGCCTAGCATCATATGTTACCTCATCTAAACTACAACCAGAAATGTGCTCATCGCTCACTGGGTTCTCAGCACAAATACGCTTTAAAACTGCAGACGCAGACAAATATAACTATATCCAGATTTCTTTAAGAGGACGCTAAAGCAACCAGTTCAGACTAATAAATTATTCTAGAAAAACTGTTTTTTCACTAATTTTACTACCACAGCTTTGTCAGTAGCAAGGAAAACAAAAGCTACAATGTCGTCTTTTTGTCTCTTTAATTTGGCGCCGATATTCTTGCCAGAGGGCTCGTGCAATCGATGACTTCCTTCCGGAAGCTTTCTTTTTTTAAGTGGTCAGGAGTGGTGGTCGCCTTTCCCTTTTTTTTTTTTCAAAAACCCTTACATTTCCCGCTGGGCACCTTGTTCATTTGCAGGATGCTCAATATGTGGCTGTGGTCCTTAGTTCGTATTTGGTTTTCCATTCTTCTGTGCTATTCATCCAAATTGTTGTCTTTCAGGTGGCTCGTCAAGGTAACGCGTGCGAACCAGTGCCAAAGTCTCACTTAGGCATTAAAACTAGATGAGCTTTTCGTGGTGGTTGCAATACCAGCTTTTTAAAATTTTGTGCTGACATGTACAGTTAATTATTTGTGTTTGCTATATAAATGAGACAGCTTACTGCTCTTCAATGGCAAGGCCGATCGCCCTCGTATATATTTAATGCATTTTGTGTGCTCACTTTTCTTGTGTGCACTCTGTTATAGAAGATTTATAGCACATGTGTTTGCTTCAATAGGCTAAATAAAACATTGATTTTTCATTTATACACTTGCCTAATTTCTAATTGTGAAAGAAATAGTATTCTGTATTCCTAGATACGCACTCATACATGTTATTCCTCAGAATAATGTAATTGCTTACTATGTTTATTTGTGAAAAAATACAATCCAATTTACTTAATCTTCATGGTGCATCTTTGATGTTAAAGCACTTGCTTTTTTCAATTCAATTCAATTGAAAAAAAACAAGTGCTTCAACATCAAAGATGTGATTTACATGTGGTTATCGACATCTTGCGTTGGAGACCCCTCGGAAGAATGAGGGGTGGTCTGGAGAGTACATTGCTTTAACGGAACCCTTAGGTGCACGTGTTGACTTCATTATCGCCAGCCTTAATACGCCCACTGCATGCAGCAGGGCGAATGTGAAGAGTTTACCGAACAAATTTTTCATTATAAGCTACTTAGAAACTGCACAAATTTACTGCATGTCACCACATCTTCAGTTCCAACGTACTGAGTACGTCATTATAGGAGGTCGTTGAACGAGGAATTTCGCTGGAGAACGTTCGCTCCAGCGAAATTCCTTGTTTGACAGCAACTTCTCCGCACCTCGAGCTCCCGTCGTCTTCTGGGACCCTCGTCATCATCTTTGTGGGCCCATAGCCAGTTTTTTTTTTTTTTCGAGGGCAGGAGGTGGGGTGGTGGTGAAAATTTTGTAGTATTACTGGCCTTCTGCTTCAAAGAACGCCGTCAGAGACTGCTCGAGAGCAAGAACAACATTTATCAGTTTAAACAAACTTGAGCGATTAAGAATGCTTTCGAACCCTAACCTAGGCCTTCGCGGGGCGCACGCCGCACACACAAACACTTCCTGCAACATTCTGTTAGCCACTCCCATGGCTACCAACGATTCTTTCTTACATGTTCTCTTGACACGTAAAACACGCGCAGTGCCTTTCAGAGCTTATGCCTCATGTCGTGGCCAGTGGGGCGAGGAGGTTTATCGGCGGCAGTTCCAACAAAGCATAGAGATAAACGAGGAGATATAAGCAATTTCTTATTTTTAATTAAATAATTACGATACCCGAAATGAGGCATGTCAGCAACCATGGGTGCCGCAATGAAGCAAGTAATCAAGGATAGATGTAGATTTTCTTTCATGAACAGTATTTGTTCGGGCTACTATTTGGTTGGCTATTTTCCATAATGTGATCAGTTTTTTTTTTCTTCTTCTCACCATATGATGCTAACAGAAACGAGAGCATCGCATGCGTAATACGAGAGGCCGGCCCACGCCAGAGCTAAGTTTGTTTTCTTTAGCTTTTTTGTCAACCTTTTTAAAACCTCATTGCTACATTTCAGTTTTTTGTTTAACTATATATATATATATATATGTGTGTGTGTGTGTGTGTGTGTGTTTATTTTAGATTCACTGGCGCGGCCTTCTCGGACTATTGTTCTGGTGCTTTTATATGCCGGGTTATGAAATCATGATAGATGTTGAATGCACCTGCACAAGTGCATTCGTGCATGCGAGTTCACGATAGCACTGTTTATTTGATACGAATACAAAACTGCAACGTTATCAGTCCAGCGCTTGCGCACGTGCGCACTCTTCATTCGTTTTATTGTGCTGAGCACGTGTCTGTCTGTCTTTCTTTCTCTACTTATTTTTCTCTCTTTTTTCTTTTTTTCTTTCTTTCTTTCCTTCTTTCTTTCTTTCTTTCTTTCTTTCTTTCTTTCTTTCGTTCTTCCGCTAGGGTGGCTCGAGAAGTTGTTACGGCTGCTGTCCCAAAGGTAGCAGTTCCGATTTCGGACGCCGCGGTCTTCGACGGAGGCGAAATACTAGACGCACGTGTTTGGTGTGATCGTTGGCGTCGCCCTTACTGGCGTCACACTTTACTGCCACGTCGATGCGTACAATGTCCTCGCAATCAGACGTCCGATGGAAGAAAGGCGGACAAAAACCGAAAGCGAACGCGGAAAAAGAGCTAGGCCTCACGACGTCAAACACGCATCATCGTTGGGGACGTGCGCACTTGCCGACTCTCCAGTTTGCATAGAAGCAAACATCGTGATTCTGTGGTGATGGTCACAAATATTCCGAAAGAGACTCCCCCTTCTCTTCCACTCACACACCACCGTGATAAGAAAACAAAAGAGAGCGGTTTAAATTTTCTGGCTTTTATCGCCTACATGTGCGCGCTCCTTAAGTCACTTTTGCTGCAGTACTCTATTGTTGTACCAAAAAACCTACCAAGATCAGGAAGGAGCTAATAGCTATGAGAGGTTACAATGTATCTGGTTCAACTTCATTAATTACATACGCGTGCACGCGCCGTATATTCGCGAGTCCAAGAATGATTGTTGACGTCTAAAACCTTTACTGGCAATCATTCAGAGCTGTTCATGATGTTGCTATGACCCTTGAAAGCAATAAATTAAAATATATACACTTGCAATTTCATATGTCGCATACTAATTATGCATATTTTCTGGGGATACAATTTTCGAATTATATGAACTTCTTTGGTAACTACACGAGATTCGTATCACCAAAGGTTCTACGTATCTCTTATTAGAACGAATATATGCTGCATCATAATCTTCCTTTCCGGTGTACATTTTTCTTCGTCAGGCTTTCACGCAGAAACAGAAAAGAATTGACTAATATTCAAACCAGCACATTCACCGGTATTGTTTAACGTATACATAAGGATATAAATGCGTCATTCCCTCAATTCCTCGAAACGCGAAGATCCAGACCGATGGTTGCCGTGCCGATCAGCTTCGGGCGGCTACATTGTCACGCACCGAAAGTAAATGTCGCGATTGTGCCAGCATTTACATGTGATCTCATATAGGTCAATAGCACACACGTTCTTGCAGATTTAGGAGCAACGTGTCATTAGTATTAAGGTCTCTATATATGATGTCATTTGTATTAAGCTCGCTATATATAACTCCATGATTTCCATTAATGATTATTTCATGCTATACAGTTGGGCAGCTAGGAGCGATTGCATATTTACGAGATGGTTTAGCTAAGAGACTCTTTTTTCGCATAATCGATATGTTTTGTCATGGTTAGTATCCACACGTAATGTCTTTTATGCGATTGAGCGAGCGTTAAGTTCAGAGGTCGCCGCAGGGCACGATTCATCGGCCCTTCACCGTTAAGCGCCTCACTAATAAGAAGTTAAACACTACATTGATCAAATTTCTGCTTTAATAATATATCACTTGTTTCTTTGCTTGTTTTTTTCTACAAGTGTACTCTGTGGCCCCATAGGTTAAGGTTCATAAACTATTCTGTTGTTCTCCTTGATGCGAAATCGTCTCCAAGTGCCATAGGTTCTCATACAGCGCGCGTATTCAAAGTAGAGCTTTATGGTTTTTCGCTAGAATTCAGCACGTCAAAACTACTTTTGCAGATCACTTATGTATCCCGGTGAACACAAAGTTAGACAATAAATATCGCTGTCGGTAACCCAATTAACCAATTTTTAATAATGAACTTTTTATTGACTAGAGCGAGCGAACATATTTGTATTGAAAAGTTGGAGGCAGCCACGTTCCTATGCAGTTGCACTTGGAAGAATTCTTATATAGCATATCTTTGCTTCGAGATATCCCGTGGTCAGGTTTAGTTGTGGTTTTCACGATTACGCATGCAAGAGCTGGTGCGAAGCTCCTCCCCTGTGTCCCACGGCAGTTGTCTGCGTCTTTAAATGCGACAACGGGTCGAAGGCATAGCCACAGGTGATAAAGGTCACCCTTTTACTAACAGCTGACGATAGTCAACTATGACTGTTCGTTACATCGGAGAAAAAGACTGCGCCGATCTCCACCACCTTGCTATAGGTAATCATGCAAACCATAATTAAACTTTGCCGCGGGATATCTCGGTGTACAAACATGCTAGAAGATTTCTGTAAGTGTAACTGTGGACAAACGCGACTGCTTCCAACTTTTCAAGACAAATATGCATGCTTTCTGCAGTCACTGAAAAGTTCATCATTAAATCTTAGTGATTAAGCCAATGAAAGCCATAATCACTGTCTCATTTTGTGTCCCCCTGGATACATAAGTACAAAGGAGTTTTTCATGTTACTCCTGGTGCGGAATTTTAAGAATACCACAAAGCTTAACTTTGAACACCTGGTGTATACCGAAATATTTCTATAATGTGGCAGCTAGCGCACGTTTTGCATGTACTTCTATATCCCTATAAGCGTGCTGAATAGTGCCCTCGCAAAATATTGGCACCAATAGGCAAATATACGCGGCATATGCAGAGTGTGTCTCCACATCCTCCTCCCACCGGTCGCACGCTATTGCACTAAAAAGGATTGTCTCGTAGCCCGCATGCATGTGTACGCAAACACTCGCAAAGATTACCGCATCCAGCAACAGACGCACAAGGTCTCTACGCGTCCTGCTGCAATCAATGGCCGAGGGAACTATGGGGGGGAGGGGGGAGGACAGGCTGTTTGGTACCCCCTTACGTACACCGATTTCCCACCAAGGTCGGCGCGGAAATAACCTGCCCCGCTGTGGGCCGATATATCGAATTTAGCGTCGAAAAGATCGCACCAGTCTCCTCGCCCCTCCCCCTCCCCTCGTCCACCGCGCATCGGACCAGGGAGGCACTCGTGGAGTGGCCGTCCCGTCCTGGAACCGCGATAGCATCGCCTCCTCTCGACACGTGGGGGCATATACATGCACGCGCTGGTCCGCTGGCGCATACAATGCGGAGTGGTGCATTCGACGCGCTGGTTGACTGGTTTCATCAGTGGCTGCTCGGCTTCCGCAATTCATCGCCGTCTGCACAAGACGTACAGGTAAGCGAGAGGTGTAAGAGTCAGTTAACGAGAAAAAAAAGGCCTCCTTATGTTGGACGGCAACCAGTGGAAGGGGGCGGGGAACATATGTGTGTTCACTAGAATTGTGTTCTCCTTAATACAGTCTACAATTAAGCGATACTATAAATAAGTTTTGTTTGATAATTTACTCTTTATAAATGCTATTGTCGTTAATTTTTCATTGCAGAGTTTTTTTTTTTGAAACTGAGTAAATAAAATGCAAGGTTTCGCTTTTTTTTATTTTTTCGCGCCGAAACGTTGACAGCTGGATGTCAGTGTGGTGTCATGAATGTCGAAGTTATCTTTCTCTTCTCATTTTGACCTCATTGGCTCAATGAAATTTCCTACAACTGCCGGGTAGCCAGCCGGTCTAAGAACTGGCTAACCTCCCTGTCCTTTCGCTTATTTCTCTCCTGCAACTATAGCTATGTTCGGGCTCCTTTTCCCTGAAAACGTACTGTAATTACCTTTTCAGAACCGCACAAAATAGACGACGTCAAAACCTATGACGTCATGGCAACTTCATTAAGGGCACTTAGAGATGGCGTCACCATTTGTGTTTTCTTTACACTCATTTTCTTTACTCGCTTACCAAGAGTCAGTGACGTAACCGGAAGTCCACTATTACGTGGGAGGGGGAGACAGGAGCTTGAACCCCCTAAACGTCGACCCCGCCACTGTCAAACGTCTTCGCACGGAGAGGCTGGTGCTTTTGGCATGTGAAGGGACGTGAAGACAATCTATTTGGTGAAGCAATTTGAGCCAATCAACACATTTGCGGTTCAATTAAAAGTCACAACCTTGAAACTTCCAGGTTATAACGACATGGTGTTTCATTTTACTCAGTACGTTATCAATACGGATGGACAGTACTGATAAATTCTATGGAACGCAGCAGTGCGTGTGCTCCCTTCTATTTCTATTTCTCTCAATTTTCATTCCTTAATGCCCTTTCCCCGGTGTAAGACAGTAAACCGGCCGCCCATGTGGTGGACCTTCCTGTTCCTCTTCCTTTCTTTCTTTCACTTGCAGAAGCAGTGTCGTATTCTCTGCTCTGTTACACTTTATCTCTCTCTTTTCTTTCCCTTCCTCATTGTTTTTCTTTTTCTCTATAGTATCCCCTTTCTTTTATTCCCCTCATCCATTTTTTCCCAGCAGGTCCAAGGACTGGCAAACTTCATTGTCTTTTCGTCGTTCAACGCGATAGCTCGTTTCACAGAAATTCCGGCGTCGGCGTCGTTGGTTGTGAATGAAAAGTGAACATCTTACGCGTGACCTAAAAATCGAGAACGATGCAAATAAAATAAATGATGAAAAAATCCTGGGGCAGAGTGTGGACCGAACTAGTGTCGTTTGCGTACGAGTGGGGATCGAACTCGGGTCCTTTTCGTGGCAAGCGGATGTTCTACCATAACGCCACATGTCTTTTTTTTTTCTCCCACCTGGTATTTAATACAAATGCGGCTTACGTATATACATAGTGTAGAACATACATAGGGTCAAGTCGACAAATGTACACTGAACTTTGCAAAGTAAACCTCATACAACACAATGTCTAGAGGGGTATTGTAGCACACTTCACGAACTCAGCATACCAGTCCGGCTGAAATTGCAGTTGGTCATAAAAGTCCCTTAGCCGCACAGTCACTTGCACAAAGTGACATCGCGAAGACACCGTTGGTTCCACATGCCTGACCAACATGTGAGTTTTCCATAAACTGTGCATGCCCATTACCAACAGCATGTCAACTGGCATGTCATTGAATTTGGGTGGTGCAAGATAACGGGTGCTATGAGAATTTAAATCCAGACGTTTTTTTTAAAATCCCTCTGCATTACGTCCCAGAAAAGTATGGCGTCCTTACAACTAATCCAGTAATGTTTGATTGTTTCTGGAACTTCACAGAGGTGGCAGTTAATTCTATTAAACTCCCTTGCAGAGGATACAAATAGGCCTTTGGTGTTTAACCAGGTTTTTACAGGTATAGTTTCTGTATGCACTTTGTAAGAAAATGTCTTGGCTATTGGTGAAATAGGCATCTTTATTACACGTATTAGCACGTCATGACCGGAAAATCAATTATATAGTGAGCGGTATAAAGTGGGGTCGGAAAGAGCACATCCAGCACAGCATAATAGAGGTCTTTTCTTGAGCTAGGAAACATGTACTCATTGGATAATCTGGCTGCCAGGAAACGCACTGATTTGAATACTTCACGCACGAACCCTTACAGATAAAGAAGCGGCGCAACATTAGTAGATACCACTAAACTTGGTAAAACATCTGCGAAATTTACTGGAAAGAATGTTCGAAGCAGTGGATGAGCACATTCATGAAAATAGGAAAAGCGCCACACCAATTGTCTAATAAAAAGGTGTATCAGCCCAAAACCACTTGCGCAGACAGACCTAAAAATATGGTCTCGCCTCATCGGTTTGTAGGTTGATGAGCAAATAAAGGAAGCAAATATATGGTGAAATTTCTGAATGTAAATCCTCGAACAACAAATTATTTGCAGAACGTAGAATATTTTTGTTGTCAGAAACAGGTTGCATGCTTTAGCTCTGCCAAAGATAGAGAGGTTATGAGGAATAAATGTCTGGGCATAGCGCTTCAGGGTGGGTACACGTTCTTTCCAATAATGTGCACTTGATCGATATACATTTAATCGAACGCCTGTGTATTTTGGCGGAACACAAGACCATTCTATACCCTGAAAATGAGTTGGTTTATATGTCCATGGGCCAAACCACAGCCCCAAGCTTTTAGCAAAGTTTATTCGTGCCCCTGAAAATTTTCCGAATTCTCCCATTGTTGACACCACCATTATTATACTAGAAAGATCTGTGCAAAAGAACGCTAGGTCATCCGCATACGCCAATACCTTTATCTCGTTTCTATAAGCACTGAAACCACGGATGTTACTAGATCGAATGATACTTAAGCACAGTGGCTCCAAGTAAGGAGCAAAAAGCATTGGCGACAACGGACAGCCCTGTTTCACAGACGAGTTAAGAAACACGGGTTTCGAAAGATAGCCATTAACAATTAAATGAGTGGAACATTCATTGTAGCATAGTTTCACACCTTTAAGTATCGTGGAACCAATGTTGGCATGTTCGAGAAGAGAGAACGGAAAATAATGGCGAACCCAATCAAAGGCTTTCGCTAAGTCTACTTGGTGTATTGCCAGTTGTTCATGTAAGTGTGAACAATGTTCTAATGCTGTACGAGCAATGTGTATATTAGTTTGTATTGAGCAACCTTTTATACCGCACGTCTTATGGGCACCGATAAAAATTGGCATTGCAAATTTAAGTCTGTTTGAAAGTACCTTTGCAAAAATTTTGTAATCAACACGCCTGCTTGTGAATAGAGTGAAAAGGACTTGATCTGCTTGGAAATGCAGTGAAAGTAGCTTTCATGCACTACAAACACATGCGTCCTGTATACATGCTTCACAATGCAACATGAAATATTGCAGTAATAATGCGTAGGCAAGAAGGGGGGTGTCGCAAAGCCGACCCCATACATTGACACACGACCTGTCTTCAGCGAGCGAGAGCCTACAGACCTATACCGTGATTGACAATACAGGGAGAGCGGGCGCTGCGACAAACCTTCGCCAATGGCGCACGCTTATGGTGCGGTCCACGCGCTTTCAAGAGGATACCTTCTTCCTAGCACGTGCGTTCAGGTGATCACCCGATGTCCCACGTGGCGCTAGTTTGCGCGATTTTGTAGGCATTGCTTGTTTTCATAGATAATAAAAGTGCATGTGCTTAATGAAGACGAGGCCTGTTAATCGTTTTCGTAGACCATGGTATGCTTACTTTAGTGCGTTTTTTATCAATCATTACTCCCCACATCCCTTGGTGTACTATCAAAGATCTCATGCCCCACTGAAACGCAGTATCGAACACACACACATACACTTCGTAGAAGCCTTAGAAGACCATGGCGTAGCGTTTGTCAAGCTCGAGCCTACGCAGTGATAAGAGTTTGTGGAGTTGCTTGCTGAAGTGCCCATACGTGAAATATGTGAAATGCCGACACAATCGTGTCATTTCACATAGCATTGTTTACAACCTGCACTAGAGACCTTTGTACCGGTTTACGGGGAGCAGGGTTTTCACATAGTCTGTGAACAGCATCAAGACATTGTCAGTGGCGTTACCAGGAGTAGCACACAGGGCCCTCTAACCCCTCCCCGCTCCTGATTATTTAGCACAAATTGACACTCGACCACATCTGCCTGCCCGGCCCCCACTTCAGATCACGGAGGTGCAACCCACCACCTTCCCGAAGAAGTTTCTGGCTATACACCCCTGGGCATCATTATCTGCAGTGATGACCCACTGAGCGTGGTGTTCCAATGCTGAGAACGAGGTCACGGTGTCGAAGTGACCTTCCTCAATATCAGAGAGGGCGGTTTGACAGTGCCGTTCTATTGTGCGAAGTACGATCACATTCCACTTGCGATAAACATACGTCAGCAAACATATGCATACAAGATGATAAGTTGTCAGACAATCGATGTAGATAAGCAAGGTGCATATTACGCTGCCTCGCGGTATACATTAGAGGAAACGAAACGAATTAAGTGATGAAGAATAATATTTTTTGCTGCAGTAAATTGCTAGCAATTTGTTTGACTAATACTGATGACTTAAAGGTCGCGGGATCGAATACAGTTCGCGGAGACCGCATTTCGGTGAAGGCGAAATGACAGAGGCCCATGTAGTTACGTTCATAGGTGAACGTTTAAGGACCCTGGGCGGTCGATATTTTCGGAACCTTCCACAACAGCATTTCTCATAATCACATCATGGTTTTGGGACAGTTACATAATTATGTTTGAAAAGTTATGAAGTCATATTAGCGTATGCGAATACGTCGTGTTTTTTTTCTCTTTTTTTGAGAATACTGATTTTTTTATATGAAAATGCCCTGATAATGAGGCCCCTGTCGTCTTTGCAAACGAACTCTACGCCGAGGTGGAAAAACATGAATTAAAAAGACAAATACCAACGGCTTCCCCGATTATCTCAGGCTTCATCCCCATTGAATACAATAATACCACTCATTCTTACCCACCCCCTCTCTCTCTCGCCTCGCCGCAGCAAGTGCGCGGCAGGCGAGAGAGAGAGAGAGGGACGTCAGCATGCACTGCGAAGAGAGCGTAACGTCAACGCGCAGCAGTGGCGTGACCTGCGGCAGGCGGGGCGTTCGTATGGAGGGACAGTGTTACACAGGCTAGTGAAAAAGACGCTTCACATCTAAAGAAATTTTCGCTGGCATCCCTTTGTCCGTCCAAAAAAAAACAAAAAAAAAACTAGTCCAAGTATATGGCGCAAGATTGTCGCCTTTGTGCTCCCGTACTAAACCCACTTGTAGTTGGTGCTCTCCCCCCCTCCACGCTCGTAAGGAAATCGTCGCGCTTCCCCAGATGTTACTCAAGGACTTGCCTACACATGACTGTCATTTCCTTTCTGATACAAAAAATGATACGAAAATGATACGAAAAACTTCGACAATATCTTTGGTGACTTGCCGTCTGTGATGTCGAATCATTGTGTCGCCAATATTACTAGCTCGCTCAAGTTACCATATATTCACAGATGTGCCACTCTAGTGTGGGGAAGTAATATTATTATAATCATTAATCACATATACCCAAGATTTGCGAGGCACTAATTCATTTCGTCTGCCGTTCTGTCCTCCCATTCCTCCCTCCCCCCCCTCAAAATATTAGGCGTAAAACAAGAGAAAAGTGTACTAGCGTAAGTCAGTGGGTATACAATTAGCGAATAAAATGAGACAAAAGGGGTCAGATACTTCATTAAAGTGTAAATGTTCATCAGGCAGAGGTGTGGCACGTTTAATTGGGAGCCATCTCTACAAGTATTGGGTGCAGTATATCAACACTATATCAACACGCTGATAAGACACAAAAACAGACCATGAATCACACGCGTGCGGAATAAAATGACTATATGAACATCCAATTGACGCGCTCATTAGGGTATTTTAGCATAAAACTCTGCAGTTAGTCTAGAGTCTAGCTGCCATACAGATTGAGTAATCGCGGCATTTGGCTTGCAAGCTCATTTTGGACCTCTGACGGTAATACACGAGTTGCTACGCAACAAAATATCTCGCGATATGATCTCGATGACATTATATCTTGTATTGACCGTTCACCTGTCTTCTTTCCTTGATATTTTTTTTTGCTGCATTTCTTTCTAAGCGATATTACGTAAGGCACATGGACACCACAACCTGTGGCTAATAAACGAATTCTTCTGTTATTTTTGTATATCGCGACGTGGATTAATATGATCACGAAACGTCGAATGTACTAAATCCGCTTTAATGCAGATATGTCCACGGTACCACTGTTCGGTTAGCTTATTGTTCAAGGTAAGACACGAAAAGATTAACAGTGCCGTATGGTTGCACAGGTACTAACCTGGAAATAGTTTATACCAGGGACGTAGACAGGAGTGGCACTCCGGGCCCGTGCACCCTCCCCCCCCCCCCAAAAAAAAAACTTTTTTTGCTATGCATACATAGCGCAAAATGACCATTAGTCCTCCTTGTCCCCACTTTAGATAAAGAAGGTGACCCCCTCCCCCGAAGACAATTTTCGCATACAGCTCTGGTTTATATCACGCTGCCTCCTTTGATTATATGTTTAGTTTTATCTGTTATTTGTGTAACAAACGTGTGACTTACTAAGGCCTGGAGGAGTTCATAGGCACTTTTGAAATTGAAGGAAGGAATAAGTATGCGCAGCATTTACTGCACATGTGCCATAGCGGTTCGAACTGTACAACTCCTTGCCATAATCTTTTTACCAATTTGTTGACTGTCTAAGAAAAGGGTTCCAAAAGATATCGCCATTTTACTCTCGTTCAAGAACCTCGACCTTCATGACAATACATCACAATAGCCCTAAGCGTAAATTATATACTTTCGCTTGCTACCGATATCTTCGCCACTGTCGAAAAAAAAAGTCTCGGGATAATGGGGGAGTGATAGTGTATTTGTTAGACAATTATATGGGCTATGCGTCTTGGCGAGACACCCGGAGAGAAGGCGATATCGCGTCCTTTATACTATGTCGAGAACAATAACAGAGCACCGGGTGCGATCACAGCAGCAACGCCAAAAAAAAAAAAAAGATTACGCGCCGTGTTTGCATAAGCGATACCTGCAAGACTGTAAGGTCAATGTCAGCGGGAGCCAATACACAAACCTACAAGGCTGATACTTCTCTCTTTACTGCATAACATCACCGACGCGCGACAACCTCCATATATCAAAACGTTTGTTTGAAAAAAAAAACACAAGAAAAAAAGGTACGGGGAGCTTGTGGGAAGGGGGCGTATTCCAGGGCTCCACTGGCTTTAGCGGCCCGCTGCGCCTGGTCGAGGAGCGCTAGTTGCACCCCCAGATCCTCGCAGGCGAGCACAGTCTCCCACTGCTCCTTTCCGGAAATTTTGCCGGCTATTTGCAGCGAGTTATTTCGGTTGGCCTGTTCTGACAGTGCCACGTTATGTGGGCGAAAGTGGGCCTGCCTCCGCACCACGACAACCTCCAGCACCTTTGTCTTCTTTGCTGTCTTCAGCGCGACCTTCTTCAGACTGTGTCGAAAGGGGCCCTAACTAAGCTTCCATGGTTTTGGCATTGCGAACAAACAATAGCGGTCAGCTAGTTACGTGTCTGCGATGATAAAGATTTGCAGGGAGTTACGTTCCATAGCAACGATATGATAATGAGACATATGAGGCATACCGTAGCCAGCTCCACCGGGCGGATTTTCACTGTACAGCCGCGGCGACGCCTGTGTAGAGCATGCACGCGGGCAGCCGGGTTTCGCCAGGTGGCGCGAAAGCTTGAGGCACCTTCGGGCTCTGAAGTGGTGTATCAGAAACATGCGTGGTCCAGCTGTCAGGCTTATCACGTCAGAGCCCGATACTCCCTCAAGATTTCGAGCAGCAGAGCAAAAAAAAAAAAAAAAAACGACGGTTCGCGTGCTCTACACAGACGTGGCCGCGGCTGTACAAGAGTGTTCTTGAGTTTCGGCTCCATGGGAACGCGGCCGCCGTGGCCGTCATTAAAGTCCGCGTTCGCGTGCTTAGCAGCGCGACATCGTACCCGCTGAGCTGTACCAATTGCAGACGTATTGGTGTAATCATTGATAGGAACAACATTGGGTAACATTTTGATAGCGTACAAAATTCGTTAGATTTGGATTGAATTACGACTATGTTGGTGTTGCAAAAGCGAATACTCAACTTTAGCCAACATTCACCATTATTTGATCACGACGAGCGACCATTCATCATCATCATTATGAGTTTTCTTATGCCCCTACAGGACAAAAGAATCTCCAAATGATCTTTCTATAGCCAGGGCGAGCTAAGTCCACCTCTTTAGTAGAACTCGCTGTTGGGCTGGTTGGCGCATGTCTTAATTTGGGCTAGTTGGTGCATGTCTTCAGTTGGTGCATGTCTTCACCTCTTTTTTTGCCAGCGAGCCATCGATGCAACCGTCATTGAATCTTTATAGCCAGCATTCGTCAGAACAGACGCCACTTACAGGGGAGAGGAGGTAGAGCAACTCCATCCCACTCCACATACGTGTGTCATATTATATAGCCATAAAACAATCCGTCGCTTAAGCGTATGTAACAGTGAAAATATGGATCAGCAGGAGGAACAATGCTCCCAGCTGTTTACGAAGAAGGAAGTTCGCCACCCCGCCAGTCGTTTCACATACCAGCTTTTTTTTCTGTTTTTTTTTCTAAAACTGCCGCTTGGGCGAGTTGTCGCACGAATATATGGATTTACTAGTGCAAAAAAAAAAAAGACGGAACATTGAGGAAGTACACACACACTGCGCTGATTCTTCTTTTCTTTTTTCGAATGCACCACTCGTTTGCTCTGTAGCACTGCCGTAAGCGTGAATATAATGCGTTTCATATACTGATAGCGGCTCCATGTTGAAAATCCTGGGAAAGAGGAGCGTGATAACGGACACAAGTTTACATCCGGGTCTCCTGTTGTCCTGCCGAGCGCGTGTATGCGTCTTGTCTGCGCTGACCGAGTGCCTACTATGAACCCTAAGGGTTCTCACATGCGCAACATCGCGAAGTCCCAGAATCGCGCTTACCGATGCCGACAGGACTTCACGAATGACTGTGAACTCCTTTCTCGCGTTTGTGTTGTGCGTGTAGATGTATATGTAGATCCTAAACTTACACACACTCTGGGGGATCGGCCAAGAATCGGGTAGCTTAACAAAAAAAAGGAATGTTTAATTTTAAATACTGGTGAAAAGAATTAACCGAAATATTGACTTTTTGTAAATTATCATTGAGAAAAAATTTAGATGAATTTATATGATGTCCATTGGTTATCTTTCCTGGTATTTTTGTTCTTCTCTTTCTTTCTTGCCTTTCATTTCTAACTTTCCCTCTCCGAGTATTTCCTACCCAACCGAGCATGTGCTAGTTTCATCCTCGCCCCATTTCAGTTTCGTTCATCTCTCTCTCTCTCTTATCACTATAATTAGAAATTGGTTTTCTATTAAAAGATATCCAGTAAAAGATGAAAATATTTAAGGGTTGCATTTCGCCAGTGGAGTCTTCCGTGTCCGTTGTTCGAAGCCTTACTTTTGAGCTCTTTGCATTGGGAACAACGACAAAATAAATAAATAAATAAATAAATAAATAAATAAATAAATAACGGCAGCTTGCCCGAGTTGTGCAAAGCTGGAAGGAAGCACGCAGCTACGAAGCCTTTTTATTATTGAAATAAAAAATAAATGATGGAGTTTTTATCACCGTTACTTGGCGACGGCTACCTCTTTACACTTGATTGTTAAAAATAAATAAAAAATAGCATATATACATATATGCAGTCCTACATTGGTGAGAGCAAACGTTCTCCTATGGGTAGAACAAACACATAGTTGCCACGCTCAGTTTTTAACTTTTGTCCGCTCAGTAGTGGTCACAAATCTTCGTTTCTTCGAAGAAGTGTTGCAGCACCTTCATTGCTTTGCTATTTGTTTTAGATGGCCATGGACCTAGTATTTTATACAACGCAAACGGCCACTCAGGATCTAACTCATGGAGTTCCTGTTCTAGTCGCCTTCGGTGTGTGTCGTGATTCGGACAGTCGAGCAAGAGGTGACAGATATCCTCGTCGTCGTGACCGCATGAACATGCTGACGATGTTGTATGCTGAATACGAAGTAGAAAGTGCTTTGCGTAAGCCGTTCCAAGTCGTAGGTCTTCATCATTGGTTTTCTCTTTCTTTCCTCCTATTTTTATTTTTTTCTCTTTTAATTTTTTGTCTTTATTTCTAATAACTTCTATTATAATCAAGACACTGGAAAATCGAGAGGAAGATGACTACTCTTTTGCGTGAGCGCGTGCCTCTTATAATAATAATCATCATCATTATGGTCGTCGTCATTGTCGTCGTCATCATCATCATCAGCAGCAGCAGCAGTAGCCTGACTACACCCTCTGCGCGGCAAACGCCTCTCTTATGTTCCAACGATCACTTAGCATGCCGTAGGGCATACTGGCGCCAATTTAAAAATAAATAAAAATTGGTCTTGCGTTTTTTTTCGCCACATCATATTTGTAAACTTCTTCATCTGATGACGATTGTTATATCACGATCTCAGAACGACCACAAAGGGACAAGAAGAAGACGAGCGCTTGGTCGTCCCTTGTCACTTCGTCGTCGTTCTGAGCTCGTACTATAACAATCGTCATGTCATGCCAGCTGCCCAAACTGCCACGCTTCTTAATCTCATATGCCCACCTACTCTTCTGTCTCCCCGTGCCGTGTTTGACTTTTCTTGGAATTCAGTGAGGTACCCTTAATAGCCAGCGGTTATCCTACCTTCGTGCTACGTGCACAGCGCATGCCCAGGGTCCGTTTAGTGCTTCGCACTAAATATAGCATGTGTCGCCACTTAATGAGCGGAGAATAATTACGGCGTTGAGTTGGTCCTATTGTCTTCATGTAACTGCAAAATTTCGAAGATATCACGGTGCTTCGGGAGGCTGTAAAGTCTGGTGGACCGGGCACGGGCCACAGCGCTAAGGCTTGCTGCATTGCCTGCCCACCTAGAGCGTAGAAAGAGAACGATTGATTGATTGATTGATTGATTCATTCATTGCCTCATTGACTGATTGATTCTTCAACACTATGAAACATACCCACTCTGTGGGCAACAAGCCTCCTCGCCTTTGCGTATGAACGTTTAATCATCCTCTTGATTAAACCTCCTCCTGATTATCCTCCTGATTAAACCTCCTCCTGATCATCCTCCTGTATATTAAAAAAATGGTTTGAGTAGTTGTGTCCTTTTTCCTTGTGCAAGTCTGATTTTTTTTTTTTACTTTGATATGTTCTCTAAATGTCCCCGTACTTAAGATCCTACTGTGTGGGTGGCAAGGCTCTCGCCGATAATGTGTCCCCTAGTGAAATTTTAATAATGCCCTCAAATTATGATCTAATATATAACTATTCAAATAATTTCTTAATTAGATAAATATATAATAATGAAAGAAAGAAAGAAAAAAAGAAAGGGAAAAACACGGCAATTTCCCATTGATACATACCACGTTTTCATAAGTATGAGGTTTTTTTTTTTATATCTAAGCTTCCAACACCTTCTTTTGCTTCCTTCACTTTGTATGTCCACACGTGCGTAATAAGTAAGGGCAATTGATAGCTACTGGTCATGCAAAAAAAAAAAGAAAAACAAAGAATGTACCCGGGTGTATATGAAAGCGAGGACACAACGGCCTTCGTTTCGCGTCGCCTAAGATGAGATTCCGTTTAAGAAAGTTGGGTAATTTGTTTTCTGAATAGCAATACGATTTTATTTTATTTTTTTATTTTATTTTATTCATACTGTTAGCATATATGCCAAAACAGGAGTTGCTCATCTGGGCACCCAAATTTCAAAAGTAAATGCAAAAGTGGAACATCTCACAATTTGACACAAAAAAAGCAAAAGCAATGCAAAAAAAAAAAAAAAAACCCAACATTTGATGCGCACCCTGTAGCATAACACGGGAGAACACAGGTGAGCAAGTGAGTGCCTTATCACAGCTCAGTTCAACATTTGAAACGCACATTCGAAATCTTTAACATTGTTGCACAGTACAACGTCATTCCGTAACTTATTCCATGTGTCAATAGCGGTACAACAAAAGAATTCTTGAACGATTTTCTGTTATGCTTCAGAGCTTTATTGTGTCTAAGTGTGCTTTGTCCGTGAATGCGACGTGTCTAGAGTGAAAATTTTTGTTATCTCTGTTTTGTAGATACCGTGGAATATCTGAAAAAAGAATTTCATGCTGTTGATATTCATTCTTTCGTGCAATGTAAGAATATGAGCCCTAGTTCTTAGACTTGTTACGGACTGCGTTCTACGGTAGGAATTAAAAATAAATCTTAAGGCTACATTTTGAACCTGTTCACATTTAGCGATATTATTTTGCGTATATGGCTTCCATATCGGGCGTGCATATTCCAGCAACGGAAGTACTGTGGTTTTATATGCTATAAGTTTTACTTCAAGTGTCGCGTCTCCAAGCCTCCGACGAAGCATCCAAAGCTTTTTTTGTGATTTATCACAGATATAACCTATATGGCGGTTACAGTTCAAGCTATCTGTGACTTAAACACCCAGGTATTTATATTCTGACACACGGCAGAGTGGTTCGTCATTTATGACGTAACGAAATAAGAGTTGTATAAATAATATAAACTAGGTAAGGATAAGGTAGGAAGGTTGTTCAAAACCAGGTGAGAAAGAAAACAGTAGAAGGGTAGAACAAGTGCAGAAAAAAGGTTAATACAAAGTGGGGAAAAAAATTAGGTCTCACCGAGATTTGAACTCGGATCGCTGGATTCAGAGTCCAGAGTGCTAACCATTACACCATGAGACCCAATGTTCCGACGCCGGGAATCGAACCCGGGCCTTCTGGGTGAAAGCCAGATATCCTAGCCAATAGACCACGCCGGAGATGGAGGCACTGCGAGCCAGCGGCGAAACCGGTTGCTATTTGCAGCCCCTCAGTGGCGCTGTTGACAGTTATAACTTTTGCTGCAATCAACCAGATGGCGCGTCCGTCGTACTAGATGACGTGTCCGTCGTAGCGCCAGTTTTGAAAGCACAGTGAAATGGTAGTATCATTATGGTGGCTCTAGCCACCATAGTATCATAGTTGTCACCAGCAGCTGACAAGACTCCGCCGGCTCTGCTTTTGTGTTTTACACTATGCATTTAGAAGGCGTGCAGCGTTTGCAGCTTTCTTCCCGCTGCATGAAAGCTCCCGTAGTAACACAGATGCATCCCCCTCACTCTTCCAGCCTTCCCCGCGATTTTTGAACGAATAACGGTGGGCGCAATAGAATGTTTGGCGGTTGCTCCCTGGTCTGCCGCATTTACTCGTGTACTATGAGCTCTGCCGGATATAAGGTGTACTCTCCGCTGAATGGTGTTCATGTTAATTATTATTGGTTAGTTGTGGCTGAGTATGGATAAACTATGGATGTTTGTACGTATTAGTGGTGTGATGGTGTGTTAGCTAGCTTGTTATCTGCAGTTATCCCCATGACGCCGAATAAAGGCGTCGGGAAAAAGAAACTTGTGTGCATCGTGTCATATATCTTGTCCATGTATGCCTTCGCAGGCACATGGACAAAAACTAGTGTTGTTCTCTGCCTGTCTTGATGAGATCATTCATGGCGCCTTATGAAGCAAAAGACCAACAAAAAGGAAGAAAAAAAAACGCTCGAGACCGCTGTCTGCATTTTAATGCGATAGCGCTAAAAAGCTGGTTCCGCCGAACTTCTGGCGTCGGCGTCGTTCGTTTTGATCGAGAAATTATCATATTATTCGTGACCGAAAAATCGAGAACGATGTTAATAAAATAAATGATAAAAAATCCCGGATCAAAGCGGGGACCAAATCAAAGTCGTTTGGGTACGAGAGGGGATCAAACCTGGGTCGTTAGCGTGGGAAGCGGATGTTCTAAGACACGGCCACACGCCTGTTTATGGACACAGTGAAAAGAACTTCCTCTGTTTGGAAATGCAGTGAAAGTAGGCATGAGAACACGTAATAATCCCAATGGCTTCAGGGTTTGAAGCAGGTCACCCAATAAAGACGAAGCTTTAGGCTAATTCTTGTCTCATAATCACTACGGCATGGACCAGGAGCCCACTTAAATTTTTCGCCCCCCCCCCCCTCGAAGAATTTTTAGTCATGTCGCATAAGTTCTCGCGTATCTGAATACCCCATCTCCAATAAAAAAACAAAATCCTGGCGCCAACAACAGGTGATGTTTTTTTTAAATGGTACTTCGTGTTTTGGTGAGAAGCAAGGAGAAGGTCTTCTTTATGCCGCGTTTATCCGTGGCCGTATGTGTGCGCGTGTAACATGAAAACATAAAATATGAAAACTTTGTGATGGTGGAGTTGCTGAAACCCAAAACTACCCTCTTGCCACCAGAAGCACTGCCACACGACCCACCGTGACCTATATATGCGCGTACGATAGCCTTCATATCTCGCCAGACTGCATGAACCGGCTGGCGGGCGTCAGGGCTACACGCAACGGCCTTGCGAATCGGCGACGATAGTCGAAGTCTCGCCTGCTGGGAATCGAGCAACATGCACACACAAACAATCTGACAGAACGAAGGTTTTCGCACTTGGCAACAGAGTCACTGACATGGAACTTAGGGGCCAATAACACGACAAGATCGGCGCCAACGGATGAAAATTCGAAACACGTGAGACTTTACATTAAGTTCGTTTTGGCACAGAAAAGCTCTGATGGTCGATCAGAAGTTTAAACTGGTGGTATTTTTATAGAGAAGCCGAAGCCACCGGCGGTGGTAATTCTCGCATCTTGCAATGGCGGTCATATTGTTAGTTATAAATATTGCCCCGTCAAAATAATTATTAATGAAGCTTTTCGTGTGGAAACCACGACATGAATATAGCTTTATTGATATAGGCATTATTGTTAATTACACAATAATGTCATGCTTTGAAATTATATGTGCTGAAAACAAGCGTGGGCCTCAGCGCTGCGAGATTGGAAGAAGTACGAGCCAAGTACCCCCTCTGCATACGGATGTTAACCTAACAACACTGAGCAGCAAATAATAGACACGTACATTAGCGAAGTTAAAGTCTCCAAGTGTAATTTGTAGATAGCATCTTGCATACGTCTAGCATATGTCATTCGTGTAAAACCGTTAATGTTTGAAAGGTACGGGCATACGGGCATTTCCCTTCAGTATGAAGCGCATGCTCCTTTAAACTTTTTTTTTCATTTGAGCATCATGCGTATTTTTTTTTCCTTTATTTATTAAATTCGAAGCATTTCTTAGCGAACTTCGGCGACTTTGAGCATATCTATCTACCTATCTATCTAGCCGCTTACGTTTGGGTGCTCTCGCGTAGTCACGCCCTTAACTTGGCGTGAACCAAAATTACCATCGGAAAGTAAGATGGTGTAGCGAAACGTCGGGGTTGTTCAAGTTAGGCGCATCGGACGACCAGGGAGACGAATAAGTGTGGGTGAAACTCCGCGGAGGCAATCGATGAGAAGTCAACACGATGATTTCGGAGAGCACTCATTGGGGGTTTATTTAGCTAACACAACTTCAATTTACAAAATGCACTGGGTCACAAAGACAAAACATAGAAATTGGTGGCATACCCCTCGGCCTGCATAGCTGGTCTCCGGTGGTGAGATCCGCTGTTGACCCCGACTCCGCTCACCTTTCAAATTCAAACATCCTCTTTTTAACCCTTGGTCGAACAAAGAGTCTTCACAAAAACCAATCACATGTTGGGACTCGCATCATCACAACCACTCACAGAAACACTTTCATAAAAGGCACTACATTTGTAAAAACCTCGTCACCAAATGAAACACGCAAAGGGATAGGTTCTCCGCACGTGACACTCTCTCCCATGCCAGGCCGTGCTGCCCAACATTACTCGTGCTGCCTCCATCGGCCGACTTCCGTCGGCGACCGTTCTCACGCTCGAGCCCCGTCAGTTCTTTCATTAACTGTGGCTTCCTAGAAGCGTCCTTAAGAGCGATGGGTACACCATTGGGCTCCGTGCGCTTACCAGGTGTACATGCGACAGCGAAGCGCCCCGACATCCTAACAACAGCGGGGGAGAATATGGTTGTTTACCTGCCGCCACTATGTCTCGGTCAGGCTAAGTGGTCGCGTCCCCATGTCATTCTCAATGACACGCGTGGCTGCCAACAATAGCTTAAACTCAGACGGTGGCGCCTGACCTGCCTGTTGCTAGACGCTTTTCCGAGTAAGCTTTCCCCTTCTAATCCCGAACGAGGGCGACCTTAGCCCCGTGTACATGGACGCGACGGGGGCGGGCTGAGTTGAGTGGCGGGTTCAGCTTACCTCGACGCGCCCGAGTTTATATGAACTCGCACGGACGAGTTGAGGTGAGCGGTGATCGCAGCGACGCTTTGCGTCGAGGCGAGCTGAAAGCCCGTCTTCCGGTACCGGTTTCCGCTCCTCCAAGCCTGCGCTCTCGCCGCTGTGGGCCGCGGTTGTTTACGCAGTTGTCGCTCCGCCACCGCGATGGCTGTCTTGGTATATTTTCTCAGTTTGCACCAGCTGTACTTTATGGTTGTGTTGGTGTCTTCGCTAACACTGCACAACGCGATGGCAGCAGTGGTTCTGTTGCGGCACAGCGCTCGCCGCAGGCGTATCCGCAGCCTGACGCACCGTCCCCTGTTCACCCCGGGCTGGTCTCTCCAGGAATTCGCCGTACCGAATATAAATAATATTTTCTCGCGTAAAACAAAGATTCGTATTAAACTTACAGAAATAAATATCGTTTCAGCACCCTTTGAAATGATCCAAAGTGTATATTTTTATATGGAGTGCCACACAGACGGATAAGTGCCTGAACATGAACAATATTGCAAAATTTTCAAAGTTCATGTGCCAGCGCTTCCAAACTACTGTCTTCGCGACTCGTGTTTTTCCCCCACTTACCGTCAACAATGCAAGCAAGCTATGCAGCTGCGTTGTCTCTGGAAAAGTTGAAAAGCTGTAAAAATTTCTCACTTTGGTCAAGAACACTGCATTGCTTCCCCGCAAAGCACATTAACATACACTAGTGGTGAATGCGTTTTAACAAGGAAATGCGGTTCTTTTCCTACCGACTACAATCGTTTTACCGTGCTGCGAATAATATTTCACTTTTTCAAAGTTTCGTCGCAACCTAACAGCCACCATATTTAAGAAATTAAAATTTTCTTTAGAAAATTGGTTCCGAAAATGAATAGTGTAGTAAAGTGACCAATCATTACTTTTTAGAGTGTAATCGTAGGTGGTCTAGCGTACTGTCTAGGATATTTGGCGTGGAACGACCCTCATCTCCTCCAAAACCCAAACACTATACCCGAAAAAACGTTCGAAATGCCTAAACCCATTCAGGGATTCATGAAACACGAATTAAAAAGAGCGAAACCAACCCTGGACTACCCTTTTCCTCTGGGGGAAATTACATGTATTGGTAAAGGCACTTAATTTTTGTGATGAAGTCAATTTACACCACTTGCAAAAAACCCAAAACAAAACATACAAAGAATGAAATACCCGAAAGTATTTGCCTTTTCATAGTCGAACCTGGCTGTGAAGAATGCAAAATAAATGCAAGCGGAGTTGGAATGCTGCGCATTAGTAGACAATTCTGTGAATTTACGCAAATGTATTCTGATGGCGAGGTGACCAGAAACTTTATTAAAGCGTTCATGTGCACGTATTTGAGATTTCTGGCGCACAAGCCGATTTCCTGCTACGGGCAGAGCAAAATAGCCGGTCGTGAGAACGATAACCAACAAGCTCTCGTAGGACGTGCCAAGCAAGATTTAAACGTAAAAGTGATCTGCATTCACCGCATAACAGAACGATGTCCTCCGCGCGTACCGGCCGACAGAGAAAGAGCAACGTCGGAGTGATGGGGACAGGGGAAGCGAAGACCGCGACGGGCGGTCACGAGCCGTCGACTCAGCGCGACCGGTTATACATGCCCTTTCTGAGCGCGGCGAGTTCGGTGAACCTACCCCCTGTCTCCGGGTCGACGGGACTCGCCGCGACGACTCTCCGCCCCGACGCGTCCGCTTATACATGGGGAGGGCGAGTCCAGAAAACCTGTTTATTTCGACTCAACGCGCCCTCGTCGGGTCAATGTAAACGGGCCTCTTGACTGCTCCGCTTGTGAGTCGTAAAAGAACAAGGTTTTCCGCGAAACATAGCTCTCGCGACAATGGTTTGACGAATATGACGCGCTGGTCAAGACATGAATAATGCCACAATTCTGTCGCGTACGTCGTCAAACACTTCCCGCTAGGCAGTGGCACGTACCCATAGGCGGATGTGCCGCTGGTATGCGGGCATGTGTCACATGTGGTTGACACTTAGTAACTATCCAGGAACGACGGGAACACACATAGGCAATTTTAACACGTGAGCGTTAAGAAATAGACGACATCGGTAGCATCGGTCGGACGAATGCAAATAATAAGCGTCAGAGTCCCAGCTGGAATCGAACCCAAGCATTCTGCGTGGCAATGAAGCATTTTACCACAGAGCTACGCCAGGTCTCGGAAGCACTTTTCAAATAGACGTTAATTTCGTGAAACGTCAATAGTGATTGCAGTGCTGCCTATTCAATTTTATAAACATTTCATAAGTACTCCTTTGATACAGGCGTCACGTCCGGTTAACGTCAGTTGTAGTCAGTTGACATGCGCTGAAGTTGATTTATGTAGCAGTGTCCAGGGACAAAATACTCAAAAGCATCAGCGCTTCATATCAGCTTCCGGTGTTGCTGATACGCATGTTCCATGGAGTTGGCTTCGTTGCGCAAGTGCTAACAGCTGGTTATATATACATCTACAACCATTCAACATATGTCTGCGAGTGCAACATTTGTGCATACATTTAGCGTCACTTATTGATGCGTCCCTCAATAAAAAAAAATGCAATACGGACTCCTTCCCTCCTTCGCATAACATCGATTACCAAGTACCTGGGATTAGCCGAATTTTCAAAATAATCAAAACAGGTGCTCTCTTCTACTTCTCTTTAGCTTTTTTTGCCGATTTATCTATTTCACGACGCTTAAATGGATCAGTGGTGAGTAAGTAGTGTTGTTTGCCCAATTTCTATGGCGCTTAAGTATAAACAGCGGTCGGCGCAGTCGACAAACTGCAGAGGCGCTTGTAGCGACGTCGCAGCGCGCACTCTCCGCCCGGCTAAAAGGTCGCCAACGCCCTCTAAGATCACTTGACAACTGGCACAGCATCTGCGTCCGAGCCCAGCACGTCGGGGAACGCCTGCGTGGACACGCGGTTATGAGCAAGCATCAAAACCGCATGCTGAATGATGAAGCACCCGTGAACAATGCGAACAACCTCCTACGCGTTCATCTTGATGTTAGCAGCGCACTGCGGTATGAGGATTAGGAAAAGAAGGTGCCCAACATGTGCGCTGACGCAATGACAATTTATTAAAAGAAAACAACACGCAATTATAAATGCGAAGTAAGAAACAGAACAGGAAAGTGATAATATTTGTAACCAGCATGTGCAAGTGACACGGAATTACAATACCTAAGTGCCACCTGAACATGTTGGTTACAAATTTCATCTGTTTTCTGTCCTGTTTTTTTTACTTCACCTTTATACTTGCGTGTCTTTTCTGAACAAATTCTGTTGTGAGTGAGAGCCCGTGTTGTGCAACTTTTTTTCCGAGCCCTCGCCCCTCAGTGCGCTGCCGAAATCAAGATGAATCCGTGCCAACTTGCTCAAGTTTTAATTATCCTACGCGTTGCCGGGAAAGATTAGCTTGCAGCTGCTCCTCTTCCCTTAACGCGAGTGCCTCGATTGTCGAAAAATGGCCACAGGCGTGCGCGCGAGTGGGGCATCGCAACCTCCCCCCCCCTTCCAATTCATCGGGGGGAGGGGGGGAGGAAGGGCTGTCAACTGTAGGGTAATTACCCTATTTGTAGGGTGTTTTCTGAATTTTCAGGCCCGCATGGTGTAGTAGGGTGGTGATACGATCTTGTAAAACGTAGGGTAATTACTATATACGTGTTGTTCGTCATCAATCTGCGAAAAATGTAGACGATCCACGTGACATATCCGAGGGTTACATTCCTAAAGGTGAAACGAAATCCTTCTTTGAATAAAACTATATAACGACCTTAATTCACATGCCGCCAGCAGAGACGAAAAATTATACCTCAGACGTCCCTGCACCAACATTGTTCTCATTGTTCATCGATAGTCTTTTCTCTTTCTGTCATTTCCCATCGGTTCGTTGTGTGGAGGGGCTTTTGTATTTTGTGACGCTGATCGGTTTCAGTTATTAGAGTGTAAATTTGTTTGAATGGCGTCGTTTGCCTTTTTTCTTGAAAGCGCGTGTATGAAGATATTCATGTATTCGTTTTCCATTGTTATTTTTCTGTTGTATTCACCCGTGGTATACCATACTGCCAAGATCTTGAAAAAAATATCGCAGTAAAAATAAAATTAGTTAAATAAAGCAAGGCGAAAGCCTTATACTCCTTATCGACCGCAAAAAGTGATCGTCGGTGTCAACGCGAAAGATACAAACAAAAAATCATCATGGTGTAACTACGACGTCACCATAGAGTCAAAGTGACATCAGAATGTGACATCAGAAAAAAAAAGACATCATGTCGCGACGTCATCGCACGGTCTTAGGCGAGTCGATCCTGGAGGCACGTGAGGTACAGAAAGCTTGCAATGTCTCTCATCCCGGAGTCATTTCAAGGTCATGGCATTGAATGGATGGCGATGGAAAACAACTTAATCGGCTCGTGCACAGCGCGACTACGTCGTGCATCCTGCTCACTCCCCCGCAGGAACCGGCAAGCCAAGCCTGCCGGTCACCTCGCGGGTCCGCTGGTGCAGAAACTTTTCGATAAGAGGGAGAAAGTGAGGGAGTAAAACAAATGACTCAGAATAGGAAGGAAGACCAAATTGTGTGCGGCTTCCAGTTGTCTTTGGCAAATGCATAAAGGCCCATTCGAGCTTTTTTCGATAACAAAGGGCAAATGGACAGCAGAGTCTCTTTTGGGGGGGATGACGTTGCCTCCACTAAGCTCATTATTTTCTTCTTCTTCTCATTACTATTATTATACATTATGACCTAACGTTTTCTGTCTGGTGGAATTCAAGCTCTCGTCCTATATAAAAAGGGTAGTAAGATCATAGGCCAACTTTCGCGCTTTATTCCAGGTTAATCACAGTCTTGCTGCCCTTGTTTTCTTTCTTTTTTTGGATTGAACTGTTTGTATTTTATTTTTACTCCCTAAAAGTTAAGCACTACAGGCAGGCTATGATGAGAAGCAAATCATGGCTTCGTTCTCGCTTATTCTTGTTGCTTGTAATTTATTGTGAAGCGCGTTGTCCTTTGACTCAAACAGCGGGGAGGAGGGGGAAATGGCACTGCAACGAACCCCACCCCCCTCCCCACCTCCTAATGGGAAGTCTTGCGTACGCCTATTCAAACGGACTCTTATTCACCTCGCGTGCGTTTCTCGCTTTCATCTATAAAATGAGACCAGCTTAGGAACTCATTCAGTTCATTCAAAGACTCAGACACGGAAATTAAATACACCAGAAAAACTGCGTGAATACAACCCAGGACGAAAGGAACAAATTCGTCTAGCTGGTAATGGTCGCTGAACCAATCATGGCCTTTACCAGAGAGACCACAAAGTGAATATCACTACACTTACTCGAAAGTAATTAAGACATACCTCCCGCCCTTAAATCAGTACGTGTGGTGTTTGATACAGCTTCGCTGGACATTCACGTTGGCAGGGCGTGATGGTGGTCAACTATATTTTTCCCGAGGGCTCTTCGTCATTTTTAGTGCAGCAATGATGGCTACTGATGTTTCTTTAGTTTCCTTTACGTATAGCTGAAATTGCCGTAGACTATGACAGGTATGGCCTGCCTACGGACGTCCTTTGGACTCGGCATGTAGACAGCCTCGCTGCAATAAAGTAGAGCGAGAGAGAAACGAATAGGAAAGGCATGGAGGTTAATCAAGCTTTGGCTCGCTTGGCTACACCACGCTTGGAGTGGGGAAAGGGGAAAGATAGAAAGGAAAGAATAGAGACTAGAGAAGGCGAGTAAGAAAGAGATGGATAAACAGTCAGCTTGAAACTACACAACACGATCTCGAGCTGTCATAATTTACAAGCGCTCGTGAAGTCCGGTGGTCCTCAAGAAGCACAAGAGGGCTTTCATGACGTCGCGCATATGCGAGACCGTAGACCAAGGTCCCAGGATCTTCTTTTCTCTGAGTGGCCTTGAATCCAAGTCACATATCCTGGCTTCTAAGCCATGCCGTTTTGACTATTATGGTGAACAGTCCCGATAAAAGTAGAAATTGGGACTGGGTAATGTAGGTAAAGAAGTGAAATACTGGTATGAAAATTATGACAGAGCTGCACAAGGCAGACCCAAGGGAAAAAAAAACATCTGGGTAAATAGAGCAAGCGAGGACAATGACAAGAAGTTGTACCGTATAACGGTGAACGAAGACCTGGAAGATCTTATGGCGAATAATCGGGGAGATCCCAGCCGCCTTTCCTGTAACGTCGTGATTGTCTTGCCCGAAGGCCGAGCCTACAGGCAGTCCCGTGCCGCCCTTGGTCAAGCATCTTTGGTCTTTCTGCTCAGCGGCACGTGACGTCACGTGTTCGCTCTCTTCTTCTGCTCCCTCTTTCTCTTTAGGCATTGTCACGCAATGGAGGGTGCCGACAAAAAAAATGACATGGTTGCCTCATATAAATGTCATTAAGGATTGACCTAAAAAAAGAAGGACGTGATGAGCGCTGAGAAGAAGTTAAATGAGCGAGGGCAAAGGGTCAATAGCAGTGCCGAGTCGACTGTTCTTTCCCATCTGCACTCTCGAGAGAGAGGCCAGAAAACAAAGTCACGCACGCAGTCCACGAAGGGAATACGAAGGAGGCGAGTTCAAGCTGTACGATTACATCGCAGATGAGCGCGCGCTGGTGAGTTGAGGAGACGCCGTCATTCTCTTATCATCTCTTTCTTTTTATTTTTATTTTCGTAGGTTGTCATTCGTTCTCGGTCTTCTATCCTTTCCCCATCACGGAGAAGAGTTGAAATCCGAGAACTAATGACGTCAGCACACTTTCTCAAGCGAGAGGTCCAGTGTGCCTTGCGTTTACGCTTGCATGTGTCGCATGCGGAGAAGCTCCTTAGGAAGGTGGCAAACGAATGTGCAAAGAAAGGCCTCGCGCGTATTCCAGTGAGCCCAGTTTGTCTTACTACCAGGAGTGCAGTACATTGTGTTACGTGAGGCGAAGCAACTCAGGGGCTGGTGGCTTGTCATTTCACCGTTATGGTCCATCATAAATGGGTATGTGCCACGAAAATCGGTTATAAACCCAACTGCTCGCTACCGGTCCAAGCTACGCATGGCTCAACGTTACTGCCTAAAACATCATATTTGCATGGCTCAGCAGTGGTGTTGGAATCCCCGACGAAATTCACCGAGGCAATCTAGTTTCTTGTCCAAGACCGGAGACACAAACGTGCCTCTCTGTGCGGTAAATGCAGCTGTTTTGTAACACCACTTCTTGGAACATACCTGCAGAGTTACGGTGCGTTAGTGGGCCAGTAGCGAGTAAAGCAGTTAAAAGTAAATATTTTGCGGTGGGAAACACAGGCGCGCAGTGCCTGCGTTGCCCCTCGCCAGGTTTAACGTAAGTAGAGCATAAACACCGTTTCGTATGCGTGGCCACTCACTGCCAGTATTTTCACGCTCTTTCCACGGCTTTCCCGCGGCGACGTCGCCACCGCGGTGAGCTAGGACGTGTGTACACTTCCTCCTGAAATTAGAAATGAACGCGGTGCTTCGTTGCGTGGCGGCTGCAGCGACCAAGGTCACGCTGCCATCGGATCGTAGAATCTCCCGCTGGTTACACAAAGACGTCGTAGCGTAATTGCGCGAATCCAAGGCTGAATTGCACGCCAGACGTCCGAGTTGCGTTCACAGCGGCGAGCGCGTGCACGTGTGTCTCATACGGCGGAGGAACCCGCAGATCGTCGGTATGTTCGATCGTCGTTCGACCGGTCAAATACGAGAAATGTTGTGAGGTGACGCGCTTTTGAGACTACGACCTTGGAGTTGCGGGGATTATTGTTTGTTTGTGTGTGTGTGTGTGTGCCAAGATTTTCCAAGTATGGTAAGTTGCAGTCCATCTTTTGATATCCGCGTAGACTCAAGACTGAAATCAAAGGCATGCCCACCTCAGTGCTACCCCAAAAGTCACGAGTTCGACCCTGGACGCGGCGTTCGGATTTACGTCTGGTGAAATGTGCTGTAGAGGCCCGTGTACTGGGCGATGTCAGTGTATACGTTAAAGAACATCAGATGGTACAAATCAAGTTTTCGAGTCCTTCACTACGGCGGGCCGCTCGTCATCATATCGTGGCCTTGACACGTAAAACTCTGGATATTATTATACCAAACTAAAATCATGGCGTTACATTTGTATAGCATATATTTTGCAATGATCGAGTCCTTCCTCGAAGACTCGTAATTTGCGCAAGATAATCAGCGAGAGTTGATGTAACGTGCACCAGCATATAGATAAATGTCAGGAGAATAATGAAAGAGCCTTACCCACGTAACTCGCGTACGCACGATGCCTTGAATCATCTGCAACCTCACGCCCGTGCCGATCATCAAAGAACAGTAGAGAAATAAGCCCATGTGTATGCTATATAAGGGGTATACCATAGGCTGACTGAGTCTATCTATAGGTCGGACTGGAATGTGGTCATTGAGTCAAGTAATCGAACCAGGCGTGCACATGCACCCATGAACAGCATGGTCGCCTTAACAGACCCAGCATGGCAAATGCCCGTATGCACTCATATACAAGCCACAGATTAATTTTCTAAAAAAATTCAAACAAACAACCCGGTGCAGGTAAACATGACAATACGGATTAGTTTCACTTGCGGCCCTATGGATGCAAACAAGGGTGCGGGATAGATCACGAATTCATGACATCACACGTGTCGTGCAAACGCCTGAGCAAAGAGAGGTTGGAGTATTAAGAGCTGTGCTGCATATGATATCTTTATCACTCCTTCAACGTGATAGCAACGCATGTCATTCTGACGAAATCACTCAGCTGCACTCGAGTCATTTCCTGTACCAAACGTCATTCCGCGACGAAAGATTTTCCGGTCAGAGATAACACGGGCACGCATCACTCACGTTTATTCTGATAGGAGATATGAGAAAATGACGGCTGGCACCTATCCTCAGATGGTACTCAACAGGCAATGGGAGCGCACCACGTTGTTAGTTAATTTCGTAGCCACGTTGCGTACCTGTCCGTGGTCTAGATCTGTCTGAAAATTTCAAACTGTATGCGAAGCATGCCGTCACGCGCTCAAGACGGGCCATCTAATGCTACCAGAGCAGCGTTAGGCGCATAGTGCCTGGAACAATAGACAGCAGGACAGGTAAGTAAAGCATATACATACAAGGCAGTTGGCTGGCATTCAACATGCAAATATTATTTTTTTATTTAAACATACTGCTAATCTCAAAAAGGCATTATTACGGGGAGAATATTTCTCCGCTAAGCAAAATAAGGCAGAAAAGTCGAAAATATGCAATACAGAAGTACAAAGCCAAAAGTGACCTAATACAGGCAGACTGTCTGTAAAGTGGTGTGAAAATATTACAATGCAGTTCATAAAAACAAACAACACTAAATATTAATATGAAACAAAGGAAAGTGATGCAGCGACATTCTTCCAGCTCAAATCAAGCATATGCCAGGCCTCATAGTATGTTCGCGTCATTTGATGTATGATTTATTTATTTATTTGTTTGTTTGTTTGTTGTTTGTTTGTTGACCGTAAGGCCACAGGAAGACACACTTGCGGTGGAACGTTTTGAAAAGAGTGCCGAATGCATCAATAGCGTTGTTGGTATTTGAATGTCTCTCTATATATAGTCTATATATAGACTATATTACAGATGATTTTTGGTGCCACTATGTCGCGTTGTAGCCTTCCGCCCTTTTTAGGTTCAACAACTAAACCAGAGGCCCTAAACACGTGGCCCGTCTACCACGTGAGGCCTGCGGCTCCGTAAGGAATAAAATGCTTGTAGCTTTTCTAAATCGTACTCGCATTATGTATTCACCTATTACGAATAATAACGCCTTATTCGAGTAAGGTACCGAGACGGGACTGGTTATAAAGCATTTTTTTTCTTCGTAAAAGCTCCCCCCTCCCCCTCCCAAGCGGTCACTGCATGTTTTTAAACATAACCGCGAAACAACAACTCTATTTCATAATCGGCGACCAGATTTCAGTCACTGTGGAGATCAGTATTGATGTTTTTTTTCGATCCTAATGCCAGATTCCCTTCAGCGATGATACATATATGAGATATGGGGAATGCATACTTTCAAATGGCAGCTTTAGGTTACATTTTGTTGAAAAACTACCCCCCCCCCCTTTACCCCTTCTTTTCATACCTTCCTCGTTGTCCCGGTCCTGTAACTAAACGCCGCGACTCTTTCCTGCTAAATGAGGCGAGTTTGAGAACTGTGAACTAAACGAACATCGTTGCAGTGGGCGCATATGCATGAAAACGATTGCGTCGGTGTATTCGACGTTTCTTCAGCTTACTTATTCCTGTCGCAAAATATAAAATAAAAATAAGTAAGCACTCGTTTAACAGCCTAAGCTGGTGTCGCCACATGCCTCTTAGGTAGACGTAACTTGTACTGACGTCACTGTGGTCACCTGGATCTTCAGGTATCAACTGGTTGAGACGCTCTATGTGAACTAAAACTGGAGCATTCGGAGCAAGAAACAGTGACGTCAGATTAGTGCCGGTTCCCCTACAATTCTGTGTGGTCCCCCTTGATTAACGCGGCTGGTGAACAGAACGCGAGGCAGGCACACAAAAGAAAGCGGGAAGCGAAGACTCTTTGTGCTCTCGTGCAATGACACTCTCCAGTGAGATAAGAAGTCACGCTGGTCGCCATATTCAGGTACCCTGCAAGGAAACTGTCCGTGACGTCACGTGAAAGTCATGGATACGCTCGGTGACATCAGTTGTGGGGCCGCGCACTGAAGCCTCCGAAAAGTCTTCCCTTTGCATGCAGGATGACTTCCAGTTGGGCATGTTGGTATAAGCTCACGATGAAACAAGCACCAATACGTACGAAGACTTTGACAGGACACAAGAAGAACCTGTGTCCTTTTTAAATCTTCGTACATATTGGCGCTTGTTTCATCACGAATCCCTGCTTTTTTTATCTTCAGAAGGAGGAAGTGGAAATCGGGTTGCATTCCTGAGACTGGAAGTATGCCGGTGTAGGTACAGTAGCATGCACTGAGTTCTCCGTTCACAAAGGGGGCTGGTGTCAGTGCAGGGCCTCCTGCCTTCCCCCCATTGGTCGAGTCCAAAAGAAAACTAACTACGCGAAAGATGCTGAATTGAAAATGAAGCGATGACGTGGCATCATAGAGGCCTGATATTGGTGTCTAATTTTCCGGGACAAAGGTGGCAATGAACACCTATTTAAAAGAAACATCTGGGGTCTTGTCTTTAGTCACTATGCTATACAGCGAATTAAAGCTGCTGAGACTGCGAAAACTGCCTTTTTTTTTTCTGAAGCCGTAGTTGTCCGCCGACACCTCCGGTGTCCGTAACCGCTTTAGCGTGTAATAAAAAGCAAAAAATGAAATAAAAAAAATCTTCAGGATGCAATGGGATTCATTCATACTTGGGACCTCCCCGTGGCAGCCATATTATCTTACCCCAGGGTGATGCCGGTGCTTGAGACTCCTTTTCAAAAAGACCGTATACAGGCGTCCTGTCGGGAAGGAACAGCCTTTTAATTATGTAATATAGCTTTGTATAAAAGCTTTAAGTAACAACCACGCGTCACACGATGCGAAATGTGAAACTTGGCGTCAAAGCGAATCGCATAACGAGCGGGTCATTCAAATGCGTACCGAGTGATTCGTTTAAAACTCTGCAATCACAACGCCCCCCTCTATCAGTGACATTAATAGCTGTGACATCAGCGTGAGCTGATTTCTGACGCACTCTGTCATCATGACACACCACATGGATTTCGTCACGCGTAATATATTCTCGAGTGGGTCATGTCTTTGTTTTTTTTACCTCTTTTGCTAAGGTCGTGAGTCCCACGGTTACTTATGCGGCACGACCATTTTACAAAGACAGTGAATTAGTTGTATGTTCTCAATAATAATATATGTGCGTTTACGTCCCAAGACCACGATATGATGTTGAGAGACGCCGTATTGAAGGTCTCCGGAAATTTTGAACTTCTGTTGTTCTTCAACATGTACTCACATCGCACAGTGCACGGAAATAAGGATGGGGTGGATCACATTCAGCAAGCATTGTCAAATCATGAATGGTAATCTGCCACTTACAGTCGAGAGGAAAGTATATCACAGCTACACCTTGCCAGTACTCACCTACGGAGCAGAAACCTGGAGGCTTACAAGGAGGTTTCAGCCTAAATTGAGGATACCACAGCGTGCGATGGAAAGGAAAATAATACGTGTAGCCTTAAGTGATAGGAACAGAGCATAGTGGGTCAGGAACAAACCGTGGTTAAGATAGAGAGAGAGAAAAAAAATAAGCAGAAAGGCGGGAAGCTTAGCAGGGCTGTGCCCCAGTAGGCTACTTTGCACTGGGGAAGGGGGGAGGGGAAGGAAAGTTATAGAGGAGGAGAAAAAACGTCGCTGACTGGGCCGACGCGTAACAGTTTCTCATCACAAACGATGAAACGGGCCGGTGTCTTTGAGAAACCGTGCTTAAGGATATCATAGTTAAAATCAAGAAGAATTGAACATGGGCCGGGCGCGTAGCACGTAGGCAGAATAACCACTGTTCAATAAGGGCAACTGGCTGGATTCCCAGAGAAGGCAGCCCCACCAAGGTGGTCTAATGGCTAATGTATTCGGCTGCTGACACACAGGTCACGGGTTCGAATCCCGGCTGCGGCGGCTGCATTTACGATGGAGGCGGAAAGGTTGTAGGCCCGTGTGCTCAAATTTGGGTGCACGTTAAAGAACCCCAGGTGGTCGAAATTTTCGGAGCTCTCCACTGGTGGTTTTGGGACGTTAAACTCCACATAGCAATCATCAATCCCAGAGAAGGCAAACGCTCGAAGAGCAAACAGAAAGTTAAGGGGGCCAGGTAGATAAAAAAAAATTGCCCGCAGCTTCCCTCGGGGGAACACTGAGGAGGATGTGGAGCATATAATTGGTTAACGGGGTGTTAAAGTGCGACTTACTTGGGTCGATGGCTAAATTGGTTAACGTGGTTGTGAAATGGGGTGTTAAATGAGTGAAGACGTACGGCACGTATGCGAAAGGGCGGTGTTTTATTTATTGCGACGAACTTTGAGGACGATGGCTTTGTGGTCGGTAAAGTAAAGAGTGAGTACAAACCAACGGACGAGCGGCAACTGAGCGAGCGAGCGCCGACCTTGAGTATATATACAGCGCGACGGCGCATGCGCTGTCAGCTGTCGAATGTTCTCGAAGGAGAAGCGCGCGCGCGGCACAGATGGCGACGGCGCGACGGCGCATGCGCTGTCAGCTGTCGAATGTTCTCGAAGGAGAAGCGCGCGCGGCACAGATGGTGGGCGACGGCGCGACGGCGCATGCGCGCGCGTCAGCTGTCGAATGTTCGAGAAGCGGTGCGGACGGCGCGGACGGCGCACTACAAGGCGCGAGTATAAGATGCTTCCGCATCTAAAATTTCGCAGGCGTAGCGTGGCAGCAGAAAGCGCAAAGCTTTCTGCATGCGCTTGCAAGCGCTGCATGCGCTTTCTGCAAGCGCAAGTCTGCATGCGCAAAACGCATGCAGACTTGCGAATCATGGGAGAGGCCTTTGCCCTGCAGGGGACGTAGTCAGGCTGATGATTAATGATGATGCGCACATATATGAAGGCGCAAAATTGAAGATTTTCGGGGGAGGGGACCAAACCCTTTACATCTTCTAACCTCTGGCTATGCCTATACGTTTTACAACGTAGATTTAGTAGAATGTAGGGAGAGAAAAACACACGCAAAGCGCGCATCAGAGAGTGTTGTTGAACCATATGCCTGCACAAAATGTGATACCACATGCTGTGATGTTGCAATGCATGTTCAATCGCAAAGTGGGCATAGCTGTATGCCTGGCCAAGCCGAGCCAGTGCTCCTCTCCTATTCTACATTTTGCTACGACTAGCTTTTGTGGCTTGTTTACATAATAGGTTTGTCACTGTCCTTCTTTTAAACCTTAATGCAAGAGCCCAGTTGACGCGAAACTTCGGATATAGGTAAATTATAGTGCCACCTTTTTGCTATAGGGATGTCATTATTAAGGGTGCCGATCGACGTGGCCAGCACTGTGCTGTTACGGCCGCAGAGCGCGCCCCACAATGCTGCCTTCAACGTACACATCATGCGCAGACTCATTAACAAGCATTCCTACAAAAATGGTCTCTCCAAGAAACGTCCCGTGCTCCTGCGAGCAAGTGAGCAACCTCCTCCAACATCATTCACTTTGTGGATATGGCGGTGATTCTTTATTCCTATATACTTATCTTTATACATATTATCAGTGCTTTGCATAGTGTATTCCTTTTCCTATTTTTATTCCCCATTACTCCTATGTCGTAACCTCATTAAATGACTTCGTTGACGGCACGTGCTTACATGCCAGACTCGCAGCCAGAACTTCTTTTTGTTGGTGGAGGGTGGGGGAAGGGGCGTTTGTTGAAGGTCTTGAAAAACACATTTTTTATTATTTATTCTCAATAAAACACCCCACACCATCCGAACTTCTTGATAAAACACCCCACACCACACGGGGTCTGTCGTGTGCATGTGCATCAGCTGCTGCTGCTTGCATTTCAGTGTATCCTTGTGAACTATGCATACATAAATGAATTCCATAACTGCGAGCCTATATACTGCGATAATTCTGAAGCACCAGTGGAGCATGTTGCCACAATTTTCTTTTAGTACGAGAAACAGCGTATTCTACCACGCGATTCATTGAACTTATATTTGATAGACGACCTCTCAAACTGATCCATGTTGGATATCCGTGGACATATAGAAGGTAGATATGTGATTCCATGTCCCAAAAAGAATAATTTTCACAGTCTACGCTCTTTGAAATTGTTTAGCTGGCCCAAGCGTAAGGCCATGAACCTCATACAACTGTTTGTGTCCATTATTATTTTTTGCTGTGTAGTTAACCAATCGATCTCATGGTCATCTTGCATGGCGTCTATACGTGGCAATTGTATACCACCCTTTTCTATTTTTACTCCACTTGTAACATAGGCTGGTGATATACGTAGGGCTTATGATTACTTTTTATGTGTCTATATTTAAGGGGTGGTAGATGGGCGAAGGGGGAGGGGGGCGGAGTTGTCCAGTATAATTTTATGAATTTGGAATTGCCTATTTCAAAGCTTTTTTTTTTCTTTATGGCTCGCCTATCTCTGCGCTCGGTGCGACCTTATCTGCAGACTCGTTCGCCCCCAGATCTATCTATCTTCCATCTGAGTCATCTGTCTCGAGTGCTTTTCCTTTGTTCAACGCGGTGCACACCCATACTTTGAGGTTGCGAGCATCCTTTTATCAGAGTGACGTGGCGTTTTTTCGCATAGAAGTATAACGTGCGTAGTTTTCCAACAAAAGGAAATGCACTCTAGATATGGAGAAATGAATGCCCGTTAAGATCGACCTTAAAAAAAGTAAATTATATTAACCTGTTTTATCATTCATGGGGAGATTACAGCGCGTGCACACAACAGACATGAACAAAATGAAGCGGGAAAAACGAGAGCTTGGTCACTTCAATTCGTCGTTGTCGTTTGTTCACGCTGAAATTTCACTTTGAATGGTCACCAACTTCCCAAAAATTTCGGTTCTACGGTATAGTTTCGTTCCAATACGAGTATTCGAGACACTTGAAAAATGCAGATGTATGGTAGAGAAATGCAATACTTTTAACTGACGCGCTGCTTCCTATAGCTCTTTCTTATGCCTCTGATAGCCAACGCCCCTTCCAATAGCTTATAACATTTAGACAGGAATCACCATGCTTACGATATCACATTCCATTGGTGTTATCGTGCTATCGTCGTTGTTTTGTATAAAGTACGCAACCTCGGTGAAGACGGCCTCATGCAGATAACGATGAGAGAGTAATCATGCTTAACAAGCAGGTCAAGGACGCCATGCCCTCTCGAATACGTACTTTAATACGTGTCAAGGAGATATCGACGAGATATACATGTTGGGTGGCACAGTGTCTTCTTTTGCCTTTTAGTGTAATCGATTGTTTGGAGATCCCGACAATCAGCAGCCAAGCCGAGTTGAAGAACACCCGATATTTATCTACGCAGTACGTACTGAAACATTGCACGTGCGTATAGGGACAGGAACGACCCTTACGCCGTGACGTCATCCGAATGGTAGGTACAGGTCTTTTTCATTAGCGAAGCAATGAAAAGTACATCGATACTGTCTGCCCTTATGTAGACACGTGACTATAACATAATAGAACGATACGATAGCGAGTCCTGTCATTGTCACCCTTTGTATCGATCATTACCCTTGATTGATTGATATGTGAGGTTTAACGTCCCAAAGCCACCATATGATTATGAGAGACGCCGTAGTGGAAGGCTCCGGAAATTAGGACCACCTGGGGTTCTTTAACGTGCACCCAAATCTGAGCACACGGGCCTACAACATTTTCGCCTCCATCGGAAATGCAGCCGCCGCAGCCGGGACTCGATCCCGTGACCTGCGGGTCAGCAGCCGAGTATCTTAGCCACTAGACCACCGCGGTGGGGCGATCATTACCCTCGTTAGCCGCAGTTATTGTTGTGGTCATGCTGCCGATATACGACGCATCTTTTATCAGCCAACACTTGTGGCGTACACACTGTGCCGGTCGGCAACGCGACGGAGGAGAGACTCGTGGAAACGTGAGCTCCATGCGCGACTGTGACTTCGTTTTTCTTTCTGCAAAAATTTTTTTCCGAACGGTGGTTGGCGCAGATCTCTTGCGGGAGTGTTCGTAGTTTTTGCGGGAGTGTTCGTGGGCAGCCTTCTAGTGAGACCCTCCATAGTTTATCATATTGAATGTTGTATAGCCTGAATCCAATACAGGAAGTATTTAGGCATCGATTATAACCTCTCTTTATGAACCCCAGCTACGAATTTCGTTGAGCCTCTTGTCCCCATCCACGATCGTCAGCTGCGTATTCGTGGCTCGCAAAAAAAAAGTCTCGCTATAGCTAAAGTTAGCCAAGCTTAAATAAAAAAAGCAAAGAAGAATGTGACAGCGCAGGGTTACGCGAATAGAGGACGGTGTAGTAGCATTCGGAGATCTGTATTCTTTCACTAACTGCACAATTAATCGTACTAATAACTTGACTAACCAGAAAATATTTTTCTAAATAGCTACTTAAAGGAATCGTTTGCCTTTGGCGCAGCCTGTTTATACGCAACAGAAAGCTTCTTCAGTGTCACTATAATATATTCAGTCACTCTAATGTATTTATGCGGTATCGCAAGCATAATCTTATTAGAGAGTTGAACTCTCTCGGCAACTTTCGGCCCCTAAGAATTTTGCAGTTTGGTGTGAGGAGTGAGGACTGAATGCGTATACTGTATTGAATATCGCACAATGCACTTTCTAGTACCCCGCCGTGGTGGTATAATGGCTAAGTTACTCGGCTGCCGACCCGCAATTCACGGGATCGAATCCCAGCTGCAGCGGCTGCACTTTCGATGGAGGCGAAAATGCTGTAGCCCCGCATGCTCAGATTTGGGCGTACTTTAAAGAACCAGAGGTGGTCGAAATTTCCGCAGCCCTCCACTACAGCGTCTCTCATAGTCATAAGGCGGTCTTGGGACGGTAAACTCCGCATATCAATTATCCGGCGCTTTCTCGTGAAATACAAGGGGAATTTGCGAATGATATTTTACTTTATTGTTACCTTGTTGCTGCTGTTCGGGAAACTTGTAACGTGGAACGAAATATGACGCATTGATACTGTGAGGCACAGCACGACCACCCAGATGTGAAACTATATCCACTCTTCAAATGCGCACAGAAACTGATTATATGCATTAAGGTGCCCTGAGAAATTGTTCCAAACAATTATCAAAATATTTTATTAAAGCAGCTCCTCCACCTCAGTGGATCAATGGCTGTAGCGTGCTCGAATACTGACCCGGAGGTCACAGGTTCGATACCAGCCGCCACGGTCGCATTTCGGTGGAGGCGAAATGGTAGAGGCCCGTGTACTATTCTATGTCAGTGCACGCTAAAGAACGCCAGATGGTTGAAATTTCCGGAGCCTTCTACTATGGCGTCTCTTATAACCATATCGTAGTTTTGGGACAAGAAACTCCACATATTTGTCGTTAGATCAGTTCATTGCCTCACGATTCAACTGCCGCATTTCGTTTTTAATCCATCAAGTGTGAGCAGAGTTACGGGAATTTGTCTCACGCTTTAAGCTCATTATCTCTTTTCTTTCGTAGGAACGAGCGCACATAAAGCTACGCAGGGCAGGGGATGACTAGTCTTCAAGACTATTCGTCATTTTCTGCGTTGTCATCTTGATAGCTCTCATTCATTTTCCGTTCTTCCCCCGAACGGGCTGTGTACACTTTCAATGCCATCGTGAGCAGGTATGTCGCGACGTACCGCTGCGGCCGCGATAACAATGTAGCTCACGGTGCTCAAATCATTTAAACGCCGTGGACTTAGGACTGTGATCATTTGAGTTTATGGCAACATTCGTCGAAAGAAAAGAGGGTGATTTAGAGCTGACGGTGGGAACTTATATGAAATTCCAGGCTGTGTACTGCGCTACCATGCCTCACGTGTGCTCACCAGCTTCTATTAGTAATGGGCAGCGTTTTCTAACAACGCTCGAAAATTGCTGCAGGGCATCTTTAATAGAACAGATAGACTCATAAACATAATATTCTTGGAAACGGTCAAGATCCTTATGGCATCTCTGCCAGTGCAGCAAAAGCAGCTGAAAATTCACTGGGAGTAAAGGAGCGAGGACGCACAGAAAATACTCGAAAGATGGTTTGTCCAATTAAGTTGACAATCTCTCTCCTAGATAAGGCAAAGCCAAAGAGAGGGAGAGGGGAGACGGAGAGAAACGACAGCCAGTTAGGAATAAACAAGGCTGTAGAGACTCTTCCACACGGAGAACGATGCGTCTGCCATTTATGCATTCGCACTTGTACAGCGGGTTCTCCTATTAAATGAGACGAGGAAAAGTCCATCTTAGAGCAATGAAAGCTCTCTTCAATGCTACTTTGAGGACTCTGCCATTTCAGTTGAGTATTGACTCCACTGCATTGCGAGTGGGTATCGTACTTGCACGGTCGCTAAATATTTTAGCCAGCGGCCGTGGTACTTGCATGCACCAGGCATTCTGGATCTGTTAGCCGAGAACTTGCAGACCTAACTCACACAACACAATTAGGCGACATTTTAAATGCGAAGCATTTCTTAGCGAACTTCGGCGACTTTGAGCGTATCTATCTATCTATCTATCTATCTATCTATCTATCTATCTATCTATCTATCTATCTATCTATCTATCTATCTATCTATCTATCTATCTATCTATCTATCTATCTATCTATCTATCTATCTATCTATCTATCTATCTAGCCGCTTACGTTTAGGTGTTCTCGTGGTCACCCCATTTACCTGGCGTGAACCAAAATTAGAATGAGAGGGTAAGATGGTTTGACAAATGTGACGCGCTTTTCAATACATGAATTATGTCACAATCCCGTCGCGTACGTTGTCAAACACTTCCCGCTAGACAGTGGCACATACCGACGGGCGAGTATGTGCCGCTGATATCCGGGTATGCGCCACAGGTTATTAACGCTTAGTGTTTACCCAGGAACGACGAGAACACACATGGACAATTTTTTTTCGAGTGTTAACAAATACCCGACGTCGGTAGCGTCGACCCGACGAGTCCCAGCTGGAGTCGAACCCAAGCATTCTGTGTGCCAATGAAGCATTTTACCTCAGAGCTACACCAAGTCTCGGAACTACGTTTCAAATAGACGCTAATCATCGTGAAGCGTCAATAGTGGTTGCAGTGCTTCCTACCCAATTTTTAAACATTACTTACGAACTATTTCGATACAGCCGTCACGGCAGGTTAACATCAGATGTGGTAAGTTGCCATGCGCTGAAGTTGATTTATGTAGCAGTGTCCAGGGCCAGCATCTTCGCGAACATCAGCGCTGCATATCAGCCTCGGGTGTTGCTAACGCGATTGTTCTAGTTGACATCATTGTGCAAGTGCAAACAACTGGTTATATAAACATCTCCAACTCTTCAACATATGTCTGTGCGTGCAACATTTGAGCATATATTTAGCGTCATTTTATGACGTGTCACTCAATAAAAAAAATTGAAACATGGTCACCTTTTCTCCGCATGCTTCGCATAACGTGGATTCCCAGGTACGTGGAATCTGCCAAATTTTTTTAAGGATCTTCTAAACTCTAACTGCCAAACTGAAATACGTTGATAGAGTATGCTAAACCTCCGTCGTTTATTTTTATTTTTTTTAAAGGAGACTGAACTTTTCGACGAGCAGCAAAATCATGATCTGGGAGATGACGGAAACTCCAAGAAATACGAACCGAGTCGTTTTACTCTTTTTCTAGAGTCCTGATATACCAGTTGCCACATATACATGACTCTTTTTTACTAACAAGACGTGAGCTTTTTGCGCAGATTTTCATACTTTCGTCGGAGAGTCGTGCGACACCAAAAGAGTCGAGGACGAAAAAGTGTCAATATGCGTGGCGAGTCACGGCTTACTGAAAGTATACTATCTAACACATATTTTCCTTCTGCTCGGAGCATTGCACAACGGTCATTATTGTGCAAGCAGCTTCCAAGGTGGTTATGTGCCAACTTGACACGAGCGCTAAGGAATCTTTGAATGTATCAATATACTTCTTTAGTGCTATTTTGTTCGTCCACACCTGTCGCTATCATTCTTTTTTGAGCAACCAGACTGTCACACTGCTCCTGTCCTTATCACATCCTTACATATCGAACAATGCACCTCTACATGATTTGGTGTTCGTGGCTCGGTGCAGCCCCTGTGCGCTGCAGAAACACACGCACGCAGGCAAATCTCTCTCTCTCTCTCTCTCTGTGTGTGTGTTTGTGCGTGTGTGTGTGTGTGTGTGTGTGCGCGCTGTGTTGTGTTGTGTTGTGTGTGTTGTGTGCGTTCGAAGAGAGCGAAATGAAGAAAACGTGTTTGGGAAGTTATTCGGCACAAATATCCAGTTTGATACACTTGCGATACTGTTTCGTTTTATCAGCCGTCGCTACCATATGCATTTCTTGCATTCGTCTAACATGTTTAAACAAGACAGAAGTTGAAAAGAAGAAGTATAGCTGGAAAAGATTAATAATCCTTGAACTATAGCGGTACCACTAAAGCCAGTTGAAGTTTCAGCAAGTGTGTCTTCTTCAGTCACTGCCTCGAAGACAAAACTACTACAGTAGAACATTGGCTTCCTACATTTTTTAGACTGCTATGGCAAAATACTTATCTTGTGAGAACTATACGGGTGCACCTAGGCACCCACAATGCGAAGAGATAGTTCAGGTGTGCAGCAATATTAATATTTCGCATATTGTCAACGTGTTGCCATTTGGTGGTAAGTGAAACTTTTAAGCTGTAGCTTAAAGAAATTGTTTTGAATATGTTTCATTGGTGGTCAAGCACACGAAGTGTGTGCAGCAGACCCTATAACTTGAATATACCTAACAAAAACAAACAAATAAAAAACGACAACGACGTGTAGTGAATAAAGAAACGCTTCCTTTGACAGCAGGTACATTTTACGAACCTTTCACCAAACTAGCCCTCACACTCCTTGATTGATTGGTATGTGTGGTTTAACGTCCCAAAACCACCATATGATTATGAGAGACGCCGTAGTGGAGGGCTCCGGAAATTTTGACCACCTGGGCTTCTTTAACGTGCGCCCAAATCTGAGCACACGGGCCTACAACGTTTCCGCCTCCATCGGAAACGCAGCCACCACAGCCGGGATTCGATCCCGCGACCTGCGGGTCAGCAGGCGAGTAACTTAGCCACTAGACCACCGTGGCGGGGCCCTCACACTCCTTCAAAAGTGTGCATCGGATGATGTATCTCTACACCTGTTTTTACGTCATAGCTTTCTTCAACTATCAATATAAATGTGGTCACCAGAAATGGCCCGCCAGACAAATCTTAGCGCGGATTTCTCCCTCGTGTTGCCCCGTTTTATTCGTAGCTTCCCACCGCACACTGCAGATGCACTTAATGAGCCCGTGGAACACCCGCGTTTTCCGTTGTATATCTGTGTGCACACGGCGCGTCCTGTTCCCAGTTGTCATCTCTGTTCCAACGCTGTTATCTCATCTCACCTGTACGAATCTGTGCGACGTGTAGTATATGTGGGAGTTTACACTCGTCTGTGCAATCACAGGCAAGCGTATATCTCGGTAGGCGTAAAAGCTACCGCGGGCATTTTCTCTGTGTACGTAAGCATTTCACGGTCAACACTCCTTGCACTTGTGTCACGCTTTCCGGCTGGCGGCGACTTTCCACGCGCAGTTCGGTCTCATCAGAAATGCAATGCTTTTACGGCACGCGATTGGGGTGCATTTCGGAACAAATGTTTTTTTCTTATTCCTTTAGCTAAAAAATTAAGGGTATTTCTTTTCAGTTTTGCCTTGGACGACACCAGATGGCTAATATGTTCGTGCAAATCAAAAATTATTATTCAGAATATTGTTATCATTTCACAATTTTGGATTTCTTCTGGTATCACAGTTATGCTTCACAGTTTTTTTTTTCTGTTATAAAATGCTTATCACCGCGCGAGGTTCCTCACCTATGTTTCACGACGCAGATGTATTTTCAGGTGAGACATGTAACGCATGTTCTGCAGTCTCCGTTCATAATAAATCACGTAATCACCTTTAGCTGCGCCAGACTTGGTGATATTGATTTTGGGTGCATGGCTGTGCAATATGAATGTACTCTGCGCGACGGAATCTCTTAAGCACTTCTCATTGTTTTAATCGAACTCTCGTACAAAGGCATCACGATATGAGTGGAATGTGAAGCATGAGCTTTACCCATTGTAAATTATGCGCGGACCACAACAATTACTTGCATAGACGAGGACACCAAAGCATGCATGTAGCACAAACATTTCCATTTCGAAAAAAACGCCTATTAATATTATGTGGAGATTTACGAGCCAAAACCACGATATGAGTTGAGTATGGGACTCGATAAAGTTTAAAGTTGGCTCGTTTGGTAATGGTTGATTTTAGCACGGTTGTCCTGTTAAATCGTTTCTTCCCTTTGTGCTTGTCTTCTTGCGTTGCTTCACAGGTTAACATGTTTAATCAGACAGGCCGTATAAGATGAGACACCAGGTGTAATTTTGACCTCCCTGGAATTCACTTATTTAACTTGCACCTAAATCTAAGTATGCGGGTGCTCCTGCCATTTCTCTCCGGTCTAAATGCGGTCACCGTGTTTCCAAGAACACGTGCTTCAAAACCATAGTGTAAATAGTGGGAATATCCTACATGACTCCGAGACGGCTGTCAGAGACATCCGTCATCTCCCAAAGCCTCGCATTTACTAAGATATTCACTTTTTCATTTGGTCGGAAAACGATAGCGTCCGTTGATGCAGGACGCCTATATAGATTACGCGTCTTTTCAATGCCCCATGGAAGAGCGTGCTCAAGCAAATTTCATTCAGAAACACTCCGGTTTATTGGTTTCTCCTCCTTTACTTTTCGCAGGGGGAGCCGGCACCTCTGGAAAGACGTCCAGCCCACATGACTACGCGTAGAACAAGAGATGATGGGCTGCCGTCATATTTAGAGACTGTTTCCTCTCTCTCGGCGAGGGCCAGCTGTACACGGACATGGAGTCAAGTCAGGAATGCGAGCAGCTGCCCCAGTCTCAGCAACAGCGTGAGCGCGAGAAGCAAAGACGGCCGATGCCAGGACCGGATGGCCGGCGGTCCTGGCTGGTGGCCGTGGCATGTGCGTGGAACTTGCTCTGGAGTAGCCTCATCCGCCGATCTACAGGAGTCATCTACGTGGCACTGTTGCGCGCGTTCGGCACCACACCGCGAACAAAGTAGCTGGGTGCTCAGCGTCGGCACGAGCATCGCATGGCTCATGGGTGAGTCATTTCATTACAGAGAATGGGCATCTGCTATACCTATTGTGTTCTTCGCGACAGTTCTAACAGAAAAATCTAAAGGGAAAAACATTGGCCTGTGTACTGTCCAATTCTTCTTTTCTCTGGTAAGCTTTTTGTAACTATGTCATAAAAAATCACCAGTGCTGAGCCAGTCAAGTACTTCCGGTAATGACTCCGCTACGAGCAGGCTTATGGTTCGCGCTGAGAAGTTTAATTATCGTTCTTCACAGAGAGTGATCTCCGAAGTCATAACATATACTCACTTGGAATTCTGTTGATATATAAGCCCAATGAAATGAATGAAGCATGCGTTTCGTGATTCGTGTGGCTTCGCAGGTCCTGTGGTCGGCATGCTGACGAAGTACGTACCACTGATGGCGCTGTCTTTCGCGGGGAGCATCGTGACGGCGATAAGCGCGATAGGCTGCGCTTTTGCCGGGGGACATGACAGCCATCTTCCTGCTGCTGGGAATATGCAGTGGTAAGCGCCTCACGTCATCATGCGCGCACACACAAGAAGAGAAAGCCTTGTTACTATATACTGCACGTTCACCGATTAGGCATATGTGCTAAACGAATTGCGGAGCCTATGCTTGTGCATGTCATTGTTGTAGCCTAATTACATTTCTCTCTGTGTACGCGTGAGCGCGCGTTTGTGTGTATGCGTGCGTGCGTGTGCGTGCGTGCGTGCGTGTGTGGGTGTGTTCAGCCGGTACTTACAGTTGCCTCTGAAACTTATTATATTATTCTAATTGTCTCAGCTGATCATCGCATCCATCATTTTGATATAGTCAAGGCATGGCCTTGTGGCCTAGCTTCCTTCTTTTTCATCACATGTAAGAAAGAAAGATAGAAAGAAAGGAAAAAAGAAAGACAGAAAGAAAGAAAGAAGAAAAGAAAGAAAGAAAGAAAGAAAGCAAGAAAGGGAAGCAGTAAGCGAAACGTTTCGATTGAGGGTGCAGCGTCTGATAATGAGATAGATTTTAGCGAATTACATACGCCGCAGTCTATAGGGTCGCTCCTCCCCTCCTCCCCTCCACCCCACCTACTCTCCTCATTAACCATTGCTTTGGTGCAAGAGCATATATGTGTTTTATATCACCGAAATGCATGTGTGGAGCAAGCCCACGATCTTGTGACCACTGGAAGAGCGGCGTACGCGACGAGCCATAAGTCGCAGATCATGCGAGAATGCACGTTTTTGGAAGTTTGACTGCCGAAAATCCCGGTACAAACGTTCTTTCAGGTGCTTTATTTTCACTCTCGGTTTTTCAGGTATCGGCAACGGCATCGTGATGCCTACTAATGACGTCACCATCGGGAAGTACTTCAAGAAATATCGGGGCTCGGGCAACGGCATCTACTACAACGGGTGGCACGCTGGCGGCCTTCGCTTTCCCACCGATCCTGCATCTCTTGCTGCAGGTATATGGGTATACTTGTTCTTAGAACACTAACATTCTTTCTTTCTTGCAGGCACGCTGGTCCGCCACGGTGGATCACGTGGTTACGCGGTGTTCGAATGTCCACACGAAGGTCGCACGTTCGGTACCGGCCGCGGTGGTTGTATTTCAGTGTAGGTGAAATGGTAAAGGACCACGTATGTGCTGTGCGATATCAGTGCGTGGTGAAGAACCCCAGGTGGGTCGAAATTTCCGGAGTCCTCCAGTACGGCATCTCTAATAATCGTCGTGGTTTAGGGACGTAAAATCTCAGATATTGTTAACATGCATACACGCTGCGCATAACTAACCGCAAGCCTACGTATACGTCGTTCATAATGTATAGATGACTACTAAGTTGAGTTAATTGCCCATAAACAGGTTGGATGCTTCTGTGACATCGTACTCGTTAAACACGAGGTAACATTTTTGTTTGAACATTCATATCCGGGCGGAGATGGGAGCAAGGGGCATGGCTCTATATATGTTTTGTGGCAGTGACATCGCGTCATTTTCACGCCCATTTGCACTTCTGTGCGAGTTGGTGCTCCTTCCGGTTCCCGCTGCTCTTCCTCCGACTGAACCAGAGTTTGTATATGCTACAGCTTTGGCTATTTAAATGTAACGTGTACAGTAACTCTAAAGCGAAACGACACGCTTACGTCTCATAGCGAGTCAAACGGGAAATTGATGCTAACAACACTAATGCGATCTCTACGTTAACGAGACAATGGGGGCCCTACGATTGGTTGGTATCGCCACCGCCGAGTAAAAAAAAAAAAAAACTTCTGAAAGAGACATCGGCCGGCGGCGAAAAGGTGAGGGGTGCCGGAAAACTTTGTTCTACAAGTCCATTGTGTATAGGGAGCTCGATTTTAAATGTACAACTACGTGGTTCAAAATCACATTACCATGCAGTCTTGCCATTTCTGCGGGTCTGCATACGCCGATTGGTGTAACTGCGAACGCGAGCAAGAACTAAGAACCGCATGGGTCTTTGCGGCTGGGAAATATTGTAAGGAGTAATGTTAAGAGACAGTAATACGCCAGTAAAGAAGATGGCGCCAGTAGATATGGTGTCAGCAAAGGTTGAAATAGAAAGGCAACAACATTGTTGGGAATCCCATGCATAATAATAACTATTATAATATATAAGGTTTAACGTCCCAAACCCCACGATATGATTATGAGAGACGTCGTATTGAGGGCTCCTGAAATTTCGACCACCAAGAATTATTTAACGTGTTCTCAACCTAAGTACATAGACCTCAGATATTTTCGCCTCTATATCGAAAATGTAGCCGCCGCCGCCGGCATTCGATCCCGCCACCTTCGGGTTGAGCCGTCGAGGGCTGTAAACATTAGGCCACCGTGGCGGGGCTGTGTGCACCATCACAAGGTGCACACAGCTCATGCGTATGGCAGATAAGTGGATGCCGTAATATGAATAGGTTTCAAGTAAAGGTAATTGAGTGTGGCCGCTACCGTTGTGCCAAGATTGGAAGGCACTTTCCGTATACTTGGCGTAGAAGGTCAGATGCATGCTCTCTTCTGACAGTATACCAGCATCGAAAGAGAAGTTTGCTGTTTTTTTTTTTTTTCAACCTACCGGAAAAAAGTCACAGCGCCCTTTACAATAGCCCTTACGAAAAGTCGAATGGCAAAAGTTAAAAAAAAAAAGGCTTCTAGACTCACTTCCTTTTCACTGTTCCAAGATTACTGGTGATCAGCTAAATACACACCTCCAGATCGCAACAAACCACACCCCTCGCTATCGTCCTTCTTTCTGTTCTCAGCAAGTAACGCAATTAAGCTTCAACAGTTTGTTAGCGCTAAAAAAGAACTATCTGCAGCCCCTAAAATGAAGGCTGCTAAAGAACATTATTACAAGGTTACCTTGGCGAAGCTAATGAAAGGAAATGTGTAAATTCAGGAAGGCTATCCTACCATGCCCAGCCGCGGTGGTCTAGTGGCTAAGGTACTCGACTGCTGACCCGCAGGTCGCGGGTTCGAATCCCGGCTGTGGCGGCTGCATTTCCGAAGGTGGTGGTGGTGAAAAACATTTATTTACAAAAGAGAGGTGTAGGACCTCTGTAGAGGCCCCTACAGACTAGGTGGAGTCTCTATTCCGGGACCCCATTGGTTAAAGCCGCCGTCTTGGCTCTCTGGACCAAGGCCTGCTGGGCCTGAAGGTCTGAGCAGCCGAGCAGGGCCGCCTCCCAGTCCTCTCGCCTAGGGTTTGGGTTAGGAGTAATGGCTGCGTTAGCTTGGCAGGCCCACACCATGTGGTAGGTGTCTGCCACCTCCCCACAGTGCTGGCACTGTCCTGTGACCGTAGGGTCGAAATGTTTGACTATGGCAGGACATAGCAATGTATTCGTCTGGAGGCGAAGCAAAATGCGCTCCTCTGCTTTCTTCAACCCCCGTGCGGGGGGAGGGTAGCGGCGATGACTTTCCCGATAATAATAAGAATTTCCTTATATCGGAGGAGAGGGTAACCCTCCTCATCGGTCTCCATCGGCATTGACGAAGGTAGCCCGGAAATGAGCGCTCGGGCAGCCGCATCTGCAGCCTCATTTCCCCGCAATCCCTGATGGCCCGGTGTCCATATAATGCGTTTCGGATGAGGGTCCGTGTCTCTTATGCAGTTGCGCAGTATTGTCTCGGCTAACGGTGATATGTACCCGGCTGTATAATTACGACACGCTCGGCGCGAATCCGTGATAATATATCGGGAATTACTGTGAGAGGCCGCAAGGGCAATGGCGACCTCCTCAGCCTGTGTTACAGAATACGCCCTAAAGGTTAGCCCATCCACCTGTGTGCCCTCGTGAATAGCAGCCGCCGTGTACCACCCCTTGGAGGTGGGGCCAGCAACGTCCACGTAGTACACACCTGGCTTCTGTCCAAATTGTCGTTCCAGCGCCCGAGCGCGTGCGTCACGTCGCGCTGTGTGTTCATCTCTGTCCATTTTAGTGGGTAGAGGTCGGACCAGAAGGGCTGTGCGCCACAGTTCTGGCACTTTGACCCGTTCCTGTTGTTCGAAATCATGTCTTATGTGCAGACGTGCAAGCAGGCGTTGGCCAGAGTTGGTTTGGGCTAGCCGTGTGTACTGGTTTAAAAGATGGGCTTCCTTCAGCTCTTGGTATGAATTAATCACACCCAATGCCTTGAGACGGCTGTTGGATGTAGAGATCGGAAGATCAAGAGCCCGCTTTATTGTCTTTTTAATGATTGCCTCGATTCGTTCTTCCTCATGTTTGCGGAGGGAGAGGTAAGGGACGGAGTACATGACCCTGCTGGTGACAAAAGCGTGCGCTAGCCGCAACGCATCTGTGCACCGAAGTCCCCCCCTCTTGTTGGAGACCCTGCGGATCATGCGACCCACCTGGTCTCCTATCTTCCTTAATTTCGTCAATGTTGTGTCAGTCCGGAGCTGCTGGTGAATGTATAGGCCCAGGACCCTGATCTCCTCCGCTCGTCTGATTGGGCCCGCAGGAAGAGTGATGGAGATATCTGTGTTGTCTTTAGGCATGCCTCTAATGTGAAGGAATTCGGATTTGTTGGGTGCGCATTCGAGTCCGCAACGCGCCGCGTAGGTGTGTACAATTTCGGCAGCCTGTTGCAGACTGGTCTCAATGGCACCTAAGTTCCCTTGAGTTGCCCATACCGTAATGTCATCGGCATAGAGGGCATGATGAATGCCCTCTATGGCCGCCAGCTGACGTGGCAGGTGCATCATTGCGACGTTAAATAGAATGGGGGAGAGAACAGCCCCTTGCGGTGTCCCTCTGGTACCCATTGATACGGCCCGAATTCGGAGTCTTCAATGCGGAGCAGGGCGGCTCTGTCCGATAAAAAGTCCTTGACGTAATTAAATGTGTTCTGACCACAGTTAGTGAGGCTTAGGTGTTCGAGTATGACGCTGTGTTTAACATTGTCAAAGGCCCCCTTCAGATCTAAGGCGAGGATGACCCTGTCGTTATGTTTCATCGCCACCGGTTGGATGACCTCTCGGTGTAGTTGCAGGAGTACATCCTGTGCCGATTTGTGAGGACGGAATCCGAACATGGTAGGGGCGAAAGCCCCTTTCTGTTCAAGATATTCCGAAAGTCTGTCCCGCACCATCGTCTCCATCAACTTGCCAACGCAAGACGTTAGAGAGATGGGGCGAAGGTTGTCTATGTTTACTGGCTTCCCCGGTTTGGGAATGAATGTGACCAGTGATGTCTTCCACTCTGAAGGGACCGATATCCGACCACTCCAGATGGCGTTGATGTATTCCAAGAGGTGTGCCAGCGCAGGATCGGCCAAATTTGCCAGCGTCTTGACCGTGATTTTATCCTTACCAGGGGCTGTTCCTCTACGCATTTTAGCCATTGCCGCCTTCATATCATGTAGAAGAAAAGGGGCATCTAGGGTCTCGTTTTCTTTTCCCGAATATATATACTCCGAACCTCTCGGATCGTGCACCTGGCAGAGATACCTGTCGCGAAGAGTTTCCGCGAGTTGCGTTGAAGTACCCTGAAATCCGTGAAGGGCTCTTCGCAGGTGTCGTTGTGTTTCTCCTCGCGTTTGCGTGGGGTCAATGAGGCTGCGAAACAGCCCCCATGTGCTTTTGCTTGACATCTGATGAGCGATATCATTACATTTGTCTGTCCAGTTTGCATCTGCTAAGTGCGTAGCGTATTCAGCTGCCTGTGTAGTTAGCTCCTGAATACGTTTTCGAAGGGGTCTATTATGCTTCTGACGTTTCCAGCGTCGCGTGAGGCTCCGACGGGCCTCCCACAAATGCAGAAGGTGGTTGTCAACGGCTGGGTGTTCATCCGATGTTCGCACTACGGTTTCGTATTTCTTCTGAGTAAGCATGATGTGTGCAGCCCAGTCTGCGTAATTGCCGGAACGGAGGATAGGCGGTATAGTTTCCGTGCGCATTTTGTCCCAGTTAACTAGTCGCGCTTGTGTGTCCTTCCGTTTGAAAGGATGTGTGGAGAGTGTGACGTTTAGGAGGCAGTGGTCACTGCCCAGGGTCTCCTCTAGGTTAGTCCATGTAACGTGTCGTGTGTTCTTAACCAAAGTGAGGTCAGGACAGGTGTCCCTGGTCACCGAGTTGCCAAGGCGCGTGGGGGTGGCCGGGTCGGTGAGAAGGGTGAGGCTTAAGGTGGAGATAAGCTCCGCAAGCCGCCTTCCCCTGGCCTCCTCGCGTGTGTACCCCCAGAGTCGGCAAGGGGCATTGAAGTCCCCAAGAATTATCAGAGGTGCTCTGTCGGCACATTTCAGTGCACGGCAGAAGATCTCTGCATAGGTGACGTGGAGTGTTTTAGGCGGAGTGTAAATGTTCAGTATATAAACCGCGTGATTTATCCTACGGAGAGGCAGTATCTGCACCATTGTGTAGGAATGCTCCGATTTAAGCTCGAGATCAATCTCCTGCGCAGTGTAAGATTTATGCACCAGAACACAGGTGGATGGGTCCCTTTGAAACGTGTTATAGCCTGAAAGTTTAGCCTGCAAACCTGGCTCTTGAAGGGCCAGCACTGCGGGCATCACGTCCAAATTTTGAATATAGAGGTGTAAATGAGACCTTTTGCGCCGGTCTCGGAAACCTCTGCAATTCCACTGTATTATCGAGAGCGATTCTCCTTTTATCCGTGCTCTGGAAGGAGTACCTGCCATATTTATTGTATTTGTTGAGGTGGGCTAGTGAGCGGTTCAGCGACGAGAGCTGCACCGCCACTTTGCGCATTCTCTATGGAGTCGGTAGATTCCTGCTGTTTTTCGCCCTCCGCTGCACGGAGGGTTTTACTGGGGCGCCCTACCTCACGGATAGGCCCTGCACGCCGTGCAGATCTCGGGTTACTGCTGAGCCATGTCTGAATGGATTGCGTTACTTGCTGCGTTACGGTGGCTATAATGAGCTGCGTCTGCATCTGGATAGCCGTCTGCACAGCTTGACTAATCATATTCGGGAGCTGGGCCATCTGTTCAGGGAAATGTACTAGCTGTTCTTCGATATTAGAGACCCGGGACTCCAGATTTTCAATCAAGGCCGAGTGAGACGTTACTGTATTGCCCGAGCACACAGAGGCCGAGTCACACTCGTCATCCATGTGCGGTAGAGGTTTCTCCGCCCTAGCTTTTTCAAGTGCCTGAATTTTGGATGCAAGCTGCGCATTTTGCTTCTTTAAGGACTCCAACTGATTACTCATCTCGAGCGTGAGAGGGTCTGAGGAAGGAGATGACTGTGAGGCGGCCACTGCCCAGCCACTCACCTGTTGGTTTGGAGCACTGCTGAGTGGAGGGAAAACCCCGGCCGGGAGTGTCGGGGCCTGTTTCCCTATTCCTGGCTTGACTTCTTGAGACACGTGCTTGTTTCCGGCTTTCTGTTGCGGTGGTTGCCGCTGTTGCTGGCCTTGCTTCCCCTTCTTCGAAGGTCGGGGCGACCGCTTGTGCCGTGTTGTGGCGGGTCCTGCCTTGTTCGTTGCCTCCGGACGTTGCAGCTTACGGAACTTTCCAGTGCAGTCCGCGGACCCTGTGAGGTGGGCCCCATCGCAGATTATGCAGGAAGGCTGACACTCGTGTTCTCTTAGGCCGTCTGTAGTGGCCCCAACTTGTTTGCCGCAGTATCCGCAGCGCCCGTCTTCGGGGTGAGGGCAGTTGTCCACCCGGTGGCCAACCGTACCACATCTGTAGCATGCCGGGATTGTTTTCTTATAGGTGTGTACTGGGACACATTCATAGTTGTACTGAATGTAACGGGGAAGTCTTCGGCCCACGAAAGTCACCACCGCTATATTTGAGGAGCCAAGTTTTCGGATGAAAGCGATGTCGCCCTCCCTCCAGCGAAGTTTCGGCTTGAGTGAAGCAGAGGTTTCGTCCTCGCGGACACGGATGACCCCTTTGCAACAGTCGCCATTGAGTTTGAGATGGCCACGGAAGGGATATGTCTGTTCCCCAACCTTGAGGTCGAATTCCTTGATAAGCTTGTCCACCACGGATGGGGTCTGAGTGCCACAGACAATGACGTTCTGTTCCCAGACGGGCCAGACGCTGAGGTCGTCGGCTGCCAGGTCACCAACGTAGCGAGCTACTGCAGAACCCACTTCTCCGTGCTTGAAAACCATCTTCAAATCGAGGGTTCCTCGAGGTTTCAGGACCACGATGAGGTCTTCCGAGCGTAAGCGTGGCGTCTGTTTCGGGCGCCACTGCTGTGCTGTCTTCTTACTTCCTTTTGGCGAAGCAGCGCGAGCACCGCCGGGAGTCACTGAGCGGGGAATCCCCGCCTGGGTCAGCGACGCTGTGCTGGCGTCTCCCTTGGTTGTCGGATTTGCCTGTGTCCTGCGTTGCCGTAGACGCATCAGGGCTTGCAAAACACTCATCTTCGGTGGGTGGAACATCTTCCTCTTCATCTCGTTTTGTGGCGTCGATTTCAGTCCATTGCATGGTTACCGGGTCATACCCGGTGATCTTAGTTGCCGCCATACCCGGGAATCCGAGACGCCAGCTGCGTCGAGCCTAGCCCTTGAAAGGGCCAGCTCAACCGCGGCGTTGCAGGACGCGGTCGGCGTGAAAGTCTCGAAAATTGGCCCACCTGTGGAGAATCGGTGTCCACAGACTCCTTGTGGTGTTAGGCGTCCAATGGCATCAGTTTCGTTGAGGTTCAGCTTAGAAACCGACGGTTCCAGCCGAAAAACGACGGAGCCGATGCGCTGCACGTCCGATCACTTCGCGCGCTTGCAGCGCCCCCCCTTTCCGAAGGAGGCGGAAATGTTGTAGGCCGTGTGCTCAGATTTAGGTGCACGTTAAAGAACCCCAGGTGGTCGAAATTTCCGGAGCCCTCCCACTACGGCGTCTCTCATAATCATATGGTGGTTTTGGGACGTTAAACCCCACAAATCAATCAATCAATCCTACCATCTAATTCTTCTTCACACGCAATGACAATTAACAATGTTGCAGTTTCTTTTACAATGAAGATCAATCATGTATAGCCCGGTTTTGTACGCTGTTGTCTTCTCCGTGTGCCTTTATAAACCCAATCGTGCGCAGGAATACGGCTTCATGGGCGCCTTCCTGATAACGGGTGGTCTTATGCTCAATGCTGTGTCAGCGTGCATCGTATTCAAGGCCCTCCCTGGGAGGCATCGAAATCTACGAGCGCCAAGGTGTCGCCCACGGCAGCTAACGAAGGCGGCGATGAACAGCTACGGCGTGGATCTGTAGCGAGTCTGGAGCGCAAGGAACAAGGTATGTAGATGCCTCGCTCTGACGTCAATGAAACAGCCATGCTAGGGGGCAGCAGTAGAGTGGAAGGGGAAGCTAGCTATGCCATGTTGGTGTTATCTTAACATCACATGCAGGTCCTTTCGTTATCTATGCACAGACGTCAATACGTTCCGGCCACTTCCTTATCACACTGATTCGGATTCACAATAGTGTGTGATAATGCTGTGCTGAAGTCATAAAAGTCGTCATGTTGATGTTATGCACGTACTTTAACTAGTTGAGTTATGATTCAAGTGCAAGTTATAAATAAATGTACCCACATGATATTTTGGGTTTAACGTCCTAAAACCACCATATAGACGAGCAAAAAAAACGCGTCTGCCGAGGCGAATACAAAAGAAAACAAATAAATAAAACGCCCAATATATGATTATGAGAGACGCCGTAGTAGAGGGCTTTCCGGAGCCCTCCACTACGGCGTATCGCATAATCATATTGTGGTTTTCGGGACGTTAAACCCCACAGTCAATCAATCAGTGGAGGGCTCCGGAAATTTCAACCACTTGGGGTTCTTTAACATGCACCCCAATCTGAGCCCACGGCCTACAACCATTTTCATCGGAAATGCAGTCGCCGCAGCCGGGATTGATCCCGCGACCCGCGGGTCAGCAGTCGAGTACCTTAGCCACTAGACCACCACGGCGGGGCAATAAATGCACTCACGTATAAGTCTTCACTGTTTAGGTTAAATGTGACAGCTAGATTGTTCTGTGCCAAAAAAAACAGGGAAGTTGGCAAGTTGGAACACGCCTTTTATAGAAGGGGGCGTTGGTAGGAATATCATGCGTAATGTGGCAATGTAATGAAGGAGCTGCTCAGTGCCTAAAGCAAATAGCATTCACAAACTACGACAAGTCGACGTGGTCTTTCGTTCGTGCCCCGCCGTGGTGAACTGTAGTGGCTAAGATACTCGGCAGCTGACCAGCAGGTCGCGAGATCGTATCCCGGCTGCCGCGGCTGCGTTTTGGATGTAGGCGAAAATTCTGTAGGCCCGTGTGCTCAGATGAGGGTGCACGTTTAACAATCCCAATTTGTGGAAATTTCAGGAGCTCTTCACTATGGCACCTCTCATAATCATATGGTGGTTTTGGGACGTTAAACCACACATATAACCTAATCAATGGTCTTTCCCGTGTTTTTCCCCTGTGCAGAATCACGAATAAACTCGCGCAGCAAGGACTTTTATTGGACCAAGACGTAGGCGAAAACACACCACGAAACGCAGGGTGTATGCTTCAGCAATGCTTAACGTTGTATGCCTTCTTTTTTGTTGTTTTTTTGCTATACCCTCCAATTTTCATTCATTGTTAGAAAAGAAACAGTACTTGTGTCACTTTTTTGATGATTGATATGTGGCGTTCAACGTCCCAAAAACCACCAAATGATTATGAGAGACGCCGTAGTGGAGGGCACCGGAAATTTTGACTACGTGGAGTTCTTTAACGTGCACCCAAATCTGAGCACAACGGGCCTACAACATTCCCGCCTTCATCGGAAATGCAACCGCCGCCGCCGCCGGGATTCGATCCCGTGACCTGCAGGTCAGCAGCCGAGTACCTTAGCCACTAGACCACCGCGGTGGGGCGCACTTTTTTTTTTCACCCACACAGTCCTGTATATATATGCCCTTGTTGTGTTGTTACATATAAGTGATACTTTTCTTTGACCTTTTTGCCCGTTTTCATGGCGTAGAGCACTCGTGCACTATATATGAGTTTCGGTGCGCGTTTAGTTGCCGAATTCCAGCCGCTATATGTATAAACGCCTCCACTTTAACCGACATGAGGCGGATACCATTAGGTCTCTTCCTCGTTGTATTTGCGCCAATCTTATTGTCTGCTATGCAAGCCTTTAACTACTGCTGTTGAACAGCTTTCAGCTGCACCGGAGAACGATCACAAAAGGTTTGCGATTGTGAAAGATAACACACTCCGAACACCCACTTGGCACCTGAGGAGGTAGCAGAAGGGACAGCCACCAGAGGCTGGGCTCGTTGGTGGCTGTCCGCCTCTTTGTAGACGAGAGCACGCAGTAGGGTTTTCTCAATCCTGGTCCATAGATTGCCAGGATTGTTACGTGGATGTTCAGACCAGTGCTTGTCTGACTTCTTGGTTTATATTCTTGCTTTCGCGCTGCTCACTTTACCACGAAAAATTATTAAGTATACATAGCCGTCCCTGCATCATGCTTCAGTACTGCGACGCATGCTGACGTAACGCTGCATTAGCTGGTAAACACATAACATATATTCTGTTTCGCCGAATGCAGACATGGATCGATAAATAGAAGTGCAGATATACGTACGCAGCACCAGATGGTCAATATATAAATTTCATGTGTTTTTTTTGTTACAGTATCCACTGTTAATAGCACCTACAAGACCGTGGTCGAAGGCGGCGCGACTACCGATGCGAACATCCCCACGGACAAGGACGCGCGACCGAAGGCGCCGCTCAAGAGCACGTCGATATTGCAAAGTTGCGAGAATTTCACCTCTTACGCAATCGGTTCTTCACCCGACTTTCCAGCGGACATCCCCCCATTGTCCAGCCACGAAATCTCCGAGGAACGTGCTGATCAAACCCCCGCCAACGGCACGACGATCACGTACAAGTTTCCTCCCTCTCCTAAGCCTGTACAGTTCCACGGTATTTCATTCCGTTTCCTCAAGAGAAAACCTATTGGTGACGGCGACGTGCCTTCGTACTCGCGCCTGGACGGCACCTACAACATCCAAAACGGAGAGGCCTGTAGTAGCAGCAGTACAGGGATTACCACGGGAAACGGTGCCATCGCGAAGCCGTGGACCGTGCCCGAAGCGGAAGTCATCGCCGTCGACGACGCGGTCGAAAGCCTCCGTCGTCACTCGTTGACCGGAAGAGAGACTCTGGTAGGCAGCGGCGGTGGGAATGTGGGCACGTCGCACTGGAGTTTCCTCCGGAAGCCCGTCTTCTACATGGTGACAGTGACGTGCGCCATCTCGGTCTACACGCTGCTGGTTCTCATGATTCTGGTCGACCTTGCGGTCGACAAGGGCTTCACGCGTCGCGACGGCGCGGTGTTTCTCTCGGTGACGGCCATCGGCGACGCGTGCGCGCGGCTCGTGGCTGGCGCCCTGTCGGACCGCTCTTTCTGCGACCGACGCGTGCTGATGAGTGCGAGCGCGATGCTCACGGGAGTGTTGTGCGCCTCGCTGCCCACCATGCGGCCGGACCGCTACGCGCTGACGGCGCTCATGTGCGTGCTGTTCGGCTGGAGCAACGGCAGCGTGGTGGTGCTGTTCGGCCCCGTGCTCGCGGACCAGCTGGGAGTGGAGAACCTGGGACTCTCGGCAGGCGTCACCCGGTTCGTGATGGGCATCGCTTATCTGGCGTGCCCAAAGATCACCGGTGAGTGTGCGACAGTATACTATAGGGCTCATATACTGCGGCCAATATGTGTATTTCTTTGCTTGAGTGGTGCCCCAACTTCTGTGTCTTGATGGGAGCCCACCAAAACACATGGGCTACTTGTTTGCGCGTGTGGTATAGGCAAGGAGGCCCGTGACTTCTTCACCACCCCCTCACTTGAGATATGTAATGTATTGCCCGCAAATGCACAATAGTTAGTACCTTTAACTCGAACACTCTGCAGCGTGTCCTGAAACGATTTGATTGACGCCACCACCACGTAGCTTTTAGTTCTGTTGCCTAAATGTTACCAATGCGGGCTGATATACTATCCAAGCATATCGATGTATTATTTCGGCGACAGCACCCAGAGCTTCCTGGCTGGCATCAGTTTAATTATAATTAGACCAGTTCACACTGCGGAGCGTTCTGGTTAATCCTGCTGCCGGTTGCACATATGCGTGCACTTATTACTTTAGCAAAGTTCTGGATTAAGTTAGTACCTCTGGCGCTAATCGAATGAGTGTGCGCTATTACATGTTATCCGTCTTCGTTCTATTTGCGCCCGAAGTATCGTCGATTATGTATTACTTAGCACCAGGGGGAGGGGGAGGACCGAGACGTAGCCAGAGGTTAACACACCGGGTACGTGCCCCTCCCAAATTTTTTGTGCCAAACAGAAAGCACAAAATGTGAAGACTAAGGCTAGTTGGTTCATGTCGAAGTCTTGCATATGCATCACTGTTCTAAAACAATATCGACAAAAAAAGACGCAGAGATGAACATTAGTAAAGGAAACACAATGCAACTTTCAACTGACTTATTTGGCCCCGCCGCGGTGGTCTAGTGGCTGAGGTACTCGGCTGCTGACCCGCAGGTCGCGGGTTCGATTCCCGGCTGCGGCGGCTGCATTTACGATGGAGGCGGAAATGTTGTAGGCCCGTGTACTCAGATTTGGGTGCACGTTAAAGAACCCCAGGTGGTCAAAATTTCCGGAGCTCTCCACTACGGCGTCTCTCATAATCAAATGGTGGTTTTGGGACGTTAAACCCCACAAATCAAATCAACTGACTTATTTGGGCGCTTCGTTCGCATATAAATGTCGAATACAAGGCACACATAAGAGTGATAAAAACATGGCACCCTCGTCTACGCGACACCTACCCTTTGCGTTTGCAACACCAAATTCACTTTCCCAGATGATAAGCGTATGAACGGCACGCTGAAACGCAATTTTCGTCACCCGGAGAAGCCATGATATCACTTTCATAAACAAATCTCTCTTTGACGTCTTTCACGTTTTATACAGCGAATTCAGGCGCGCATGAGCGTCGATTACAATGTGTAGCTATAGACTACCTGAATGGGTTACTCGATGCTCCAAAAAGTGTTTAGGCCTACCTCCCATCCTTACTTCTCGAAAGCAATGCAGGAGAGGCAGGCCGTAATGAGAAGCCTGTAATCCCTTCATTTTCTTTTTCTTTTTTTTCATTCATTGTGAAGCGCATTGTCTTTTGGACTCGACTTACACGTCAGTGATGAAACATGTACTGAAAATTTCAACTTTCTTGTTCGCCAACCCGCGCTATGGATGCTACAGGTAACTTTAGAAATCTCTTCACGAAACCATATACATTATCATATGCCCGCACGTCATCTTGCGTAAAGCAAGCGGGGAAGGGAATGAACACATCGCGGCGAGGCCGCAGTATCACTTCGCAATTCATGTGATTTTGTTGCCCTCGGCGATTCACCCCTTTGGAAATATTGTGTTCACGCGTTACAACCTGCAACAGATCGCACATCGTGTGCTGGTGCACTCACAAACGCCGTGCCACCAACGAATAACACCACAATTTCGTCACCTGCGTGCGCGGGGGGATTGAAGCTTGTCATAACGCGGTCGAAAAAGAGGTGATATTTGTCCCAACAAGCTCACTTTTTGGGCTTCGGCCTGGCGTGGCGTTCGATATACCGGATTTTACGCTCTGCGGGAGTTCGAAATGCGTGTGCAACCGTTCCATACTTTTGCATGAGAAAGTCAAAGGTATTTATTGACTATTCTATATAGCGAATAATTTTGAGTTCGATATACCAGGGATCAACTTATCAAGTGTGACTGAAAACATTATGTCACATGACAACTGAAAAGTAAGAAATAGTATTATTAACGTAGGTTTCACATTTCTGTGTTTACTGATGTGTACAAATGCCTGGCTTTATATTAGAGTATAGAATAATGTTACGAAGGCACGCAGAGTGTTCTTTTTGTTTTTAATGAATGGATGCCATGCATCCTACCGGATTTCTTATTTCTTAAAGTAAGTTGAAGTGTATTATTTACATTTGCTTTATTATAATATGCTCCCTTAAATAGTGCGCCGTATATTATATATCATTAGACTCCATGCAAGATTTTTCATCCAACGCATTTTATTGTTTGCCTTTTCTTTCCTTTGTTCAGGTTACTTCAAGGACGAAATCGGGTCATACGACGGACTGCTTCACATGGTCAGCGTTGGCTCCTTCTTCGTGTGCGTCATGTGGACTACGGAATTCACTTATCGACGCATCAAGAAACGACGGGCGAACCATGCATCCTGACGCGACTTGCGTGCATACGCGCTTGCTGTGATACTACAGACATCTACTCAAGTTGTGGTGGTAGTTGTGCAGACAGAGACTGTACGTGCCTCCAGAGTCCAGAACATTTCAGCGTTGCAGACAGCAAGTCAGCACAGATACGGGACACGCTGTCTGATATTTTAAACCTGATATTTTCAGAACGAATATGTACATTTTTAAGGCGAGAATTAGAGCGATTGATATTTTTCAAGCAAGAGGGTGAATTGCGCGAGTTGGCACATTTTATTTTTTATTAAATTCCGGTGCGCAGTTTCTTGTTTTATCTCCCGTAACAGGCTGACGTACGGTCTTCGCAATTTCTAATGGCTGTCCGCAAATAGTTGTTGGGTTTTTCAAAAAAATAAATAAAAAAATCAGGCAGATCCAACGTACCCGAGAATCGGCGTTATGTGAAGCATGCGGAGGGAAGGTGACCGTGTTGCATTTCTTTATTGAGTGACACTCTATGAAATGACCCTAAATATACGTACAAATGTTACATGCCCAGACATACCTTGAAGGTTGTTTATACAACCAGTTGTTTGCACTTGCTTACCGATGTCAACTAGAACATGCGCATTAGCAACACCAGAAGCTGATATGAAGCGCTGATACTCGCGAAGATTTTGGCTTGGACTGCTACGTAAACCAACTTCAGCGCATGGTCCCTAACCTCAATCGACGTTAACCCGGCGTGACGGCTGTATCAAAGGAGTACATATGTAATATTTAAAAAAACTGCGTAGGCAGCACTGCAACCACTGTTGACGTTTAACGAAGATTAGCGTCTATTTGAAAGTAGTTCCGAGTCTTGGTGTAGCTCTGTGGTAGAATGTTTGACTGCCGCGCACAATGCTTGGGTTCGATTCCTGCTGGGACCCTGAAATTTATTATTTGCATTCGTCGGGGAGTCAACGCTGCCTATGTCAGGCGTTTCTTAACACTATAATTTATTCTGTGCCTTCGTTGGGTCGACGCTACCACTGTTCAAATTGGTCATGTGTGTTCTCGTTGTTCCTGAGTAGATACTAAGGGTCAATCACCTGTGGCACATATATCAGCGACACATATCCGTCCATGGGTATGTGCCACTGTGTGGCGGGAAGTGTTTGACGACGTACGCGACGTGATTGCGAAATTATTCACGTCTTGACCAGCGCGTCATATTCGTCAAACTGTCCTGATTGATATGCGGGGTTTAACGTCCCAAAACCACGATTTAATTATGAGAGACACGGTAGTGGAGGGCTCCGGAAATTTCGACCACCTGGGGTTTTTTAACGTGCACCCAAATCTAAGCACATGGGACTATAACATTTCCGCCTCCCTCGTAAATGCAGCCGCCGCATCCGGGATTCGATCTTGCAACCTGCGGGTCAGCAGCCGAGTACCTTAGCCACTATAGACCACTGCGGCGGGGCATCAAACCACTTCACCCTCCCATGCTAATTTTGGTTCACGCGAAGTTCAGGGGGGACCACGAGAGCATCCGAACGTAAGCGGCTAGATAGATAGATACTCTCAAAGTCACCAAGTTCGCTAAATGCTTCGCTTTCAATAACTGCTCATGAAGTCAAATTCTGCAAAATGTAAACATCAGTTCACATGCTGGGATTCGTGACTGGACGAAAAGAACAAAGCAACCGGGATCAAGCAGTGTTTTTGTTTTATAGGGCATTTACTGTTTTTTAGAGCGCAACAGCTGGTTGGTAAGTTTTTTTGTGCAGTTCGTACAAGACAGGATGCCCTATTCTTCGCCGGAACCAGCGACCTTCCTATGGTCTGCTTCAATTCTTCCACAGGAGTTGCCAGTGATTGTTTTTTTGTGCATCGGCATATCGTGTGTTCCTGTGGCACTATAGACCCTACCAACGATGGCATCATTCGGATCAAAACCCCTAGGTGATTCAGACGGAAGTGCGGTCGGCGATGGCCCATTTACAGTCCATCACCAAGGTCCGCCAGTACGGCCTAGGGGACATACTCTGTTTTTCTCCAGACTACTCCCACGTGCAGGATCTTCTGAAGCACTCGACGTTCGCATCTAATCCGGTCAGCGCGTTCTTTCCACCGCGCTTAGCATGCTCCAGAGGTCTAGTCCTAGGCATCAACGCCAACATAACACCAACTGAAATTCTAGAACTGTTTTTGCCAGCAGGTGTTATTTCAATTTATCGGTGCGGACGTGTTGTTGAAAAGAATGAAATTCCAACAGAGTACGTCATAGTGACATTTGCTGGGTCAGTCCGACCATCAGAAATTAAGGCGTGGCCTTTTATTTACTAAGTCGAATCTTTCTCCCCTCGCCCTCTTCAATGCGTAAAGTGCTGGTGTTACAGACCTACATTAGAAGGCTGCAGGTCTGCTGTAAAGTGTAGAGTATGCGGAGAAAAGCACGATTCTAGCGAGTGTTAAAGTAACAATGAAAATGGTTGCTTATGTCATGAAGCTCATGCTGACTTTTTAAGCTGTCCTGCAAAGGCTCGTGAACAGCAAATTTCTTTAAATAGCAGAACTAAGGCAAAGTTCTCGTAGGGAAGCAGTAGCTAAAATTTATGCGTGAAATCTAGATTATGCTAGTGTTACAGCCCACCTCATACCAGCAATGGAGGGGTCGCTCTTTGTTTTGATTGCGGAAGCAATTGACAAGGCAATGGAAAAGGCAATGGAACGTCTAGCTGGGACTCTTTGTGAGACAATGGCCTATATAATCACGAATCAGATGGCTCACTTACTGGTAACAACAAAAACTCTCAGTGCATCCACAGTAAGCAGTGACAGTGAAGGACCTTCAAAGGACGTTTTCTGAGATACCTCGTCACAGGGTGCACAGTTTGCGGTTGCATCTGCTCAACTATGTCCGTGCAAAAGCAAAGTTACCATTCGTGCCGGAATCATATGAGATAGAGGTGGATCCCCGATCACTAAAGCGCTCAATATAACCTTGAGCAAGAAAGGTACTACACCTGTTACCTCAAAGTCCAAGAAGTACCAAAAGAATAGCTTATCTAAAGCACATTTTTTTTTCAAAAAACTTATCTCAAGCAAGTCAGTCACCGAGCTTATTTTAACCAAACCATAGTTTCTTAGAATTTTTCACAAAAATTGCTGATCAATACACTTTCAATTCAACTCAATTTAACATACTTTGCATCAAAATTCAATCCAGATACCATAGCACTTCAAGAAACCTGACTTTCAACGCATCAAGTAGTTTCGATTACATAGATTTAGGTCTTTTCGTCTAGACCGTCCATCGAAAGGTGCAGGTCTTGCATTTTTTTATTAGTAATAGAATAAGTATAAAAAAGGCGAATATGCATATGCAATATGTAAGGAAAATTTCCACCTCAGAAATCACTTTGACAGGTTGCCTGCCTGTCTTTCTTACTAGTCAATGCATACTTTCTTACAGGTCTACCAGATATATAGACGATGTTTGGACGTTGCACTGACATCTCGCTGAAGAGATAAAATTCCGGAGAGGTTTCAGCTCTTACTATATACCTGTCAGGGTTTTCGAAGCGATCTATGTGGTAAACGACGATATGTGGTAAATGATTGTGGGAGTGGACAGCAGATAACGACGTGTCTTGCCTGAGTTCTCGACCACGTACGACGTGGTTCGTGCCAGGTCTCGCTCAGCATCGGATTTAAGTTTTGTTAGTTCTTCCCTCACTAGTTTGTCATAGACTGCCTTGGAGTGTGCCACCAACGGCGATCACTTGTCAGTTTCTTTAGCTAAAGAAGAATACGTCAGAAACTGCTACGACTACCTGGAGGCGAGGCGCATACAGTCACGACGCCGCAAAATGTACTACGAGACGATCGAAATGGTTTTGGTCCCAGCACGTAGTGGAATTCTCGCCCCAAGGGAGAGACAACAAAGATGTATTCACCGGGGCGCGTGTGGGCGGCACGTCGAGAGATCCCATGCATGTCGGGTGGTTGGACAGCGAAGTTTAAAGTCATTCCCCCTTTAAGGTTGAGGGAAGAAAGGACTCTTGATAGCCAGTCGCAATGAGCTCCGGCGAGAGCCTTCGATGGTATCGTCACGACGTACATATAGGACGAAATCTTCATCGAGATGTTTGTCTTGTGGTGAGAAAAGCTCGCCATGTACACAATCCAAATAAACACTCTACATCTTCATCCCGTATCCCTGTAGCAATGGTGTGTGTGTGCGTGCGTGTGCGTGTGTGTGCGTGTGTGTGTGTGTGTGTGTGTGTTGCGTGTGTGTTTAAATGTTACCAGATAACATGCGAATGTTCAATAAAAATGTTAGCCTCGGCTTGAGTATATTTTAGCCCACGTACGAACAGTCACACTGTCATATGCTTGAACGTTGCCTATCAGACCTTCGAAATGTGTCTGGCTTTAAGATTAAAACGAAACTCTGCCTAGTTAAAATTATCGCAGTGATCAACTGCGGCGAAATCTCTTCCAGCGGGTACAGTTATGACCACTGCTGCAGCATTATTCCCGACGCCGAGCCAACTGAAAGCGCGCGCAGCCGACATTCCTGCCCAATACAGAAAGCCAAAGCCTTGAAAAAGAGCATCACACGTTTTTCCGTATAGAACCATTATTCAGTGTAAAAGCGCCCAGGAATGATATTGGGATAGTAGCCTAACTTAATTTCTAAACCATGTCAGCATGAAGCAATGAAAAAAGGTGGGTAAGTGGCGGGGGGGCGAAAATTTGCGTGGGATGGGGATAACGCCTCTTCACTTCACTTTATTTCCTTAAAGACCACCGAGGGGGTATTACATAAGGGGTGGGTTAACAAATAAAGTTCTGTTATTTTTTTTATTGACACGGGTTTTCATTGCGAAAGATGTGCAGACAGTTGGTCGAAAAATGTTGATGGACAGGAAATGGCCACGACGTCGTGGGGAAGATCATTCCATTCGTTTGCAGTCCGTACAAAAAAGGACATAGAAAAAGTGGTCGTTCTAATGCATGGACGGGCAACTTGAAGTGGATGTCTAGTGCGGTGAGATATGCGGGCTGGTGGAACAATGTAGGGATGACAGAATGGGCTGTGAAAAATTTTCTGAAACAGGCAGAGGCTGGAAATGCGACGGCGAACGTCAAGGTTGGAGAGAGGCGATACCGCCTCTCTCCAACCTTACTTTTGGCTACGCCACTGGCGCATGACGTCACCAGAGCAGACTTGAGGCATAGCATCGCAATACCCTTTGCACTAACTTAGAGTGCGCCGAGCCATATATAACAACAAACTTTTTTTGCACGTAAATATAACGCTTCGTTTTCTTTTTGCGCACGTGAGTTGTATTGTCAACAGACACGGTATCGTGTAGGATGTAATTTCGAATACAGAAACTGTATGAATGGACCACTGAGTTGACTACATTTTAACAGTTCTTCACCAACAAGGGCAAGGCTTGAACTTCACTCATGAATTGCCATGAGATGGACTCCTACAAATTTTAGATTTGATAATGCATCGTAGACAAGACTATATGTTTGTTGGCAATACAACCCACGTGCGCAAAAAGAAAACAAAGCGTTATATTTACGTACCGTGCAACAAGTGCTGGCAGCGCCGGCAGAAGAGTCTGCAAATAGCATCAAGTTTAAGCATTTGCTCCCCCTACCTGCATCTCCGGCGAAGTCTAGTGGCTAGGATATCTGGCTTTCACCCAGAAGGCCCGGGTTCGATTCCCGGCGTCGGAAAGTGCGGTCTCATGGTGTAACGGTTAGCACTCGGGACTCTGAATCCCGCGATCCGAGTTCAAATCTCGGTGAGACCTTGCTTTTTATTTTCCTAATGCAGGAAAAGCTGCCAACGACGAAACTTTCCGCGAATAGACCACGGTACCAATGCTCGCTGCCTTGAGCCATCTCCAGCGTGGTCTAGTGGTCTAGTGGCTAGGATATCTGGCTTTCACCCAGAAGGCCGGGGTTCGATTCTCGGCTTTGGAAAGTGCAGTCTCATGGTTTAATGGTTAGCACTTTGGACTTTGAATCCAGCGAACCGAGTTCAAATCTCGGTGAGACCTTGCTTTTTATTTTTGCTAATGCAACAAATGCTGGCAACGACGAAACTGTCCGCGAACAGACACCGGTACCAGCGCTCGTTCTCTTGTCACCATCTCCGGCGTGGTCTCGTGGCTAGGATATCTGGCTTTCACCATGAAGGCCCGGGTTCGATTCCCGGCGTCGGAAAGTGCGGTCTCATGGTGTAACGGTTAGCACTCTGGAAGCGATCCGAGTTCAAATCTCGGTGAGACCTTGCTTCTTATTTTTCCTAATGCAGCAGAAGCTGGCAACGACGATACTGTCCACGAATAGACCGCGGCACCGATGCTCGCTCCCTTGAGCCATCTCTGGCGTGGTCTAGTTGCTAGGATATCTGGCTTTCACCAAGAAGCCCGGTTCCATTCCCGGCGTCAGAAAGTGTGGTCTTATGGTGTAATGGTTAGCACTCTGCACTTTGAATCCAGCGATCCGTGTTGAAATCTCGGTGAGACCTTGCTTTTTATTTTTGCTAATGCAGCAAAAGCTGGCAACGACGAAACTGTCCGCGAACAGACACCGGTACCAGCGCTCGTTTTCTTGTCGCTATTTCCGGCGTGGTCTAGTGGCAAGGATATCTGGCTTTCACCCAGAAGGCCCGGATTCGATTCCCGTCATCGGAAAGTGCGGTCTCATGGTGTAACGGTTAGCACTCGGGACTCTGAATCCCGCGATCCGAGTTCAAATCTCGGTGAGACCTTGCTTTTTATTTTCCTAATGCAGCAAAAGCTGCCAACGACGAAACTTTCCGCGAATAGACCACGGTTCCGATGCTCGCTCCCTTGAGCCATCTCCGGCGTGGTCTAGTGGCTAGAATATCTGGCTTCCACATCGAAGGCAGGGGTTTCATTCCCGGCGTCATAAAGTGTGGTGTTATGGTGTAACGGTTAGCACTCTGGACTTTGAATCCCGCGATCCGAATTCAAATCTCGGTGAGACCTTGCTTTCTATTTTTGCTAATGCAGGAATAGCTGCCAACGACGAAACTGTCCGCGAACAGACACCGGTACCTGCGCTCATTTCCTTGGCGTTATTTCCGGCATGGTCTAGTGGCTAGGATATCTGGCTTTCACCCAGAAAGCCCGGGTTCGATTACCTGCGTCGGAAAGTGCAGTCTCATGGTGTAACGGTTAGCCCTCTGGACTTTGAATCCAGCGATCCGAGTTCAAATCTCTGTGTGACCTTGCTTTTTGTTTTTGCTAATGCAGCAAAAGCTGGCAACGACGAAACTGTCAACGAATAGACCGCAGTACCGACTGTCGCTGCATTGAGCCATCTCCAGCGTGGTCTAGTGGCTAGGATATCTGGCTTTCACCCAGAAGGCCGGGGTTTGAATCTCAGCTTTGGAAAGTGCGGTCTCATGGTTTAATGGTTAGCACTTTGGACTTTGAATCAAGCGAACCGAGTTCAAATCTCGGTGAGACCTTGCCTTTTATTTTTGCTAATGCAACAAATGCTGGCAACTGTGAAACTGTCCGCGAATAGACACCGGTACTAGCACTCGTTCTCTGGTCGCCATCTCCGGCGTGGTCTAGTGGCTAGGTTATCTGGCTCTCATCCTGAAGGCCCGGGTTCAATTCTCGGCGTCGGAAAGTGCGGTCTCATGGTGTAACGGTTAGCACTTTAGACTCTGAATCCAGCGATCCAAGTTCAAATGTCGGTGAGACCATGCTTTTTTATTTTCTTAATGCAGGAAAAGCTCCCAACGACGAAACTGTCCGCGAATAGGCACCGGTACCAGCGCTCGCTCTCTTGTAGCCATCTCTGGCAAGGTCTAGTGGCTGGGATATCTGGCTGTCACCCAGGAAGCCCGGGTTCGATTTTCGGTGTCGGAAAGTGTGATCTTAAGGATTAACGGTTAGCACTCTGGACTCTAAATACAGCGATCCGGGTTCAAATCTCGGTGAGACCTTGCCTTTTATTTTTCCTAATGCAGCAAAAGCTGGCAACGACGAAGCTGTCCACGAATAGACCGCTGTACCGATGCTCGCTCCCTTGAGCCATCTCCGGCGTGGTCTAGTGGCTAGGATATCTGGCTTTCACCCACAAGGCCCGGGTTCGATTCCTGGCGTCGGAAAGTGTGGTCTATTGGTGTAATGGTTGGCACTCTGCACTCTGAATCCAGCGATCTGAGTTCAAATCTTGGTGAGACCTTGCTTTTTATTTTTCTAATGCAGCGAAAGCTGGCAACGACGAAACTGTCCGCGAATAGACACCGGTACGAGCGCTAGTTCTCTTGCCGTCATCTCCGGCATGGTCTAGTGGCTAGGATGTCTGGCTTTCACCCAGAAGGCCCGGTTTCGATTCCCGGCGTCGGAAAATGCGGTCTCATGGTGTAACGGTTAATCCTCTGGACTCTGAATCCAGCGTCCCGAGTTCAAATGTCTGTGAGACCTTGCTTTTTGTTTTTGCTAATGCAGCAAAAGCTGGCAACGACGAAACTGTCAACGAATAGACCGCGGTACCGATGCTCGCTGCCTTGAGCCATCTCCAGCGTGGTCTAGTGGCTAGGATATCTGGCTTTCACCCAGAAGGCCGGGGTTCGATTCTCGGCTTTGAAAAGTGCGGTCTCATGGTGTAACGGTTAGCACTTAGACTCCGAATCCAGCGATCCGTATACAAATGTCGGTGAGACCTTGCTTTTTATTTTCATAATGCAGGAAAAGCTCCCAACGACGAAACTGTCCGCGAATAGACACCGGTACCAGCGCTCGCTCTCTTGTAGCAATCTCTGGCATGGTCTAGTGGCTGGGATATCTGGCTGTCACCCAGGAAGCCCGAGTTCGATTCCCGGCGTCGGAAAGTGCAGTCTCATGGATTAACGGTTAGCACTCTTGACTCTACCCGCGATCCGGGTTCAAATCTCAGTGAGACCGTGCTTTTTATTTTTGCTAATGCAGCAAAAGCTGGCAAGACGAAACTGTCAGCGAATAGAACACCGGTACCAGCGCTCGGTCTCTTGTCGCCATCTTCAGCGTGGTCTTGTGGCTAGGGTGTCTGGCTTTCACAAAGAAGGCCAGGGTTCGATTCCCGGCGTCGGAAAGTGTGGTCTCGTGGTGTAATGATTAGCTCTCTGGACTTTGAATCCAGCGATCCGAGTTCAAATCTCGGTGAGACCTTGCTTTTTATTTTTCTAATGCAGCAAAAGCTGGCAATGACGAAACTGTCCACGAATAGACCGTGGTACCGATGCTAGCTCCCTTAAGCCATCTCCGGCGTTTTCTAGTGGCTAGGATATCTGGCTTTCACCAAAAAGGCCCGGTTCGATTCCCGGCGTCGGAAAGTGTGGTCTCATGGTGTAATGGTTAGCACTCTGGACTTTGAATCCAGCGAGCCGAGTTCAAATCTCGGTGGGACCTTGCTTTTTATTTCTGCCAATGCAGCAAAAGCTGGCAACGACGAAACTGTCCGCGAACAGACACCGGTACCAGCGCTCGTTCTCTTGTCACCATCTCCGGCGTGGTCTCGTGACTAGGATATCTGGCTTTCACCATGAAGGGCAGGGTTCGATTCCCGGCGTCGGAAAGTGCGGTCTCATGGTGTAACAGTTAGCACTCTGGAAGCGATCCGAGTTCAAATCTCGGTGAGACCTTGCTTCTTATTTTTCCTAATGCAGCAAAAGCTGGCAACGACGATACTGTCCACGAATAGACTGCGGCACCGATGCTCGCTCTCTTGAGCCATCTCTGGCGTTTTCTAGTGGCTAGGATACCTGGCTTTCACCAAGTAGCCCTGTTCGATTCCCGGCGTCAGAAAGTGTGGTCTTATGGTGTAATGGTTAGCACTCTGGACTTTGATTGCAGCGATCCGAGTTCAAATCTCGGTGAGACCTTTCTTTTTATTTTTGCTAATGCAGCAAAAGCTGGCAATGACGAAACTGTCCACGAATAGACCGTGGTACCGATGCTAGCTCCCTTAAGCCATCTCCGCCGTTTTCTAGTGGCTAGGGTATCTGGCTTTCACAAAGAAGGCCAGAGTTCGATTCCCGGCGACAGAAAGTGTGGTCTCGTGGTGTAATGGTTAGCTCTCTGGACTTTGAATCCAGCGATCCGAGTTCAAATCTCGGTGAGACCTTGCTTTTTATTTTTCTAATGCAGCAAAAGCTGGCAATGACGAAAGTGTCGACGAATAGACCGTGGTACCGATGCTAGCTCCCTTAAGCCATCTCCGGCGTTTTCTAGTGGCTAGGATATCTGGCTTTCACCAAGAAGCCCGGTTGGATTCCCGGCGTCGGTAAGTGTGGTCTTATGGTGTAATAGTTAGCACTCTGGACTTTGAATCCAGTGATCCGAGTTCAAATCTCGGTGAGACCTTGCTTTTTATTTTTGCTAATGCAGCAAAAGCTGGCAACGACGAAACTGTCCGCAAACAGACACCGGTACCAGCGCTCGTTTTCTTGTCGCTATTTCCAGCATGGTCTAGTGGCTAGGATATCTGGCTTTCACCCAGAAGGCCCGGGTTCGATTACCGGCGTCGGAAAGTGCGGTCTCATGGTGTAACGGTTAGCACTCTGGAAGCGAGCCGAGTTCAAATCTCGGTGAGACCTTGCTTCTTATTTTTCCTAATGCAGCAAAAGCTGGCAACGACGATACTGTCCACGAATAGACTGCGGCACCGATGCTCGCTCTCTTGTAGCCATTTCTGGCATGGTCTAGTGGCTGGGATATCTGGCTGTCACCCAGGAAGCCCGGGTTCGATTCCCGGCGTCCGAAAGTGTGGTCTCATGGATTAACGGTTAGCACTCTTGACTCTACTCGCGACCCGGGTTCAAATCTCAGTGAGACCGTGCTTTTTATTTTTGCTAATGCAGCAAAAGCTGGCAATGACGAAACTGTCAGCGAATAGACACCGGTACCAGCGCTCGTTCTCTTGTCGCCATCTCCAGCGTGGTCTTGTGGCTAGGATATCTGGCTTTCACAAAGAAGGCCAAGGTTCGATTCCCGGCGTCGGAGAGTGTGGTCTCGTGTGTAATGGTTAGCTCTCTGGACTTTGAATCCAGCGATACGAGTTCAAATCTCGGTGAGACCTTGCTTTTTATTTTTCTAATGCAGCAAAAGCTGGCAATGACGAAAGTGTCGACGAATAGACCGTGGTACCGATGCTAGCTCCCTTAAGCCATCTCCGGCGTTTTCTAGTGGCTAGGATATCTGGCTTTCACCAAGAAGCCCGGTTGGATTCCCGGCGTCGGAAAGTGTGGTCTTATGGTGAAATAGTTAGCACTCTGGACTTTGAATCCAGTGATCCGAGTTCAAATCTCGGTGAGACCTTGCTTTTTATTTTTGCTAATGCAGCAAAAGCTGGCAACGACGAAACTGTCCGCGAACTGACACCGGTACCAGCGCTCGTTTTCTTGTCGCTATTTCCAGCATGGTCTAGTGGCTAGGATAACTGGCTTTCACCCAGAAGGCCCGGGTTCGATTACCGGCGTCGGAAAGTGCGGTCTCATGGTGTAACGGTTAGCCCTCTGGACTCTGAATCCAGCGATCCGAGTTCAAGTCTCTGTGAGACCTTGCTTTTTGTTTTTGCTAATGCAGCAAAAGCTGGCAACGACGAATCTGTCAAAAAATAGACCACGGTTCCGATGCTCGCTCCCTTGAGCCATCTCCGGCGTGGTCTAGTGGCTAGAATATCTGGCTTCCACATCGAAGGCAGGGGTTTCATTCCCGGCGTCATAAAGTGTGGTGTTGTGGTGTAACGGTTAGCACTCTGGACTTTGAATCCCGCGATCCGAATTCAAATCTCGGTGAGACCTTGCTTTCTATTTTTGCTAATGCAGGAATAGCTGCCAACGACGAAACTGTCCGCGAACAGACACCGGTACCTGCGCTCATTTCCTTGGCGTTATTTCCGGCATGGTCTAGTGGCTAGGATATCTGGCTTTCACCCAGAAAGCCCGGGTTCGATTACCTGCGTCGGAAAGTGCGGTCTCATGGTGTAACGGTTAGCCCTCTGGACTTTGAATCCAGCGATCCGAGTTCAAATCTCTGTGAGACCTTGCTTTTTGTTTTTGCTAATGCAGCAAAAGCTGGCAACGACGAAACTGTCAACGAATAGACCGCAGTACCGACTGTCGCTGCATTGAGCCATCTCCAGCGTGGTCTAGTGGCTAGGATATCTGGCTTTCACCCAGAAGGCCGGGGTTTGATTCTCAGCTTTGGAAAGTGCGGTCTCATGGTTTAATGGTTAGCACTTTGGACTTTGAATCAAGCGAACCGAGTTCAAATCTCGGTGAGACCTTGCCTTTTATTTTTGCTAATGCAACAAATGCTGGCAACTGCGAAACTGTCCGCGAATAGACACCGGTACTAGCACTCGTTCTCTGGTCGCCATCTCCGGCGTGGTCTAGTGGCTAGGATATCTGGCTCTCATCCTGAAGGCCCGGGTTCAATTCTCGGCGTCGGAAAGTGCGGTCTCATGTTGTAACGGTTAGCACTTTAGACTCTGAATCCAGCGATCCAAGTTCAAATGTCGGTGAGACCATGCTTTTTTATTTTCTTAATGCAGGAAAAGCTCCCAACGACGAAACTGTCCGCGAATAGGCACCGGTACCAGCGCTCGCTCTCTTGTAGCCATCTCTGGCAAGGTCTAGTGGCTGGGATATCTGGCTGTCACCCAGGAAGCCCGGGTTCGATTTTCGGTGTTGGAAAGTGTGGTCTTAAGGATTAACGGTTAGCACTCTGGACTCTAAATACAGCGATCCGGGTTCAAATCTCGGTGAGACCTTGCTTTTTATTTTTCCTAATGCAGCAAAAGCTGGCAACGACGAAGCTGTCCACGAATAGACCGCTGTACCGATGCTCGCTCCCTTGAGCCATCTCCAGCGTGGTCTAGTGGCTAGGATATCTGGCTTTCACCCACAAGGCCCGGGTTCGATTCCTGGCGTCGGAAAGTGTGGTCTGTTGGTGTAATGGTTAGCACTCTGCACTCTGAATCCAGCGATCTGAGTTCAAATCTTGGTGAGACCTTGCTTTTTATTTTTCTAATGCAGCGAAAGCTGGCAACGACGAAACTGTCCGCGAATAGACACCGGTACGAGCGCTAGTTCTCTTGCCGCCATCTCCGGCATGGTCTAGTGGCTAGGATGTCTGGCTTTCACCCAGAAGGCCCGGGTTCGATACCCGGCGTCGGAAAATGCGGTCTCATGGTGTAACGGTTAACCCTCTGGACTCTGAATCCAGCGACCCGAGTTCAAATGTCTGTGAGACCTTGCTTTTTGTTTTTGCTAATGCAGCAAAAGCTGGCAACGACGAAACTGTCACCGAATAGACCGCGGTACCGATGCTCGCTGCCTTGAGCCATCTCCAGCGTGGTCTAGTGGCTAGGATATCTGGCTTTCACCCAGAAGGCCGGGGTTCGATTCTCGGCTTTGAAAAGTGCGGTCTTATGGTGTAACGGTTAGCACTTAGACTCCGAATCCAGCGATCCGTATTCAAATGTCGGTGAGACCTTGCTTTTTTATTTTTTTAATGCAGGAAAAGCTCCCAACGACGAAACAGTCCGCGAATAGACACCGGTACCAGCGCTCGCTCTCTTGTAGCGATCTCTGGCATGGTCTAGTGGCTGGGATATCTGGCTGTCACCCAGGAAGCCCGGGTTCGATTCCCGGCGTCGGAAAGTGCAGTCTCATGGATTAACGGTTAGCACTCTTGACTCTACCCGCGATCCGGGTTCAAATCTCAGTGAGACCGTGCTTTTTATTTTTGCTAATGCAGCAAAACTGGCAAGACGAAACTGTCAGCGAATAGACACCGGTACCAGCGCTCGGTTTCTTGTCGCCATCTTCAGCGTGGTCTTGTGGCTAGGGTGTCTGGCTTTCACAAAGAAGGCCAGGGTTCGATTCCCAGCGTCGGAAAGTGTGGTCTCGTGGTGTAATGATTAGCTCTCTGGACTTTGAATCCAGCGATCCGAGTTCAAATCTCGGTGAGACCTTGCTTTTTACTTTTCTAATGCAGCAAAAGCTGGCAATGACGAAACTGTCCACGAATAGACCGTGGTACCGATGCTAGCTCCCTTAAGCCATCTCCGGCATTTTCTAGTGGGTAGGATATCTGGCTTTCACCAAAAAGGCCCGGTTCGATTCCCGGCGTCGGAAAGTGTGGTCTCATGGTGTAATGGTTAGCACTCTGGACTTTGAATCCAGCGAGCCGAGTTCAAATCTCGGTGGGACCTTGCTTTTTATTTCTGCCAATGCAGCAAAAGCTGGCAACGACGAAACTGTCCGCGAACAGACACCGGTACCAGCGCTCGTTCTCTTGTCACCATCTCCGGCGTGGTCTCGTGACTAGGATATCTGGCTTTCACCATGAAGGGCAGGGTTCGAATCCCGGCGTCGGAAAGTGCGGTCTCATGGTGTAACGGTTAGCACTCTGGAAGCGATCCGAGTTCAATCTCGGTGAGACCTTGCTTCTTATTTTTCCTAATGCAGCAAAAGCTGGCAACGACGATACTGTCCACGAATAGACTGCGGCACCGATGCTCGCTCTCTTGAGCCATCTCTGGCGTTTTCTAGTGGCTAGGATACCTGGCTTTCACCAAGAAGCCCTGTTCGATTCCCGGCGTCGGAAAGGGTGGTCTTATGGTGTAATGGTTAGCACTCTGGACTTTGAATGCAACGATCCGAGTTCAAATCTCGGTGAGACCTTTCTTTTTATTTTTGCTAATGCAGCAAAAGCTGGCAATGACGAAACTGTCCACGAATTGACCGTGGTACCGATGCTAGCTCTGTTAAGCCATCTCCGCCGTTTTCTAGTGGCTAGGGTATCTGGCTTTCACAAAGAAGGCCAGAGTTCGATTCCCGGCGTCGGAAAGTGTGGTCTTATGGTGTAATAGTTAGCACTCTGGACTTTGAATCCAGTGATCCGAGTTCAAATCTCGGTGAGACTTTGCTTTTTATTTTTGCTAATGCAGCAAAAGCTGGCAACGACGAAACTGTCTGCGAACAGACACCGGTACCAGCGCTCGTTTTCTTGTCGATATTTCCAGCATGGTCTAGTGGCTAGGATATCTGGCTTTCACCCAGAAGGACCGGGTTTGATTACCGTCGTCGGAAAGTGCGGTCTCATGGTGTAACGGTTAGCCCTCCGGACTCTGAATCCAGCGATCCTAGTTCAAGTCTCTGTGAGACCTTGCTTTTTGTTTTTGCTAATGCAGCAAAAGCTGGCAACGACGAAACTGTCAACGAATAAACCGCGGTACCGATTCTCGCTGCCTTGAGCCATATCCAGCGTGGTCTAGTGGCAGGATATCTGGCTTTCACCCAGAAGGCCGGGGTTCGATTCTCGGATTTGGAAAGTGCGGTCTCATGGTTTAATGGTTAGCAATTTGGACTTTTAATCCAGTGAACCGAGTTCAAATCTCGGTAAGACCTTGCTTTTTATTTTTGCTAATGTAACAATTGCTGGCAACTGCGAAACTGTCCGCGAATAGACACCGGTACTAGCACTCGTTCTCTGGCCGCCATCTCTGGCGTGGTCTAGTGGCTAGGATATCTGGCTATCAACCAGAAGGCCCGGGTTAAATTCTCGACGTCGGAAAGTGCGGTCTCATGGTGTAACGGTTAGCACTTAAGACTCTGAATCCAGCGATCTGAGTTCAAATGTCGGTGAGACCTTGCTTTTTTATTTTCTTAATGCAGGAAATGCTCTCAACGACGAAACTGTCCACGAATAGACACCGGTACCAGCGCTCGCTCTCTTGTAGCCATTTCTGGCATGGTCTAGTGGCTGGGATATCTGGCTGTCACCCAGGAAGCCCGGGTTCGATTCCCGGCGTCCGAAAGTGTGGTCTCATGGATTAACGGTTAGCACTCTTGACTCTACTCGCGACCCGGGTTCAAATCTCAGTGAGACCGTGCTTTTTATTTTTGCTAATGCAGCAAAAGCTGGCAATGACGAAACTGTCAGCGAATAGACACCGGTACCAGCGCTCGTTCTCTTGTCGCCATCTCCAGCGTGGTCTTGTGGCTAGGATATCTGGCTTTCACAAAGAAGGCCAAGGTTCGATTCCCGGCGTCGGAGAGTGTGGTCTCGTGTGTAATGGTTAGCTCTCTGGACTTTGAATCCAGCGATACGAGTTGAAATCTCGGTGAGACCTTGCTTCTTATTTTTCCTAATGCAGAAAAATCTGGCAACGACGAAACTGTCCGCGAATAGACCGCGGCACCGATGCTCGCTCCCTTGAGCCATCTCTGGCGTGGTCTAGTTGCTAAGAAATCTGGCTTTCACCAAGAAGCCCGGTTCGATTCCCAGCGTCGGAAAGTGTGGTCTCATGGTGTAACGGGTAGCCCTCTGGACTCTGAATCCAGCGATCCGATTTCAAATCTCTGTGAGACCTTGCTTTTTTTTCTAATGCAGCAAAAGCTGGCAACGACGAAACTGTCAACGAATAGACCGCGGTACCGATGCTCGCTGGCTTGAGCCATCTCAAGCGTACTCTAGTGGCTAGGATATCTGGCTTTCACCCAGAAGGCCGGGGTTCGAATCTCGGCTTTGGAAAGTGTGGTCTCATGGTTTAGTGGTTAGCACTTTGGACTTTGAATCCAGCGAACCGAGTTCAAATGTCACTGAGACCTTGCTTTTATATTTTCTCAATGCAGGAAAAGCTCCAACGGCGAAACGGCCCGCGAATAGACACCGGTACCAGCGCTCGCTCTCTTGTAGCCATCTCTGGCATGGTCTAGTGGCTGGGATATCTGGCTCTCATACAGAAGGCCCGGGTTCAATTCTCGGCGTCGGAAAGTGCGGTCTCATGGTGTAACGATTAGCACTTTAGACTCTGAATCCAGCGATCCGAGTTCAAATCTTGGTGAGACCGTGCTTTTTATTTTTGCTAATGCAGCAAAAGCTGGCAATGACGAAACTGTCAGCGAATAGACACCGGTACCAGCGCTCGTTCTCTTGTCGCCATCTCCAGCGTGGTCTTGTGGCTAGGATATCTGGCTTTCACAAAGAAGGCCAGGGTTCGATTCCCGGCGTCGGAAAGTGTGGTCTATTGGTGTAATGGTTATCACTCTGCACTCTGAATCCAGCAATTTGAGTTCAAATCTCGGTGAGACCTTGCTTTTTATTTTTGCTAATGCAGCAAAAGCTGGCAACGACAAAACTGTCCGCGAACAGACACCGGTACCAGCGCTCGTTATCTTGTCGTCATCTCCGGCGTGGTATAGTGGCTAGGATATCTGGCTTTCACAAAGAAGGCCAAGGTTCGATTCCCGGCATCGGAGAGTGTGGTCTCGTGGTGTAATGGTTAGCTCTCTGGACTTTGAATCCAGCGATCCGAGTTCAAATCTCGGTGAGACCTTGCTTTTTATTTTTGCTAATGCAGCAAAAGCTGGCAACGACGAAACTGTCGACGAATAGACCGTGGTACCGATGCTAGCTCCCTTAAGCCATCTCCGGCGTTTTCTAGTGGCTAGGATATCTGGCTTTCAACAAGAAGGCCCGGTTCGATTCCCCGCGTCGGAAAGTGTGGTCTCATGGTGTAATGGTTAGCACTCTGGACTTTGAATCCAGTGATCCGAGTTCAAATCTCGGTGGGACCTCGCTTTTTATTTTTGCTAATGCAGCAAAAGCTGGCAACGACGAAACTGTCCGTGAACAGACACCGGTACCAGCGCTCGTTCTCTTGTCACCATCTCCGGAGTGGTTTCGTGGCTAGGATATCTGGCTTTCACAATGAAGGCCCGGCTTCGATTCCCGGCGTCGGAAAGTGCGGTCTCATGATGTAACGGTTAGCACTCTGGAAGCGATCCGAGTTCAAATCTCGGTGAGACCTTGCTTTTTTATTTTTGCTAGTGCAGCAAAAGCTGGCAACGACGACGCTGTCCACGAATAGACCGCTGTACCGATGCTCGCTCCCTTGAGCCATCTCCGGCGTGGTCTAGTGGCTAGGATACCTGGCTTTCACCAAGAAGCCCTGTTCGATTCCCGGCATCGGAAAGTGTGGTCTTATGGTGTAATGGTTAGCACTCTGAACTTTGAATGCAGCGATCCGAGTTCAAATCTCGGTGAGACCTTGCTTTTTATTTTTGCTAATGCAGCAAAAGCTGGCAATGACGAAACTGTCCACGAATAAACCGTGGTACCGATGCTAGCTCCCTTAAGCCATCTCCGCCGTTTTCTAGTGGCTAGGGTATCTGGCTTTCACAAAGAAGGCCAGAGTTCGATTCCCGGCGACAGAAAGTGTGGTCTCGTGGTGTAATGGTTAGCTCTCTGGACTTTGAATCCAGCGATCCGAGTTCAAATTTCGGTGAGACCTTGCTTTTTACTTTTCTAATGCAGCAAAAGCTGGCAATGACGAAAGTGTCCACGAATAGACCGTGGTACCGATGCTAGCTCCCTTAAGCCATCTCCGGCGTTTTCTAGTGGCTAGGATATCTGGCTTTCACCAAGAAGCCCGGTTCGATTCCCGGCGTCGGAAAGTGTGGTCTTACGGTGTAATAGTTAGCACTCTGGACTTTGAATCCAGTGATCCGAGTTCAAATCTCGGTGAGACTTTGCTTTTTATTTTTGCTAATGCAGCAAAAGCTGGCAACGACGAAACTGTCTGCGAACAGACACCGGTACCAGCGCTCGTTTTCTTGTCGCTATTTCCAGCATGGTCTAGTGGCTAGGATATCTGGCTTTCACCCAGAAGGCCCGGGTTTGATTACCGTCGTCGGAAAGTGCGGTCTCATGGTGTAACGGTTAGCCCTCCGGACTCTGAATCCAGCGATCCTAGTTCAAGTCTCTGTGAGACCTTGCTTTTTGTTTTTGCTAATGCAGCAAAAGCTGGCAACGACGAAACTGTCAACGAATAAACCGCGGTACCGATTCTCGCTGCCTTGAGCCATATCCAGCGTGGTCTAGTGGCTAGGATATCTGGCTTTCACCCAGAAGGCCGGGGTTCGATTCTCGGCTTTGGAAAGTGCGGTCTCATGGTTTAATGGTTAGCACTTTGGACTTTTAATCCAGTGAACCGAGTTCAAATCTAGGTAAGACCTTGCTTTTTATTTTTGCTAATGTAACAATTGCTGGAAACTGCGAAACTGTCCGCGAATAGACACCGGTACTAGCACTCGTTCTCTGGCCGCCATCTCTGGCGTGGTCTAGTGGCTAGGATATCTGGCTATCAACCAGAAGGCCCGGGTTAAATTCTCTACGTCGGAAAGTGCGGTCTCATGGTGTAACGATTAGCACTTTAGACTCTGAATCCAGCGATCCGAGTTCAAATCTTGGTGAGACCGTGCTTTTTATTTTTGCTAATGCAGCAAAAGCTGGCAATGACGAAACTGTCAGCGAATAGACACCGGTACCAGCGCTTGTTCTCTTGTCGCCATCTCCAGCGTGGTCTTGTGGCTAGGATATCTGGCTTTCACAAAGAAGGCCAGGGTTCGATTCCCGGCGTCGGAAAGTGTGGTCTATTGGTGTAATGGTTAGCACTCTGCACTCTGAATCCAGCAATTTGAGTTCAAATCTCGGTGAGACCTTGCTTTTTATTTTTGCTAATGCAGCAAAAGCTGGCAACGACAAAACTGTCCACGAACAGACACCGTTACCAGCGCTCGTTATCTTGTCGTCATCTCCGGCGTGGTATAGTGGCTAGGATATCTGGCTATCAGCCAGAAGACCCGGGATCGATTCCCGGCGTCGGAAAATGTGGTCTCATGGTGTAACGGTTAGCCCTCTGGACTCTGAATCCAGCGATCCGAGTTCAAATCTCTGTGAGACCTTGCTTTTTGCTTTTGCTAATGCAGCAAAAGCTGGCAACGACGAAACTGTCAACGAATAGACCGCGGTACTGATTCTCGCTCCCTTGAGCCATATCCAGCGTGGTCTAGTGGCTAGGATATCTGGCTTTCACCCAGAAGGCCGGGGTTCGATTCTCGGCTTTGGAAAGTGCGGTCTCATGGTTTAGTGGTTAGCACTCTTGACTCTACCCGCGATACCAGTTCAAATCTCAGTGAGACCGTGCTTTTTATTTTTGCTAATGCAGCAAAAGCTGGCAATGACGAAACTGTCAGCGAATAGACACCGGTACCAGCGCTCGTTCTCTTGTCGCCATCTCCAGCGTGGTCTTGTGGCTAGGATATCTGGCTTTCTTAAAGAAGGCCAGGGTTCGATTCCCGGCGTCGGAAAGTGTGGTCTCGTGTGTAATGGTTAGCTCTCTGGACTTTGAATCCAGCGATCCGAGTTCACATCTCGGTGAGACCTTGGTTTTTATTTTTCTAATGCAGCAAAAGCTGACAACGACGAAACTGTCCACGAATAGACCGTGGTACCGATGCTAGCTCCCCTAAGCCATCTCTGGCGTGGTCTAGTTGCTAAGATATCTGGCTTTCACCAAGAAGCCCGGTTCGATTCCCGGCGTCGGAAAGTGTGGTCTCATGGTGCAATGGTTAGCACTCTGGACTTTGAATCCAGCGATCCAAGTTCAAATCTTGGTGAGACCTTGCTTTTGATTTTGCTAATGCAGCAAAAGCTGGTAACGACGAAACTTTCCGCGAACAGACACCGGTACGAGCGCTCGTTATCTTGTCGGCATCTCCGGCGTGGTCTAGGGGCTAGGATATCTGGCTTTTACCCAGAAGGCCCGGGTTCAATTCCCGGCGTCGGAATGTGTGGTCTCATGGTTTAATGGTTAGCACTCTGGACTCTGAATCCAGCGATCCGAGTTCAAGTCTCGGTGAGACCTTGCTTTTTTATTTTTGCTAGTGCAGCAAAAGCAGGCAACGACGACGCTGTCCGCGAATAGACATCGGTACCAGCGCTCGTTTTCTTGTCGCCATCTCCGGCCAGGTCTAGTGGCTAGGATATTTGGCTGTCACCCAGGAAGCCCGGGTTCGATTTTCGGTGTCGGAAAGTGCGGTCTCAAGGATTAACGGTTAGCACTCTGGACTCTAAATACAGCGATCCGGGTTCAAATCTCGGTGAGACCTTGATTTTGTTTTTCCTAATGCAGCAAAAGCTGGCAACGACGACGCTGTCCACGAATAGACCACTGTACCGATGCTCGCTCCCTTGAGCCATCTCCGGCGTGGTCTAGTGGCTAGGATATCTGGCTTTCACCCAGAAGGCCCGGGTTCGATTCCTGCGTCAGAAAGTGTGGTCTATTGGTGTAATGGTTAGCACTCTGCACTTTGAATCCAGCGATCCGAGTTCAAATCTCGGTGAGACCTTGCTTTTTATTTTTGCTAATGCAGCAAAAGCTGGCAACGACGAAACTGTCCACGAATAGACCGTGGTACCGATGCTAGCTCCCTTAAGCCATCTGTGGCGTGGTCTAGTTGCTAAGATATCTGGCTTTCACCAAGAAGCCCGGTTCGAGTCCCGGCGTCGGAAAGTGTGGTCTCATGGTGCAATGGTTAGCACTCTGGACTTTGAATCCAGCGATCCGAGTTCAAATCTCGGTGAGACCTTGCTTTTTATTTTTGCTAATGCAGCAAAAGCTGGCAACGACGAAACTGTCCGCGAACAGACACCGGTACCAGCGCTCCTTATCTTGTCGTCATCTCCGGCGTGGTCTAGGGGCTAGGATATCTGGCTTTCACCCAGAAGGCCCGGGTTCAATTCCCGGCGTCGGAATGTGTGGTCTCATGGTTTAATGGTTAGCACTCTGGACTCTGAATCCAGCGATCCGAGTTCAAGTCTCGGTGAGACCTTGCTTTTTTATTTTTGCTGATGCAGCAAAAGCTGGCAACGACGACGCTGTCCGCGAATAGACATCGGTACCAGCGCTCGTTTTCTTGTCGCCATCTCCGGCCTGTCTAGTGGCTAGGATATCTGGCTGTCACCCAGGAAGCCCGGGTTCGATTTTCGATGTCGGAAAGTGCGGTCTCAAGGATTAACGGTTAGCACTCTGGGCTCTAAATACAGCGATCCGGGTTCAAATCTCGGTGAGACCTTGAATTTGTTTTTCCTAATGCAGCAAAAGCTGGCAACGACGAAACTGTCAACGCATAGACCGCGGTACCGATGCTCGCTGCCTTGAGCCATCTCCAGCGTGGTCTAGTGGCTAGGATATCTGGCTTTCACCCAGAAGGCCGGGGTTCGATTCTCGGCTTTGAAAAGTGTGGTCTTATGGTGTAACGGTTAGCACTTAGACTCCGAATCCAGCGATCCGTATTCAAATGTCGGTGAGACCTTGCTTTTTTATTTTTTAATGCAGGAAAAGCTCGCAACGACGAAACTGTCCGCGAATAGACACCGGTACCAGCGCTCGCTCTCTTGTAGCGATCTCTGGCATGGTCTAGTGGCTGGGATATCTGGCTGTCACCCAGGAAGCCCGGGTTCGATTGCCGGCGTCGGAAAGTGCAGTCTCATGGATTAACGGTTAGCACTCTTGACTCTACCCGCGATCCGGGTTCAAATCTCAGTGAGACCGTGCTTTTTATTTTTGCTAATGCAGCAAAAGCTGGCAAGACGAAACTGTCAGCGAATAGACACCGGTACCAGCGCTCGGTCTCTTGTCGCCATCTTCAGCGTGGTCTTGTGGCTAGGGTGTCTGGCTTTCACAAAGAAGGCCAGGGTTCGATTCCCGGCGTCGGAAAGTGTGGTCTCGTGGTGTAATGATTAGCTCTCTGGACTTTGAATCCAGCGATCCGAGTTCAAATCTCGGTGAGACCTTGCTTTTTATTTTTCTAATGCAGCAAAAGCTGGTAATGACGAAACTGTCCACGAATAGACCGTGGTACCGATTCTAGCTCCCTTAAGCCATCTCCGGCATTTTCTAGTGGCTAGGATATCTGGCTTTCACCAAAAAGGCCCGGTTCGATTCCCGGCGTCGGAAAGTGTGGTCTTATGGTGTAATGGTTAGCACTCTGGACTTTGAATCCAGCGAGCCGAGTTCAAATCTCGGTGGGACCTTGCTTTTTATTTCTGCCAATGCAGCAAAAGCTGGCAACGACGAAACTGTCCGCGAACAGACACCGGTACCAGCGCTCGTTCTCTTGTCACCATCTCCGGCGTGGTCTCGTGACTAGGATATCTGGCTTTCACCATGAAGGGCAGGGTTCGAATCCCGGCGTCGGAAAGTGCGGTCTCATGGTGTAACGGTTAGCACTCTGGAAGCGATCCGAGTTCAATCTCGGTGAGACCTTGCTTCTTATTTTTCCTAATGCAGCAAAAGCTGGCAACGACGATACTGTCCACGAATAGACTGCGGCACCGATCCTCGCTCTCTTGAGCCATCTCTGGCGTTTTCTAGTGGCTAGGATACCTGGCTTTCACCAAGAAGCCCTGTTCGATTCCCGGCGTCGGAAAGTGTGGTCTTATGGTGTAATGGTTAGCACTCTGGACTTTGAATGCAGCGATCCGAGTTCAAATCTCGGTGAGACCTTTCTTTTTATTTTTGCTAATGCAGCAAAAGCTGGCAATGACGAAACTGTCCACGAATAGACCGTGGTACCGATGCTAGCTCCCTTAAGCCATCTCCGGCGTTTTCTAGTGGCTAGGATATCTGGCTTTCACAAAGAAGGCCAGAGTTCTATTCCCGGCGTCGGAAAGTGTGGTCTTATGGTGTAATAGTTAGCACTCTCGACTTTGAATCCAGTGATCCGAGTTCAAATCTCGGTGAGACCTTGCTTTTTATTTTTGCTAATGCAGCAAAAGCTGGCAACGACGAAACTGTCCGCGAACAGACACCGGTACCAGCGCTCGTTTTCTTGTCGCTATTTCCAGCATGGTCTAGTGGCTAGGATATCTGGCTTTCACCCAGAAGGCCCGGGTTTGATTACCGGCGCCGGAAAGTGCGGTCTCATGGTGTAACGGTTAGCACTCTGGAAGCGATCCGAGTTCAAATCTCGCTGAGACCTTGCTTCTTATTTTTCCTAATGCAGCAAAAGCTGGCAACGACGATACTGTCCACGAATAGACTGCGGCACCGATGCTCGCTCTCTTGAGCCATCTCTGGCGTTTTCTAGGGGCTAGGATACCTGGCTTTCACCAAGAAGCCCTGTTCGATTCCCGGCGTCGGAAAGGGTGGTCTTATGGTGTAATGGTTAGCACTCTGGACTTTGAATGCAGCGATCCGAGTTCAAATCTCGGTGAGACCTTTCTTTTTATTTTTGCTAATGCAGCAAAAGCTGGCAATGACGAAACTGTCCACGAATAGACCGTGGTACCGATGCTAGCTCCGTTAAGCCATCTCCGCCGTTTTCTAGTGGCTAGAGTATCTGGCTTTCACAAAGAAGGCCAGAGTTCGATTCCCGGCGTCGGAAAGTGTGGTCTTATGGTGTAATAGTTAGCACTCTGGACATTGAATCCAGTGATCCGAGTTCAAATCTCGGTGAGACTTTGCTTTTTATTTTTGCTAATGCAGCAAAAGCTGGCAACGACGAAACTGTCTGCGAACAGACACCGGTACCAGCGCTCGTTTTTTCTTGTCGCTATTTCCAGCATGGTCTAGTGGCTAGGATATCTGGCTTTCACCCAGAAGGCCCGGGTTTGATTACCGTCGTCGGAAAGTGCGGTCTCATGGTGTAACGGTTAGCCCTCCGGACACTGAATCCAGCGATCCTAGTTCAAGTCTCTGTGAGACCTTGCTTTTTGTTTTTGCTAATGCAGCAAAAGCTGGCAACGACGAAACTGTCAACGAATAAACCGCGGTACCGATTCTCGCTGCCTTGAGCCATATCCAGCGTGGTCTAGTGGCTAGGATATCTGGCTTTCACCCAGAAGGCCGGGGTTCGATTCTCGGCTTTGGAAAGTGCGGTCTCATGGTTTAATGGTTAGCACTTTGGACTTTTAATCCAGTGAACCGAGTTCAAATCTCGGTAAGACCTTGCTTTTTATTTTTGCTAATGTAACAATTGCTGGCAACTGCGAAACTGTCCGCGAATAGACACCGGTACTAGCACTCGTTCTCTGGCCGCCATCTCTGGCGTGGTCTAGTGGCTAGGATATCTGGCTATCAACCAGAACGCCCGGGTTAAATTCTCGACGTCGGAAAGTGCGGTCTCATGGTGTAACGGTTAGCACTTAAGACTCTGAATCCAGCGATCTGAGTTCAAATGTCGGTGAGACCTTGCTTTTTTGTTTTCTTAATGCAGGAAATGCTCTCAACGACGAAACTGTCCACGAATAGACACCGGTACCAGCGCTCGCTCTCTTGTAGCCATTTGTGGCATGGTCTAGTGGCTGGGATATCTGGCTGTCACCCAGGAAGCCCGGGTTCGATTCCCGGCGTCCGAAAGTGTGGTCTCATGGATTAACGGTTAGCACTCTTGACTCTACTCGCGACCCGGGTTCAAATCTCAGTGAGACCGTGCTTTTTATTTTTGCTAATGCAGCAAAAGCTGGCAATGACGAAACTGTCAGCGAATAGACACCGGTACCAGCGCTCGTTCTATTGTCGCCATCTCCAGCGTGGTCTTGTGGCCAGGATATCTGGCTTTCACAAAGAAGGCCAAGGTTCAATTCCCGGCGTCGGAGAGTGTGGTCTCGTGTGTAATGGTTAGCTCTCTGGACTCTGAATCCAGCGATTCGATTTCAAATCTCTGTGAGACCTTGCTTTTTTTTCTAATGCAGCAAAAGCTGGCAACGACGAAACTGTCAACGAATAGACCGCGGTACCGATGCTCGCTGGCTTGAGCCATCTCAAGCGTGGTCTAGTGGCTAGGATATCTGGCTTTCACCCAGAAGGCCGGGGTTCGAATCTCGGCTTTGGAAAGTGTGGTCTCATGGTTTAGTGGTTAGCACTTTGGACTTTGAATCCAGCGAACCGAGTTCAAATGTCGCTGAGACCTTGCTTTTATATTTTCTCAATGCAGGAAAAGCTCCCAACGGCGAAACGGCCCGCGAATAGACACCGGTACCAGCGCTCGCTCTCTTGTAGCCATCTCTGGCATGGTCTAGTGGCTGGGATATCTGGCTCTCATCCAGAAGGCCCGGGTTCAATTCTCGGCGTCGGAAAGTGCGGTCTCATGGTGTAACGATTAGCACTTTAGACTCTGAATCCAGCGATCCGAGTTCAAATCTTGGTGAGACCGTGCTTTTTATTTTGCTAATGCAGCAAAAGCTGGCAATGACGAAACTGTCAGCGAATAGACACCGGTACCAGCGCTCGTTCTCTTGTCGCCATCTCCAGCGTGGTCTTGTGGCTAGGATATCTGGCTTTCACAAAGAAGGCCAGGGTTCGATTCCCAGCGTCGGAAAGTGTGGTATATTGGTGTAATGGTTAGCACTCTGCACTCTGAATCCAGCAATTTGAGTTCAAATCTCGGTGAGACCTTGCTTTTTATTTTTGCTAATGTAGCAAAAGCTGGCAACGACAAAACTGTCCGCGAACAGACACCGGTACCAGCGCTCGTTATCATTGTCGTCATCTCCGGCGTGGTATAGTGGCTAGGATATCTGGCTTGCAGCCAGAAGACCCGGGATCGATTCCCGGCGTCGGAAAATGTGGTCTCATGGTGTAACGGTTAGCCCTCTGGACTCTGAATCCAGCGATCCGAATTCAAATCTCTGTGAGACCTTGCTTTTTGCTTTTGCTAATGCAGCAAAAGCTGGCAACGACGAAACTGTCAACGAATAGACCGCGGTACTGATTCTCGCTCCCTTGAGCCATATCCAGCGTGGTCTAGTGGCTAGGATATCTGGCTTTCACCCAGAAGGCCGGGGTTCGATTCTCGGCTTTGGAAAGTGCGGTCTCATGGTTTAGTGGTTAGCACTCTTGACTCTACCCGCGATACCAGTTCAAATCTCAGTGAGACCGTGCTTTTATTTTTGCTAATGCAGCAAAAGCTGGCAATGACGAAACTGTCAGCGAATAGACACCGGTACCAGCGCTCGTTCTCTTGTCGCCATCTCCAGCGTGGTCTTGTGGCTAGGATATCTGGCTTTCTTAAAGAAGGCCAGGGTTCGATTCCCGGCGTCGGAAAGTGTGGTCTCGTGTGTAATGGTTAGCTCTCTGGACTTTGAATCCAGCGATCCGAGTTCACATCTCGGTGAGACCTTGCTTTTATTTTTGCTAATGCAGCAAAAGCTGACAACGACGAAACTGTCCACGAATAGACCGTGGTACCGATGCTAGCTCCCCTAAGCCATCTCTGGCGTGGTCTAGTTGCTAAGATATCCGGCTTTCACCAAGAAGCCCGGTTCGATTCCCGGCGTCGGAAAGTGTGGTCTCATGGTGCAATGGTTAGCACTCTGGACTTTGAATCCAGCGATCCAAGTTCAAATCTTGGTGAGACCTTGCTTTTGATTTTGCTAATGCAGTAAAAGCTGGTAACGACGAAACTTTCCGCGAACAGACACCGGTACGAGCGCTCGTTATCTTGTCGGCATCTCCGGCGTGGTCTAGGGGCTAGGATATCTGGCTTTTACCCAGAAGGCCCGGGTTCAATTCCCGGCGTCGGAATGTGTGGTCTCATGGTTTAATGGTTAGCACTCTGGACTCTGAATCCAGCGATCCGAGTTCAAGTCTCGGTGAGACCTTGCTTTTTTATTTTTGCTAGTGCAGCAAAAGCAGGCAACGACGACGCTGTCCGCGAATAGACATCGGTACCAGCGCTCGTTTTCTTGTCGCCATCTCCGGCCAGGTCTAGTGGCTAGGATATTTGGCTGTCACCCAGGAAGCCCGGGTTCGATTTTCGGTGTCGGAAAGTGCGGTCTCAAGGATTAACGGTTAGCACTCTGGACTCTAAATACAGCGATCCGGGTTCAAATCTCGGTGAGACCTTGAATTTGTTTTTCCTAATGCAGCGAAAGCTGGCAACGACGACGCTGTCCACGAAAAGACCGCTGTACCGATGCTCGCTCCCTTGAGCCATCTCCGGCGTGGTCTAGTGGCTAGGATATCTGGCTTTCACCCAGAAGGCCCGGGTTCGATTCCTGCGTCGGAAAGTGTGGTCTATTGGTGTAATGGTTAGCACTCTGCACTTTGAATCCAGCGATCCGAGTTCAAATCTCGGTGAGACCTTGCTTTTTATTTTTGCTAATGCAGCAAAAGCTGGCAACGACGAAACTGTCCGCGAACAGACACCGGTACCAGCGCTCGTTCTCTTGTCACCATCTCCGGCGTGGTTTCGTGGCTAGGATATCTGGCTTCCACAATGTAGGCCCGAATTCGATTCCCGGCGTCGGAAAGTGCGGTCTCATGGTGTAACGGTTAGCACTCTGGAAGCGATCTGAGTTCAAATCTCGGTGAGACCTTGCTTCTTATTTTTCCTAATGCAGCAAAATCTGGCAACAACGAAACTGTCCACGAATGACCGCGGCACCGATGCTCGCTCCCTTGAGCCATCTCTGGCGTGGTCTAGTTGCTAAAATATCTGGCTTTCACCAAGAAGCCCGGCTCGATTCCCGGCGTCGGAAAGTGTGGTCTCATGGTGTAATGGCTAGCCCTCTGGACTCTGAATCCAGCGATCCGATTTCAAATCTCTGTGAGACCTTGCTTTTTTTTCTAATGCAGCAAAATCTGGCAACGACAAAACTGTCAACGAATAAACCGCGGTACCGATGCTCGCTGGCTTGAGCCATCTCCAGCGTAGTCTAGTGGCTAGGATATCTGGCTTCACCCAGAAGGCCGGGGTTCGAATCTCGGCTTTGGAAAGTGCGGTCTCATGGTTTAGTGGTTAGCACTTTGGACTTTGAATCCAGCGAACCGAGTTCAAATGTCGCTGAGACCTTGCTTTTATATTTTCTTAATGCAGGAAAAGCTCCCAACGACGAAACTGTCCGCGAATAGACATCGGTACCAGCGCTCGCTCTCTTGTAGCCATCTCTGGCATGGTCTAGTGGCTGGGATATCTGGCTCTCATCCAGAAGGCTCGAGTTCAATTCTCGGCGTCGGAAAGTGCGGTCTCATGGTGTAACGATTAGCACTTTAGACTCTGAATCCAGCGATCCGAGTTCAAATCTTGGTGAGATCGTGCTTTTTATTTTTGCTAATGCAGCAAAAGCTGGCAATGACGAAACTGTCAGCGAATAGACACCGGTACCAGCGCTCGTTCTCTTGTCGACATCTCCAGCGTGGTCTTGTGGCTAGGATATCTGGCTTTCACAAAGAAGGCCAGCGTTCGATTCCCGGCGTCGGAAAGTGTGGTCTATTGGTGTAATGGTTAGCACTCTGCACTCTGAATCCAGCAATTTGAGTTCAAATCTTGGTGAGACCTTGCTTTTTATTTTTCTAATGCAGCGAAAGCTGGCAACGAGGAAACTGTCCACGAATAGACGCCGGTACCAGCGCTCGTTTCTTGCCATCATCTCCGGCATGGTCTAGTGGCTAGAATATCTGGCTTTACCCAGAAGGCCCGGGTTCGATTCCCGGCGTCGGAAAGTGTGGTCTCATGGTGTAACGGTTAGCCCTCTGGACTCTGAATCCAGCAATCCGAGTTCAAATTTCTGTGAGACCATGCTTTTTGTTTTTGCTAATGCAGCAAAGCTGGCAACGACGAAACTGTCCGCGAACAGACACCGGTACCAGCGCTCGTTATCTTGTCATCATCTCCGGCGTGGTCTTGTGGCTAGGATATCTGGCTTTCACCCAGAAGGCCGGGGTTCGATTCCCGGCGTCGGAAAATGCGGTCTCATGGTGTAACGGTTAGCCCTCTGGACTCTGAATCCAGCGATCCGAGTTCAAATCTCTGTGAGACCTTCCTTTTTGCTTTTGCTAATGCAGCAAAAGGTGGCAACGACGAAACTGTCAACGAATAGACCGCGGTACTGATTCTCGCTCCCTTGAGGCATATCCAGCGTGGTCTAGTGGATAGGATATCTGGCTTTCACCCAGAAGGCCGGGGTTCGATTCTCGGCTTTGGAAAGTGCGGTCTCATGGTTTAGTGGTTAGCACTCTTGACTCTACCCGCGATCCGGGTTCAAATCTCAGTGAGACCGTGCATTTTATTTTTGCTAATGCAGCAAAAGCTGGCAATGACGAAACTGTCAGCGAATAGACACCGGTACCAGCGCTCGTTCTCTTGTCGCCATCTCCAGCGTGGTCTTGTGGCTAGGATATCTGGCTTTCTTAATGAAGGCCAGGGTTCGATTCCCGGCGTCGGAAAGTGTGGTCTCGTGTGTAATGGTTAGCTCTCTGGACTTTGAATCCAGCGATCTGAGTTCAAATCCTCGGTGTGACCTTGCTTATTATTTTTGCTAACGCAGCCAAAGCTGGCAACGACGAAACTGTCCACGAATAGACCGTGGTACCGATGCTAGCTCCCTTAAGCCATCTCTGGCGTGGTCTAGTTGCTAAGATATCTGGCTTTCACCAAGAAGCCCGGTTCGATTCCCGGCGTCGGAAAGTGTGGTCTCATGGTGTAACGGCTAGCCCTCTGGACTCTGAATCCAGCGATCCGATTTCAAATCTCTGTGAGACCTTGCTTTTTTTCTAATGCAGCAAAATCTGGGCAACGACGAAACTGTCCACGAATAGACCGTGGTACCGATGCTAGCTCCCTTAAGCCATCTCTGGCGTGGTCTAGTTGCTAAAATATCTGGCTTTCACCAAGAAGCCCGGTTCGATTCCCGGCATCGGAAAGTGTGGTCTCATGGTGCAATGGTTAGCACTCTGGACATTGAATCCAGCGATCGGAGTTCAAATCTTGGTGAGACCGTGCTTTTTATTTTTGCTAATGCAGCAAAATCTGGCAATGACGAAACTGTCAGCGAATAGACACCGGTACCAGCGCTCGTTCTCTTGTTGACATCTCCAGCGTGGTCTTGTGGCTAGGATATCTGGCTTTCACCCAGGAAGCCCGGGTTCGATTTTCGGCGTCGTAAAGTGCGGTCTCGTGGATTACGGTTAGCACTCTTGACTCTAAATACTGCGATCCCGGTTCAAATGTCGGTGAGACCTTGCTTTTATTTTTCCTAATGCAGCCAAAGCTGGCAACGACGACGCTGTGCACGAATAGACCGCG